>JAPPVO010000032.1:134179408-134779408 GCA_030407325.1 Camellia japonica
CTAATCAAGATAGCGAAGTTGAAGGTGGCAATGAGTTAGAGAAAGCAAGTTGAAACTGAGTTCAAGCATGAAGACTCAGTCACAGAGTCTCTGCCAGATTGCTACGATGGAGAGGAGGCACGAGAGAGAGAGAGAGAGAGAGAGAGAGAAGGCTAGTGGAAAGGAAGAGAGTGATGATCAAGCACAGGAACGAGATGAATAACAAACAGAGAGTATGAGGAGAGAGGAAGTGGTTTTTTTTAATTATTTTTTAACATGAAAAAATAATGCTTTAAGGTGTCATCTCTGCATCCGTAGGCCTAGTCCCAAGGTAACCAGTTGTCGACCTGATTTAACTCAACTCATAAGAAGAGACCCATCACCAAAGCACCAATAAAGCTCAACCACAAGCCCCCAGAAGATGTCAGGTATAGATCGGAGTACAGTGCGAGGTCTCTGCAGAGAGCCAACTTGATAATCCAGCATATTCGCACCCCCAAGAGTCAAACTTCACTCACTTCTGAGAAATGAGCTACCTTCACCATCAAGCCACCACCCCCAGTGGTAGGAGAGAGAAAGAGGTTGAGGTGTGTATGTTTATCACAATTTAATCAGATATGGAGAATGGATAGTTTGATTATTTTACACAACATGTTCTTATGGACATAATTGTTTAGCATGTAGATTTTTAGGCAAAAGAAATTCATATTTGAATTTATGGGCTGAGTGCCCAAAGTTAAGTAAGTTTAAAATTACAACAAAACAATATTCGTTAACTTTTTTTTTTAATTAAATAAACTAAATAAATTAATCTACATCCGAGCTTATTTGAAACCTTGCATGAAAATTATAAATGGGGCACCGTAATGTTTATTTAAAACTTATCTATTTTCTTATTGAGATAAAAAAGTACTAATTAAATGTTTATATTTAAATTGTTTCTAATATATTATTTTTAAATAATATTATAACTAATTCATTTAAAATTTCTAATAGCATAATTATCAATTTCAATTTGAAAAACTCTTTCATAAAAAAGATACGGTTACAAGTATTGTCAATAATATTTTTTAAATAATGCATGCATTTAAGAATTTTTTTTAATACGTCAATTAAAGTGAATTTTCAATTTGAAAAACTTCTTTTAAAATTTTTAATTCTGAAAGCAAATGTAAACCATATTTTTTTTAAACTATCATCTTCTAGTAATTTTAATTTTTTTAAATTGTATTAAAAACCAAAATATATCTAGCATATTTGAAATTCTTCAAATCTATTATGAATTGAAGAAACTGATGAATTGATGTATTTAGTTGTAGACACCCCATTTTTTATCGTCCTTAAGACTTGGGCGCCATTGATTGGATCATTCGATGGTGCAGGCTATGCAGTGCAAAGGTTTGATTTATTTGGCAAGGAGAGCGTCAAATCCAAACCTCACACCCCATTTTTGGACCAAAATGATTTTAGACCTTAAAACCCTCTCTTTCAAAATATTTTTGGAAAAAAGTTTCTACGATGTTCCGAGGCTCGCATTTCGTTAAATGTTGCGCTTTTCAATAAACCGAGCAAGAACAAAGTGGAAATGAATGAAAGAGAGGTGAAATCCTTGAAAAATCTTTCAAAACACCTTATTTAGGGGTTTGGGGTTGAAGAAAAGAGGAGAGGAGGGAAGAAAACTAGCTGAGGAGCAGTTAGGCATCAATCCGTGAGGACCAAAACTAAGCAGTTTACACTAAAAGAAGCATATCTCTTAGTACACTTCTAATTTCGATGTGAGGCTTCCACCATTGGAAAGAAGACTTTCGGGGCTTCAATTTAGGTACAAGAATGACCTGCAAAGGAGTCCAGAAGAAGGAGCTATGCCCATTTGAAGTTGAACCTGGAGAGCAGATTTTTGCTGTCGGCCACTAATGTCCTAAACTCAGATTTTTCATAGATATTTCCCCTCCAGCTGTTTTCACATTGCTCCAGCTGTCCTAATTCAGATATTTCGACCTGAAGGAGGCCATATCTCTCATATTGCAAGGTTAGAAAATTTTGGGAGCCTCTCTCTCTAAAAATCCTCTCTCTAAAAATCCTCTCTCTCTACAATTTTCTCTCTCTAGATTTCTCTCTCTCTCTCTCTTGCCCTTTTGTGCATACAAGTAGAGATACACTTCTAGTTTGCCTATCAACCCTTAACCAAAGTTGCTTACCTTTGGGCTGAGATTACTTGGAGCCTTGTTTGAGCTCTAGAATGAGGATTGAGCTTGGTTTGTTGCCTATTTTGTGCCTTGGTAGTGCTTTGTTTCAAAGGTATAACACTTGCCTATATAAGCTTGCTTTGAACACTTGTTTTGCCATCTTCTTCTACTATTTTTGAGCTGGTTTTCAACAGTAAAAACCTCTGTTTTTCAATCCTAAAAATGATGGTTTGAGACCTTTTTGAGTTAGGGGGTTGTCTCTCTCTTTTGTTCCTTAGCTTGTATAGCTTTTTGTGCCATCTTTCAAGGCTTTTAAATCAAAATTTTTGGGCCTTTAAACCACTAAAAAATTTTCAGTGGCAAAAACCTTCTTTTGAAGTCCAAAATTGGAGGGGTTAGCCTCACCTCCTTGTTGTCTTGCTTGCATGCCTAGTTGCCTCATAAGTTAGCATGTTTTTGTAGCTTATCTTAGCCTATTTCCAGCATGTTTCTACCTCTGATTTGGGCTACTTTGCCTCTGTTTTAAGCTATTTGTGTTGTATGAGAGGTCTTTTGCATAGTTGTAGTGTAAAGGGCTTCACTAGCTTAATGTTTTAGGCTTTTTGGCATGAATTGCATGAGTTGTTTGCATGTTTTAGTGTCTTTTTTCACTCCATTTCAGCACTAAAATCTCTGCAATCTCTCTCTATTCTTCACTCTTTCATTTATTTTCAAAGTGGCTTTGATCCCCTTATTGGCTTAAGTGTGAAATTAAGACACTTGTACTTAATGGTTTTAATCTTCTTTTGAGGGTTTCTACTAACCAACGGCATGAGGTCTCTTTCATGCTCAAGGCACTTGTGGTTTAAGCCCTCTTTCCATTAGAGGACACTCACCTTTGGGACTAATCAATTAAAGAATGGATTGGTAAGCTAAAATGAGTAAATAATACATGACAAGTAAAACTTGAGCAAGTTAAGCATGTTGTGTTGCATTGCATGTGTTTGGATCGGACGTTAATCCAAACACAAGGAAAATGGGACATTTCATACTCAAAGTGATGAAACGGGTCATTTTTCTTGGTCATCGACACCCTTGATCATGCATGATAGGGTGGTGGTTATTTTGGTCTTGTTTGTGCATTCATTGACCTTGTACAAGCTTGGTTCTCTAGCCATCATGCATTGAAAATGCTTGGTTGGTGGCTTGAGAGCCAAGAACTAAACTCCTTTGAGCTTGAGAGATGATAAGAAGGGTAGCAGTACACACATTTCTTGAAAATGCATTGTTTTGCCTCTGTTTGCTCTCTGTTGCAGCAAAAGCAAAAGTCCAGAAATGAGGGTGGCCGACCGGCCACTTGTAGTAGCCGACCGGCCACTTAAACTAGCCAACCGGCTAGTTAAGGTGGCCGAAAGCCACTTTTTGTAGCCGACCGGCCACCAGTGAATTTTTGCACCAAGGTGTTCCTGTGTTGGAGCAGAGACATTCTGGAAGTTGGCACAATTTTCAATGATCAAAACGGGTGCAAACAAAGGCATCTGATGGCAAAGCAATCGCATTTTCGGGTGGAGCAACCAAGCATGCATGCGTCCCTCGCCCTCAAGGCAATTTAGTCACTTTTGTTAACTTTGAATAAGTTAGCTATTTCATTCATACAAATGTTGTAGTTAATTAGCTTAATTCGTTTTGTAATATTTTAGCTAGCTTTGAATAGTTAGTTAATTTATTTCAAATGTTGCAATAATTAGCTTAGAATAGTTAATTAGTTTTGGTTTGTAATAGCTTAATTAGCGTAGCTAGCTTAGCCTATTCATTCGGACCCTCCTTTGCGAGGGCATAATGTTGTAATAAGTGTGCGTGCGTGCGTGTGTGCGTGTGTGCGTGTCTTCCAACCCCACTTCTTTCTCCCTTTTACTTAACCGCTTTCGATGGTTAGATTAGGGATCATGTTTCGATTAGCATACCTTATGCTTGCATGTTTGCATCATTCATTTGTCTTGCATGCACCGAGGCTCGGCGCATCATTCAAATCTGCATTGTCAATTCAATACTTCTTTGAATACGTTGTTTCAAAGCATGCTATCAAAGTGTTGCAAATTCCATGATTAGGTAGCCGAGCCTATTTAATTTCATATTGCATGTGTTGCATTAGGCATCTTGTATAGTTAGGAATCATGCATCTTTCTAACTAGCTTTCTGTTTGGCTTGGAGTACTCGGTAAGTTTTTGCGCTTTAGCATACTTGCATGAGTGTGATTGCCATATTACCATGTTTAGCATGTTTGCCATGAGGCTATTTGCTTACTTGCTAAACTGCATGAATGCCTATGGATGAAGGCTTTGTTGTTTGAATTGGAATAATTCAACGAATGTGTGTTTTAAGCCCACTTGAGGTGGCAAATCCGCGTTTTAGCCTACTTGAGAGTGGCAAATTAAAACCATTTTTGAAAGCAAACAGAGTTGAATTCGTTCCAATTCTTGTAATTTTAGTCTATACTTGCTTGTGTGCGTCACATAGTAATGGTAGCTAATAACCGGAACAGGAACACATAATGTTTATAAATGACATATCATGATAGTAGAGCCGATCTTGATCGGGCAAGCTGGGGTGGCTCATTTCAGGACCTTTCCCTCTCGTACCCAAGTTCCTGAGCGAGGCAACTTTTGATGACAGACACGTGGCCTTTGGCACGAGTCAGGGTTTCCTAAATTTTCCAAAAATAAATATTTAGGTGGCGACTTTGTAATCTGGAAAAGCAGCCCAGTTTTGGCATTATTTGATTCAAAATCGATTTTCCAAAATGATTTTGCCGAATTGGACTCTTTGGTGTTTATCAGTTTCACATTGCACTTTGTGAGATTAGATTCAGAACTGTGACAGGATTCTGAACTGTAGGACCAATTCGAGCTCTCCGAAACAGGGCGCGAAGAAAGTCGAGCTACAGTTACTGGCAACTCTGCTGGGGATTTAGAGAACTTGACTCGAACTCATGATATATTGTTTTATCTACATTTATGTGTTTCTTTGCATTGCATTTGCATCGGCACGCCTAAGTCACAGTGTTTGCCATCTGCTATTCCTAAGCAGTTTGCTGGAGGCTTGCTTGGAAAGGTTGCCAAAAGACTGACCGGTTGCGGGCTCTGCCACGATGGGAACACAACTCTTGGATCTGGACTACTGCTGTATCGTTTGATCCTCCTTTCACTTCTCGGTGTTAGGTGTGAGAGGTATATTAGGTAGTCTTGCTAAGGTACCCTTTTTGACCAATCGGCCTAGTTGCATATCGGAAGCCATAGAGACTGTTCCAAACTAGGACAGGTTGCTCACCCGAATGCAGGATTGTATGAAACCGCTTGTTTGCGTAGTGAGCCCCTAGCTCTTGACGAGATTAGGACAGGGCAACCCTACCCATCATAGGGGTGTTTTGGCTCTCACTTGCTTGATACGTGCTTTTAGAGTGAAACTCTACAGGGATGTATGTATCAGTTGCAAGTCTGGGTATCAGTTTTGGGGCAGAATTCAGTAAAGAGTACAGTTATTCAGCTGTGATCATATCTGTTCTCGTGAATTAGGCTGAAATGCTGCATGTTTTCTCTTTTGCAAGGTAGTCCTGGAACCATAGCTTCAAAATGCATCAATATCCCCCAGGTACTCTGGACTTGTGTCAGGTCAGAGATTCAGTTCAAAAGAGCAACTAGTGTTTCCTTCGCCGGTGGCAGGGTAAAGAAGGGCCGGACAAGGCTTATTGGTTCAACTGATCCGGCAGTCACCAGTTAGATCACCTTCATTCAACTCAGCAGATCCGTGATGGCACAGAGTCCGGAAGAAGTTGTGGCCATGATAGCGGCATTAAACCAGGGAATCGCCAGGTAAGATGAAACCAATGCTGAAATGCAACGCCTATCTGGGGCACCTACCACACATCCAGTCTCAGGACCCCAGCCGAACTTTGACCCACTTCCGCCAGCTGAAGATTTGCAAGGTCCAGATCCTCGAGAAGGGTTAGCTCAAGCTCAGGTTTTCAAACCCCTGGTGCAGCCTAATGAGGGGCTTTTTCACCTTGGTATTAATGATCTCGATCCGACCTCGGAGAAAATTACGAACCTTGAGAAGCAATTCAAAAAGGCACAGGGCCTTAACTCCATTCTCGACATTGAGAATGGGTACACCGAGGCTGCTGTACGACTCCCAGGCAGATTCAAAATGCCACATATTGACCGTTTCGACGAGTCTGGAGATCTTATGGTACATATCTGGCTTTTCTTGGACGTCCTGAAACCGATGGGTCTGACTAAGCCGCAGAAACTCTCTCTGTATGGAAGAACCCTGTCGGGCATAACAGCTACTTGGTATGCCAAGTTAGAGGATAAAGTGAAGCAGAACTGGGAAGAATTGGCTGAGGCCTTTGTCGATCAGTATTCTTACAATACCCAAGTTGAAATGACCACTCAAGACCTTGAAGGAACCCACCAGAATCGTGGAGAATCTTTTGTGGAATTTGTTACAAGGTGGAGAGCAAAGGCATCACAGATGACAGATCGACCTTCTGAGAGAGACCAAGTGCAGATAATGGTGCAGAATCTTGAGCTTGATATGTTACAAAAGTTAATAGTCACTCCACTATTCACTTTCAAAGTTTGCATGAATTGGGGGTTCAAATCGAAAGTGTGTTCAACAGAGGGATTATTCCCAGAACAAGTGAACCAATATGGAGAGTGAGTTCTGGAGTACCCATGCTAGTAGTAGCACTATTCCCAAACCTATTGAAATCAATACAGTCACCACAGCTGACCCTTTTGCCAAACCAAGCCTACAAATAGCCAACCTAACCCGAGCTCAGGGCAGAACTTATACCCCCCTCTCTATGAGCCTAACTAACGCACTAAAAGTCCTGATGGAAAGAGGGTATCTCAAACCCCTTGATCCTCAACCTCTGTCTGACCCACTCCCTGCCAGAAACAACCCAACCAAATACTGCGTGTATCATCAACAGCGCGGTCATGGCACCGATCGTTGCTACCATCTTCGTTATGAGGTCCAGAATCTCATCGACAACCAAACGATAGCTCCACCTCAAGACCCCAATGACCAAGTACCTCATCCACACCTTAACCTCATCCATACACTACCATCCACCTACAACCCCAGCATATACATCACCCCAGCCCATTTACCCAAGCCTGAGGTGTTTATCCCAGAAAGCATGGACTTATGCATGATGGATGCACTCGAGCCACAATCATCTCAAACTCATGAACCCACTACTTCTGAGCTGATGAGAATGATTAAAGATCTTCAGAGAACTATGGTAGATCTGGCCTTTGGGATATTGGCTCCGTCATCAACCACATCACATGCCAGAAATTTCATGCCAAAAGGCTCTCCAATCTTGGGGCAAGCTGTAATTGAAAATGGCCAACCTAAAGTCATCCCAGGTCTGGGCAATGACATGTCGACAATAACTAGGCTCCGCTCTGATGTAGTGCCCTAATCCCTTGGCAAAGTGGAGGCAAATGGCAAGAACAAGGTAGGGGCAGGCATTAGTCCCTATGAACATCTTCAATGGGCTGTGTAGACACCCCATTTTTTGACCAACCTTAAGACTCAGACGTCATCGATTGAGCGCTCGGTGATAGTGCATGTTGTGCTCGTTTTGAGGTTTTGGAGTTTTGGCTGAGAGCCTTGCCTCCGGGCCTCTGAACTCTTTGTGCTTTGACTCGGTTTGCGGACCAAGTCTGGTTTTCCTTGCCTGAGGGAGGGAGAGGTCTTGTAGACCACTCTTTTGTGGTCATAGACCACTTTTCGTGGTCGTAGGCCACTTTTCATGGTCGTAGGCCACTTTTCCCGTTTGGAGACTAGTTTTCGGTTTTTGGAGCCTTCGGCCGCGCGCTTTGTCTCGGGACTGCTTAACGTTCTCCATTTGGCGTGGTTTTTGAACCACACCTTGTTTTCTTGGCCTAGAGGGCCACTATGGTTTGGAGGGCCACTTTTGTGGTCGTAAACCACTTTTGGTGCTCGACAGCTAGTTTTTGAGGCTCCCGGCTGAGCGCTTTGCCTCCCGAACTTTCGTCTTGCATCCGTTTTGGTTTATTTTTGGTACAAACCTTGTTTTCCTTATTTGGAAGGTGGTACAAGGGTGGGAGACCAGTATTTCTCCTTGGAGACCACTTTTCCTCCTGCAAGCCAATTTTCTGGTCTGACAACTAGTCTCCTTGGTCTTTGGACCATCAAAAGTGGTCGGCCACCACACCATTTGCTTGTTTTCATCCTCTGGACTCTCTCCCACCATGGCCGACCAGTTTTTGTTATGGGAGACCACTTCAAGTGGTTGGCCACTTTTTGTCACCTTTTTGGAGATATTTTCCTCCAGCTGGCACAGCTGGAGGGCATTAAGACCATCTTCCATACACGTGTATGGAGAGATGGCCTTGAACCATACCTTCTTGCAAAAGCTTTGCTTTTGGTTCTCTATAAGAGAGAACCACCTCCTCCCTCCTCTAAGGTCAGAAAAATTAGGGTTTTGAGTTATACATATAGCTTTGTATCTATCTTGCCTTGGTTCTTCATTTTTGTGCCTTAAAGTGTAGTTTTGTCTTACTTTAACACACAAACACACACTCAAACACCTTTCTTTAGTTGCTGAGGTGCTTAGGAGTTGTTTTTGGTGTTCTTGGGTTGGTTTGAGCTTGAAAAACCTGCAGAAGTTGCAGCCTTGAAGAAGTTCATCAAGGGTGAGTTTCTAACCCTTAAAACCCCCATTCTTGCTTAAGCTTTTGAGCCCTTTTGCATGCTGTTTTAAGCTTAGCTCTTAACTGGAAAAAGCTCTGTTTTTGCATGCTTAAAAAGTTTGTTTAAGGTTACTTTTTCATTTGGGGTTGTCTACCCCCTCTTAGGCCTTGTTAGGCCTTGTTTTGAGCCATCCCTTTAGGCTCTTGTTGTAGCCTTTGCATGACCTTTCTACCACTAAAATCCAGAGGATTTTCAGTGGTGGAAAGGTGGTTTTGGAGTCTTAAATAAGAGAGGGGCATCCCCTCTCCTTGTATTTTGATTACTTGCCATATATGCCTCATGTTTGAGCATGTGTTTTAAGCTTGTGTTGGCTTGTTCCTAGCATTTATTTGTGGTTATTTTGTTGAGGCTTACCACTATTTTTGCTTGGTTTGGTCACTCCATGCATGGCTTATACACTTGTAGTGTAAATCTTACAAACTAGTTTTGTGTGCCTCATGTTTGAGCATGTCTTTCTAGCTGGTTTTGGGGCCATCTCAGTAGGTTTTTGGTGTTATTTTGACATGCCTTAGATCTATTTTGGGTTGGTTTTGTTGGCTCTTGCATGCCTTATACACTTGTAGTGTAAATCACACACACTAGCTTTGTATGCTTCATAAAGTAGCATGTCTTTCTAGCTTATGTGGAGTCCATTTCAGCATGTTCTTAGGCTTATTTTACCATTTCATACCTCTGTTAGGGTTTGGTTTGGTTAGCACTTGCATGCTCCATGCACTTGTAGTGCAATTCCATGATTTAGCCTAACATGCATCACGTTTTAACATGTCATTCTAGCATGCTTTTGGCTTAACTTGATGAAACTTTTGTCCATGTTTTAACATGCTTTAGCTCTGATTTTGGTTGTTTTGACCATGCATGACTTGCTTTGTATAGCCATGGTTCAATCTAGCTTGTTAGCTTTGTGTGTCAAGTCCATTAGCATGCTTTACTTGGACTATTTGAATGATTTGACATCATTTATTATGTGATTTCAGTCCATGTTTCATGCTCATGCACTTGCATTTATCACTCATTCAATGCGTTGGAGGGTTTGCCCATTTATGCCTTAACATGAACCATTGTGTATGCCTTCATGCCTTAACTTGCGAGCCATTATTTCAATGTGTTTTTGGGGTTATTTTGCCATGATATAACTCTGAATTTTGTTGGTTAAGTCATCACATGCTTGGTCTTAATAGGTGTAGTGTAATCCACCTTATTTGTCTTGTATGCACCATGCCTTATGCCCTTCATGATAGCTTGTTTTGGCTTTCTTTCATGCATGTTTTAGTATCATTTTGACATTTTCTAGGACTGTTTTGGGTTGCCTTTGCCATATCCTTCATGCTTTGTATAGCTGTAGTGCAATTGGCCTTGCTAGCTTTGTGCTTTGTTGACTCATGCATGCTATCTTTGAGCTATTTAGATGATTTGGCATCATTTAATACTTCATTTCAGAGCTTTTAGCATTGCTATATTCCCACTTCATTCATGCTTTGAATGCCTTTAAGTGCTGTGCATTGTTACCTAGTTTGTGGCCTAGCATGTATGCCATCTTGCTTAGGTACTTGAGCCTCCATCTTAGCATGTTTTGGTCTTTGTTTAGACCTAATTAAGCTCTGTCTATGGTTGTTTCATGCATATTTTCCATGTATTGCATGCCTCCTTTGTAGTCCTCTTTATTAGCTTTCATGCTTTAGGACCTTTGCATGCTTTACTTGCTTTGTTTAAATGATTTGGCATCATTTCTTACCTCATTTCAGTGCACTTGGTGTTTTACACTTCCATATTTATCACTCCTTGAGCCTTCTTGAAGGTTGTGCTCTTAGGCCTACTTGGTTGGCCAATGCATTGTGCATGCATGCCTTGCCTTTTGTGCCTTGATTTTGGTGTTATGGCCACTGATTTGGGCATGACTGAGGTCTACCCCCTTTTGGTTTAAGTCCATTTAGCATGTTTGTTTACATGTTGTTCACATGTTTTTTTTTTCATTGCATTAAGTATGCCATCTTACATTGCATTGTGCATGCCATGTGGTTATTTGCATTGTGTATGCCAAGTTGTTTCTTTGCATTGAGTATGCATGTTCCTAACATTGCTAAGTTGCCCTTATAGCATTGCATTGTGCATGCATGCATTAGCGTTGTTCAAATGTCATTAGCTTTGTTAAGTTAATCATGTTACATTGCATTGAGAATGCTATCTTACATTACATTGTGCATGCCATGTAGTTCATAGCATTGAGTATGCCATGTTGTTTGCATGTTGATTCATTGCATTGTGCATGCTAATTGATATTTGCATTCTGTATGCTAGTTGTTGCATGCATTAGCATTGTGCACGCCATTAGCCTTGTTAAGTTGTTCATATTGCATTGCATGTTTGCATGCTTAAGTTGTATTGCATACTTGCATGCTCGAGTCGCATTGTGTATGCCATGTTATGTGTTGCATTGTGTTTGGAATAGATGTTAGTCCAAACACGAGAAACGAGGGGGCGTTTCATACTTAAAGTGATGAAACATGCCTTAATTCTCGGTCGCCGATGCTCTTGATCAATCATGATAGCGTTTTAGGCCTTATGTGTTTACTAGTGCATTCATTTTTTACATTGAATTGTGCAACTTCGCCTCTAGGCCATCATGCATTGAAATGCGCGATTGGTGGCTCGAGGGTCAAGAACTACACTCCCTTGAGTTCATTACATGATAGAGAGGGTGGTTATGCACACATATCTTGCAAATACATTGACATGCCCTTTCTTGCTCTCTGTTGCAGCAAACTGGAGTTCAGCAGCAACAACTGATCGGCCGACCAATAAACCTGGCTGGCCGACCACTTTTTCAGACTTTCAACAAAGAAAGTGGTCGGCAGGTGGCTGGTGAGACCAAAAGTGGTCGGCCACCCTCCCACGGGTCTCCCAAGATGGAGTTTCAGCTTTCTAGAGCTTGGTGCAAGTTTCTGAGGACAAATGAAAACAGAGGCAAATCGGGGCATCGCATTGGATTTCCAAACGAGGCGACCGGGCTTGCATGCATTCCTTTCCCTCTGAGGCTCCTGATTTACTGCTTTCCTTAGCTGCCATGCTTAGATAGCTAGCTTTCGCTTTGGTTTGTACCTTTAATAGTTAATGCGTTTAGCTATTTCAATTTGTTTTGTAATAATTAGTTAACTAGGATTAGTTAATTAATTTGTTTTGTAATAATTAGTTTAATTAACTTAGATTAGCTAGTTAGCTTCTTATTCGGTCCCTCCCTTGAGAGGGCACACTGTTGTAATAAGCGTGCGTGTGTGTGATGCATATCTTCCAATCCCCATTTCTTTCTCCCTTTTACTTAACTGCTTACGATGGTTAGTTTTAGGGCATATTTCATTTAACATACCTTATTCTTGCATGCGTGCATCCATTCATCTGTATTGCATGCACCGGGCTCGGCACATCATACTAACTGTATTGTATTTCAATTCCTATTTGAATACATGTACCAAGTTGCATATCACATGACACTCTTAGGATAGTCGAGCCTATTTTAATTGCATTTTCGCATGTGTTGCATTAGCCATCTTAACATGAACTAGGATTATGCATGATTTTTACAGTTCTTTGTTTTGGCTCAAGTACACTGTGAGTGTTTACGCTTTAGCATACTGCATGTGTGTTATTGACTGCCATGAAAGCATGCTTGCCATGAGGCTAACTGCTTACTTGATTAACTGTCTGAATGCCTGTGGGTGAAGATTGGATTACTTGAATTGGAACAATTCATAAAATCCCTGATTTAGCCTACTTGCGAGTAGCAAACTTCAAACCATTTTCACAAATGAATATGCAATGTTTTGTTCCAAATTAGGTGATCTAGTCTATACTTGTTTGCTGTGCGCATCACGTAGTAAGATTAGCTAATTAATCGGAATAAGAGCACATGTGTTTTCAAAAACAAAATATCATGTTTGTGTACACAGGCCGATCTTTGATCGAGCGAGCGGGGGTGCTCATTGCATGACCTTCCCCTCTCATACTCAAGTTCCCGAGCCGAGGCAACTTTGGTGATGACGGACACGTGGCCTTAGGCATGAGTCAGGGTTTCCTAAATTTTTTCCAAAATAAAATATTTAGGTGGCGACTCTGTATCTGGTAAAGCAGTCCATGTTTGGCACTTCTTTATTAAAAATCAGTTTTCCAAAATGATTTGCCGGATTTGGACTCTTTGGTGATTTATCAGTCTTACATCGCACATTGTAAGATTAGATTCAGAACTATGACATTTGAGTCCGAACTGTAGTAGCTCAGAGAACAAGTCGAGATCTCCGCGCCGCCCCTCGCAGGCGCAGCGCGCGGATGTCGGGGAGTTCTCTCGAGAGCACATCTACAGGTTGTTGAGGCTTTGAAAGCCGAAGGACTAAACAAACAGCAAGTGCTTGCAGTTATTGCAAAGACTGTGGATGGCACTTTTGCCACTCAGGATGAGAGCATTCTGAATCAAGGGGCAAGCCGGGAAAAGGGATGTTGTACCAGAAACGCCCCTTTCAGCTTCAATCCTACACTCAAAAGAGATCATCAAACCCAGTCAACACCTGTTAACCCCTTTACTAGTACATCCAACACTCCACAAACCTCAAAGTACCAACCCTGAGGCTAGAGGGTCTTCAACCCACTTTATATGACCTTATCCAAAGCTCTCCAAATCCTTATAAGACAAAGCCATCTCAAACCCCTTGAGCCTCGGCCTCTCTCGAATCCCTTTCCGGTCAAGCATGATGCTACCAAGTACTGTGCCTTCCATCAACAAACCGGTCATGGCATTGACAGTTGCTTTCGTCTTTGCCATGAAATACAAGATTTGATTGATAATGAGGTCATCGTCGCACCAAGTCCTACAAAGTCTATCGGCATTGGATCAGTGAACTTGGGGGATAATGTGACTATGTGATCGGAGGGACGAACCACCTGCTGATGGCGCTCATTTTACTGTAGATGTAGTGGATGGCATGTACTATTTTGAGCAATTTCAAAATGCTGTTTATTGTACTTTCTGACTTGGGTATTGAGTTAGTTCTGTTATGTTGTATTGAGTCTGTCTTGTTGTATCGAGTCAGTCCTGTTGTGTTAGAGTCGGGTGATTTCGGGGGTGTTACCTCGGATATCACTATCTTGTTTTGTGTTTGTCTTTTACACTCTTTCTTTTGAGTCTGTTTTTGCCATGAAGCCAGTTGTGCCAACAAATCTGAATGAAACGGCAGTGATTTTCACCTACTTTCCTGTGCCTTGAAATCATTGCATTGACCTAAGTTTTTCCAACTTTTCTGACACTATGATGAAAACAAAGAAAAAGGAATTCCTCGAGATTTTAAAAATTTATCAACTGAGAGAAAGAGAGGCATGCTAAAGCCCTTAATGAATGAGATCATTTTTGTTAATGTGAGTACTGAGAAGGATCCTGGCCTAATCCAGATTGGTTTTACATTGTCTTCAGCGTGAGCGACTAGTCGCATTCTTAAAAGATTTCAAAAAATGTTTTGCATGGTCCTGCGAAGACTTGCATGGAATTGATTTTGAGATTGTGCAGCATAGGATTGCTCACAGCCTTAAGATTCGACCCCTTTGCTTTCAAACCTTGAACCTTGACTCAAAATGTTCAACGATCAATCACAATATAAGGCTTGTATGGCCGGATCGGAAGGAACCCTTGAACTAGGGGCAAGAAAGTCAGATCAAGAAGGTCAGATGTCATCAAAGGAAGCTTGCAAAGCTAGATCAGTAGCATCCCTTGAACTAGGGGCAACAAAAATGTCAGATGTGCTCAAAGATTCAAAGGATGGGTCATTTCGCAAACCAATGAAGACTGGCAAGAAAGCCAAATTCCAAAATCTGAAAGAAGAAAGTTTATTGCTGAAGGACAATCAAGTTCTTATCCGCAACACTAGGGGCAAATTCAGACCCGATTGGATGGACTTCTACGTCATCCACGAAGAGCAGCCATTCTCCTAGATCAGATGGCTTCGAGATCTCAAACCAATCAACATGGACAGGTTACACTTTTCTATCCTTGAGAGGTTCCTGGGCCGAAAACCCAGAAGGGCGACCCAGGCAAAAGTTAAAGCAAAAATGAAAAAATGTAAAGAAAAAAGAAAAAGAAGAAAAGAAATGAAAAGAAAAGAAAAACAGAGCTCGCAAGGTTGAAAACCCGGAAAACCCGGGCGGCCTTAGCAAAAGTTTAGAGCACAAAAGGAGAGTGTCAGCACCGGGGTGAACCTCAACTCGGAACTACGTATGGCCTGATTCCCATGTTTGGGATAATGTAGGTAACTTATCCTGAAGTTCGGCCCCAATCATTTTCAGCCTGCTTAGCTCATTCATGTTGATTGGTTTATCCTTGTTCAAACTCGGCTATCTTATCCATGTGCAAATTGGCTCATCTTCATTCAAAACAATTGTTCATTCATTGGAAGATTCAGCTGCAAGGCAATTCAAGTTCAGATATGAGGTTGTGCATCTCAAGAGTAAATTCTATGTTGACTGAGCAATGGCCATTTGCAAAAATAGTTTTTGAGGATTTTTAATGAGGTTGACTAATTTTCTCAAAAATTATTCCATTTTTCCAAAATTGAACCATTTCTTGGACCCAAAAAAGGAAAATTTTCAGTGCTCATAACCTGACTTGCATGATTTCAAATCAGAAAATCGAACAAGTATGTTAATCTAACTCTCATATTGGTCAAAATTGTTTAAACAGAAAGCCAAAACAAAAAATGGTCAAAATGATGAACTAGGGGCACAGTTGAGTCAGGTTTTCTGTCTTTTCCTCGTTGTCAACATACTTGCCAGGAAAGGCTCCATATTTGCCAAAAACGGCACCATATTCGCCAGAAAGGGCACAACTGAAGCTAACAAGAAAAGGGCCGAAAGCTCTCTCATTCTTCGAGCAGCGAGGTATTAAGCCGAGTGCAAAGCATGAATTGAAAATGGAGCAGGGTATTCCATTCCCTCATTTGGACAAGTCTGATCACATCCAAACTGGCCAAGGGCATCGTCAACCGATGTTAGTTGCAGATCTGCTGCATATCCGGTCGCATCACAACCCCTCTGTGGGAAAGCTCACTGTATGAGCGAAAAAAGGAGAATCTAGTAGAACACTAGGGCAAAAGCCCACAACTTCCTATTTATCCATCAACCACCTAGGGAGGGATAAAAATAAGAGAGATGAAGAATAGAGAGATGTGTGCTGAGAGAAAAGTGAGGAAAGGGCTTTTTAGAGAAAAAGAGATTGAGTGCTAGAATGATGTGAGAATCACAAATGAGAGAGGGTGGGAAACAATATCCGAAGAAACTGGCTTCTCGTGGATCGAGAAGTCTCCCACCGATGGATAGCAGAATGTCCAAATGTTGTGTTTGTTGTTTTTGGTTTGTCTTGATTCTTGTTTTGAGTCATTTTGCGTGTCAATAGATATATTTAGGTCGTTTTACCTTTGTTTTCCTTTGTTGAGTCGTTTTGACTATGGTCGATCGTAGGCTCAATACCCAGTTGAGAACTCATTTCTCAATTTCAAATTCAAAAAATCGTTTTGTGCTCAGAGTGCTATGCCATTCTCCACATTTGTACAAAACAGGATCCTTTTTTTCATAAACAGCAGGGTTCAACCCAGGTCATGTGAGAACAATAAAACTAGGACCTATCTGAAGCTACATAGGTTTCGGACTGCAAAGCAAAAGAAAAAAGGGAAATTTTCGAGCATCTGAGTGTGTTTCGACTTCAGCAAATTCCGAGACTGTATTCCAGGTGCACCTTCTCAGGCCTCGCCTTTCACTAGAGTATGAGCGTATCTCGACCCCAAGTTTAAGCCTGCTTCAAGTCAGAATGGCAATCCAAGCAGCACCTGTGGTTTTCATATGCAGATGTTGCCCTCGCCAATATGAACAGAATGTATCCTTTTTGAAGTCCTTTGAGAGGTAAATTGGAGGCATCAAAGTACATATTGATTCTCTTCTATTGCATAGAATGTGCACTTTCATATACACTTTTGTTGCATGCGTGCCGCGCATCGTTTATGATTCTTGCATAGAATATGCTTTTAATGTTACATAGAATATGCCTGTCTCTTGCATCGAATATGCTTTCAAATATTGCATAGAATATGCTCTTGTTTCATGCATAGAATATGCTTTCAGTGTTGCATAGAATATGTTTTTGTCTCTTGCGTAGAATATGCTTGTTTCATGCATAGAACATGCTTTCAATTAACATCATGCCTCTATCACACAATAATCTGACTCAAGTGCATCTATTTCACAATTTCATATCACTCGCACCGTCTTGTGCACCTTATGGTCATGTATCACTCGCACTGTCTTGTGCACTTTGTGGTGGTGTATCACTCGCACTGTCTTGTGCACCTTGTGGTCGTGTATCACTCGCACTGTCTTATGCACTTTGTGGTTGTATATCACTCGCACTGTCTTGTGCACTTTGTGGTTGTGTATCACTCGCACTGTCTTGTGCACTTTGTGGTTGTGTATCACTCGCTCTGTCTTGTGCACCTTGTGGTTGTGTCTCACTCGCATTGTCTCGTGCATTTACACTTTGTGTCTCACTCGCACTGTCTTGTGCATTCTTTGGTCTAGGAGACCTTAAAATCCTACATTTACACTCACGCTTTCTTGCGCATCGCACTTTTTTGTGCAGTTTACACTCGCGCTTTCTTGCGCATTGCACTTTTTTGTGCAGTTTACACTCGCGCTTTCTTGCGCATCGCACTTTCTTATGCAGTTTATACTCGCGCTTTCTTGCGCATTGCACTTTTTTGTGCAGTTTACACTCGCGCTTTCTTGCGCATCGCACTTTCTTATGCAGTTTATACTCGCGCTTTCTTGCGCATCGCACTATCTTGTGCATTGCTCTCATCTTGCATAGAAAATGCTCGTATCTTTTTCATAGAACATGCTTCGCGCTATTTTGCGCACTTTACCAGCACTTGTTAGTGCATTGCATCATGCTATTTCGCGCACCTCACTTGCACTTGTTTGTGCATTGCATCGCGCTATTTTACGCACTTTACCTGCACTATCTTGTGCACCCTGCATCGCACTGTCTTGTGCACCTGTATCGCACTATTTTATGCACCCCGCATCGCACTGTCATGTGCACCTTGTATTATTCGCACTGTCTTGTGCACTTGTATCGCACTGTTTTGTGCATTTAACCTATATTGCACTGTCTTGTGCACACCTGCATCACACTGTCTTGTGCATTCACCCTCACTCGCATGTCTTGTGCACATTGTATTTTTGTATCATTCACATTGTCTGTGCATTGCAATTCAATCACGATGTTTGCACATCGCACTGTCTTGTGCACTTGTATAGCACTGTTTTGTGCATTCACTCTTGGTTCACACTGTCTTGGGCACTCCTTGGTCTAGAAGACCTTAAATTCTCTAGAGGTGCAATTCCTTTGGTATTTGTCGTGCCCGAACGACTTCCAGTGGTCTGGTATAGCCACCTGCCAGTGTTTGTGGTGAGTTCCTAGGAGATCAACTGAGCTGGTGGAAACTAGAGTTCAAACGGCTGATGCCTAGAATGCAAAGGTTCGGGATTTCCGAGACTAAAGTCTGGTTTAAATACCCAGGGGTGTATCCTCGGCTTGAAATCTGTATGGCAGCCCCATAGGTTGAGGTAGCGTGTATGCGCTTCAATTCTGGATACTGAACCAGCCTAGTCTGTCACCCTGTTGGAGAATAGAGAAAACTGCAACCATAGCCAGGGAGAAAAGTAGTACCTATGGTTCGGGAACACAAGATACAGAAGGGGAAGATCCCCAGCAGCATAAGGTGAGTCATCACCAATTGCCTCTGTAAGGTACTTTCACTTCCCAGCTACATCGTATTTCATTATCTATTACGTCTATTGCATTGTATATAGTATCTATCGCATGCATTTGCTGCATTATCCATTTTATCGCCTGCATCCTTTCCATGTTAAGCTTAGTCTAGCATGTGCTCATACATTTCCTTCGTTGAAGCATGGTTCTGTGGTAATGTGTACGTGCCTATTCCACTAAGAGAATTGTGGTCTGAGGGTTTCGGCACCTTTTCTATGTTGGACGTGGTCTGTTTTGTGTCCATACCTTTTCTAGGTAAAATGTGGTTTGGCCGCGCTCCTTATTCACTGCATCCATTGCATCGTACTTTGTCTTGTTGCATTCAGCATTTAGGATCATGATCTTTCCTCAGCAGATCATTCCTCACTTATATCATGTCACCCAATTACTTGTACTCCATTTTCTTTCTACGAAACACATAGTTCTGCATGTGCACACGCTTATTCCACTAAAGAGAATTGTGGTTTGAGGGCTCTGGCACCTTTTCTGTGTTAAACGTAGTTTGATTATGCATCTCCATCTCTTTATGATATTTGTGTTGTTTTGCACTGCTTATGGTTTGATAATTCAATTACATTGTATATCATGTGCATTGTGTCGTTGCATTGCATATCGTCTGTATTGTTTTGTTATATTGTGTATCATTTTGCATCCCGCCCCTGAACTACGTTGGTTTGATTCTTTGCAAAGGGATACGTAGGCAACCCTCGGGTTCAACCAACTGCATTTGCATTTTGTTTATTTGTCCAAGTCTTCAGCCTTGTCAAAAATGGGTTGTCTTTAGGCTTTGACATTCACTCACGTCATTTCATGACTTCCGAGTTCTGTCAAAGAGAGGCAACTGTAGACAACCCATTTTTGACCGTCCTTAAGACTTGGGCGCCACTGATTGGATCATTCGATGGTGCAGGCTATGCAGTGCAAAGGTTTGATTTCTTTGGCAAGGAGAGCGTCAAATCCAAACCTCACACCCCATTTTTGGACCAAAACTATTTTGACAAAATGATTTTAGACCTTAAAACCCTCTTTTTCAAAATATTTTTGGAAAAACATTTCTACGATGTTCCGAGGCTCGCATTTCGTTAAATGTTGTGCTTTTCAGTAAACCAAGCAAGAACAAAGTGGAAATGAGTGAAAGAGAGGTGAAATCTTTGAAAAATCTTTCAAAACACCTTATTTAGGGGTTTGGGGTTGAAGAAAAGAGGATAGGAGGGAATAAAACTAGCTGAGGAACAGTTAGGCATCAATCCGTGAGGACCAAAACTGAGCAGTCTGCACTAAAAGAAGCATATCTCTTAGCACACTTCAAATTTTGATGAGAGGCTCCCACCATTGGAAAAAAGACTTTCGGGGCTTCAACTTAGGTACACGAATGACCTGCAAAGGAGTCCAGACGAAGGAGATATACCCATTTGAAGTTGGACCTGGAGAGCAGATTTTTGCTATCGGCCACCAGGGGTGGCCGGTCAGCCAAAAAAGTGGGTTGCCGGCCATTAATCGGTCGGCCACTACTATCCCAAACTCAGATTTTTTGCAGATATTTCCCCTCCAGCTGTTTTCATATTGCTCCAGCTGTCCTAATTCAGATATTTCGACCTGAAGCTCATATATTGCTATATATAGAGGCCATATCTCTCATATTGCAAGGTTAGCCAATTTTAGAAGCCTCTCTCTCTACAATTATCTCTCTAGATTTGTTTCTCTCTTGCCCTTTTGTGCATACAAGTAGAGATACACTTATAGGTTGCCTATCAACTCTTAACCAAAGTTGCTTACCTTTGGGCTGAGATTACTTGGAGCCTTGTTTGAGCTCTAGAAGGAGGATTGAGCTTGGTTTGTTGCCTATTTTGTGCCTAAGTGGTGCTTTGCTTCAAAGGTATAACACTTACCTTATTTAAGCTTGCTTTGAACACTTGTTTTGCCATCTTCTTCTACTATTTTTGAGCTCGTTTTCAATTGTAAAAACCTCTATTTTTAGTTCTAAAAATGGTGGTTTGGACCTTTTTGAGTTAGGGGGTTGTCTCTCCCTTTTTTTCTTAGCTTGTATAATTTTTGTGCCATCTTTCAAGGCTTTTAATCAAAATTTTTGGGCCTTTAAACCACTGAAAATCAGAGCTTTTTCAGTGGCAAAAACCTTCTTTTGAAGTCCAAAATTGGAGGGGTTAGCCTTCCATCCTTATTGTCTTGCTTGCATGCCTAGTTGCCTCATAAGTTAGCATGTTTTTGTAGCTTATCTTAGCCTATTTCTAGCATGTTTTTACCTCTGATTTGGGCTGCTTTGCCTCTGTTTTAAGCTGTTTGTGTTGTATGAGAGGTCTTTTGCATAGTTGTAGTGTAAAGGGCTTCACTAGCTTAATGTTTTAGGCTTTTTGGCATGAATTGCATGAGTTGTTTGTATGTTTTAGTGTCTTTTTGCACTCCATTTCAGCACTGAAATCTCTGCAATCTCCCTCATTCTTCACTCTTTCATTTATTTTGAAAGTGGCTTTGAGCCCTTGTTGGCTTAAGTGTGAAATTGAGACACTTGTGCTTAATGGTTTTAATCTTCTTTTGAGGGTTTCTACTAACCAACGGCATGAGGTCTCTTTCACGCTCAAGGCACTAGTGGTTTAAGCCCTCTTTCCATTAGAGGGCACTCACCTTTTGGACTAATCAATTAAAGAATGGATTGGTAAGCTAAAATGAGTAAATAACACATGACAAGTAAAACTTGAGCAAGTTAAGCAGGTTGTGTTGCATTGCATGTGTTTGGATCGGACGTTAATCCAAACACAAGGAAAATAGGACGTTTCATACTCAAAGTGATGAAACGTGTCATTTTTCTTGGTCACTAACACCCTTGATCATGCATGATAGGGTGGTGGTTATTTTGGTCTTGTTTGTGCATTCATTGACCTTGTACAAGCTTGGTTCTCTAGCGATTATGCATTGAAAATGCTTGGTTGGTGGCTTGAGAGCCAAGAACTACACTCATTTGAGCTTGAGAGATGATAAGAAGGGTAGCAATACACATATTTCTTGAAAATACATTGCTTTGCCTTTGTTTGTTCTCTGTTGCAGCAAAAGCAGAAGTCTAGAAATGGGGGTGGCCGACCGGTCACTTAGAGTAGCCGACCGGCCAGTTAAGGTGGCCGACAGCCACTTTTTGTAGCCGACCGGCCACCAGTGAGTTTTTTTACAAAGGTGTTTCTGTGTTGGAGCAGAGGCATTCTAGAAGTTGGCACAATTTTTAGTGATCAAAACAGGTGCAAACAGAGGCATCCAATGGCAAGACAATGGCATTTTCGGGTGGAGCAACCGAGCATGCATGCGTCCCTCGCCCTCAAGGCAATTTAGTCACTTTTGTTAACTTTGAATAAGTTAGCTATTTCATTCATACAAGTGTTGTAGTTAATTAGCTTAATTCATTTTGTAATATTTTAGCTAGCTTAGAATAATTAGTTAATTTATTTCAAATGTTGTAGTAATTAGCTTAGAATAGTTAATTAGTTTTGGTTTGTAATAGCTTAATTAGCGTAGCTAGCTTAGCCTATTCATTCGGACCCTCCTTCGCGAGGGCATAATGTTGTAATAAGTGTGCGTGCGTGTGTATGTGCATGTCTTCCAACCCCACTTCTTTCTCCCTTTTACTTAACCGCTTTCGATGGTTAGATTAGGGATCATGTTTCGATTAGCATACCTTATGCTTGCATGTTTGCATGATTTATTTGTCTTGCATGCACCGAGGCTCGGCGCATCATTCAAACTACATTGTCAATTCAATACTTCTTTGAATACGTGTTTCAAAGCATGCTATCAAAGTGTTGCAAATTCCATGATTAGGTAGCCAAGCCTATTTAATTTCATATTGCATGTGTTGCATTAGGCATCTTGTATAGTTAGGATCATGCATCTTTCTAACTAGCTTTCTATTTTGGCTTGGAGTACTCGGTAAGTTTTTGCGCTTTAGCATACTTGCATGAGTGTGATTGCCATATTACCATGTTTAGCATGTTTGCCATGAGGCTATTTGCTTACTTGCTAAACTGCATGAATTCCTGTGGATGAAGGCTTTGTTGTTTGAATTGAAACAATTCAACGAATGTGTGTTTTAAGCCCACTTTGAGAAGTGGCAAAATCATGTTTTAAGCCCACTTGAGGTGGCAAATCCGCATTTTAGCCTACTTGAGGATGGCAAATTAAAACCATTTTCGAAAGCAAACATGAGTTGAATTCGTTCCAATTCTTGCAATTTTCGTCTATACTTGCTTGTGCGTCACATAGTAATGTTAGCTAATAACCGAACAAGAACACATAATGTTTATAAAATGACATATCATGATAGTAAGGCCGATCCTTTGATCGGGTGAGGGGTGCTCATTTCAGGACCTTCCCCTCTCGTACCCAAGTTCCCGAGCCGAGGCAACTTTGGTGATGACGGACACGTGGCCTTTGGCACAGTCAGGGTTTCTAAATTTCCCAAAAATAAAATATTTAGGTGGCGACTCTGTAATCTGGCAAAGCAGTCCAGTTTTGGCATTTTTGATTCAAAATGATTTTCCAAAATGATTTGTGATTGGACTCTTTGGTGTTTATCAGTTTCACATTGCACTTTGTGAGATTAGATTAAACCGTGACAGGAGTCCGAACTGTAGGACCAATTCGAGCTCTCCGAAAGGGGCGCGAAGAAAGTCGAGCTACATTAGTGTTATTTATTTATAAGAGGGTTTTTTTTTTTTTTTTTGCTACTATTCAGTTTCTAAAATTCATCTCAATCCTTGATTTTTGGCACCGTTTGAGAACCAAGTTTGGGGCTAAAATAGTCTCAAACACTAAAAATGCCAAATTGTTTCAAACAGTAGCCTAAGGCCTCAAATAGAAGAAATTTTATTTCCACACACTTAATTACCTTAGTGCACATCTTCTCTCAATACATACACTTATTAATTTGATTATTAATTAATTTTCTTAATCCACACACTAAAAGTTACAATTATATCCTTCACTCATAATCATTGTACACACACCACTCAATCCTCCTTTCCATGTTTATTTATGTTTTTCGGTTTGGAGATTTCAGCACTGGTTTTCGAAATTATACATTTAATTTGAAACTAACTTCCGAATCAAAGTGATTAGTTTGACAAATTTGTTCCGAAAAAATAATAAAAACTTTTCGCAATTGATGTCCGAATATAATGAAATAATTTGGTAGTTGATATCTGAATATAATGAAATAATTCAACTGGTTGTCCAACTGAAAACTGCGAAAGGAAAAAAAAAAAAGTTTTGCATGAAAAAACTAACATTTTCATCACTAATAAGCATAAATTTGGAGATTAAAACAATATGAGAGTTGTTATGAGCATATTGATTTGCAAGCAATAGAGGAGTATAGAGTGTATAGCAAGCAAAGTAACAACAATAGAAAAATTAAGGTTTAGTTTTTTTTTACTCAAAATGTGTACATTGAGATTTTTTTTTTTTTTTTTTAAAGATGTGTACAGAGAATATTTTCATATAATATTATGGATGCTAGTGGATGTCCATTATGGTCATTTTAGTTTAAAGTATAATTACCATTAAAATAATATTTCATTAAGTGTGTGTACTGAGATAATTAGGTGTGTGGAAATAGAATTTTCCCTCAAACAGTAGCCTAAGCCACTGTCAATAAGTTGACAGCCTGCCACCACAAGTGATAAATGACAATTTTGCCCCTTTAGACCAATTTTGGGAAAACGTGAATGTCTTAGGTTAGGGGCAAATTTGTCATTTTAGCCTCAAATATCATTTCAAATACATTTTTCAATACAATAATCAACCTCCAAACACAAAAACTAAAATAGTAAAATAGCCAAAAAAACTAAGAAAGTAGCCATTTCCCAAACAAGGCCATAATATAATTAAGATAAATTACAAATACACCGCCTGAGTTTTGACTAAAATAGATATTGCCTCTGTGGTTCTAGAAAATACAAATACATATTTATCTTAATCTGCTGTTTAATATAATTGACAGAAAAAATAAAATTTCTAGCTATCCTTTTGTATAATAATAGAATTACCAAAACTATTAATTGAAATATATTAGTAACATAATAAAAAAATTATTGACTTAATAGTTGATTAATGAAAGAATTTATTTGTTATGCGATTAGAAATTTGAAGAAGTGAAATATAATTTCTAGAATTACATGAGGTAATTAATATTTTAAACAAGGGCGCTTGGGCCAAAAGTCCAAAATTATATTTTCGTTGGCAAGAGATCTAGGCGCTGATTCACGTCTATAAGAACAAACTTGTGCAAAATGACCACACTACCCAAGTATATATATGATATAAACGTGAATCAAACAACAAACCATACGCGCACGCTCTCTCTCTCTCTCTAAAACTGACTCTACTGACACCTCTCCTCCGTCCATTGCCACCAGAACCACTGCCTCCTTTCCCCACTTGCTAGCGGTGTTGCCACCACATTTTCAGAACCAGAACCACCGTCCACTGCTGTAGACACCCCATTTTGACCAGCCGTAACACTTGGGCGCTTTCTTTTAATTACCCGATGATGAAAATAAGAAAATGTTATCTCATAAAATTCTCAGTGAAAAGATGTAATGTAAACTTTAATCCCAGCCTTACTCCTATTTTTGCCAAATTATTTTAGACCCATTCTCCATTTTCTTCCTTTATTATGTATTTTTATATATTATATATATATATATATATATATTATATAATATATATATATATATTATGTTATTATTATATAATATTTTATTAAATTTATTCGGTACCGTGGTTTCACCACGCACCATACTTTTGTATATATATATTAAATATTTTATATATTATTTATATATAAGGGTACTATTTTCCCTTTGAAAAATTCACCATACTCCACCATTTGCTTTTTTGTCTTTTTGCTTTAGACATGCTTTGGTCAAATTATGTTACATATTTGGCCTACTAAATTATTTTATTAGTCCATGTTTTATTATTTTACATATATTGTGTGTTTTTATTATTTTTTTGGGTATTTGTACATATATTTATCCTAACAATACCTTTTATATTATTATATTGTAAAGTGCATAGTAATTTTACTGTGCAGTGCACAGTAAAATCACTGTGCCCTTTTGAAATTAGCTCCTTTCACCGTTTGTTCATTTGTCATGTTCTTGATTTTATTTTCTATAAAAAGGGATTGGGACAAGAATTGAACGGAGGATTAGAAAGAGAGAATTAGGAGGAAAAAAGATCAGAAAGGATTGAGAGAAGAATTGAGACAGAGAATTGAGAGAAAAAAATATCGGAAGATTGAAAGGAAAAAGAATTAGAAAGAAAAGAAAAGAAAAGAGGGAAAATTAGCTTGAGAGAGAGAGAGAGAGAGAATAAAATATTTTTTTAGATATTTTATTTTTCTGAACCAAACTTTTATTTTTATTTCATCAATACACCATTCAAAAAAACAACCACTAAAGTTGAAATTTCAAATTTTTGACTGAGAATTGAGAACGCATTCCACAACCTTGAGGGTAATCAAAAGAAAGTTTGTAAATCAGAAAATTCATCATTTCCCCAAAAGGTGAATTTTTGCAAACTTTCATTTAGTTTTAAAAAGTGATATAACTTGTTTAAATACTACATTTACTGTTTTTCATAATTGTTTTTATTTTATCACTTTAATGAAAAGGCTGCACCACCCATATATCTGTTGTAAATTACTTTTTATATAATTGTTTTACCATTAATGGGAAGGCTGCACCACCCACATATCTGTTATAAATTACTTTTTATATAATTGTTTTCCCATTATAAAGGGAATACTGCACCATCCACATATCTGTTGTAATTTATTATTTTTTTTTATATAACTGTTTAATTGCTTTAACAGGAAGGTTGCACCATCCACATATCTGCTGTAATTTACTGTTGCATACAAACTGTTGTAATTTATTACGTCAAATAAAATGTTGTAATTTATTATTCATATAAATTGTTATAATTTTACCGTTTTAAATGGCCGGTCGAACCACCTAATTTGGTAAAGATGTGACCCCATCGGATAAATAGTGATCAGCAGTGAATAGTAACCTCCGATGGTAAATACTAACTTCCGGAGATGAGTAGTAACCCCGACGATGGATAGTACCTCCGACAATGATTAGTAACCGCGGACGAAAAATGCTTAATAAAATGAATAATGACCAAATAGGGTGAATAGTAACTACCACGGTAAATAGTACTTTCGGCAATGAATAGTGCCCCCGGGGATGAATAGTGCTCCGCAAAATTGAGTTTTTTTGAGCAAAATAGAGCAATCTCCCTGCGTCAAGCAGAACAGTTGCCGGTGGTCTCCAAGGCACATGAAACTTTTGTTTTCTTTTTTAGTTGGAGAGAGTTGTGAGATTTTTATTTTGTTGTAATATTCCCTTCTCTCTCTCTCTCTCTCTCTCTCTCTCTCTCTCTCTCTCTTATTTGGTTTGTAATAATTTATTCAAAGTATTGTAATAATTCCCCGCCCCGCTTCTTTCTATCCCATTTTTTTACTTGCTTTCTTTATCTGTGAATATGCATCATATATTGTCTTTCATTATATCCATGCTTTGCATCCATGTTTCATGCATCTTGATTCGGCTAATTTTGTATTTGTGGATTTAATCAATTCCTATGTGATTATGTGTACTACCTCATGTTCTTGAGAAGATTCACATGTCATATCTTAGAAGCCGAATCTTTAGTTACATATCATGAGTGAATTGTATTAGGATTTTGTAAATAAGATCATGCATGTTTTACTAACTTTGTTTTGTAACTTGTTCGCGGGGATGTCAAACATGTAAGTTTTTATGCTTTAGCATCCCATTTGTGTGTGTTTTTCTTACTATGTTTAGCATTCTACCATGAGGCTATTTGATTATGTGATATGACTATATGAATGCCAGTAGATGGAGGTTGTGTCGCTTAATTTGGAATGATGTTGATTTTCATGTTTATAAACTCAATTTATTTGGGTTGTACATCTCCAAACTCTTTCAAAGCTACATGAAATCAAGTTGTTCCAAAGTGGGTGACATAGTCTATACTTATATGCTTCACATAGTAATTTTTTTAGGATTTATTAAATAATCGGAACATGAACATATAAAGTAAATAAAATTCATATTATGGTTTAGTAAAGGCTGATCTTTTGATCGAGTGACTGGGGTACTCAATTAATGACCTTCCCCTCTCATACCTAAGGTTCCGAACCGAGACAACTTTGGTTATGACGAACAATGGCCTTGGCACGAGTCATGGGTTTCCTAATTTTCCAAAATATTAGGTGGCGACTCTGAGATCTGATGACGCAATCCATTTCTGGCAAAATGTTTTTTTGAAATAAAATGGATTTTTTAAAATTTGCCAAATGTGGACTTTCGTCTATGTTTCATATTGCACTTGTGAGATTAGATCAAAGAGATCTCGGGAGTCCGAACTATTTAACGCGCACGGGTTCTCCCCAGGCATGTTACAGTTTCTGGCGACTCTACTGGGGATTTTATGAAACCTTGACTCGAACTCCATGATTTGACTTTTATTTTCAATTATATGTTTATGCATTGTATGCATTGGTGCACTTCAAACCCCTGTGTTGCCTAGATACTAATGGGAGCACAGGCAAGCTTTTTGTGACACTACACCTATCTTTACGATACTTTAGAGGCCTTGTGTTGTAACCTTTTGAGATCTATCAAAAAGATAACTCTGCTATGTAGCTCTGCTATCTAGTTTTGTTATCTAAGGTTCTTAAACTCCGAAGAGAGGCTATTTGACTCTTCTGATTTCCTGGGATCTTTATTGGTTATGACCCAAAGGACTGTTTGGTAACGTCACCTTGACTTCAACCCCTAGAGTACAGCTAACCTTGTGCATATAGTGAGCTCTAGTACCTTCCAACAATAGGACAAGATGCTCTCTCATTTCTAGGATGTATGATGTCGCTTGTTTGAATAGTGAAACCCTAGATCATTTCAAAGCTAGGATATGATAACCCTATCCCCCATAGGGGTGTTTGTTCTCTTTCCTGCTATGTGTTATGTGCAATGTATTGGATCTATACAGGGGTTCTCAAATTTGAATGAGTGATTTAGGCATTTCAGTTTGTAAGGTTGAGTTTAGTTTTTTGGTGATGTATACAATGGTCAGTTGTGTGAATTTGACTGAAGTGCTACCAGAATTCTGATTGGAGGTCCTATTTTTGTTTTTGCAAGGTGGTTGTAGCACTATAGCTTCAGAGTAGTCTATTATCTCCCAAGTTCTGTAAGACTCGCACCGGTAGACTGTTCAAAGTACCCTTCCTTCGCCAACTACATCATTCCCAATCACCTCCCTAGAATCAGTGATGGCTCAAATTCTAGAAAATATAACAAACATGTTTTTATCCCTCCAAAGAAGCATAAATGCTATCGCCAATACGGTTGCTACTCACAGTGATGCTCTCGCTAAATTGCAACACCAATCTAGGATGTCCACTGTCCAACCACCTTTAATGACTCATCCCGATCCACCTCCACCTGCTAATGCTAACTCTTCAAAAATCAACACAGTTGTTGCCACCACTACCACCATTGCCAATCCCTTTGGCGATACTGGCCCACAAACAGTTGATTCAACTCGACCACCAAATAAACCCTTTCATCCACTCCACATGTCCCTAACTCGTGCCATGGAAATCCTCGTAAAAAAGGGGCACCTTAAGCTCCTTGATCCCCGACTCTCCCTGATATTCTACTAGCCAGACATGACCTCAATAAATACTGCGACTTTCACCAACAACATGGTCATGAGACTGATCGTTGTTTTCGCTTACGCCATGAGATTCAAGATCTCATCAACAGTAAAGCCATAGCTTCGCCTCAACCCCAAAGACCCAAGGTCATCACCCCACCCAAAAAAACCTACAAAATCTACCAATGATGGGTCAATAAACTTGGGGGATAATGCAACTAGCTCTGTGATCGGGGGATGAACCACCTGCTGATTGCGCACATTTTTTTGGAAGATGTGGTGGATGACATGCACTGTTTTAGCAATTTGAGAATGATTTCATTTTACTTTCTGACTTGAGTGTTGAGTCTAAGTTTGATTCCACCAAGTTTGTCAAGTTAGGATCAAGCTTGAGTCATTCTAGTGAGTCAGAGTCTGTTGATTACGAGAGTGCTAACCTAGACATTTTTGTCCTATCTAGGTCTTCTTTTGAGTCTATTGTCATCATTGAGCCGTAGTTTCTTTTCAATAAAAGTGTCATAGATTCTGCCTACTTCTCTGTGCCTTTAATTCATTTATTGACCAAAAATTACAAAACTTTTTTCCAAAATTTTGATCAAAATGAAGAGGAAGAAATTCCTCAGGATTTGCAAGTTTTGATCGACTGAGAGAAAGACAGATGTGCTAAGTCCTTGATGAATGAGATCATTTCTGTTAATGTGGGTACTGAGAAGGATCCTGGCTTGGTCCAGATTGGTTCTATATTGTCTTCATAAGAGCACGAGCGATTAGTCACTTTGTGAAAAGATTTCAAAAAATGTTTTTGCGTAGTCTTATGAAGACATGCCTGGAATTGATCTTGAGATTGTACAACATAGGATCCCTCTCAACTTGAGGTCCGACCTCCTTAGCTTTCAAACCTTGATTCAAAATGTTCAGCAGTTAACCAAAGTATAAGGCTTGCATAGCAGGAATGGAGGTAGCCCTTGAACTAGGGGCAATAAGGTCGAATGTGACAAAGATTCAAACTGAATCATTTCTTAAGCTAATGAAGACCAAAAAAGAAGTCCAATCCCGGAATATGAGAGAATGAGTTAATTAGCCTAGTCCCTACATCATCGTGTCTATTTGGTCAAGTGTAGCAGTCATTCTTATAAATTTAGATGGCCTAGAGATCTCACAACCAATCAACATGAACAAGCTAAAACAAAAGTACCACCCTTGAGAGGCTCGCTGGGCTAAAAACTCGGAAGGACGATCTAGGCAAAAGTTAGAGCCAAAAAAAAAGAATTTAAACAAAAGAATGAAAAAAATAAATAAATAAAAGAAAAAGAAGAAAATAAAAATAAATAAAAAAGCTCGCAAGGTTGAAAACCCGGAAGGACGGTTTTGGCAAAAGTTAGAGCACAAAAGAAGAGTGTTAATACCCGAGTGAACCTTAGCCGGAACTACGTATGGCCTGATTCCTATCTTTGGGATACGTAGGCAGCTTTATCCTGAAGTTCGACCATAGCCATTTTCAACTCACTCATCTCGTCCATATTGTCTGATGTATCTTTAGTCGACTTGGTTGCCTTATCCGCGTTTGCATGGCTCGTCTCCATTCTGCTCGGTTCAGTTCAGTTCGATTCAACTTGGCTTCGTTTGGTTCAATTCAGTTTACTTCGGTTTGCCCAGTTCTGCTTGGCTTCATTCGGTTCAGATCGGTTCGGTTCGATTATCACCATTGCTACAACAGAACCAATTCGGGATTATCTGGCATAGGACTATGCACCCCAATGGTGGATTCCATGTTGGTCAAGTAGTGGCCATTTGCAAAAATAGATTTTGATTATTTTGAATGAAGCTGACTAATTTTTCTCGAAAATTATTCCATTTTTGCAAAACCAGACCATTCTTTGGATTTAAAAAAATGGAAAAAATTTCAATGCTCACAGCTTAACTTACATGATTTTAAAATAGAAAATGGAATAAGTATGCTAATTTAACTCTCATGTTGATCAAAACATTTTTACAAAAAAAAAAAAAAAAATCAAGAGAAAAAAGTTAAGGCAATGAACTAGGGGCATAGTCAAGTAAGAGATTTTGTCTTCTCCCCACTCGAGTCAACTATTCACTGTCGAAAGTTACTATTCATCTAGCGGGGTTCAATTCCAGGCGTGTTATTTCATCTTTCATGGCACGACAACTCTTTGGCCAGTTCATCAATTCGTCGGCCAACTTTTTGGTCGGCCCACCAATTTCAATTTCAACCCATCATAACAAATTGCAGAATTGCTTAGGCTCAATGGTTGTGTTTCAGAGTCACGTTTTTAAGTTCCTTTCATACCAATCAATGTATATAAGTGTGTTTGGATCATTTTGCTTTGTTTTTCTTTCATCAAGTCATTCTTTAATTCTGGTCAGTATGGAATCAGTGTCCAATTCAGAGTTCAAGATTCAATCATTCTCAAATTCAATCAAACAAATTGTTTTCAAGCTCAAAGTGATGTGCCAGTCACGCAATTGATGTGCAAAAACAAAACTCATTTTATTGAAGTCAGGGGATGAAATCCCCGATTACAAAGACAATAAAAATAAATAAAAAAAAGAGAGAGTTGAAGCTATAGGTGCCCACTCCAAAACAAAAACAGAAGCAAAAAACATCAAAAACAAAAAGAGAGAAAACAAAAAAGGAAAAAGAGAGAGAGAGTAGCATTTTCTCAGTTTTCTGGCAGCAGCCCAGCAGCAAAGATTACAACCGACTTCATTTGCACATAGCTTCGTTGCCTGACTTTATCATCAGCTACCTCGCTTCATCTTTACTCCTCCGAAGCTCTTGAAGACTCTGTCTTGGCCTTGGTAGAGCTTTCAAAGGAGATTATTCATCGCCGACCATCAAATTGGTTATGCGAAGGAACTCCGAATCAAGCCACGGAGGTGGCTGTCGTTCCAGCTCTTTGTTCTGCTTTTTCAGTGCATTAATTTCTACTCGAGCGTCTTTGTACATACATTGGAGTAGAGAGAGTTGTGCATTTAACTGATGTACATCACACATCCTGTTCTGCAGTCGACGGGACAAGTTGGAAACCGCAGTCACGGTCTCCACACATTACCTTAGCGTATATGAGTTTGCTTCGATGTTAGATTGTGCCGTCATTATTTGCTCAACTGACATCATTGGAAAGCTGAAACAGAGGAAGGGGGAGGAGCCCGTGGTTAAGGTTCAGGGGAATCGTAATCGGTCATCTCTATCGTAAACTCGTTCAAGTCTAGAAAAAGAGTGAGAGAACCGTGTGAAGAAGCCATGGCAGAGGAGAGTAATGCAAAAGAAAAGGGTTGTAGAGTGGTGGCAGAGAAAGTTTGCAGGCTTTTGCTCTGCCCTCTCTTGCAGGCCTCAACTTAAGAAGAGAGCGAAAGAAAAAGAAAACAAAGAGGAGAAACATTGGTATAAGGCGTTGAAGAATTGGGGCAGCCTGTCGGTCAGGCACCGCGATTGTTGAAATCGCGCGCCAGACACGACGCTCGAAGAAGATAAAGGAAGAGAGAGTGAGACAAAAACAAGCGAGGCGGGAAAGATATAGATATGTATATGTACTATGTCTGTATGCATATATCTTGTATATTTATTATTTGTATATATATTTTGTCAAAAGAATTGGTTTGGCTCAGCGGTGAGGGATTGGTCGAATAAGCCCGAGGTTAGGGGTTCAAACCCTCATAGCAGCAGAGTTGTATTTTTGTTTTATTTTTGTGTGGTGATGCTAGCATGACACACTGCTAACATCAAAAAATGGATATCCTCGATAGTACGGAATATTCTTTGAAAGTGTATATCGTCTATATATATGTGTGTGTGTCTCCGTATATGTATATAATTTGCTTGTGTATGCCTGTATACGTATTTGTATTATGTATATAGTATGTATACATATATGGTATTTGGTATTTATACCCCAAAAAAAAAAAAAAATCTACTCTACCTTCTTCCACTCATGTGAGACGTGTTTGGACTTCGAATTTACCTTTTCTCTTTCTGTGTGAAACATGTTAGGATTAGATGTTTTCCCGGTTAAAACATTCCCCCTTTCCGTATAAGATACGGTTAGGTACGCCTGTTGGTTACACCACCTTTGCACCTTTCACATGAAACGTGTTAGGATTTGATGTTTACCTAGTTAAAACCTTCCCAGGTACGATTAGGTACGCCTGTTGGTTACTCCACCTTTGCACCTTTCACGTGAAACGTGTTAGGATTTGATGTTTACCTAGTTAAAACCTTCCCTTTTTCCATATGAGATACGGTTAGGTACGCCTGTTGGTTACACCATATTTGCACCTTTCACGTGAAACGTGTTAGGATTTGATGTTTTCCTGGTTAAAACCTTCCTCTTTTCCGTATGAGATATGGTTAGGTATGCCTATTGGTTACACCATCTTTGCACCTTTCACGTGAAACGTGTTAGGATTTGAAGTATGCGGTTAAAACCTTTCCCCTCTCTGTATGAGATACAGTTAGGTACGCCTGTTGGTTACACCACCTTTGCATCTTTCACGTGAAACGTGTTAGGATTTGATGTTTACCTGGTTAAAACCTTTCCCCTTTCCGTATGAGATACGGTTAGGTACGCTTGTTGGTTGCACCACATTTGCACCTTTCACGTGAAACGTGTTAGGATTTGAAGTATGCGGTTAAAACCTTCCCCCTCTGCATATGAGATACGGTTAGGTACGCCTTTTGGTTACACCACCATTGCTCCTTTCATGTGAAATGTGTTAGGATGTGACATTTACCCCGTTAAAATCTTTCCCCTCCCGTAGGAATATGTTAGTACGTCTATTGGTTATACCACATTTTCTTCTTTCGCGTGACACGCGTTTGGATTTGTTCACTATTTCTCCCTCGCATGAGACGCGTTTGATTCGTTCACGAGTTCTCCTCTCCCGTGAGATGCGTTGGATTCGTGCACTAGTCTCCTCTCACGTGAGACGCGTTTTAGATTCGTTCACCTTTCTCCTATTGCGTAAGACGCGTTTGGATTTGTTCACCATTTCCTTCTTTCGCATGAGATGCGTTAGGTTGTGATTCACTTGGTTAAAAATATTAGGTGCGCCTAGTGTCACACATCTTTCCTTTCGCCTGAGACGCGTTAGTTGTTGTACTCAGTTGAAAACATTAGCGCCTGATGTTTACACCATCTTTCCTCCTTTCGCGTAAGACGCGTTAGGTTGTTGATTTACTTGGTTAAAAACATCAGATGCGCCTGTGTTCACACCATCTTCCTTCTTTCGCATGAGACGCGCAAGTTGTTGATTTACTCGTTAAAAACATCAGGTCGCCTGGTGTTCACACCATCTTTTCCTCCTCTCGCGTGAGACGTGTTTGATTTCAAGTTCATCATTTGTGTTGTGCACATTGTATGCAATCACCTTCTTTTATTTGTGCGGTATCCACATTGTATTGATGTACCCCCTCTTTTGTTTGTGCGGTATGCATATTGTATGCGAGCACCCCTCTCTTTCATTTTGCGGTATGCACATTTGTATCGATGCACCCCCTTCTTTCATTTGTGCGGATGCACATTTGTATGCAATGCACCCCCCTCTTTCCATTTTGCAAGCACATTTGTATGCGATGCACCCCCTTCTTTCATTTGTCGTAGCGCATTTGTATGCGATGCACCCCCTTCTTTCATTGTGCGCGTATGCATATTTGTATGTGAGCACCCTCTTTTATTTCATATCATTTTGCATGAGCTTGCCTCACTATATATTACATCTGCATTTATACATCATGTGTTTCCAAAATAAAAAAAGAAAAAGAAAAAAACGACTTCACTTTCATTAGCATATCATTTGCATAGTTACATGTTGCATCACTTAGTTACAATCTATTTACATCACCATTTGACCACAGTTTATGCTGGCGCCACTTTTTGATTGTAAAACCACTCGTTTTACTGGCTCTTTTTCAGGATGACAAAACTATCCTTTCTCGGGTTGCAGTTCAAACCATTATTGGTTAATACCTCCCTTTTCTTGGTTGTTGGTTAAGACTATCCCTTGTTTAATACCTTCCTCATTTTACCATTCATCGGTTTAATTTCATTTTCTTATGTGGATGTATTCGGATTTGTATCCCTTGCTATGCTTCATATACTTGTTGTATGCATTAGTCATGCACTTTTTCAAAAAAGAAAAAAAAAAAAAAAAAAAAAAGTTCAATTTTCCAATTGCATATGATTGCATTCTGCCTCTGGACTACGTTTGGTTTGATTCCTTGCAAAAAGATACGTACGCAACCCTCGGGTTCAACACTTGCAAAGCATCTTGTTTGTTTGCCCAAGTCTACGGCCTTGTCAAAAGGGTCGTCTTCGGGCTTTGACATTCACTCACGTCAAGAAAACTTTGAGCTTTGTCAAAAGATGAGCAACTGTAGACACCCTATTTTGACCGGCCCTAAGACTTGCGCTTTCTTTGATTACCGATGATTAAAATAAGAATATGCTATCTCATAAAATTCTCAATGAAAAGATGAATGTAAAACTTTAATCCCACCTTACCCTATTTTTGCCAAATATTAGACCCATTCTCCATTTTCTTTCCTTATTATGTATTTTATATATATATATATATAATAATATATATATATATATATATAAGTTATATTATTAATAATATTTTATTAAATTTATTCGGTGCCGTGTTTCACCCACGCACCATACTTTTGTATATATATATATATATTAAATATTTTATATATTATTATATTATATAAGGGTACTATTTCCCTTTGAAAAATTCATCACTCCCACAGTTTGCTTTTTTGTCTTCTTTTGCTTTAAACTTGCTTTGGTCAAATTATGTTACATATTTGGCCTACTAAAATATATTTTGTTAATCCATGTATTTTGTTATTTTACATATATTTGTGTGTTTTTAAATATTTTTTTGGATATTTGTACATATATTTATGCTAACAATACCTTTTATAGATTATTATATTGTAAAGTTCATAGTAATTTTACTGTGCAGTACACAGTAAAATCACTGTGCACCTTTTGAAATTAGCTCCTTTCACCGTTTGTTCATTTGTCATGTTCTTGATTTTCTTTTCTATAAAAAGGGATTGGGAGAAGAATTGAACGGGAGGATTAGAAAGAGAGAATTAAGAGGAAAAAATATCAGAAAGGATTGGGAGAAGAATTGAGACAGGGAATTGAGAGAAAAAAGATAGGAAGATTAAGAGGAAAAAGAATCAGAAAGAAAAGAAAAGAGGAAAAATTAGCTTTTAAGAGAGAGAGAGAGAGAGAGAAAATAAAATATTTTCTTAGATATTTTATTTTTCTAAATCAAACTTTTGTTTTCATTTCTTCAATACACCATTCAAAAAAACAATAACTAAAGCTGAAATTCCAAATTTTGGACTGAGAATTGAGAATGCATTTCACAACCTTGAGGGTTCTCAAAAGAAAGTTTGTGAATCAGAAAATTCATCATTTCCTCGAAAGGTGAATTTTTGCAAACTTTCATTTAATTTAAAAAAGTGATATAACTTGTTTAAATACTTCATTTACTGCTTTTCATAACTTTTTTTTTTTTATCACTTTAATGGGAAGGTTGCACCACCCACATATCTATTGTAAATTACTTTTTATATAATTGTTTTACCATTATAAAGGGAATGTTACACCACCACATTTCTGTTGTAATTTATTATTATTTTTATATAACTATTTTATTGCTTTAACGGAATGTTACACCACCCACATATCTGCTGTAATTTACTGTTGTATACAAACTGTTGTAACTTATTACTTCAAATAAAATGTTGTAATTTACTACTTATATAAATTGTTGTAATTTTACCGTTTCAAATGGTCGGTCGAACCACCTAATTTGGTAAAGATGTGACCCCACCGGATGAATAGTGATTAGCGGTGAATAGTAACCTCCGATGGTAAATAGTAACTTCCGAAGATGAATAGTAATCCCGACGATGGATAATACCTTCAGCGATGAATAGTAACCGCGGACAAAAAATGCCCAATAAGATGAATAATGACCAAAGATGGTAATTAGTAACTGCCACGGTGAATAGTACTTTCGGCAATGAATAGTGCCCCCAAGGATGAATAGTGCTCCGCAAAATTGAGTTTTTTTAAGCAAAATAGAGCAATCTCCCTGCGTCAAGCAGAACAATTTCGAATGGGCTCCAAGGCACATGAAGCTTTTGTTTTCTTTTTTAGTTTGAGAGAGTTATGAGGTTTTTATTTTGTTGTAATATTCCCTTCTCTCTCTCTCTCTCTCTCTCTCTCTCTCTCTCTCTCTCTTCTCTCTCTTATTTGGTTTGTAAAATTTATTTAAAGTGTTGTAATAATTTCTCGCCCCGCTGCTTTCTATCCCGTTCTTTTACTTGCTTTCTTTATCTGTGAATATGCATCATATTCCCTTCTTTTTTCAATTGAGAAATCCACTTAGCACATAGAGAAGTCAACTCTTCAAGACACCAACATAGGTGTTCACTTTATCTGTTTTATTAGCAATTGGCACACGCGATACATATGTAATTCAAATAAGTAAAAATAAAACAAAACAAAACAAAAAATTACATCTTGTGTGTCACTCAAATGGTAAATGTATTTTTTATTAGACCCAAGGTGTTAGGTTTGAGTCTTACTCGCTTCTCTAACTTTTTTTTAATTTATTGTTTAAGAGGCATTTACACACAAGTCTTATTTTATAGACTTATACTCCATTAAGTCCTAACCAAGATTTTTTAAACTTTCAAGTCTCATTAAATTTTTAATAGTTGGAATTACCTTTCAAACAATGATTGTTTATCATTTTTTAATTGTCTATAAAGAACATGATGATATAACATTTATTTTGATTTTTAAACTTTAAAACATCAATTTTAAAACTGAAAAATTTGAAAAATTTATGTGTCAAAACTGAAATTTTTTTGGGCAAAACTAAAAAATTATGTCTATAAATGAGTATAATGATGGAACATTGTTGTGAAAATTATAAAAAAAAAAATTGATAATATTCTCAGTTTTAAAATTAGAAAAAACTAATAATGTTATAAGTTTTAAAACTGAAAAAAAAATTTGATAAATTTTTCAGTTTTATTGGATAGTTTCACAAACTAAAAAATTGTCAAATTTCATATAGCTAGAAAATAGTATTTTATTTTTATAAATTTTATATTCAATATTAGTATTATTTGATAGATTCATTTTGTAGACTCCAGAAATATAAATTTTATTAAAAATAAATGTGTTTAAGAAAAGTTATGAAATTTTTAAGTTTTGAAACAACAAAATAAAAATAATAAGCTATGGAAGTTATCTAGTGCTATTGAAGCATGTTATGCGGTTGCCCTAGAGAGAGTGAAACTCACAATTTTGTGTTGAGATATGAGGCATAATATTTGATAATTGACAGATAACATTATCGTGTAAGGCACTTGAAACACTTAATAATTTTTCTTTAACACTTCATGCATTGACACTTCAATTCCTTCCACCTTTCTACATGGGTAAAACAGACAAATAAAAATCTATTGAAGATAGGATCCAGTGGCGTAGCTAGGAATTCAATGCAAATGGGGCACAAATTAATGATAATTTGGTTTCATTTTTTTAAAAACACTTTTCAAAAAATTCTACTTTCTTGTTTTCCGTGTTTTTTTGTTTTTACTATTTTTTTTTAATATTTTAAGCAATTTTGTTTTTACTTTTTAGACATACCTACATAAATATACTTAAAAAGTAAAAAAATTGTGAAAAAAACCTTTTAAAAATTCACTAAATACCAAAAATACAAAAAAAAATACGAGAATTCAGTACATTTTTTGTATTTTTATGTATTTATTAATTTTTTAAAATATTTTTTCACAAATTTTTTACTTTTTAGATACATCTAAGTAAGGTGTATCTAATAAAATTTAAAAAAAAATGTTTAAAATTTTAAAAATATTCACTAAAAACAAAAAAATACGAAAATCAAAAAACTCAATTTTCAAAAAACTTAATCCAAAAAACTCAAACCAAACACACTAATTAATTTATTTTTTTTCATAATAAACAACAATGAGATATTACTAAACTTAAATGTTAAAGAGTTCATTTGGATAAATGTGAATTTTAAATTAAAGGATTTGAGATTAAATTTTATATAAATTTTGGGAAGTAACTATTTTATAGGTGGATTGAAAAATTAAAAAAGAAGATACGTTGAGACAGAAATGATATATTTTAGTAGAGAAATTCTATAAAAACATACCGCAAAAAAAGTGTCTATCATATGTCACAATTATGATCTTCGTGGTCTTTAGTTATAACACATTATAGTGTTAGATATAATTTAGTAATAACTTCCTGTAGTTGTTATTTAAGTTATGACTATATATCAAGTAATAGTTACTTATGACTCATTCTGATATTAGTTATGGCATATTGTAATTTTTTTATTTTTTTATTTTTATAATTAAAGATGTGTTGCTTGATTATAATTTATATAGTGGTCATTTTAGTTATAAATAGAAAGAAACACATGAAGGATAAACTCCACATGTCAAATGTAACTAACAATCTAATAAATTTTATATCTTCATTGAAATTAATTATGTTTGCATGTCAATAATGATAGACATCACCATTATATTGAAATTTTTATAAATAATAATATGACTTATTATAGCCTCTTTATTTTCAATCAAAATAACCATTATTGTTCTCATAATTTTAAAAATGTCATTGCATTTCACTTTAAATAATTTTTTTATAATTTTTTTTATTTAATATATTTTCTTTATGTTTAAAAAAAAAAATTTCCAAAATCCAAGGGGCACGTGACCCCCCTGAGCCCAACGTGGCTCCGCCCCTGATAGGACCTCACTGGTTAAAAACAATAAAGTAGGATTTAATGGAATATGAACATTACAAATATAACTTTTGAGTAATTAACCTATTTTTTTATTTAAATTGAGAAATTCACTTGGTACGCAAAGAAGTCCAGGTTTCAGGATGAAAAATATAATAATAGATAGTATAGAAGCTTCTATTTGCACACACGAATTTTCTCAATACACCATTTTATTTTTTTTTATTATAATTTTGTCCCTTTAACAAATTACTATTGAAAACAAAATGTACACACCTTCCCTTCAGCCACTTCCACCTCTTATCACAACCCTTTTGTCGTCACCAACCATCCCTACCTACGGCACTCACTCTCGTAACCTCATCTCCCACACCTCTACCTTCCAATGAGAGAGCGAGAAGAAAATTTAGGATTTAGGTTTTTTAGATCTAGGGATGAAAAGAGGGACTAGGGGTGGCAACAGAGAAGGCTGTGCAAGTAGGAATGAGTTGAAAGATAAGAGGTGACAATAAGGGTGTTGGGTGAAGAAGGGACAAAATGGGAAGGGAATGGTTGTAAAAAGTGGAGGGTTGGTGGAGAAAAGTGGTGGTTCATGTTAAGGTTAGGGTTAGGATTAGGGTTAAAGTTAAAATTTGAAAATTGGGGGAATTGAAATAGGGAGTTTTTTTGATAAATCATCTTTCTAAGAGTTTTATTCCATTCAACCATATTCTTTTTTATTATTCTATTAGATCATATTTGAGGTAAGAAACCAAAATACCTACAATCTCTCCTGTCCCTATTAATGTTGATATTTAATGTTAATTGTTATTATGTTTTGGTAGTTCCCATGTATTAAGATGTTGACTGTCATTATATTCATATTAATTTGAAATAAATTTTTGTCATTGTGTTGTCAATTACATGATGTGAATATTCACATCATTATTGAGAGGGAGATTTATGATCCGGAATTGGGCCGAGGCAACGGCCGAGAAGATTGGCAGCCGAATGGATCATAGCACCGAAATGATCCCCGGTCCAAATAGAATTGGGCTACCGGGCCCTGGGCTGGGCGAGTGTTGGGCTGGGTATGCGCCGCCCAGTCCGTATGTATGTTGCTCGGCTAAGGCGACGCTCGGTTGGACCGAGCTACGTGGATGGCATAGGCGAAGCCGGTCAGGTTGGACGGCGTCCCGAAAGGTGTCATCGACCGAGGTACTTGACTGCTCGGCAGAAGGCCAACCACAGTCAAGCGGACTGACCAGCGCCCGGAAAGGCGCGGTCAGCCGAGATACCCAATTGCTCGGCAGGGAGGCCGGCAGCAGGCGTTCGTAAGACATCTCTGGCTCGGCGGTGCCGAGGTGCTGCCTAGCCCGGTTCTCTTGATAAAAGCCAGTAGAGTGCTAGGGCGTAAAGCATAGCCCGGCCGTGGATAGAGCAGCTCGGCTGCCGGGCTTCAGCAGAGAAGGCTGGCATTTGGGATTAGGTAATGTCCAGCATGGTGTGACCTGACAGAGGCATGGTTTATGTGCTGACAGATGGGATAGCAGAGCCACGTGTAGAGAGATCATTGGGAGTAGATATGAAGCGCAGAGAGGTATATAAACAAGTCGGCGCCACCCCTTACGGGGATGGACAATTTTTGTAAGTAAGACTTACACTCAAACTCTCTCCCTTCTCTCTAGTCATTTTTCCAGGTGTGTGGTTCTAACTTGAGCGTCGGAGGTGTTTTCCGGCCACACACCGCCGGGTAGCTCACCGCTTTTGCACTTTCAGGTGATCGGACAGCTGAGGGACTTGGAAGAAAGGAAGTGCGGGTAGCCGGAATATTTTCCCCCCGTACAATTGGCGCCGTCTGTGGGAAGCTTGCAGATAAAACCTTATCTTCTGGGTTCATCTGATCGTCGTTCATGGCGCACAACGAGGAGTTTCCGTTGTCCGCCGTCGACGGAGCCACCCCTGAGTTTGCCCGGCAGAGAGAAGGACTCCCGTCCGTCTTTCCGATGGCGACCTGGAGACAGCCACCGGAGGACAGGCGGGAGACACGCGGGATAAGCGCGGGAGAAGTCATGGCCGTTCCCGTAGTCCAGACGGTCACCGACGGCGGAGAGAGTCACACTCCAAACGCCTGGAACACAAGTTGCGGGACCAAGATGCCGTCATCCGGCGAATGGCGGCGGAGATGGAGGAGCTCAAGCGGCGTTACAAAGGGAAGGGTGTAGCTGGAGTAGGTGACCACAGTGAGCGCACCCCATCCCGCCGTTCAGCCCCCTCCCGCCGTTCAGCCAGCCAGAGTCAGAGGCACACTCCGGCAATCTCTATTACCAGGAGCTACAGAGATGGTGACTCCGACTTGCACGCAGAAAGTCCAGCGCGCAAGATAGTACTTACAGACCCTCACGTCCGGATACGACGTCGAGGTATTCCTATTCCGCCTGTACAGAGGATTTGCGGACAGTTCTAAAGGAACGGGCTCGCCGGCGGGAAGCTCAGAGGGTGCCGGCGTTCCAGCGGTTATCCTACGGAGCCCACGCCAGCGAGGAGGTCGGAATGCCTCCACCGCGCCAAGCGGCGCCACTCCTTTTAGATACAGATTTGGCCAGGTTGAGCGCCACTCCTTTTTCACTGGAAAGAAGCAGCGCCGCTTCCGGCGGGATTCCACCAGCCAAAGTTTACCCTTTACGATGGAAAGACCGATCCGTACATGCATATAAGTCATTTCCGACAGGTTATGGCCGGACACCGGCGGAATGATGCTCTTATGTGCCTAATCTTTCCGTCGAGTTTGGGCGAATTGGGATTGAAGTGGTTTGGAAGGCTCCCGGAGGGAAGTATTGAAAGGTGGCAACAGCTGGCCGAAGCCTTCGTAACGCGCTTCACGACTAACACCAAAACTCCTAAGGAAGTTGATCACCTCCTGAGTATCAAGATGGAACCGAGCGACACACTCAAGGCGTACAACTCCAGGTATTGGGAGACTTTCAATGAGATACTGGACTGCCCGGTCAACCTTGCTATCGTACAGTATAAGCGCGGGCTCCCGGTCGGACATAGACTGCGAGACTCACTTACCATGCAACAACCTACGACCATGGTACAGCTTATGCAGCGCATCAATGAGCATATCCGGGTAGAGGATGATGCCTCGGCCTCAACCGAGAAGGCAGCCCCGGTCGAAACGCCCAAGAGGTTGGCAGGAAAAGTGCATGCAGTCGGGCAAGAGTCCGGCCGATCTAGTGACCGAGCTGAAGAGTCTGACCGAGGTTCAAACCGCAAGAACCGGGGTAGGGAGCGGCGTAATGACAGGAATGATTACCGCCGGGATGACTACCCCAAGATAATGTGGCCGATGCAGGCAGAAGGTTGAAAGCAAGAACAGGCATCACCACGGTCTTCAAAATTCCAATCTATCGCATACTTAGTGAAATCCGTGACGAGGAATACGTCCGGTTTCCTGCTAAGTTAGGCGACGGGCAGAGAGGCTTCAACTCCAAGTACCGTTGTACCTTTCACCGGGAACGTGGCCACCGAACAGAGGACTGTCTGCCTTTGAGGCAGCACTTAGAAGAGCTAGTGGCAGCTGGGCATCTGGACCTCTACATTGATGGAGGAGTTAAGGCAAATCAGGTTCCAGTTGATCCACGCGGACCGGATGACCGGGATGCACCTCCGCAAGGGGTTGTAAATGTCATCCACGGCATAGTGGAACCGGCGCGTGTTTGCGAGCTTCGTGGTATGATTAAGAAGGCAGAACACATGAGGGAAGTTTTGTCAGTTCAGCCTGCGCTCAAGAGGGGGAAGACAGAAGTAAAGGATGTAATCAGCTTTTCCTCAAAAGATTTGGAGCGCATACAGACACCGCACAATGACGCCTTGGTAGTAACTCTCCGCGTCAATGATTTTGAAGTTAAAAGGATCTTGATCGATCAGGGAAGTTCGGTCGAGATCATGTATTACGACGCTTTCAAACAGCTCAAGCTCCGAGACACGGATTTGGCCCCAGCAACTTCGCCATTGGTCGGTTTCAACTCACAACCGGAGTGGCCTTTGGGAAAAATTATCCTGCCGGTTAAAGCGGGATCAGTGGTCAAACAGGTTGAGTTCTGGGTATTGCAGGTGCCATCTACTTACAATCTGATCCTTGGCAGGGGATGGCTTCATGCAATGCAAGCCGTGGCATCAACCTTTCACCAAGTAATGAGATTCCCCTCGCTATGGGGGCAGTTGAGGAGATTGGGGGCGATCAGGTTATGTCAAAACAGTGCTTTGTGGCGGTCAATGGAAGCCGGGCTGCCAAGGGATTTGTTCAAATGATTGAGGGACCGGAGGACCGGGTAGTGCTGGATGATGTGGGCACCAAGGCAGAAGACAAAGCCGTGGAAGGATTGGTGGAAGTACGAATTGATACCGAGCAGCCGGACAAGTTCTTCTTGCTCGGCTCCACCCTCACAGCACAAGAAAGGACCGAGATGGTGGAGTTCCTTATGGCCAACATTGAAGTTTTCGCATGGTCGCCTTATGACATGCCCGGCCTCGATCCAAACTTTATCTGCCATCATCTCAATGTCTTCCCCGGAGCCAAGCCGGTCATTCAGCGAACAAGGAGGTCAGCATTGCACCACGCCGAGGTAGTGGCGGAGGAAGTCAAGAATCTGCTTGAGGCGCGAGCAATTCAGGAAGTTCACTATCCTCGGTGGATTTCAAATACAGTCGTTGTACCGAAGAAGAATGGGAAGTGGCGGGTTTGCGTTGATTACAAGACCGTCAACCGTGCCTGTCCGAAAGACAGCTTTCCTTTGCCTAGAATTGACCAGCTTGTTGATTTGACGGCTGGCCATGACAGGCTAAGTTTCTTGGACGCTTACCGGGGCTATCACCAGATTGCCATGCACGGCCCCGACCAAGAAATCACTTCATTTACTACCCCAAGGGGACTCTTCTGCTACCGAGTTATGCCTTTTGGTTTAAAGAACGCCGGGGCAACTTTCCAAAGGATGGTGACCAAGATGTTTGCTCCTTTGCTGGGCCGGACAATGGAGGCTTACATTGATGACATGGTGGTAAAGAGCAGGCAACAAACAAATCATTTGTCCGACCTAGCCGAGATGTTTGCCATCCTAAAGAAGCATAAGTTACGCCTGAATGCGTCTAAGTGTGCCTTCGGTGTGGGATCCGGGAAATTTTTAGGATTCTTAGTCACAAACCGAGGTATTGAGGCGGACCCTACACAAATCAGAGCCGTACAAGAGTTAAAGCAGCCTAGCTCGGTGAAAGACGTGCAACATCTGGCCGGAATGGCCGCCGCGCTTAATCGATTTATAAGCCGGTCATCAGATCGCTGCCGTCCTTTCTTTCAGTCCTTGAAGTCCAAGTTCTCATGGGATGAAGAATGCGACCGAGCGTTGGCCGAGCTCAAAGAATATCTGTCTTCGGCGCCATTGTTGGTCACGCCGGTGCCTGGAGAAGAGCTTTATCTTTATCTGGCCGTATCGCAGCATGCAGTCAGTGCGGTGCTTGTTCGGGCTGAAGGAATCAAGCACCTCCCCATCTTTTATGTCAGCAAGACCTTGCTACCGGCAGAGACTAGGTACCTGCCTCTTGAAAAACTTGCTTTGGCGTTAATGATGGCTTCAAGAAAGTTGGCACACTACTTCCATGCACATACTATCGTCGTCTTGACCGAGTTCCCCCTCAAAGCTTTATTTGAACGGGCGGATTTTTCTGGCCGCGTTCTTAAGTGGGCGGTCGAGTTGGGCAGTTTGATGTGAAGTTTCAGCCGCGCACTGCCATCAAAGCCCAAACTTTGGCTGACTTCGTTGCCGAATTCTCACCTGGAACTCATCCGGTATGCCCGGTCGATATTACCGCGGCAGATGATGAGGTGCGCGCCAGTTCATCAGAGATTACCAGGTGGTAGGGTTCGCGGCACGGACTTAGCGCGCACCACCGCAGTGGCCTACACTTCTACAATGCCAACAACCGGTGACGCGATGACAGAGTTGGGTGTTGTTATTCCACCAACTCTGCCCGGCACCGCATCACCAAGGGGGGAAGTCATGGAACTACTCAGCACAGAGCCTGCGGCCGGCATAATACCGCAGCCTGGTGATTCGCCTACGGACTTAGGCGTGGCAGACCGACTTGCTGAGTCCGGTGCCGAATCACCAAGGGGGCTGGAGTGGGGCCAGTGAGCGCAGAACTTGAAACCGGACGGCCGAGCAACCTTGATCGTAGCACCCCTCACCACTCGCAGGATCCATCAGTTTGCTGGAAGCTTTTTGTGGGGGAAATGTGGAAGCTTTTTGTTGACGGGGCGTCCAATCGTCACGGTGCTGGGCTGGGTATTGTTCTTATCTCCCCAGATGGCCTAACCATTGAACATTCTATCACCCTTGGCTTCCCGCATCTAACAACGAAGCTGAGTATGAGGCCCTTCTGGCCGGGCTCGAGAGCGCAATCCAGATGAAGGCTGCCGAGCTAATGGTGTACAGTGACTCCCAACTTGTGGTTAACCAAGTTTCTGGGATCTACGAGGCAAAGGATGACCGCATGGCGAAGTACCAAGCTCTGGTCAGGGAGCGCATCAAGCAGTTTCAGGCAATCAGAGTCCAACAGATCGGCCGAGAAGAAAACAGCCGAGCTGATGAGCTGGCCGGCCTGGCATCGATGGTAGATAGCACGTCTCCAAATCCCTTGTTAATTGACTTTCTTCCACGACCAAGCATTGAAGATACCGGGCAGACGGAAGTACTCTGCGCCGAGCTGGGTCCGTCGTGGATGGATTCAATCATTTTGTTCCTCCGAGACCGGATTCTACCAACCGAGAAGAAGGAAGCACACAAATGCCGGGTAAAGTCAGAGCGGTTTTGGCTCTCTCCATCTGGCGCGTTGTATAAGAAGTCCTTCTCTGGTCCTTACTTAAAGTGTGTGCACCCGAGCAGTGTGGATGCATTCCTGCACGAAATTCACGAAGGCATTTGTGGCAGCCACACCGGGGGCAGATCCTTGGCCTACCGAGCTATTTCACAAGGCTATTGGTGGCCGTACATGCAAGCTGACGCGCAAAAATATGTCCGGAAATGTGAGAAGTGCCAGAAATTTGCACACCAGATCCACCAGCCGGCCCGAGAACTTATTCCCCTCACCAGCCCTTGGCCTTTTGCAATGTGGGGGCTAGATATAGTGGGACCCCTCCAACTGCACCGGGCAACCGCAAGTTCTTTATCGCGGCGACGGACTACTTCACCAAATGGGTTGAAGCCGAACCTTTGACAACTATCAAGGAAAAAGACGTGAAGAGGTTTGTCTGGCAGAATGTGGTAACGCGGTTTGGCGTCCCCAAGATCTTGATTTCTGACAACGGCACCCAGTTTGACGGTCGCCTATTCAGAGGTTTTTGTGAAGATTTAAGATTGAATTCTACAACTCCACTCCGGCTTACCCACAGTCCAACGGTCAAGCCGAGGCGTCGAACAAGATTATATTGGATGGGTTAAAGAAAAGGTTGGAAAAGGCAAAGGGAAAGTGGGCCGAGGAACTTCCCAGCGTCCTTTGGGCATACCGGACTACCCCGCGGCGTTCTACCGGGGAAACTCCATTCGCTTTGGCTTATGGCATGGAGGCAGTCATTCCCTTGGAAGTCGGCATGCCCACCCTCAGAAGTGAAAGTTTTGAGCCCGCTCTGAACACCGAGGCTATTGCTCTGGAATTAGACCTGGCTGAAGAGCGCCGGGAAAAGGCTCTCATCCATGTGGCAGCCTACCAGCAAGAACTCTCCAGGAAGTACAACAAGATGGTGCACCCCAGACCGTTCAAGGTGGGTGATTGGGTCCTGAGGAAAGTTATGGGAAATACCCTGGTGCCAGGAGAAGGCAAGCTAGGGGCAAATTGGGAAGGACCATACAAAATAACCGGTCTGGCGGGCAAGGGGGCATACCACCTGGAGGACTTGGATGGTAGAGCAATACCTCGGCCATGGAATGCGGCCAATCTCAAAGTGTACTATTTCTAGCTATTGTTTTGTTCGCAAAGAAGAAGCTTTTTGCATTACACTTCAGAATGTAATTCTTTTTGTCAATATATACAAGTGTTCTTTGCCTTCGTTAAATTGATATTTTGTTCAAATTAAGCATGCCCAACCGAGATGGATTAAGTCCGGTTGGAAGAGTTGGTGTTTTGCCCAACTTTGGAATTCCCAACCGAGATGTTTGTCCGGTTGGAAGAGTTGGTGTTTTGCCCAACTTTGGATTCCCAACCGAGATGTTTTGTCCGGTTGGAAGAGTTGGTGTTTTGCCCAACTTTGGATTCCCAACCGAGATGGATTAAGTCCGGTTGGAAGAGTTGGTGTTTTGCCCAACTTTGGAATTCCCAACCGAGATGTTTTGCTCCGGTTGGAAGAGTTGGTGTTTTGCCCAACTTTGGATTCCCAACCGAGATGGATTAAGTCCGGTTGGAAGAGTTGGTGTTTTGCCCATCTTTGGAATTCCCAACCGAGATGTTTTGCTCCGGTTGGAAGAGTTGGTGTTTTGCCCAACTTTGGATTCCCAACCGAGATGGATTAAGTCCGGTTGGAAGAGTTGGTGTTTTGCCCAACTTTGGAATTCCCAACCGAGATGTTTTGCTCCGGTTGGAAGAGTTGGTGTTTTGCCAACTTCGGATGCCCAACCGAGATGGATTAAGTCCGGTTGGAAGAGTTGGTGTTTTGCCCAACTTTGGAATTCCCAACCGAGATGTTTTGCTCCGGTTGGAAGAGTTGGTGTTTTGTCCAACTTCGGATGCCCACCGAGATGTTTACTCCGGTTAGAAAAGTTGATGTTTTGTTCAACTAGATATTTCTTGCCGAGATGTTTTGCTCCGGTTAAGAAAAGTTGATGTTTTGTTCAACTAGATATTTCTTGCCGAGATGTTTTGCTCCGGTTAAGAAAAGTTGGTGATTTGTTCAACTTTGTTATTACTAACCGCGATGTATATTCCGGTCCATGTAGTTTTGTTCTGCTTAAATACGTAACCGAGTTATGCATTCCGGTTAACAATGTGTTCAAGTTTATGATATATACTGCGGTGCTTGGCTGAAGACAGAACTGGTGACAACCGTGCAAACACTTAGCAAAAATATCAAGTTTTTTCATTAACAGAAAGTTCATACAATAGATGGGGTCAGAGCCCGGTTACATCAGGAGTGCAGAAAGCCAACACAAAAAGAATAGAAAAGAAACCTAAGCTAGGGGGGAGAGATCAGGGAACTCCTCATCAGTCTCCAGGTTAACCGTGGTGGTTTGGTCCTGGACACCAGTCTCGGCTTGGCCGGGCTGTTCCTGCGCGGCTTGGTCCTCTCCTTCAGCACCTTCATCACCTTCTTCTTCAAGTCCTTCCTCGGCCTCGGCTTGCAATGCACTAAGACGTCATTGGCGTAAGGAATGAGGTATGTCGGTAGGAAGGCAGCCGGCGGAGTGGCAAACACGTCGGTATCCGGGCCCTGACCGAGCTGTTCACAGGCAGCCTTCCATCCGGCCTTGAAGTAAATATCCTGCGAGGCGAAGACTTGCTTTTTGTAATTTTCCTCGGCTTCGTTGAAGCCGGCGTTATTGGCATCCTCGCGGTCTTTTGTCCGGGATTCCTTAAGGGCGTCCAGCTCGGCTTGGAGCTCGTCTCGTTTTTTCTCGGCCGCATCTAGTTGACCGAGCAGCCGGTTGTTGTCAGTGTTTGCTATCTCCAACGACGACTTTGCTCGGCCAAGCTCGGTCTGGAGGCTTTGCACTTGGCTGGCACTGTCAGACGCCTTCTGCCGCAGCCGGTGAATACGCTCCAGAACCAGGTGTTGTTTTTGAATGGCCTGCAAACATCAAAGTTAATTAGAGAAGGAACCGGACAAACACTTGTGAAAATTCTGGAGGAAGATTGACTTACCCTGGCCATGGACTTAACAGAAGATTTCACCAACCGAGTGTCTGGGACGTGGTCGCTGCCAACCACGTCGCTCGGTAGTAGGAGTGCCTTGGAGAGATCGAAGGCGAGCAGGTGCTCCTTGTCAGCCTTGATCGAAGCGTTTGCCGGGATGTCCTGACCCCGGTGTTTCAAATGTGGGCGCCAGGCAGGTATTGGGTTGGCCGTTTCAGTTGGTTGCTCGGTTGTGAGCTCGGCCACCAGCTCGGCGGATGGGTCCGCGCGGGCTCTTTTTCCAGCCCGGCGAGCAGTTGGTTGCTTGCTGGATTGACCGGCTGCCGGGGAAGAAAGTGCGATCACGGCATCGCTTGGTTGTCCGGTGGCTGGCGAGCGGAGAGCAACGGTTGGTATCTCGGCCGATGTGGCGGTCATCAGGTTCTTGATTCTGCTTCTTTTGGCCATCTCTTGCTCCTCGGTCAGACGGATGAATGGAATGTCTGGCAAGGTTGGGTCTGGTGGAGGTGATGGAGCGCGAAGGAAGTCAGTGACTTTACTCCGGCGGGGAGCAGAATATCTGTAGGTGGGAGTATAGCCGAGCAGTTGGTTGCAATCTCGGTCGCGGTAGCGGAGCGCGGTCCTGATTGCCTCTACGTTGGGGAACTGATAGTTGGCTTGTAGGGCTTGGATTGCTGCAACAGAAACAAGGAAAAATCATTAAGTACAGAAACATAAGGTAAATCAACCGAGCTAATGTACGCGGCTTACATGATCTGCCGAAGTTTTTGCTTATCATCCAGCCTGGTACCTCGGCTGTCTCGTAATTGCCGGACACCCAGAAGAAATCATCGTCGTGAAGATCCTTGTCTGGTGTGCCGGTCACGATTTTCTCTCTGCCCGGTCTAATTTTAAGATAATAGGCGAGATCGTCGCCGGTATGGCCTAACGTGTATTGGCGAAGGATCTCGGCTAAACCTAGGCTTATGCCTAGCCGGTTATTTATTTCGTGCACACCGTTTATTATCCGGTATGTGTTCGTGGATACTTGGGTTGGAGCTAGGCCGGTCCGGCGCAAGAACTCGGTCATCAGCGGATTGACGGGAAAGCGAAGGCCCCCTTCTACTATTGATAGCACGGTGAAGGGGCATCGGTCGAGTCTGCCCCAGGGTGTTGTCTTCTCGGGCGCCAGCTCTAAGTGGACGTCGGCCGGGATGCCGTACTCCTCTCTAAACGCGTTCAACGCGACTGGAGTGTCCACTAGGTAGCGAAATTTCCCCATATGGCCGAGCTAGTCTATCTCGACCAGGGTGGTTTGGCACTGTGCTAAAGGTGGACGTTGCTCGGTCTTGAGAGCCTCAGATGTGGTCAAGGTCCCCTTGGACTCTGCAGGAAAAGGATGGCAAGGGTGAGTGTGAGCGCGGTCGCGCAAATTGAGCTTGACTTTAGCTCGGTTATGAAGAGTGCCAAATCACCTCGGTTGTCAAAACTTAGCAAGGAGCTCGGTCGCCCAAGCGGACCAGATATTAGCCCGGTTGAGCGACCAGGTCCTTTTTGCTACCACGGTTTTTGCTGGGTTGGAGATAAACATGTTACTTGCTCGGTTCTAAGAGTTTTTTGGATCAAATGGAGACCAGGAGCCCGGTCCGCACCAGTTCTTCAGTGTTCTTCAAGGGAAATGAAGAACACCATGAACGTTTGAAGGTCATGGGTGGTATTTGGTGCCCAAGCCCTAAAAACTACGTTTTTCTACCCTAACGTGTGAAATATCATAGAAAATGACCATAAAGAGGGAGTTGAAGGACTTACCAGGTGGGGCAATGAGTTCCTCTCCTTTGAGCTTGAGATCAGCAACGAAGAGGGAGAGGCAAGGGCTCTGTAGAGCTTCGAATGGCAGGGGATCAGTAAGGAAGGAATGAGAAGGGATTGTGGCCTGTATATAGGCTGAGAACCGCCAAAATTCGAATTTCATTCGACGGCGGTTGGCCGCTCGAGGACGAATGGGGGGGCGCCACCTGTCGTCATTAATGACGGCATCAGAGTTGAAGAGACGTGGGGCAGGTGAGGCGTCAGCCGAGCAAAACGAAGAGACGGACTAGAGTCGAGGAGTTAACCGGGCTAGACTTGAAACAGGAATGTCCAACTAGCCCGGTCACCATTTCGCGCTCCGACAACCGAGGAGGTGTAGTCTCGGTCGAGGTGTATAATCCCAGTCACGCTTTTGCGGACGGAATTAAGGGGCAATTGAGAGGGAGATTTATGATCCGGAATTGGGCCGAGGCAACGGCCGAGAAGATTGGCAGCCGATGGATCATGGCACCGAAATGATCCCCGGTCCAAATAGAATTGGGCTACCGGGCCCTGGGCTGGGCGAGTGTTGGGCTGGGTATGCGCCGCCCAGTCCGTATGTATGTTGCTCGGCTAAGGCGACGCTCGGTTGGACCGAGCTACGTGGATGGCATAGGCGAAGCCGGTCAGGTTGGACGGCGTCCCGAAAGGTGTCATCGACCGAGGTACTTGACTGCTCGGCAGAAGGCCAACCACAGTCAAGCGGACTGACCAGCGCCCGGAAAGGCGCGGTCAGCCGAGATACCCAATTGCTCGGCAGGGAGGCCGGCAGCAGGCGTTCGTAAGACATCTCTGGCTCGGCGGTGCCGAGGTGCTGCCTAGCCCGGTTCTCTTGATAAAAGCCAGTAGAGTGCTAGGGCGTAAAGCATAGCCCGGCCGTGGATAGAGCAGCTCGGCTGCCGGGCTTCAGCAGAGAAGGCTGGCATTTGGGATTAGGTAATGTCCAGCATGGTGTGACCTGACAGAGGCATGGTTTATGTGCTGACAGATGGGATAGCAGAGCCACGTGTAGAGAGATCATTGGGAGTAGATATGAAGCGCAGAGAGGTATATAAACAAGTCGGCGCCACCCCTTACGGGGATGGACAATTTTTGTAAGTAAGACTTACACTCAAACTCTCTCCCTTCTCTCTAGTCATTTTTCCAGGTGTGTGGTTCTAACTTGAGCGTCGGAGGTGTTTTCCGGCCACACACGCCGGGTAGCTCACCGCTTTTGCACTTTCAGGTGATCGGACAGCTGAGGGACTTGGAAGAAAGGAAGTGCGGGTAGCCGGAATATTTTCCCCCCGCACAATTATTTTACATTAATTTGAAATGAATTTTTGTCATTTTGTTATCAATTACATGATGTGAATATTCATACTAAAACATACGAATGTGAACGTTCACATCACTACATTAGATGAGAGAGAATGTTCACATGTTGTGAACGTTCACATCACTGCATGTTGTGAATAACAATGTGTTGTCATTAAAAATAATGAACGCTATTTTTAAAAATAAAAAAGTTCACATGTTGTAAACGTTCACATCACTACATTAAATGAGAGATAATTTTTCAGAAAGGTATTGTGAACGTTTACATCAGATGAGAGAGAATGTTCACATTATTTTTAATGTGTTGTCAATTAAAAATATATTCACATTATATAATAATATAAAATAATAACATCGATGTTATTTAATTTGTGTATAAAATTTTTTATGCCTTGGTCCTTTCCTTTCTCTCTCCTCCCCAACATTAAATATTAATATTAAATATAAAGGCATAAAAGTCTAAGAAAATAATGTAAATCAAGAAAAAAAGATTTTATAAAATAAAAGTATAAATACATGAGATTAAGTGGGTTAAAAAATTCTTTCATGGACTTTTTAACTTAGAACACTTCTAAATGAGATTTATCAATAAAGATCCATTGAAATAAAATGGTGTGAACTAAACAAAATTCAAAAAAAATCAAAATGTGTGTGAATGCGATCTTAATGGTGTGTGTGGAAATAAATTGTGACGAGTAAATAGAACTACCTAAATTATAGATAATAATATTGATGATATATACATGAGTAAATTACATTATGGGTCTTAATGTTTTACAAGATTTCACTTTGTTAATTTTATCAATTTTAATCTTATTTTTCATTCGCTTTTAATGGAGTCCCTTCATCATTTTATCCGTTACTATTTCAGATAGAAAAATGACATTTGAGAAACTGAAGAGACCAAAGAAGAATTCAAATAAGATTAGGAATCACTAATGTAATTTATTCATTTTTTATTTTTTGGATGAGAATTGTTAAAATGTCCAAGTGTGTTACACTGTCATTTTTTTATGGATGATTTTATTTACACACCACTAATACTCTCAGTATAAATTTAATTAAACATACACAAAATAATTTGTAGGGTTTTAAAAATATCTTATTTCACACCTTAACTCTCCATCAACTAACCACATATTAACACATCACTAACTATTTAAATACCACCATTACACACATCAAAAACTCTTCTTTTTCACCACTACACACAACAAAAAAGCCCCAACAATCTTCAGAACAGAGATCACCTTTGTCAGTTTTGATCTTCATCGTCAGCAGAAGTTTCATTCGGTCTCCATCTTCGCCGATGTTGATCTTCATTGTCGGTGTTGAACTCTCATCTCTCGTCGGCATTTCAAATTACCATTCTCACCATTGATTCATAAGTGTATGTTAATGGTCAAGATGATGAAACATGAGCCTACCTTTTAAGTAATAAATTCACTTTTATAGTCAACAACACAATCAGTTTTAATATTGTTACATTGGATAGGTATATTATTTTGTAAAAAATTTAACAAATTCATCAAATTAGTCATATTTAAGAATACAGAGTTGAACAAACTTAATGTGTTCAAAAATTTATATTTGAACAATGAATAAAAATTTAATTTATTTTAACTGAACTAACTTAAACCGTTCAATTTTTTATGTATGGACATTTAATATGTGGACAATATTACCAATTTGAACAAAATTATATTGTTCAAATATAAATAATCGAACATTGTGTAAAAGTTCAACTCTGGTTATCCGAACATGATGAACAACTCATCTTCCCAACATACAAATGAGATAAATAAAAAACCAAAAAGTTAAGTCATAAACTAACTTTTTCAATGTTTTTAAACCTTAAATCATCAAAGACAATCATGTTTTGAGTTTGAAAAATAAGCATAATAGAGAAGAGAATGAAGTGAGCTAATTGATAATGAATGATATCACAAGTGTATATTAATGGTGAAGATATCGAAGAAATATAATGTTTATATGTTAATACCCTAAACCCTATAGGAATGATGGTGTGTGAAGAGTATTTGTGTTTTTAAATATGAAATTTTTAAATAGATAGAATATATCCCATGTTGTCCTTAATAGTCATTTCATTAAAAGATATTATTACAATATAAATTTAATCTACTAATAGTATGTACTGAAAAAATTAGTGGTGTAAATAGAATCAACCTTTTCTATAAACAAAAATACTAATAATAATTGGCAAAAAAAAATCACATTGCACCGCAATTAGAGTGGGTTTTAAATTAAAAAAAATTTAAATTACAAAAAATAAAGTAAAAGCTCGTTAAAATTGGAGAGAGTAACGATATAATTTCACTACAAGAATTTACACATTTTGCGACCACTTTTGCCGACAAAAAACTTTTGGTCGCAAAAAAATGACATTTGGCGACCAATATTAATTAGTCGCGAATGATCATTATTTTTGGCGACCAAATATTATTGGTCGCAGAAGGTTATATTTTGACGACCAAAAAATATGTTGGTCGCAGAAAGTGGTATACTTTTGCCGACCAACTACAAATTTGGTCGCGAAAGGTCACATATTTTTTGGCGACCAAAAATTTGGTCGCGAAAAACTTATTTTCAGCAACCAAAAAATTTAGTCGCCAAATTAGTACTTTTAGCGACTAATATTTTAGTCGCCGTTGATTGAGATTTGGCGACTAAAAAATTGTCGGCGAAAGAACCTGTTTTTTCGACTAATTTGATTTTTGGTCGCCAAAAGTTTGGGGGAAATTTGTACGTGCACTACAACAAAAGTCACTCAAAGGCACTACAACAAAGGCTCAAATTCTCTCTCACTCTCGGTCTCATTCTCACTCTCAGTACTCATCTCTTCATCAGATCTATGAAGTTTATCAAAGATTTGAAGGTTGATTCTTGAAGATTCGAAGGTTGATTCTCCAGATTTGCAGTTTCTCTCACTCTCGCTCTCGCTCGAATTCTCTCTGTCGCAGTCTCACTCTCGCTCTTACTCGAATTCTCTCTCTCACTCTCTGTACATCTCTTCATCAGATTCGAAGGTTGATTCTTGAAGATTCGAAGGTGATTCTCCATATTTGTAGTTGTCTCTTTCGATTTTGTGAGTTTCATTTTGTTTAGGTTTTTTATTTTTAATAGATTTTTTACATTCTAACTCAGATCTGGCTTCTGAAATCTATTTTAATTTAGCTAACAAGGTGATTGATTTTGAAAATTTAATTGTTCTTTTCGATTTTACTTTACCTACAAAACATTAAAATGGGCAGTCCAGTACTGAGCAGTCCAGATCAATAGATCAATAGTTTCTTGAATCCTCAGATCAATAGATCCCTTATGAGCAGTCCAGTACTCGGCATTACAGGGTATCGGTGGTTAGAGTTAGGGTTGGGGCTCATATTCCAGAGAGCATCCATTCCCATTGCTCCAAGCTTGGTTCCAACAATATCTATCTTTGGCGTGGACGTGAAAGGTATCTCTCCACACTCTAGCAGAGTTTTTTTTTTTTTTTTTGTGCCAAAAAAGAAATTATGACTATTTGTTCTCATTACTGTATTTCTGTGGCCTAATTGATTTATTTAAATTATTGTGCCCTAATTTCGTCCCTAATTGGTTTGGATGGATTGTTTTGTGTGGCCCTAATTGATTTTAGATTAATTGTAGTTCAAATCTAGTTTATATGAGGTGTATATTGATGTTTAAAGTAGAAATACTTGATGTATTTGAAGAAACCCATGGTGTCTATTAATTTATGTGCTTGAAATTAGAAGAAATGGCATGAATTGATTTAGTTTGAATTCAATGCATGCTAAGTGTTTGTTAAAATGTATAGAAGAGAAATTCTCGTTGATGTTGCATCCTTGTATATACCTTGTTAGCTAATTGTGTTGTGTGCCTTGGGTGTTTGATGAAATGCCTAGGAGAATATATTTTGTTAGAACTGGATCATTGTGTATGATTTAAGTGCTATGTCCAAGGTGGTAATGAGCATAGTTTTTTTTTTATATTTTATGATTTAAGTGTTATGTCCAATCTATTTCGATTTTGGAAATTTAATTGTTCTTTTCAACTTGAAATCCTTTGATTGTGAGTAATGAGCATAGTTGGAGATAGAATAATTTGTTTTTTGGACTAGAATATATTTTTTTTATTATTGCAATATGAATGTCGAATTCCTAGTTTGTTTTTCTGACAATCTATTTTAATTTAATATGATTGATTTTTGTTCATTTGAACCACGTAAAATTGTTATTAAGGCAACAAACATAAAATTGCCCATTCAATACAAGTTGTGCTTTAGAGGGGTCAATTCGACATTGAGATTCAGAGGCAATGCGAGGATTCGACAAGCTTGGTTGGAGCTGGCAGCAACATGGCAGAGATGATTTCCAGCAAAGGAATGGTTTTGATATCAAGCACGGGTTTCCAAGTTACCCAGCCCCTAGATCGACAAACACTGATGTGCATCTACAGCCAACACAGAGTGTTTCCGGTAGAAGCAGCAGTGGGATGGATAGGACTGGAAGAACTCTGATGAAGAAGAGTATATGTGGATGATTTGAACTCTAAGATCAAGTGATCATGGTGCAATCTTAGGTCAAAGAAAATCGTAGGATGCCTGTGACTCTGAAGATTGGTAAGATCTCAGGAAGGGAAATGAATGCTTAAATGATGAAATAGATATTTTTAGTTGTAATTTGAAATTTTCTGTGAGAGAAATTAACTGGTGAAATGTGAAAAAAAATATTCAATATTTTAGACTATGTATTCTCTTCAATGCCTTGTCTTGTTCAGATTTTAATAGTAACTGTTAGACAGATTATTTTTGGTTGGTGTGTTAGACAGAGATCAAGTCCAGGGATTTTGAGTTTAAATGGGATTATGAGTACGTGTTTACTCAAGTTTCACGCCATTGGTGTCTTGAACCATTTGATCTATGTACTTAACTGGGGTCAAATCGGTTGTTGGGTTAGATTTGCTGCTTGATATATTAAATAGGACTCTGTGGACTGGTTCTTTCCAGTTTTCTAGCATACCTGCCCTCTTTATTGGTGCCATGCATGGATAAATGTATTTTCCTGTCTGTTTCGTGATTACCTGCTTGCTTGTGCATCACTTGTGTAATTCTATTTGTTTATGGCATGGTGAAAATGAAAATTTTACCCTTCCACTCAAGTTATTATCTGGGTCTAGGGATGTGTTCAAGTCATTGCTGTAATACTTGCCACTTTCATTTAGTTGCATGGCAACAGATGATTTCACTATCTTTCTTGGGCAATCTAATGTGAAGTGACAATCAAATCGTGTCAGTTTATTTTGGTGAATATATATATATATATATATATATAATACATGATTAAATACACCTCTTAAATGCTTACTCCCTGGATTACTTTTAACTTTACTTGGATCATTTCAGTTCATTTGGAATTAATGGAGCAAGATTACATATAAGGTACCTAGAGTAAATATAAAAATTGTTATTATGGCAAGAAAGACTGATAGTCTGTTTGGCCTTGTTAGAATAAACATTTAATACTTTATTTTAAGTCTTTGGTTGGTTACTTAGCTTGGATCATTGTAGAGTGTGCCGTTCAACTGACATTATTACTGCAAGTGTGTGTTAGATTAGTCTCGGCTGATTTACATTCCCATGTGCAGGGCTATGAAAACCATCTCTGGAAACAACAACAAACGCACATGTTGGGTCAAGGGTCGGTAGAGAAGCTCAACTGATTCACTGTCCACAGAACAGAGAGATCAAGCATCTTTTGGGCATCGAATGCCATCATTGTGGACACATGAACAACATTCACACAGATGGCCAAAATCTAATTCACCAGATGGTCAAGGCAACATTAGTTCAGTAATGTTATACTTAACACAAACAAAATCTAATTATCTTATTATTAATTGAATTATTAGGACTATGTGGCATTGGTGACTATCAAGTCATTGGCCACGGAAGATTGCAGCCTAATTTTTAAACTCTGGCATCTAATTCCACTTTTTTCTTGAATTGTTTAGGATTTCAGACCACTTACATAGTTTCTCACATAAAATCCTGACTATTTATTGTAGTCTAATCCAACAAAGCCTTATTATTTATATGTATATATTCTTTTTCTGGGTGCTGTTGGTATGTTTGTCCCCTTCCCTTTTATAAGCACTTCTAGAGACAGGGAAAGAGAGCAAGAGAGGTACTAATGTGCTGGAATTTCCCTTTGGATGGCATGTGGCAACATCATGATAGGACATAGTCAAGATGGGTTGTCCCTTGGTCATATGGACAATCAATATTCAAAATGGTAAAAGAACTGTGCCAGGGAGTCTATGGCTTTCAACTGAAGTTCTCAAATCTGGACCATCCTTTCTTCCTCTGGCTAAGGTGTCACCTATTGGATTAATTGCATGGAAGATGTCATTTATGTACCCATAAGATCACAGCCATGATCACTACTCACAACATGAATCAAGTGCTTATAATTTATAGCTATGTACGAATTTAGGTAATTTATGAGATTGGGTAATTTTAGTTTTCCTCTGCATTAGTTGATCAATAGAAATTCAGTGATTAACATCAACAGAATGGCCATGTTTACGATGTAGAATATATGGCAATGTTAACATCAACACAAAGTATTTTATTTGTTTTTTTTTTTTTTGTAGCAATGTTATATGTTATTAATTTTCCATTATCTTTTTATATTACTATTTATATGAATCATCATATGATATATCTTATTTAGTGATAATTATTAAAAAATCAGAGCATAAACAACTCCAGCTTCCAAATCCTTAAATACCTTCTAGAAGCATAACAACCAAAGTGAACAATTACTGAAAAAGCTCTACCTCAACTAAGCCTTATAGTAAGCCTTAGAGAAGTGATCAAATTTAGAAACCAAGTTCAATGACATGGTAGTAGATATAATGGATTAAAATGACGAACTCACCAAATTGAATTGGTTTTATCTTATCTGGTTTTGGTTTAGCTTTGGTTGGTGATTGGCATTTGTACGAGAAATTAGCTCCAAATTCTCTGATGTTGTTTCTCCCAAAAAACTTGATGTCTGGTGCTTTAGTTTGTTTTTTTACTTCAGAATTCATCTGGAACTAGGACTGTTTAGTGGATCTGTTGAGGAATTGATTTGTGTTGCCTTATCTGTATTGTTTTTTGGATTTGTGTTTGCTTCCTGTAGTTTGATTTTGTAAATACTGATTGTTTCAAATGAAAGAAGAGTAAATTACCTATGCACAAGCTTTAATTTGCAATTTTAATTAGTAAAAAATCAACAACTGTGTAGCTTAAACATTTTGTATGTGTTCCCTATGTATAAATCCCCCAATACACATTACGTATGAATGCATTACCTCTATTGCGCTTACATTTAACATCAACAAGATGCTATTGGTGAAGAGAAGTTAGAAACAAAGATATATATAGTTGTGCTTTTGACTTTTTGTTGTCCATTGTTTTAGCAAGTGAATTGCTTAATAAGCAGTTCTGTTTTTTTTTTTTTTTTTTTTAATAAAAGCATCTGGGACTTTCTGGGTTCACATTCATCCTCATTATGTGTTTTTGTTGCTGTACTTTTTTAAGATGGTGGCTGGGAGAATCGGTGGGTTAAATCTGACTGGAAGAAAGATGAAAACTTGGCTGGGGAGTGAACTTTACTTCTGGTAAATGGAATGGAGATGCTAAGGATAAAGGTACCTTTTTACTCTTTCTTATTCTAGTATGTCTATGACAGTATACAATTTCTTATTCTAGTATGTCTAAGAGATAATGATTTTTGCAGTTCACCCATTTGTTCTGTCTTTTTGTCAAAAATGAGTTCCATGCATTGTTTAGATCATAACTCCATTTACACAATCTGACTTGTTGCGACTAGCGGCATTTGAAAATAGACTTAATAAGGAACACTTCGACCAAATTTCATGATCTTTGAGTAAGTAGATTAAGAGATGTGCATTCTCAAAGTAGATGGTTCTGGAGCAGGATCATTCCTTTGAAGTAACAACATAAGGAGAAACAAATAAACCATAAACAAAGAAAAAGAAAAGAAAAGAAACGAAAAAACAGAGAAAGCCATAAATAAGAGGAAGATTGTTTTCAACATTGTAGTAGTCTTCTATGTCTGTCCGTGCTTGTCAAGCTTGATTGTGTTTGCCATGACCATATATGAACCTTGCACTTTTCTCTGTGTAAACATGAGTCTCATTGTCCAATCTATTAATACCCATTTCAAATTTGTAATTAGCAGCTTATACTCTGAAATTGATAATTTAATTACCTGCAAATGAGTTAGAAATTTTGATTTGAACTTACGATTCTCTGAAATTGATAATTTAATTACCCATTTCAAATATTTTCATTAAAAACAAACCTAACATTATTTCTCATTTTCTGTGGTATAGATGGATGATGGATGATCTCGTGCACGAAGCTAAATTGTATAAGACTACTTGGCAGTATAAGCATTTTTTGGAGGATTAAATATTTTTGGATGGATGTGTATGGATAACAAATATTAGTAGTTTTATTTGTTGATAGCTGCGCATGGATAACAAATAGTTATGTTTCAAATTGTTATGCTAGATGGATGTGACTTGTGAATGAAAACTTAGAATAGTTGTATTGTGTCGAATGTTAATGAATTATGTATTGTGTCGAATGTTAATGATTCAGTTAAGTTGAATGATGCTTTAAAATTATAGGTTTATTATGGATTGAATGAATTATTAGGAATTACAGGTGTATTGTTTTCTTGCTTTGGCGACCAATTTATTAGTCGCGACAAATAAATTATTTTTTTTTCGCAAAAAATACATCTATTGCCAACCAAAAATTTTGTTGGTCGTGGAAACTCACTTTTGTCGACCAATAGTTTTGGTTGCGAAAAGTTTGGCGACCAAACTAATTTTGGTCGCAGAATGTCACAATTGGCGACCAAAATTTTTGGTCGCGAAATGTCACAATTGGCGACTAAGAAATTTGGTCGGCAAAAGGCGACTTTTCGCGACCAAAGTGTTTTGGCGACAAAATAAATTAGTCGCGGTAATTAAATATTTAGCGACTAAAAATTTAGTCGGCAAATCCAACTTTTGCCGACCAACCACAATTTTGGTCGCGAATTACTTTTGCCGACCCTCAATTGGCGATCAAAATAGCGACCAAAAAAATTGGTCGTGGATAACTTTTGTCGACCAAAAATTAACTTTTAGCGACCAATTTTTTTGTTGCTAAAAATGTGAATTCTTGTAGTGTTTACTAATACATGGGGGGTGGTTTAGATGGAATGTTGTGTCATTGGAATGTAGCTTGATTTGATGTTGCTCTTCCATCTCCATGGCTCCACCATCTTTCTTTGTCCTAGATAATAATAAAACTCCATGCACGTTTCAATGAAATGCGGGGCCCAAAGCATGCCCTCCAATTACAACATTGAAATGAGCTTTGCTTTTGCTGCTGGGCACACTACATTACTTAATTTATTTTTTTTTATTTTTTTTATTTTTTTAGGTTGGATCCCACTTTCTCTCTCAAATCTCTACCGGTTTCTTCAACTTTCTCTCAGATATCTACCCGTTCCTTCATTTGTTTTTTTTTGCGTAATGATTGAAATCTTATCCTCACAATATCTTTATAAATCTAAATTATTTATGATTTAAATTTTATACATATATGAGTAGTTTCTACAATGCATGAAAGACCATGATTACTTTGAAAGTGTAAAGATCATCTCCTAAAAGAGTCCCAAATATTTTATTTTTTTTTTAAATAATATGAAGTCAATGTATATTGGTCACACCTTTAGGCTTAAGCCCAAATGTTAGAGTAAGGTATTTTATGTAATTTTTTTTTCTTTTTTTTTAAGAGATTACAAAACTTAATATATTACGCATTTAATAATAATTCATCTAATAAAATATATTGGAGTGTAAAATAGATTCAAAAAGGATAAAGAAAATCTCAATACAAGGCAGGCATATAGGAAGAAAAATAAACCTCCACATAGGGAGGAGAAAACCTCCATAAAAAGAGAAAACCTCTACATAAAGATATTATTGAAACAAAAAAATAAAAAAAAATAAAAAATAAAAAATAATCAACAAGTAAACAATACTAATCACTTTCACGATTCATTCATTGTCACAACTGGTAGCTTTGGTACCTTAATCTCTGGCTCTATATACACTACAAAATAAAATATTCTAGATCTGAGATGGTCGCCTAACGTATAATAACACATTTAGAAGTACCAAATCGGGGTTATGAATCAAATTTGAGACTACATCTGAAAGCTTTCTCGCTGGCAAGCTGATAATGGAGAAATGAGGAATAGTAATGGCTAGCATGGTGAAAGAAATCACATGAGAAGAAACATAGTTAAACTAACGTAATGTATTTTTTCACTTATTTATTGTTAAATAATAAAATTGGAATTTAAACAATTACTTTATGATCAGCTCCAGACAGGGGCGAAGCCAAAGAAGGCATAGGGGGTCAAGTGCCCCCTTCAATTTTGAACTTTTTTTGTTTTTGTTTTATAGTCATATACAAAATATATTCTTTTTTTTTCTTAACATTTTGTTTGGTTAAGGATTTATTGTATTGTTCACAATAAGTAGTTATTTAATACTTTGGGAGCACTATGTTGTATTGTTTATGTAGTAGTCTAAACCAATAATGTAGTGGGAAATTTTATGGATTGAATATAATTAACTCATTATTTTCTAGTAGTTGACAAATTACTTAATGTGATTTATGATTTCTCATGCTTTGAACATCACATAGGCAACAACATATGTTTCTCTAAGACTATTTAATAATTTTCATTCAAAACACATCATTTATAAGCAATATCATCTCTTTAATATTTTCTGTCAAATAAAAATTAAATAGATTTTATAATAATTTGTGCCATAAATGATGCGTTTTTATTTTCTAAAATTAGGAATTTTGATCCATAATTGTTTGTGCTAAAATTACAAACTTATATCACCATCCCGCACCGAGCTATTACACTCTATTATAGAATTTTAATTTGTTCCTATTAATAATGATTTTTAATTTCTTATGCTTAAATTTAGCTCTTAAAATTATTATTATTATCTTAATGTTGATCATGATTTTTTTTTAAATAAAAAATTATAATTAATAAGTGTCCCTCTAACTTAATTTCTTGACTCCGCCACTAACTCCACATATTGAGTATTTAATCGCATCAAACTCCAACTCCAATATATGACATTAGTTCGATCACGTTATATGCCTCTTAAATAAAATACTCTTTTCAAATGTAGCAGAGTCAATAAACTCGGTAGGATTTCAAAGTGAAACAGGATTTTAAAGGCAAGTAATTCGTTTTACAAGCTATCATTTTATTTTATTTGTCCTTTTGATAATTAACAACAGAAGAAAAGGGTTGTTTTTCTGCATATGTATTTTTATTCATTAAAAAAAAAGGAGGAAATAAAAGTGTCCTCATGAATTGATTTAGCATCTATCATAAAAATAATAGGGTCAAAGAGAAATATATTTGTATACAGTCTTTTTTTGGATAATTAATTCTGGCCCTAAACCCTAATTCATGTTTCTTCATCAAATGTTGTATTTATTCCTGGTTATTCTATTTTATTTATTATTACGGTACTCAGGCCATAAACCTAGCATCTAAGGATAAATTACAAATACATCCTTTGAGATTTGATTAAAATACGAATCGTCTCTTGTAGTTTTGAAAAATACATTTCACCCATGAGGTTTCTAATTTCATAATAAATCGTTACTTTTATTAATAAATCATCAAATCAGTTAACAATTTTTAATGATGTTAGAAATATGTTACCAACTTGGTATCATTATTTTCAATTAATAATTTATGTAATTTTATTATTATATACGAGAGCAATTACGAATTTCTTTTTTTTTAGTTAATTTGTTAAATAAAAAATTCTAACAATTGGGTATTTGTAATTTTCCAAACCACATAGAACAATATGTACTTTAAGCGAACCTCAGGGGTATATTTGTAATTTACCCAAATGACTAAACTATCCATTATTTATTCTACTCTCTTCAACGATTGTTAAATCATTTTGAATCTATACAAGTAAATTTTTGTTTTATTAGTCCAAAACTCTCTCTCTCTCTTCTCATTCTCTCTCTCTCTCTCTCTCTCTAATCTCTACTGTCATTCTACTTATTTCCCTCTCATATTTCTCTGTCTTCTCACAATGAGTATATGATTGGAGAAAGCTAGATCCCTTCCCTCAATTCCATCACCACCATCGTCTAGTTCATTTCCGACCACTCTTCATCCCTTTCTCTTCACTGTCTGATGGGACTTCGCCCTCTTCCGCAGTTGGAACCACCTCAAGTACTACGCCGACCTCATAGGAAAAGAACAACCGTAGTTGACACAAATCTAAGCGATCCATATATATATATATATATATATATCATATATGTCTTTGTTTTGTTCTCTCTCTCTCTCATCTTCATTTTCTATACTCATCGCCGATAAGGCTCCCCGCGATTACATCGATGCCACCAAGGATGGATCGGGGGGGGGGCCGCAAAGGGGGCGGCCGCACCCCCAAAAATTTGAAAAATATCATATATTATACTAGAAATTTCAAAATAATTTAAAATTATAGGAGTTCACACCTCCAAATTTTTTTAAATAATTTCAAAATTATATAGAGTAGCCCCCCAATTTTTAAACTATCTGGATTTTTTTTTTTTTTTTTGAATTAGTTAACATATATAACAATCTATTTTAAATTTCATGTATATGATTTTTTAAATTAGGTCAAGATGAAAGCAAAATTTTAGAAACTTTAGTGGGTCAAAGTGTAAAATGTGAAACTTTTACATATACGTAAGCTATAAGGCTTGCTGGAGAAGCTTTAAACAAAGTACTAAGATTAAAAAAAAGAAAAGAAAACAACTGATCTGATCTGAGAGACTTGTTGTAATTCTGTGAAAGAGAGAGGAGCAAAGCGACGAGGGATACGGAGAAGCTTTGTTGTCGGTGGTCCAATGGAGGCTTCGTCAGAGCTGTCGACATGGATGGTGGAACTGTGGATATCCCTTCAGACGAAATTATCTAATATTCACAAACGAATAGTAAGGAATTGCACTGTTGTTTGCCAAAAAAATAAGTTATGAATCTGAAAGGATATCAGATAAAATAATCTGTGGGGGCATAAGTTATCTGATATTCACAAACGAAGAGTTATGAATCTGGTAAGTTATCTGATATATGATATCCCTTCAGCTTCAATGTGATGTGATTATTCTGCTTTTAGATTGAATATTATTAATCTATGATTGATTATGATTTTAGACTGAATAATGTGATTATTTTGCTTTTAATTTTTTATTGGTGCGATGAAAATCTGATAATTGTTATTGGTACAATTATTAACTAAATATTGTGATATTTTATTTTTTTTTAATACTATGATTTGGTGTCTACAACGAAGATACTTATTCAAAAATTTAGAGAAGATGGATGGATTCCATTGTTGGAGCAAATTAAATTATTTTCTAATGATCATGGTATACAGATTCCTGATATGAGTTGTCCTCATAAAGGAGGCCGAGGTCGGTCTCGTTCTGAAAGAGATCAGCTCACCGTGGAATATCATTTTCGAGTTGATATTTTTATGGTTACAGTTGATTCTCAGTTACAAGAATTAAACAATAGGTTTAAGGATGATGTAATGGAATTGCTTGTTTTTAGCTCAGCTTTGGATCTTAGGGATGGTTATAGATCATTCAAAATTTAGGATATTTGCAAACTTGCAAATAAATTTTATCCCATGGATTTCTCCAAGCAAGAAAAATTGCATTTGAAGTATCAGTTGGAAAACTATAAGCTTAATATTTCCATACTTCCCGAGTTTCAGAAGCTGTCAACCATTTTTGAGTTGTGTCAAATGTTGGCAAAAACAAAAAAGTCGACAAGTTATCCTCTTATTGATAGATGATCCGTCTTGTGTTGACTTTACTTGTTTCAACTGCTACATCGGAACGTGCATTTCAACTATGAAACTTGTTTAAGTCTAAATTGTGCAATAGGATAGAAGATGGTTTTCTGGCTAGATACTTGATTACGTACATTGAAAAATACATTGCTTGAGAGTTTGATGTAGACTCTATCATTCATGCTTTTGATATTATAAAAGAGCATCGAGCTCAATTGAAAATGCCTAATTTTAGTAAATAAATGCATGTAGAAATAGTTACTACCTTTTGTAAGTGAATATAGGCAAAAAAATATTCTCAATTGCATGATCATTTTTTGGTACTCAACTATGTTGACAAGAAATATATAGCTCAATATTTTATCATATCATTTTTTATTTTTTTCATGTTAGTAGAAATTGGTATTGAACTTCAAATTTTATTGGTTAGAGGTTAAACATACTTTGGCCCCCCCAAAATCATAATCCTGGATCCGTCCCTGGATGCCACCGCCGCCACCTCGGCTCATCCTCCTCCTCCTCTAGTGGCTCCCCCAAATCCGAGAAAACTAATGCAAAATACAGAGAAAACTAAGTCAAATTTGAGTCGTAGGTCGAGATCTGACTATCGTGAGCGATTCATACTAATCTGTCTCCATCAACGGCGCTGAAGACAGAGAGACCATAACGATGTTGTGCTGCCTAATGGCTAGGAGGCTACAGCACGCATCTTCTTCATTACGTCATCCATCAATTTGCCCCCACAGACCCTCTTCCTCAAAGGAACGGCGACAGTTAACAACACCATCCCTAATTTCACTCCATGCTACACTTCCATCAAACCCTCATCATCCTCTTCCACCAACGGTATTCTCCATTCTTGTTACTTCTTTTACCAAAATATATATATATATATATACACACACTCACACAAACAGATAGTAATTTCCAGATTTTTGTATAGAATCAATTTAAATGGTCGAATTTGCAAAATTATTGTTCCAAAGAAATTTATATAGAACTTGTGTTTGTATGGTTGTATCTGTTTGTGTCTATTTCAATACATTAAAAAAAATAATAAATAAATAAATAATTGAACACATATTCAAGAGGGTGTTAATTTGGACAGATAAAAAAACTAACATATATTTCAACAGACAGGGAAAAAATTGAACAGATAATGAAAAAATAATTTGTATATTTCTATCTGTTTGTCTATTTCAACAGATAGAAAAAACAAAAAGCATATATGTTCAATAGATAAGAAAAAATTAACACATATTTCAACAAATAGAGGGAAAATTTAAACAAATAAGGGAAAAAATAATTTGAACAGAAAGATACAAATTTGAATAGATAGATTGAAAAATTTGAACAGATAAAAATATTTAACAGATAGATTAAAGGGTAAAATTGGAAACAAAATATTTTCCGAAATAACAAAATGTACTTCTCACCACAATATTTCACAAAGAGTATACTTTTCAGCCAAAAAAATATATATACATATATATATATATTATATATATATATATTTATAAGACTTAATACCTTACACTCTTTAAAATGGACTTTTCACTAATTTTTATTATTATTTTGGTGTGTATTTATACGCACGCGTGTTTTGTGTGTATACAAGATGACAAATGAGATTTAAACGCTCCTAGTTTCTCAGCCTAGTTGGAGAGTTATTTTCGACATATGTGTGACAATGAATAACAATACAAATACAATTTGTTCTTTTTTTTTTTTTCTTTTTTTTTTTCTTTAACAAAAAGGTGGATGGAATGCAATACTGCTTAGATGGGGCTCACATTCGATTACTCACCTCGCTAATGTTTAGGGAAAAACTTAAGGGATACTAGTGTAATTATATCAAAAATGTAAGTCTAACTCTATTTTCTTTAAATTTCAAGAGAAATGAGCGTAATTTACCTTTTAATGCAACAATCACTACTACAGACAATCCCATCATAGGATAGAAAAATAAACATCTTAAAAGTTGGACCAACAACCTCACATCATAAAATAGTATTACATTAATTTGCCATACTTTATCAAAATGTAACACTGCATTCTATGCACTTTTTGTATTTGCATCATTGCCAGAAAGGTAAGGAAAGATGGCACTCCAAAACATGAGTTATGTTGCTTATTAAATAATAATATGCTTAAATTGCCCTTCACCAATCTGTCTCAGCTAAACATAGTTTGTCTTATTATCTGTTTGATATTTGTGTCACATTAGATTAGCAACACAGTTTCCTTTCTTTCCTTTTTTTTTTAATAAATTAATTAATTATTGACAAGCATAGGTTGAACTGGTACAAATAATATATATTACTGCCCATTCGGCTTAATAATCCAACTAGAAATTTCCAAGTGTGGTAGTTAGCCAAGCCAATATCCCCCTATTCTGCTTTTACATCTTAAAATTTGGAACACAAAAAGTTAGTAATGTTGTTAAGGACCATTAAGCTTGATCCTTTTTACATTTTATACCAATTCAGTCTAAATCACATGGTTTGATGTAATTTTTTAGAGAATAATTTGGTTTTGATTTTAAAAAATTAAGATTTATTTTTATTTTTTTTATTACAGTTCAATTCACAGGTTAAGGCTTAAAAAAATCAATTAAAAAAAATAAAACCATTTTCTACAGGGATATTCCACAATAAATATTTATGTTTCTCATTGACTTACTAGAATTTGGGAAGGGACCAAAAAAACTAAAAGCTAACTTTTTACCAATTTTGAGTCATATCACCTCTCGCATTAAACAGTAAAAAAAGTCGAAAAAGTTAAAAAATCAACTTTTTACCATCTTCCCAAAACACCACTCAATCTAATTTTAAAGTCAACAGCACATTCATTCATCCTATTTACAAAATGGAAAATGATTTGGAGCCCTAAAACTACCCCCCTAATCCCCCTAATTTCCAATTTAAGTAACTGTTTCCTTTTTTTTTTTTTTTTTTTTACTTGATATGGAAATTAAGGGGATTAGGGGGTTTTTTAGGGGGATGTAGCATGGTTGAAAATATTTTTTTCCACTATATATGTTTTTTTTTTTTGCATTTGTCATGTTATTATTAATAATTGCATTTCTATGGTAATTGCTATATAAAATAATGATGGTTTATATTTTTACACATTTTATAAATTTAGTTTGAAGAATATTATAAGATTTGAAATATACTCGTAGATTTTTGAAATATTTTTATAGGTAGAATCAATATTTATTTAAATGGATAGTCTATATATATAGTGATTAAAAAATAAAAATTAAAAATTAGCCTAGAACCATGGTTATCGAACTGTTTTTGCAGTTTAACTTCGGCTTGGTTCAAAAGATTTCACGGTTTGATTTGATTCTCAAAATTTTGAAACTGTAAGAATTGGTTTTACTGATCATAAACATTTTAAATGGCAATTGAATGTTAACCATGTAAGAAATTCGATAAAATACAATTATGTACATTGACCATAATCCAAATTCATACATAAGTTATAAAGGGCGGCTCAATGTATTAGATTGTTCCTAAGAAGAAGTCTGGTGAGAACAAGTAAAGTCATTTCTGTGACTTATTAAACTCAAACCATCACAACGCTAAAGATAAAATCTTTATTGTTGGACCAAGAAGTCACTTCAAATCCAGAGATGATGATTAAAATATGTATGTGTGCGCGTGTGCGCGCGCACTTTTGTGTGCTATACAGAACAAAGCATAAACAATTTTAGTGCTTCACATCATCACAAGTAGAAGTATCTCAAAACCAGAGAGTCAAACCTCCACCCCATACCTAACAATAGATTGCAAGAAAGTGGAGAACAATGTGGATGCTTTCATAGATTAGAGGACAAAGAGATATTTCTCAATAGTTTAGGGGTCTTCATGTAAATAACTCAAAACTTAATGAGTAATACTTGTCAAGTATGAGTTGTTTAGAGACCGGACTAATCTTGAATATGCTTTTAAAGAAACATGCTCAAGTAGTTTGATTTTTTATAGTGCATATAAGTTTATCGAGCCAAATAATAAGTTGTTCAAACTTGGCTTGATTGCATAACGAGCAGATCTAGAACAAGCTAAACACAAGTCAAGCCCAAGTATCTTGGTTTGTTTTACAGCCTTATGACAGAAGACTTGTGCACTGGGGCTGCTTTTTTGTTTTTTTGGGAAGTAAATTGTTTTCATTTTCTCTTTCTCAAGCTCAAAGCTCTCAGATCAGATGGATCAAAATCAAACGACGATGATGTCACTCTAACTTGTTCAGATACTGTACTACTGTAGATGTTGCATGCAGGATGATACTATCGCAGTGCATAAAGAAAGTTTTTAGGTAAAGGTCTTAGTTGATGATCTAAAACAATCCCTAATAAAACATACAATATATGGACAAAGCCCATTGAACATATACATATGTTTGAATTTGAACTGAATATAAAATTGGAGGAGAATATAACTAACCCAGCAAGGCTGGTTTGTCCTCCACGTGGCAGCAGCCCAAAAGTCTTCCTCTACCTCTCACCAGCCATATTATTATCGTTACCTACATCGAACAATACAAGCATAAGCAGACAATAGTCTATGACAATATTTTAATTTTGGTAAAAACGTAGAAGGTTTCTTCAAGTTGTCAAAGTCCAAACAAACCTCATTGAACACGAAAACAATAATGAAAAGAAGCATATTTAGATCAGTGAGAAGCCATGAATGCAGCTTTACCTCCTGCCATGGTGTCCTTAGGCTTTCTTCCAACTGGGTCCTTGCTAGAGTCATTGATCCACATCTCTAACGAGATCGCGTCCATGGACAAGCTTCCATTGGTGCAGGCTAAGAATGTATCAACAATGATGAGAAGGATCAAGATTCTTTCTTCATTGTATGAGGAGATTCAAGAAACAAACAGGCCACTTCCTCCATCATCAATCCTGTGTCTCACTGAGCTTTTTTCTGTTAATCGACGAGTCAAGCTTTTAATACAGGCGTGCAAGGAAGGAAGCACTTTGTGGAACCTCGTGCAGACAGAGATTATTTCGAATCAGTTTCATGTGATAGTGAAGGAGATGGGGAGAGCACTTGATATATTACCTCTGAGCTTGCTTGATCTAACTGCAGACACTAAAGAGCAGATTGAGCTTCTTCATAAGCAAGCAAAAAGAGTCCAATTGTTTGTTGATACAAGGGAGATTCAGAGAAAAGAGGAGCTTCTCCAAGTTATGGCTGCTAACAATGAGAAGAACAGCAAGAACAAGGGCTTCATTGACTTGAGGAAATTGAGAGAGATCTTAAACAGCATTGGTTTGAGAAACTCATTTGATTATGACCAAGAAATATCGAAGTTAGGGGCAGAAGCTGAGAAACAGGCAGGCACTGGTGGGCTCATCGTGGTTTCCAACATCAACAATCTTGTATCCCTTGTTTCATTGTCAAAATCTATGATATTCAACGGGGAACAAAATGAGAAAAACAATGAAGACTTGAGGCAGCGGACAGCATCATTTAGGCATCAAGATCATCATTCTTCATCTTCACAATCAATGTTATTTAACATACCCGATGAATTTCGCTGCCCCATTTCACTTGACTTGATGAGGGACCCTGTGATAGTAGCATCAGGGCAAACTTATGATCGAAATTCTATCGCCCAGTGGATAAATTCAGGGCACCACACATGCCCAAAAAGCGGGCAGAGGCTAATTCATATGGCCCTCATACCCAATTATGCACTCAAGTGTTTGGTCCATCAATGGTGTCAGGAGAACAATATCCCTGTAATTGATGGTACAACATCTTCATCTTCTTCAAGATTGGAGAGAAGCAACAGCAAGAGAAAGACGAGTGAGAAAGCAATCGATCACATTTCCACCACAAAAACAGCCAACGATGCTGTCAAAATGACAGCAGAGTTTCTGGTGGGCAAACTGGCGACTGGATCTCTGGATATCCAAAGGCAAGCAGCATATGAGCTTCGGTTACTTGCAAAAACCGGAATGCATAATCGCAGATTAATTGCCGAGGCAGGAGCGATTCCCTTTCTGGTGACATTACTTGGTTCCCACGACCCAAGAATTCAAGAAAATGCAGTCACTGCCCTCCTCAACCTGTCCATTTTTGACAACAACAAGACACTAATAATGTCAGCTGGTGCAATTGACAACATCATAGAAGTTCTACAATCAGGGAAAACCATGGAGGCAAGAGAAAACGCAGCAGCAGCAATCTTCAGCTTGTCTATAATAGATGATCACAAAGTGATCATTGGTGCTCATCCCAGAGCCATTCAAGCATTGGTAGGGCTCCTCAGAGAAGGCAATACAGCCGGGAAAAGGGACGCTGCAACAGCACTTTTTAACCTTGCAATTTACAATGCAAACCAAGCAAGTGTTGTTGTTTCCGGGGCAGTTCCATTGCTCATTGACTTACTAATGGATGACAAGGCAGGCATTACGGATGAAGCTTTGGCAGTGCTTTCTCTGCTTTTGGGGTGCTCTGAAGGGCTCGAGGAGATAAGGAAGAGTAGGGTGTTGGTGCCGCTCCTTATTGATCTCTTGAGATTTGGTTCTCCGAAGGGGAAAGAGAATTCAATAACTCTTCTATTGGGTCTGTGCAAAGATGGGGGAGATGATGTTGCAAGACGATTATTGATAAATCCAAGAAGCATACCTTCCCTCCGAAGCTTGGCTACAGATGGGTCTCTAAAAGCTCAAAGAAAAGCTGATGCTCTGCTTAGATTACTCAGCAGATGCTGCTCTCAATCTCAAAATCCTGTTGGATAAGAGGCAGAGTAAACAAAAAATAGCGAAATAAGGAAGTGTAAATTTGTGGAAATTACATACATGGAAATGGTGTTCATTCGTATTTACAATTACAGCTTCCATACTTTTTCAATTTTATTTTTTTTTATTTTTTTATTTTTTTTTTTCAATTTGGGATCATCTCTCAGATAAAGAAAGGATAAGAATCAAAAAATAGTGATTCAAATCAAGATTTCTCTGGTATTCAATGTCAAATCACAAAAAGAAAATATAGGCAAAAAGATACCAAAGCTTAGTTGTAATGTGTAGTTGGACCTCATGTCTTCTATCTTCTTCAGATTTTCTTGTTCATCAAATTGTGTCTGGCTCTCAATCTCTGGACACACAGCAACCTTTATGTGCCTCAAGATTATGAGGAAGCAACTCCTTGTTACTACCTACAGTAAAAATGAGAGAAATATGCAAGAATTACAAGATTAAGAAGAACATGTAAAGAGATCAATACTTACATAACTCAAAAAGACATATAGAAGCTTTTCCATTATAAAGAATAAACATGAGAGCATTCGAGAAGAGTAAGAGAATCAAAATCTACATATAAATGCCTGCTTGCGGCATTGGAAGTAGAACCAAGTAATGAATCCAGAATAATCACTCAATTTAAATTGGTATTGATACATATAATGCAAGGGTCTTGTTAACAAGTTCGCATTGGTTAACAAAGCTAAAAATAAATGTACATTCTTTGTGACAAGCATTCTCATAAAAAATGTACAATCACTTTAAGCATCTTAACAAGTACCCTTAGGGCATTCGTTAACAAAATCTATTTAACAAACGAGCACCAGAAATTTTATTGGTACACGCGTCATTTAACAATTATTTGGTATACTTTTCTTGCACTTACAGAGAGACAAAACTGGTTAACACAAACCTAATTTTGACTGTACCAACCAATGGCTGATCCTAAAATCAAGAGAGAGTACAGGTGCACTGTTTGAAAGATTTCCAGCAAAGGTAGAAGGCCGCAAAGAGTACAACACTTTATTCTAGACTGCAAGAATCACACCCTGATAGAGAAATAGCATCAACTCCAGTCATTTTAATAAATGATTGAATCAAGATCCAAAAATAATAAATTACAACCAAGAAGCAAAGACCTTTTGCAGCTGAAAGAAAATTCACCATCTACATGATAAAGTCCCATCTAGATAGAAACATTAAATTTATATCTTCTATTACGCTGTCTTTACACTTAATTTACATCTAAGTTACATGAGCTGCAGCCGGGAAACTTTTAGTCTTACTAGGCTCTCAATTAACATACTATTACAATAAAGATCTGATGGTAAGAGAGGGTTGAACTTCGGTTCAACCAAGAATGAATCAACCCCGATAAATTGGTAGTGAGCTCTGGGTACTTTTGTGAACCACAGTTCACATAAGGCAAGGTTACAGATCTGGTTAGTCTTCTACAGCTCCACCAATTCCAATTGAATGTGTGCGCCATTTATTTTGTAGCTCCAGAACCAGCTTCCCAAATCCATCAATTTCTCTTCAATAAGGTTTAACTGTTCTACGAAGCCTGAAGTGAAAATGGAAAACACAAAAATAAGTAGACCAATTAGATTCTTTCAGCAGAACTTCTGCAAAGATTTAAATCTAAACATAAACCTAATCAAATGGAATCTAGTGTGTGTGTGTGTGTGTGTGTGTGTGTGTGTGAGAGAGAGGGAGAAGAGAGAGAAGATTTTCCATGGATGTAAATAATTGAATATTGGGTGATTTAAAAAGAAAATGATCCCACTTGACCAACCAAAAAACAAGAAACACATTATGACAACTTTTTGCATTGATTGCAGATTGCAGTAAATCATTGGCAATAAGCATTGCACTAACCAAAGAAGAAAGGAAATCAGGCATTCAAGTCACATTAAATTATTCGGGGAAAAAGTAGTCATTGAAATTTATAAAAGACATTATTTGAGATTTATTTGCATGCCCTGTCAGTAATTGACAATAACCAAGGTAAACTTTATCGTAATATGTATAATCAAATATATTTTGATAACAATACATGTTATATTAACCTAAAATTAAAAACCTGAATTTCCAGATGTGATCTTCAATTTGTAGCCATTTGGGACTTCAAAGACATGATTGCCCTGCACTTGGTAAAAGCAGCAAAAGAAAATTTTCAGTACATTATGTTCATTGGAATAAATAAAAATAATTTTCATTTAGAACTAACTAGCATATAAAAGGTCCATATTTGGCATTGTGAACCCTTCATTGATGAGCTTGCATTAATAAAACTAATAATATTAGCTCCTCACTGGATGCAAACTTGGATCAGTTTCATACTAGACAATGGTTTCACTTTTGAACTGAAGGTAGAATCTATTAGATTGGTATTCATTCTTCAACCTATGGGCTACACCAGCATTTTATGCAGAACCTATTGCTGCAAGTTGTAATTTCTAGCATGAAACAATTCAGTATTACCTGAATAAGCAGCAGTTAACTTCCATAAATTCCATAAATACCCCTTCTTCCTTTTTTCATTATATGGGTAAGGAAATATCATCAATGTCAGAGCATGCCAGACCAAAGTACACAAAAGTAAAAGAAGAAGACCACCTCCAACATTACTCAAAACCTGAACAACTCAATCCTATAATGCATATTATCTAACCTGAAAGACAACATCTGTCGCTTCAAATTCAGCATTTCCATGCAGTATGACCTTTAATGCCTCAAACCGCTGTACATCATGCTTCCAGTATGTGTTGTTTCCTGAAGTCCAATCAATTCCTTCATTCAGTACTTTGACATTCTGTAACTTACATCTTCCACACCTACAAAATAGAATTCCATTCAAACTTCAAGTTGGTTGCTACTACTCTTTGAAAACATAAAGAAAAACAAAATCAGAATCATCTATTACCTGTGCCCATATCTTAGTTTGAGCTCACCATTTTCATCAATGCTAGTTGAGCCCAGGATATTTTCAGCCACAACTATCAAACTTCCATGGAGCTGGAAATAGAGGAACCAGATCAGCTAAGAGAAACAATTTGCATCCCATCACTTATTTGGGAGAAGAATATTAAAACCTGAACATTTCTCCACGAGAATTCAGCAACCTCTATTTGTAACTCGGAACCCTCGGAAATGGAGCCTCCACGAAACTGGGGCAAGAAAACAGAAATGACAGTTACAATTTAATTATGTATAACTGCTTAGTGCTTCAATCATTAAACAACAACAAATGCATACACTTCCAATGCAATCAACAAGGTATAATTCAAAACGGCTGCTTGATTGCTACAAGAAACTGCTCAGTCCAATGAACCATGTTAGCTTATTAGTCTTAGTTGATATGCTGTGTTATGTTTTGTTTTACGGATGAGGGTATTCTTGTCATTTGTGTCCTTTATTTGTTTTAACATAAATACGAGGTAAAGGTACAAGTTAGTTAGATGACCCTGAACCTATTCGTTTTAAGTCTCTCTTCTTCCTCTCTTCTCCTCTTTCCCTAACCGTAATTCTCATCCTATATATTCTAACTAACTATTAAGTCACAAGAAATAACAGTTGGAAAACTCTTTTTGAAAATCAAATATTGATAACTTCCCAGCTCTAATTGGTAAGACCCAGTTTCTCTAATGTTCCAAATATACAGATTAAAATTATAATGTTTTCATGATTTTAACAAAATTAAGAGTTTGTACATATTAACCAGAATTTTAGGCAATTCCCATGCAATACAAGCTTAAATATAAAAAGCAAAGTCTGAAAATAGAGTGTACTTTTTGTCTGGTGACTTCCCACAGTGGGCCCAAAGCAGGATGAAGGAAGATGAGATATGGGGGTCCAGAATCAACATATTTGTCATTACCTTCAATCTGTGTAGCACAATAAACAAAAGAGAATAACTGAACAAAGTTTCAAAAAATATATATCTACATGTACCAGAAAATATAAGCCCGACAAGCATAAGAAAAAATTATCTTAGATAGAATCTTGTGGTGGAGAAAACTAGCAACAGCATTCATCACAAATCCTGGGATGAATGTTCAATATTAAAGTTGCAGATGTAAGAGGATGTACCTTAGGAATTTTTATATCACAGTGAGAAAGAAGATCATAGGCATTGCGTATAATATCCAACAGTGAACCTTCTGGAGTCTGCACATGTTGAACAAACATTGGATCAGCAATCCTCAGGTTCGCTAGGAAGTTCATGCTACCAAATTGCCAGGATTGGATACCATTGTGAAAGTTTAAAACCTAAACAATTGAGCATTGATAACAGTGATTTATATCATATCAATTGTGGTCTGCGTGAGGTGGCCAAAGAAGCTGAGTTATTTCTTACAAGTTATTTATTATATACGTTAACACAATCTCATTACACTGAAGGAGAATATGAAAGTTCTTTAATTGACTAATTTAGCTAATACATCATGTTTTGATCTAACAGTTCAGATGGAAGTTGATTAGAACCCCAGATTTTTGGGGTGAACTTGACATTGAATGATAATGCAAGGCAGTCCAGGAATAAATCTCACCCAGCAAGAAGACAATGGGGGCAGACCAACTAAAAAACAGGTAGAACCATAGGTAGTTTGGCCAACAGGAATATAAACCAAGAAATATTCTAAGACAGTAGTTGCTATCATTTTAGTCAAATCATAATACAAGAAGACGTGAAAATTTTACTATTGAAATTTTTGATAAAACAGTACTACTAGCTAAGGGTGCACATCTGAACCGGTTAGCCCAAAAACAAAACTGCAACTGATATCTATGGTTCAGTTTGAACCAATTTTCTGGTGACACCAGTTCTCCAGTTCCAAAACCTGGAGAATGAACTCTTTGGTTTAGTTTGAATTTGGAGGCTTCGTTACTCAAACTAACCGGAGAACCAACCTCTAATAAGTATAATTTAACCTGTTACCATGGTCCATCAGCCAATTTGGCTTTTTGACGGTGGAATCTCAAAGTAAAATCTATATTGCATCCCAATTGAATAAGGATATACACAACAAATTATTACAGAAGCAAAACCTGGTGCAAAGACTTGTCGGCATGTCTTCTTTTCCTCTTAGCAGATGATGTGACCTTCCTTCGCTCATTATACACAATAAAAGTATCCAGCACATCTGCTATTATGCAATCAAAAGAGCTTCCATTAACATATAAGACGCATTATAAAAACACTTACTGTATGAAGTGCAACAAACTCTAAACCAAACACTGACCACTGCCATACCTTCTACACCTTTATAACATCGAGATGAATGTGTACTGAAAAAATTATCAGCTATGTTTTGCATTGTGCATTCCAGCCGTCCACCAAAGACACTAGTGCAAACAAATAGTGATTAGCATTCAGATTAAGTCATTATAACTGACAACTGATATAGTAAAACAATCATTGATGAAAAAGGAAAAGCTTCAGGCAGAAGACATTGCAAGCTCTACGGGTTAATCTAAACACAGAGGGTGAAAACAATTCTGGGTTCATTATGATAAATTGTGTTCACCACCCTTTAAATGATAGAGACTCATTAATTGATATACTCAGATCTTGATGCAACTTATTATAAAATATCCACAGAGCAGAATCCAGACAAATCAGGATTAAATCAATAGAACTGAAAATTAACTCCAATTGCAACAGAACAATTCTATGTGGGTGTTTGGCAGAACTTAATTTCAACTTAAATCAACTTTTGGCTTAAATTAAGCTGCTATGGTGTGTTTGGTACAACTTATGGATACAGATTATGGCTTAATTTAAGCCAAATTCGACTTAAAAGTTGAAGTTGCTCGCGAGGTGCTTAAAAAAATGACTTATGTGCGCAGCTGTTTGGGGAGGGGCAAAATGACTTAAATGCCCCTCCAAAACTTAAGTAATAACGAAAATGCCACTATATAAACCATTTCTCACGCATTCTTCCTCTCTCACACAAATGAGAGAGGCGATTTCCAGCGAGCTAGGCGATTTCCGGCGAGCATGTATTTCCGGCGACTCTCTCTCTCTCTCTCTCTCTCTCTCTCCCCCCCTCTCTCTCTCTCCCCCTTCGCGAACCCGTCTCCCTCTTCGCGATCACGATTTGCATCATCGCGATCTGCCATCTGCGCCGGTTGATTTGCACGATCTGCCCTAGCGCCGGTTGATCTGCACCGTCTCTCCCCCTTCGCAAACCCATCTCCCTCTTCGCGATCGCGATCTGCCATCGCGATCTGCACCATCGCGATCTGCTATCTGCGCCGGTTGATCTGCACCATCTGCCATCGCGATCTGAATGAAACCCTAGCGCCGGTTCATCCTGCCGGAGCTAGGGTTTTCATTATTTTATTTTTTTTTTTAGGTTTTTCAGTGTTTTTTTAATAAAAAAAAATAATTAATGAATAAAAAATAATAATTGATGCTAATTAATTTAAAAGGAAAAAATGAAAAAAAATTATATTAATTGATACTATTAATAAGAATATTGATGAATATATGTAATTGATGGAAAAATTAATAATAATTGATAATATTAATATATGTAATTTATGTAATAATTGATGAAAAGAATTAATATTGATGAATATATGTAATTTATATTAATTGATAATATTAATTGATGGAAAAATTGATAAGTTAATATAAATTGATGAATACATGTAAATTGATAAATTAATATAAATTGATACATTAATATAAAGAATAATAATGATACATTAATAATGATACATCACTATAAAGAAAAAATGAGATATTACTAAAAATAATTAAAATGAATAATAATAATAAAAAAATAAAAAAATTGGACAAAATTGATACATTAATATAAATTGATAAATTGATGATAAATAACAATTGTTATATTATTAATTGTAATAAAAAAAATTTAATAAAAACAGAATTAGAAATGTCAAAAAAATTTAATATTGTATATTTTTGTAATGAATTAATTATTAATTGATACTAATTAATAACAATTGTTGATTATTAATATTATTTGATACTAATAAAAATTAATTATTAATATTAATTGATACTAATTAATAATTTAGTATTAATTCAGACTAATTAAGCCATTAATTGATACTAATTAATAATTTTAATATTAATTGATACTGATTAAGCAATTAATTGATACTAATTAATTTATAATAGAAAAAAATTATTACAATATTACTACTATTACATTTTTATCAAGTGTATCAATTTTTTTATATTAGTTGATATTAATTAATACTAATTATATTAACTTTTATTAACGAAATAATTTTTTAAAATTAAAATTGAAAAAAAAATGACAAAATTATCATTTTTAATCATATAAGGGCAAAAAAGTCAATTATACAGAAAAAGCTATTTTACAGCTTATTTACCAAACACTATTCTGCAACTTAAATCTATAATCCCACAGCTACACCAAACAGGTTACCAGCTTATACTCACAGCTGTAAGTTATAATCTGTTAAGCTATAATTTATAATCACTTTCCCACAGCTCTGCCAAACGGGGCTTATGTTACATTGTCAAATTAAGGGCATGTTTGTAGCAGCTTATTCTTGTTGGAACAGTTAGAATAGAAATATTTAGAATAATATCCCGTGATTGATGAATTATGGGATCCTTGGCTTATTTAGGCTAATTTATTTTATTCTTATTTCCTAAGTTGTAAATCTGTTTCAATATAAATGCATGGCCTCACCTCATTGAAAGTTAAGCCAATTACACAAATCTTCTATTCTAAGCTGCAAGCTGAAAATCTATAAGCAGAATCCAACAGTAGCCCTCTCCTAGCTTCAGGATAATTAGATTTTCCCGCTTATTTAAGTTATTTTAACACATGCTGTAAACGAAAGTTACAACAAACAGTCTGGCACAAAATCCCAAAAAAATCCATATGCAGCATATTTAAGCTACAACAAACAGGCCCTACATTCACTTTTTCCTTAGTGCTTTCTGCTCTTTCTCCCTCAACTAACAATAAAAAATAAAATAAAATAACAGCAGTGACTCATATAACTGCTGATGTAATTGCACTCGATGCCAAATTAATCTTTAAGATAATGCCTTCAACTAAACTTTACTGGAGCATGTTTCATTTGGTATTTGAGTAGCATTATTTTAAATTGAAAAAGTAATATCAATGACAGGTAAGAAACGTTTAGATATTTGTTTGAAGACATTATCTCGCCATTGATTTTATATATTATTTTTAAAATATTTTTATTTTTTTATAATTTTTGTGAATTCTTAGATTACTGAACATATGTTCTATTGTAAAGAAAGAATACAAGAATGCCAAGAAATTAAAGATACTTAAAATAGTTTACTTGAAGATAATGTACAATTTATCAATCATGAACAGAATGTGCTCAGACATTGTGTAAAGGTAAACCTAGCATGTATAATTGGACAAGGATTGGTCAAATGAATAAGAACACAACTTCTAGCTGTATAAAAAGATATAAAAACATAAATAAATAATAAAGTGACTGTAGGCCAGCAATCAAAAGTTCTAGAAACATACCAATGCTGGATTCCAAACTGATCCATGTATGTAATTGGCTTCTTTATATTGAGCACCATGCCTGGCAAACTGGTTTCACTATTGCTTGATCCAATAAGCTCTGCAGAAGGTAAATCCACATATAGAATGTTTGTATTGGCAGGGAACTCTGCCTGCAAACTTAACATGATAAATACAATTCAGTGGATTTGTTGAAACTTTCTCGTGGCTCGATAGATAATTTGATAAGCCAATGATTTTTTTCCATGTTTCAGAATAAAGTTGTTGGAAAACATTATAGAATCTTCTGCTGAGAGAATACTGGAAAGGAAACATGATGGCTGACTAAGAGGATCAAAGTACTTCATATGAAAAGATGTGATATGTAACCAAAAACAAATAACAAATACATCTCAACTTCACACCAAGTAAATTACAAAAAAGCCCATAAAAAAACTAGATAATCACCTCTATGTAATATGATGCAACCGGTGAAAACTCATTATTAAGTTGAACAGCTACAACACTAGAAAGCCTTCAACCAGTCTAATTGATACCTGGTTTTGCCCTCCCTCTCTCTCTCTCTCTCTCTCTCTCCACTGCAACCTCCTTTCAACAATCAATTGGATTTCTGGAAGTTCTTCCAAAATAATATTAGGTTCCTCATAGTTTGGAACTTCTTGATCCACAATTTATTCAAAGTTGCTTTCGTCTCTTGCAAATCTTTTTCATCTCCTGGTGTTCTTGAGATGGGGTCTCAAATTTGGAGTTTAAGACAGCATTGGTGAACATGTAATGAAAAAATAAAATATAGATATATATTCAAATAATGATTTTGGTTCAATCGATGACGCTGTATGGAGAAGGTAACCACGCCCGATTGAATACAGAAAGGTGGATCGAAGTTGGGCTCTGATACCAATTGATGTAGAACCGCTATTAAGAAATCTGTTCAACTATTCAATTAATCCCAAAACCAAAATATATGGAGAATTGCTCCGAAAGGGAAGAGCAAAAAAATTACAAAGAAGAAGAAATAGGAGGAAGAAGAAGAACACAAGGGCGACAGAGCCTACTCAATATCTCATTATTCAAAACTATCTATTACAAAGCAAAACCGAACATTTACATGCTAAAAACCCTAATTTAAAATAGGAAACTAAATCATCACATTATTTACAAAAAGACGTGCAGAAAAGTAGAGAGAAGAGTCGACTTTTTGGCTTTTTGGCTATTTTAGGTTGCCAAACTTGCCTTAATCTATAATAAAGTAAGTAACTAAATATACTAAGATCCTAATTAAACTATCAACAAAATAAATAAATAAACATAAATATAAAATTACAAAATAAATAAACTTTCTGTGTCACATTCCACATGAGTGAGGAAAGGGTGTTTTGTTGCAATTTATTAATTAAGAAAGAATATTATGGGCCACAATCTGTTTACAAACATATCACCAAAGGTGGTGATTGTTGAAAGGAAGTTGCAGTGAAGAGAGAGAGAGAGAGAGAGAGAGAGAGAGGGTGGGCAAAGGGTGTTTTGTTGCAATTTATTAATTAAGAAAGAACGTTATGGACCATAATCTGTTTACAAGCTGTTAGATTGATCATAACTTTATGGTAGGATTTGACTATTATTTATAACAGTTTATGCCTATTCATTTTATTACTTTCAGTTCTAAAATGGGTGATGCATGGATATAAAGGTAAAGAATTTGGAATATGAAAGTAGAGTACTTTTACCAGGTTTTCCGCTTATGTTCAAATAATATACTCAACTAGTTGAATACAGACATGCAGTAATATGGTCAATCCCAATCTACCATCTAAGGCTCATCCTAATTATTTAGAAATCTATATGAATTGTTTGAGGTCCTTGCATTCCAAAATGGGACCTCATGAGAATAAATATAATAACCTCCGATTAGGATCTATTTTAATTGTGTAAGATACCCCCTTGCATTACAAAATGTCACCTCATGAGAGAGTATTAAACTAGTTAGTTTATTCTACCAAGTAAGAACACAGAAATTTCTGTCTCTCAGGTTTTTTGCATTTCTTTACATGGTGACTAAAACACGGGGAATGGAGAAACCATTAAATACAACAGTATAGCAAAGATGGAAAGTAGATGGGGGACTTCTATCTGTGATGTTATTAAGAACTAAAGGTTCTCTTCATGCAACTGCCATACGCTGCGTGCACAATGTTAGTGTTAGGTCTAGCATTAGGTAGGCAATTTCACGACTTTGTATGTACAACCTTAGGGAAAATCAAAGCCACTACCTATGAGTATATTGGACTACCTATACGAGTCTATGACACCTTGGAAGCTTGAGATGCTATGAGAGATCTTCTTTTTAGGTCTCCCCAGGGTATCCCCCGCCGACCGCGGAGACTAATCCCTTCGCTGGTTTGTAGGCACCTCGAAGGGTGGGACAGCTGGCCCAGGGATTTAAGGCTGCTCCATGCCCAAGGTGGGAATCGAACCCCCGACACTTGGTTAAGGGAGGAGGAGTCCCTTCCACTCCACCACACCCCCTGGGTTAGATGCTATGAGAGATCTTCATCAGCATGGAAGAAGTGCTATAGAAGAGCTTCATCAGCATGAAGAAAGTTTTGGACAAGAGAGAACCAAATTAGGACAAGTTTTGCTAACTTGGTCAACCATATTGTGTAGAGTGATTGACCATAGATAGGTCTAGAGGGTAGGATTAGTTTGTCCCACAGTATGGTCAACCACATCCTGGTAGAAATCCCAAGAGCCCAAAACAGCAGACCACAGTATGGTTGACTGTCTTGACGGAGGTGGTTGACGATGGTGTCTTGTGATCAACACTGTTGGCACATATACCCAAATTTATGATAAAATTTCAAAATGCAACGGGATGATGAGACCACTGAAACTCAAAAGTCTTTGAACCCATATAAGCCAAGTGACACATGGAGAATGACAAGATCAATTAGTCGACAACACATACAGAGCCTACAGTGGAAATGTTGTAGGAAACCACCTCTTGAAAGGATCAATATGATCTGTTGAAGTAAGTGATAAAATACAATAACGTTGTATTTCAATGATGTTATTCAAGATATTCAAGTGACATGTGGAGCCTACGAGACTTGAAGTACAGTATGCTCAATCAAAGGATGACACCTGTAGAGCATACAACAAGGAAACTATAGGGGATAAAATCTGGGACATCAACACGATCAACCAAATTTGTTATGATAACATTATATTGTAATCATACAATTTGAAATTCAAAATGAAGAAAATGCAATCTTATCACATAGATTGTCCTCTATAAATATGAAAACCATCATCACACAAGAGTGGGACCGAAAATAAAAGATAAAAAATCAGAGATCGAAAACTACAAGAGAAAAACAAAGGATCAAAGATTAAAAAATCACAGAGAAAAAGAAATCAGAGGTCGAAAGAATAGAAAAAAAGGAAGAGAGACCGAGAGAACTCAAGAGCTACTTGTGAAGAGCGACAAGTGTTGGTATTCAACACTATACATAAGCACATAGTACAATGACAAGCAATAGGAAAAGGGTCCCAAACCCAACAATTGAACCTTGCGTATTCAGGGTTTTTAAAACCCAAAAAATTCAATGAAATGTTTCATTTTTTAAAATTTTCTTTTGTTAAGTTTTTTGCTTTTCATTAATTGGAGATTTCATTTGCTTAAAGTGTGTAATTAACACTGTTTAGTCCAAAAAAACTAAACAATGGACAATTGTAACATGAATTTCAAACTGTGTTGAAACATTTCACGCTTCGAAATTTGTGTCTACAACCACACTTGGAAATTTTTTCATATAATATATATAGTCCTTAACTAGCCATTGGGGAGCTATGGTATATATACCAAATGCCACCATATGGTATCTCTAGTACAGAAAAATCTATTAGAGTACCTCATACACTCTCTACACTCTTGATCACATCTCAAAGAGGCTAACACCCTTGTATGAGTAAGAGTGAGAGGAGAGTGAGTGTGAGCTTGAGGCTTGCAACTTTGGTTAGAGAGCTTACTCCGTTTGGGAGCTATAGTGAAGCTACCTTGTTCAAGTGTTTTTAGGATTGCGTTTTTCCCCTTTTAAGTTGAGTCAAGAAAACCTTATTATTTATATTTGTTAATTGACGTAAAAATTGAAGGTGATCCTAGGAAAAAGCCCTTGGAGTTGACCTAAGGAAAACCCATTTGGATTGGTGGAGTTAAAATCGGTAACAAGACATGGAGTGGATGTGCAATGTGTTGAACCACTACAAATTCTTGTGCTCTTCTTCTTTACGTTTCTTGCACTTATTTTATATACTATTAGGTTGTAGACCAACAACTCATCTAAAAGCTTAAGCTATTAGAGAAAGGGGAAACTTTGCTACTTATATTCTATTCTCAAACACACCCCCACATGGTTGGGCTCTCCTTCGTAAACGAGTCAAACACATGCAAGTTTTATTAATTATCAAGTAGACGGCGAGATTTGAACACATAATTTATAACTTGCTCTGATACCACATTAAAATGTTGACCACCAAATCATCTAAAAGCTTATGCTATTAGAGAGAGGGCAACTTTATTATTTATATTATAATTACTTGATGGTTTATCACTTGTGATATTATCTCTATTTACTTTTAAGTGGATTAGAGTTCATTTGTGTAAATTTTATTGAAATTTGATTAGAAAAGTAAGTGACTTAAATTTTGTATAAAGAAAATCAAATCGGTATGTCTTATTGAGTGCCTTAAGGGAAAATATTTCATAATTAATATCACTATGGTATTGGTTAAAGGAACAAAGTGATTAGACCTTCATCGGAAATTAATTTGGCTTCTATCAACACAACCGAAATGCATTATTGGGAAAAGGACTTGAAAGACAAAAGATAGTTCAATCACACTCGAGGACATTTTTCACACAAGGCTCTTGCTTATAGCAGGGTTTGACAGAGGTAGTAGGTAAGCAGTTGTACACCAACTTTTTTGGTCGTTTTTATTATTATTATTTTTTTTTTTTTTATTTTATATTTTGTGTGTCTGTGGAGACATTAAATCTTGTGACTCAAACCTATGCCACAACATTGGAGCATATAGCACTTGCCATAATTGTGCTTTGCCACATGCAAGAAAGATTATAAAAAAAAAGGTCCTAAAGAGTTGTTACACGGAGCCCAATGTCTCGAAATTAAATCCTAACCATATAAGTTGTTGCAGCATCATAACTTCTTAATTCTAGCAAATGCCAAGACTTTAGATGCCAATAATACAGGATCCATATTGCTCAAAAACTTCTTTTTTATTATCAGGGACATGGATGCCAATAAAAGTGGTATCCCAAGATTTTAACATTTGTCAGACATCAACATCAAATAGTAGTACAAAACTCTAAATTTCTTTCCTCCATATCCACACTAATAACAACAACATTGTTTAGCTCATTAATAACAACATACCATAATGGCATGCAAAAAAATGTTCACATAGCAAATAGTATACCAGTATATAGTTCAGTAAGCATTTACTCACATGTATACAATGTAGTATGCAAATACTGTTTCACCTAGGGTATTTGATACATCCCTTTTACAGTGCATTCTTACAATTACTATTTTTTTTTTTTTTTTTTTTTGAAAATCTATTATGATATCCAATAATCTCAGTTGCCTCTTAATCCAGAAGTTTCAAGTTTGACCACATTAATTAGCAAATACAGCACAAATTTTGAATATCCAACAGCTACACATTGGGATATCAGACAGCGCAATAGTTTGGAGAGTAGGAATATAAATGTATTATGATAGATTGTTTCTAAAACACAAATGTAAACAGACCCATCAAAAAGAAAAGGAAAAAAATAAGGGAAATGATATTCACTCTTCTTTTAGCATCTCACAGACCTTTTCTTGTCATTTCCCAAAAATAATGGCATAATGTGAAATGGAAATACAACAGAAACTAAACAGCAACTGCTGAACAAATTCATCAACCTTCTTTTTGCAAGCTTAGAGCAGAATGGATTTCAAAAATACCTATTAGGAGAAAGAGGTTCAACAGTGATCCCAAACTTGTCAAACTCAGTGTACTCAATGCATGATAAACCATATGCCCACATTCCATCAAGATTTTTTTTCTCAACTAAAACATTTATTCCTTCTGTAGCCCCCACGTTCCGCTTACAGGACGCAAACCCCAGTTTCTGTAAGATTAGGTAATAATCAAGGCACAGTAAAGTAAACTAAAAGAATACAACATGCCTCTCTCATAAGAGCAATCAATTCCATGTTAATGTCAAGACACAGCATCTAATTCCCTATCTATTTTTCCCATTTTTGAAAGAAATGCACCTTATAAAAAGGCTAAGCTACACATTTTCGGAAATGTTTTTCCTTTTTTTTCTCTAGAGCCCCACTTACAAGATTGAGATGCAATCTATCGAGAATAGAGGCAAATATATCCATGTCAAATACGTCAATAACAGAACATGCAAGTGCACAACCAAGAATGCACCAGTCCAATATATATACAGGTTTAAAACTCGTAAAGGATGTAATCAAAAGATGAGAATAAATCCCAGAGCTTTTAGCATAGCAAGGGACAAGAAGGTTTCAATTGTAAAATGTGTCTGTCATGGTCAGCAATGGGCTTTAATACCCCTGTTCTTTTTTTTCGATAGTTTAGGATTAGGGGTTGCAACATGTGGACACCCTAACGGAAATATTTATGATCTTTATGATGCCAATGAAGCATTTATTTTGAGATGATTATTGTTTCATGGTAAAGAAGTCCTCTCCTATGTCTCATAATTTTTCTGGAGGGCAAAATTCATTTCATTGCCTTGTGATTTGAGCCAGAAATTATGGTTCAAATATAGGTAGATAGACTACCTGTGATTTTGGACTAATTGCAACAATTACATTTTCCATCCAAACTAATGGAAGGTGGTATACACTAGCCAAGTTTGAGAGTGGACATAAATTTTTCTAAAAATTATACTCACATTAAAATACAAAAAGTTATTTTTACCCTTCATCTTTATCATCATCCACCTTCAACCCTAAAAACCCTAACCCTAACCCTAACCCTAACCTACCCCACCCTCCCTCCCTAACCACCTAATCTAGTCTCTCTATGTCCTCCTACCCATCTCTCCTCCCCAACCACCCCCTCTCTGACCACCACTGCTTCCCAACCATTCACTAACCTCGCCAACTATCCTTGACCTCCTCCTCCTAATCCATTGGTTCACAGCCACAGTTCGCACGCACGCACGCACGTAGATCCACAATCGCACACACAACCATGATATGCATCCAACTGGTTTAAATTCACAGTTTGCACATAGATCCACTGGTCGGATCTTTTATGTTTCATTCATTTGTAAGTACAATTAATTGTTGGTTGGAGCTCTTAATAGGAAATTCTATAATACACACCCCAAAAAAGAGTGTACCATATGCCCCAGTTACAACCTTTTGTAGTGTTTGGTTATGACCCATTGTGATGTTGGCTATGACTTGATTATGACTCATCGTGGTGTTGGTTATGACTTAGTTATGACCTATTGTGGTTATTTTGGTTATGACCGAAAAGGTCTTTAGTTATGCCTTAAGTAGTGTTTGGTTATGACCCATTGTGGTCCCTTTGGTTATGATTGAAATTGATTTGATTATGACACAAAGTGTTATCAACACCACAAAATGTCATAACTTACATATGACACACCCCTTTTTTAGGCTGTGTTGTAGAAAGACCACTCTTAATAGCAATCCACAATTTGCAACCCACGGCTCGCACCCACTGTGTGTATATATACATATCATAGCATTTGTGAAATTTCAATTACTGTAAAAATATATACAGCTGGTATGTCATATTTGAAATTTTTTTTCTTTTCAAATGAGATTCCTTTGTGTATATTTTTTATCCATTAAAATTGATGTTGGTGGTGGTTGAATTGAATACAATGGTGAAGATGATTTTATTTTCAGTTAACTAAGAAAGAGAAGACGAGGATGAGGATATAAAGGTCTTTTTTCATTTTTTGTAAAAATGCTGCTAATAGCCCCCACTTTATTACTTTGGACCCCCTCCCCCAAAAAATTTCTTTCAACCCCAACCCTACAAAATTCAAAATTGAGAAAATTTCTAAGGACCCTTCACATAATACCAAAACTATCATTCTTCCAAAACACTACACACCCACCTAGATGCACACCCTTACAATTAGCACACCAAGTAAAAGTCCTACCCCCTCCTAAAAACTCACCATCACAGCCCCCTCACTGACAATCTCACTGCCAAAGATCTCTCTCACCACCAACGATCTCTCACCGACGACTATCTCTCATCAACGATCTCTTACCGACGATAATCTCACCACTAACAATATATTAATATATATGTTAGGGACTACATTTCTTAGCCAACTGGCAATTTACATTCGATCTTGTGTTACCGAACAAATTGACACATTCAGACTTGTGTTACTGGACATTTTACCAAACAAATTGTCTAGGTTCATACCTATGTTACCAAACAGTCTAGTATCTGAATAAAGTCTAACCAATTTAAGTTTAACAAACAAATATAAGCTATGTTCGGTTAGACCTTGTTGAATTACTGCCTTTAATTTGACCCTGTGTTGCCAATTTTTTGGCATATGTCCGGGAGTTCAGTACTGAAAAAATGTCGAACCGTTATTATTATTATTAATTTTTTTTTTGTTTGAAAAAACTCATCATTACAAGATCAACTTCGTCCGAGCTGCAAACCTCATCGAAATTGTGAACCTCGTATGACCTGACATTGTGATGCTCCAATTGTCTCGCTGTATTGGGGTTGCCGAAAAAGCTTTCACTCATGAGAACTGGTCAAGCCGAAGAAGTCAAGTCCTAAGTCATGCGAATTGGTCTAGTCGGAAAAGGCTTGCTGGATTAGCAACATTCGACTTCTGAAGATTTTGAATTCTTATTATGTGTGGGTTTGATGGGGGTGGGTTCTCTCAACTCATATTATGTTATGATTTGGTAGGTGAGTTTAATTCTAATTGTGAGATGGGTGTCAGATTTGATTGCTTGTCTTTTTTAGTATTGAGGTTATTATTGTAATAAATAAATAAATAAACTAATAAGTGGGGGTCTTAAGTAATAAAGTGGGGGCTATTAGCAGCACTCCAGTCCAAAACCACGAGAAGGGCATTTGCATATTTTTACATGAAAGGTGGTAAACTACTTCGGAGCTATACTATAGGGGGTAAAACAAAATTTGGCCCCTTTTCTTAAAGACTTTAGGGCAATATGTTCTTTTCTTGTTGAATTTTGTTGGCCTTTTCTAGTCTATGGACGTTTATGTGGCATGCACCTTCATTAATTTGGCATCGAACTCATTGAACATTCAGGAAGTTCTTTGTCCTTATTACATATATTTGGCATATTTGGCCATGTTTGAACCAAATTTTTTTTTATAGGACATGGAAATTGGGATATGTACACAGTTAATAGCTTATGGGCAATACCCAATACTAACACCCACATAATATGTAGTTACGTCTAAATCACGGGTAATCAATGATGTAGGATGGTCGGAGAAGAAAAAACAAAATAATTAATAAGAGAACAAACCACACTCAAAGAAAATAACCAAACCCTAATTTAATAAAAACTCTCAATTCAATATTCATTCAAAGATCTGGAGCCCTACTGCATAATGGTCTATTTATAGGCAACCAAAACCCTAATTAAGAGTTTCCAAAAATAAAATCCTACCTAATAAGTAGAACATTCCAAGTAATTGAATCCTACCTAATATTCTCATGTAAATATAATTTCTAAAACTAAAAATTTGCTCGATTCCTTCCTCATCCAACACCTTTTGTGCCAGCATCAATCAAACTTCATATCATAATAAAAGCCTACCTTTCCATGGTGTAGACCAATCCCCGCCAATGCCATGAGGGTCAAATCTGTAGCAGCCACAACATTACTGCAAAGTAATCAATGTCAATGTATACTCAAAAATCCAAAATCCCTGCACTATCAATTCTTGTGATACAAGACATTAATATCTTAATATCATAAATACATATACACTAGTTAAAGCTCACCTGACTTGTCTGACAGTTGCGCCTTTTCTTCCATGGTCATAAAACCAATGAAAAATGCCTTTATCATATGCAAGTTTCCATATCACACCATGACCACCAGGCTTGCAAACAGGCATGAATTGTCTGGTGACCAGCCATTGACCATCTTCTGCACTAACAGCTGGAACAAGAGGCTGGCAATTCAAAATAAATTAAAAAAGCACAATTGCATCCCCATATTCAAGAGAAGAAGCAATAGTACAGTAATTTTAACAACTTTCCATTCGAACCTGTTCAAAAAGTTTGAAATGTGATCGACCTCTTCCAAACCATCCAAGTCTTTCACAAAGTGATGTGATGCGTTCATGGTTGTTCTTTGCCGAACTCGTCATAATTGCAACAGGTGTAATGCACTGTTTTCCATACAACTTGAAATACAAGAATTCTCTAGCCTTGCAATGGCAAAAGAATTCCATTATTTTGAGTTTAAATACACACATGTACAATGTTGACAATAGCTCATCCCCATTGTGAAGCATCAGCCATAAATAAATGAACCAAGCTTGACAAACAGATATCTTGTACCTGAAGATCTCTTATAAGACCTTCCAATAAAGTCCGTCCACAATAAGGAAGCATTGCAGCAGGGAGACATTCACCTGTGTCAGGGTCAACCAAACCAAGCCTGTCTGCAGAACCTCCAAGAGGATAAATTTCGCCTAGGTCTGGTAAACCCTAAAAGAATAAAATCTTGTAATTCCAAATAATCTGTGGTACATCCTATGTGTTGGAACGAGAAACATAATATACACACAAACCTCGATTCCCCATAGGGCTGCTTGAGATGCATATTCTGTATCTTGTGAAAGGTCAAGTACACTGGGAGAATGAATTTCCAAGAATTGGCATTCCATTGATTCATTGATGCTCTGGGACCAGTTTATTGTCTGTCGTTCATATGTTGACTGAACAAGAAGCTCTAGTACTGCTATCTGATATCTGCAACCAATACATTGTTTTAGTCAATTAGATAGATAATTTAACTCCAAATAGCTTTAAATTGACAGTGGAAACATCTTTGAAACATCTCAATCAAGTAAAAGAAAAAGATAATCATTTTACTTCAGCAAAACTTAAATTAGATTCTCCTTCTATATAATACAAGGTTTTCACCATAATTTGATATCAAGTTCTTTCATCTTAGTTCATAACAGGTCGAATCCAAAGAATTGAATTATAAACTGTCTACAGAAAAGAGAATAGTTCGCTTGCAATGAGAACATGTATGGGCTACGAGAAAAACCCAATTTTCACTCAACCTCAACCAAAATAAAAATAAAAAATTGCAATGCAAGCATTGGTAATGTGATGACACTGGAAGGTGGTGAATTTGCAGTACTTACATCTGTCTTACCTGTCTGCAGCAGCATAGCTAATTGGGTTTGTGCATAGTGGTATTGGAATAACGAAAATTCAATGGAAAGTGATACATTTATCAGAACTCACACCATTAGGCTATGAACAAAAGGTCAGTCATTTCATTTCCCTCTAAATTCAAGTTTGTTAATCACATTGGAAGTCTGGAATTAAGCACATGAACTAACCTTGAGTTGAAAAGTAATCAAACAACAAATAATTGAACTAAAACACAAAAATGGACAACACAGAAGACTAACCCAATGATTCCTCCAATGCAGTCATAGAATTGTTCCATCTCTCCAAGTGTCTTGAGCAATATTCTCAATGCCCCAATCTCTTCACCCTCAACCTTCTTCCCCAATCCCTCCCCACTATGGACATCCAACTTGTCAATCATTTCAACCAAACCATACAAAGCACTCTTTACAGGTCCTCTGGCCGACGACGCCACCTCAACCGAACCCAGAACCTGCTCTTGCCCCGCGGCAATGACACATTTGAGCAAAAACAATTCATACTCGTCCAAATTAAGAGACTCAAAAACCCTAGAAACCCCATTTTTGTGTGCCCCAAAGAAGCGCTTCACTCTGGAATCAGTGTCAATGACTCGGAGCTTATCGTCTAGGGTTGTGGAGTTGGAGAGCTGAGATCGGAGAGATTGGAGGCGAGCGATTTCTCTGTGGAAATCGAAGTCAGGGGCGTACTCAACAGGGGCGGTGGAGACACGGGTGATTCGAAAACAGGGGTGTGAAGAGGATGATGGGAATGGGGATGGGGATGGAGAGAAGAGAGAGAAAGAGAGAGAAGTGAGAGGCTTTGTGGAGTGGAGAGAGTAGTAGTGAGAGTTGAAGAGGGATTGAGGGGTTGGTTTGGTGTGGAAGGTGAAGAGAAGTTTGTTGTTGTGAAGAATTGGAGCTGTGCCTGTACGCGCCATGGTTCAGACTTGGAGGAGAGAGAGAAAGAGAAAAGAGAGAGTGATGTTTTTGGAAATGAATTGAAGAAGAAGAAGAAGAAGAAGGAGGAGGAGGTGGGGGATGGAGGATAAGACGAGATTCCGGAAGGATATACCGAAGTGTGAGAGAGACAGAGAGAGAGAGAGAGAGAGAGAGAGAACGCCAACTAACGAGAATATTTCCAGGAGATGACTTTTCGACACAACACAACGCAGTTTGGGACAGTCTGATTGTTTCATGTTCTGGCTTTTGTAAATCACGTTTAAAAGTCTTCCCCAAGTAAACACTCATCAACATTTAAAATGTCATGTTATCTTAAAATAAATTTTTTGATTTAAATATTTTTAAAAATTATTTAAAATAATTAAATAATTAAAAATTTTGATTTAAATATTTTTAAAAATTATTTAAAATAATTAAATAATTAAAAAATTATTAAACCAGCATGGCTACGAGAATAGTTGGCCTGCAATGAGAACATATACGGCTATGAGAAAAACCAAATTTTCAGTCAAAATAAAAAAATAAAATGCAAGCATTGGTAATGTGATGATACTGGAAGGTGGCGAATCTTTCTTATATGTCTGAAGCAGCATCGCTAATTGGGTTCTTTTATGTCTGAAGCTGCATAGCTAATTTCATGCAGTTTTGTAAAGTATTTTTTTAGAGGGGTGGTTTCTCTCTGGTCCATATCAAATTAGAGAATGTTATTGGGCTTACATAGGCCCGTTACGAAAATCACATCGATGATTCGAACCGTTTTATACGTAAGACTCGTTGAATACTTTATATCTATCAAAAAATCTTGCTGATCGAATATTGATAGTCACTTGATCAGATCACATTGTTGTCTGATTAAGTGGCTATCAATAAATGTAATCTGATCAAATAACTATCAACATCCGATCAACGTGACTTTTTATAGATAAAATACTCGACGAGCCTTACACATTGAACGGTTCGGATAATCGACACAAGTTTCATGATGGGCCCACGGAGACCCAACAACACCCTTCAGTTGATTTTCTCAACTAGAAAGAAACTTCCCCCATTTTTAAGTTTAAAGACATGTATTAAAAAAATTATAATACACACATCACAAAAATACATAATTTTATTTCTAAATCACAAATTAATGTAATTTTGTTTTTAAAAAATACGTAATACGTATCTGTTAACTTGAGAAAACTTGACGGGCTCATGGGGTTCTCCACAGATTCCGTTTCGATAATCCAAATCATTTATTTTGTAGAGTCCTTTGTGCATATTATTCATGAAAGAAACCAGTTTGATCTATGTAACCTTTTATTTTTATTGTATTTGTCTCTGATAATTATAATTTTTTGAAAATAAACCATTCATTTTTTTGAAGACTATAAGAGGGGTTAACTTGAGCCCACAGAAGTAAGTGGGCCCAATCAAAGCCTAACTAAAAAATCCAAAACCAATAGGCCCAGAGGAATCGTCACCAAATGGAACTTAAGTAGATCTTATTGAAATGGGCCTGAAAGAATGTCAACCAAATGGATCAGAAAGGCCCAACGAGCTTATGATTCCAAACAAGCCCACTCGAGGAGGTCACCATCATAAGGGCATTTGAGAGAATTAAACTGGTGAAACCCTTGGAGGAGATCCATCATCCGAAGTAAGCGCTTTAATCTTGAAAGGATTCGGAATCACCAACCTAGAGATTTCTTAAGCTCAGACTTGAAAGGATTCTTAGCAAAACCTAGAAATCTAAAGCATTTGGCTTCAAACGGATTCAAACGTAATCTACAAGTCACTCTATTAATGAGTTCCAAACACTTGCGGGTTCGGAGCTTTTTAGGATCAACGTACCAAAACCATGAGTGTAGCAGAGTTCGAACAAAGGACCCAATCTCGAAGACAGTGAGTGAAGATAAATTCACTCTTTGGTTAAACTAGTCTATACCCGGGTTAAGATGGCATGACTTAGGGGGTCAATGAGACTCGACAATATTTGTGGTAGGGTGTTCTCTTGAAATACCCTTGACACTTCTACAACAAGGCGTCCTCTAAGACTACCCCTGACCCTTTGGAATGATTGAGGATCATTGGTTAGGTGTAGCTAAAAAGAAAGGTTCGCCAAGAAGTTTGTTTCATCTTCGCGATTTTCTTCATCCTCCGAGAGATGACTTCCTCGGACAAAGTGGTTAAAGGAAATATTTCCCATGTGCTTCCATGTGACTTGCATATGGGCTCAATCTTTGATTATGAGTTTCCTATAAATAGCACTCATCCATAGTTTACAATTGACAATTGAGAGTACACTTGGAGAGAGCTAATCTTCATACTTGATTCCTTCCTTGAGAGTGAAAGTAGGAGATCTATAAGAGACTTATGTCTCTATTCTCTCTCTTATCTCTTTGCCTTCTTATTCACCTAATCTCTTATCTCCATCATCTTTTTCCTATTGTGTTCTTAGTTGAAATTGTTGAAGAATCTAAGTCTCACCATCCATTTTTAGAGAATTCAAATTTTTTGGCGATATTCGAATTTTTTGACAAATATTCAAAGTTTTCGGCGAGCCTTTGAATTTTTTGGTGACATTTGAATTTTTCGGCGACGTTCTTGGACCCACTCTTATAGAGACAAACACGATAAAATAAAATAAAAATATTACAATTGTTGAATCAAGCTAAATTTTCTTATGAATAATACACACAAAAAATCCTAAAAAATAAACTATTTGAATCATTAAGATAAGACCTATAGTGAGCCTCACGGCCCCTCAAATTCTTTTAAATTGATATATCAAGCTCAATCCTTTTTAAAATGTTTTATAAAAAAATAAATGAAAACACAACTTCTATACGAGTGTTGCTATTAGCACCACATCAATTATTTTGGACCTCTCATTTCTTTAGTCCTCACTTATAAATTCTAAAACTCTTAAAATTTCTTTTCTCCCCTCAAATAATACCAAAATTATCTTTGTAAAAACATTCAACCCATTCAAATGTACACCTCCACACTCCCCACACCCCAAAAAGCCTCTCTCCCAAAACCCTAACAAAACCCATGATGGTGAAATTTCCCAAACCTAGTGGAAAAAATTTGTGGTGATTAAGAAATTTTTTCTCTGATTCATTACAAGGTTTGTCAATCTATTTAATTTTATTTTTTTTCTATTACATCTTTTCACATACACAATACAATCCCCTTTATGCTTCTCTGATTTTCTGTAATTCATCCATGGCCTCACTATACTTGTATGCTCTCTGTGTGAGTAAAACTAGGCAGGATTTCACCCCCTGGTCAACCGATCAATGGTCCGACCTCCTTTGTTTGCCTGCTTCTGCTACTGCTTCGGTTATTTGTTCCTGAACAAATAAGAAATGTTCAGTTACATGTTCCTGAACAAATAAATAATGTTCGGACCTATGTTCCCGAATTTTGGTCATATGTTCAGGAGTTCAGTCTCGAAAAAATGATGAACAGTTTTTTATTATTTCTGCTATTTTTTTTCAAGAAACTTACCCTTACAAGGGCAATCTCCTCTGAGCTAAGAACACCATCAAAGTCATAAACCTTTTCTAAGCTTTTATTGTTGTACTCCTCTCGTCTCATGGAGTTGTGGTTTCTGAAAAAACTTCCACTCATTATTATTGTTAGAGAAGTGTATGTAAGCAAATGGTTGTCACCATTGCCGTTAAAATATTGCCGCCAAAGGGTTTTCAAAGTTTTAAGAATGGGTTGGTTTTGAGGGTGAGATTTGGAGAAGATGAATAGGTACTGATGGAGGTAGATGGTGGGTGTAGACACCCCATTTTTTACCGTCCTCAAGACTTGGACGTTATCATTTGTGTACTCGATAATTATGACTATTTGTGCTCGTTTTGGTACCTAAAGTCCTCAGCGGAATGCTCTGTCTTTGAGCCTTCAAACCCCATCTATTCTATGCCCTATTTTGGACCAAAATCTTCAAGCTTACAACCCTTGGTGGCTGCCAGCCACTAATTGAGGTTGCCGGCCACCCAAGTGGCCTGCCGGCCATTGATGCCTTTTTGCAGATATTTTCTTGACAGCTGTTCCAACTATTGGCACAATGGGCTTGATCACTATAGCGACCCCGGTCTTTTCCCATTTGGTTGTTGTACCCGGAATTATGTTCCGTAGATTCAGTTGTTATTATATTGTTGTTGTTGTCCTTTAATTCCTTATTTTTGAGTTATAGGATATGTTGGGCAGGTTTTGTTACAGGTTGGTTGGGTTCGGAAACCAAGTGTTACTGTCCAGTTTTTGGGCTGGTCGCTCGAGCGAGGGTTTGGTCGCTCGAGCGAGGGTTGTTTTTGTGTCTGGTGGCTCGAGCCAGGGTTTCTTCGCTCGAGCGAGCGATTGCGTCTAGTATAGACCTGAGAGCAGTGTTTCTTCGCTCGAGCGAGCGAGGTGTATGTTTTCGAGTTCTTCGCTCGAACGAGAAGTCCTTCGCTCGAGCGTGCTTCTGGGTTGCAGACCTGAAGCATCGAGTTTTTGGCTTGAGCGAGCTTTTCTTCGCTCGAGCGAGGTTTTCTTGTGTCTGGTCGCTCGAGTGACCAAGTCTTCGCTCGAGCGAGCCTGTTCAGTTTAAATACGCAGCAGCGGTTTTTAAAACGTTTTTTCACATCTTTTTGATCCAAAAACCCTAGTTCTGAGTTCTCTCTTTCTCTACTTACCTTCTCTCTTAGGTTTGATCTATTTAGGGTGTGTTTTTACCCTAGTTGTTTTATTAAAAAGATAAAGTGAGTCGAGAGTTTCATTTTAATCTGAGAGTTTGTGAATTTGGAGCACTTTGGAATTCGGGTCATCATCTCCGTCTTCTCTTTTGGGTTATTTTCTTCGAGGTAGGGATTTCCTACTCCATCTTATGAGTATTGTTCTAAGTTTTGGTACTTTAATATGTTGGGGGGTATTTTGGTAATTTGGGAAAAACCTAGTTGTTTTAATAAATTGATTGGCCTAATTCATTTGAGGAAAATTGGGAATATTAGTTGAATTCATGGAATTGGGGATTTATAAGTTGAAAGGGTGTAGTTAAATAATTTAATTACTCGCCTATTTAAATGTTGAGATTATTATTGTTGATACATTTATTTCCTGTTTAGAAATAACTGTTTTGGGCTATCGGTGGAGGATAGTCATGATTGTTGTAGACATTGCATGTGGATTAGGGATAACTGAAACTAATCACATTGGTTAAGTCATTAATTTTGACTGTTGAATTAATACAAACATTATGTGTATTAATTGTGGGTTGTATATGTTATGTGTTTACATACATGTATTGGTTGAGCATTGCATATGCATATTGTGTGGGAGGAGATAGGGGATGTACTCCACGGTTTAGGGGAAGATAGGGGATGGACCTCTAAACCGGATTTTGTTTGGGAGGAGATAGGGGATGGACTCCATTAGCATCACTTTTATGTGTGCTTATTTATATTGAAGTGTTTTATTGATACAGCACTAAAATGTGTATCAATCTGAAAGTATGAAGTGTTTTGACATGAGCCTGAGTCTCATTTATGTTGTTGATTTTGGAAGTAATGTGAATATGCTATATAGTTCACAGTTGTAAGTTTGGCCAGGTTCTGAGCCATATTGATAATAATGGAAATTGATAAGTGTCATAGACATTAGTGTCTTAAGACTGTATATTGATAAAATTGATTAACATGGTTAACCATCTATTGAATGCTATTGCTTTATTCAATGCTATAATTGGTTTAGTATATTTCTACTCTGGGCTGTGGCTCACCCTATATGGGAACATCATTTTCAGGTTCAGGTGATAAGCTACCTCCAAGGACTTAGTTTGGAAGGACTTGGATTTGAAGACTAGTTTAGTTATTTGTTTTGTTATGATATTACATGTAATCACAAGCCGAGGGCTTAATTTGTTGTTGAGTTAGTACTCACTTTTTGTGTCCAAGTGTTGTCTTGGAAAGATGTAAGCCCATAGGGCATTTACTTTCATTATTACATGTAATGTCTTTATTTAAGGATACTCTGATGAATGAATTATGGTTTATTTTCTTAAGTAATGCATCTTATTATTGTGTATGTTATGGGTGATTTTTGAGGGCGTTACAATCACCATATACGTGTATGGACTGATATAACTTAGCCAAAAGCTTGTTCTTCTATAAATATGAGACCTTCTCCCTCATTGTGGAGGGTTAGAAAATTTTGGAGCAAAGTTCTCTCTCTCTCTCTCTCTCTTGCAATTTTGTATACATTTGTTTACAAATCCTATACTTTTGCATACACTTCCTTAATCAAACTTGATCACCTTTGAGCTGAGGTCCTTTGAAGCCTTCTTGGAGCTTTAGAAAGTGTTTTTGACCTGAATTTGTGCCTAAAATTGTTGCTTGCTTCAAGAGGTATAACACTCCCCTTTTACACTTGTTTTGCATACTTGTTTTTCCATCTCTTTCAACTGTTTTTGGGCTGATTTTGAACTGTAAAAAACTCTATTTTTATGGCCTAAAGGTGGTGGTTTGAGGCCATTTTCAGTTAAGGGGTGGTTCACATTTCTTACTTCTTTGTTTGTAAAGTTTTTGTACTTTCGTTCACCACTTTCAAACCAACTTTTTTGGACCTTTTAACCACTGAATTTCAAAGGTTTTTCAGTGGCAAAAAACTCATTTTGAAGTCCAAATTTGGAGGGTTAGCCTCCCCTCCTTGTGTCTTGTTTGCATGCCTAGTTAGCTCCATATGCTAGCATATTTTTCTAGCTTAACTTAGCTCAAGTCCAGCATGTTTTAGACTCTGAATAGCCTTTTTTAGCTCTGTTTTGGGCTGGTTAGTTCATTTGAATCTTGTTTTGCATGGTTGTAGTGTAATAGTCCTCATAAGTTGGTGTTTTAGGGTCTTAGATACCTCTTGTTTGAGCTGATAGCATTTTTTTGTGTTGTTTTTCACTCCATTTCAGCACCATAAACTCTGCAACCTCCTTCTTTGCTTCACTCTTTCATTTGCTTTTGAGGGTTGTTTCAAGCTTGGGATCCTTTAAGCTTGAGATTAAGATAATGCCTAATGGTTTAATCCTCTTTGAGGGTTCATTATCAATGGCATGGTCTCTCTCTTGCCTTACATTACCCCTTGATTGACACTCCTTTCATCTTAGAGAACACTCACCAGTGGACAAATTGATTAAAGAATGATTTGGTAACTAAAATATATAAACAAAATTGACGAGTAAAAGTGGCAAGATAAGCATTTCTTTGTATTGCATTGCATGTGTTCAAATCGAAAGTTAATTTGAACACAAGGGAATTGGGACATTTCATACTCAAAAGTGATGAAATGTGCCATTTTCCTAGGTCTCTGTTGCCCTTGATCATGCATGATAGGGTGATGGCATTTCAGTCTTGTTTTTGCATTCATTGAACTTGTACAAATTGGTCCCTTAGCCATCATGCATGGAAATTGCTTGATTGATGGTTTGAGGGCCAAATGTATCACTCATTTGAGCTTATGTTGATGATAAGAGGTGATACACAATACAAACAACCTATGAGAATACCTTTTTCTTTGCCCTGTGTGCTCTCTGTTACAACAAAAAAATGGTGTACCATCAGTGGCCTGCCAATGATGGACGGCAACCCCTCATTGGTGGCTGGCCGGCCACCACTTTTGGCCTGCTGGCCACCAATGAATTTTAAGCAATATGCTTGTGAAGCATGACAGAGTTGATCTGAAGAAGGAAATAATGCAAGGGTTGTGCAAAACAGAAGCATTCGGAGGTAAACAGAGGATGTTCTTCGGGTGGAAACCAAGCATGCATGGGCCTCCCTCGCATCCCGTGACGAGTTATCTTGATTAATTAGTTTAATTTAATTAGCCTACGATTAGCCTATGTTGTAATTCAACTAGTTTGTGTTGTAATTATTTAATTAGTTAGTTGTAGCTAATTAATTTGTGTTGTAATAATTAGTTAAACTAGTTTAGTTAATTAATACAATTTTTGTAATAATTAGCTTAGTTTAGCTAGCTAGTTAGCTTTTATTCATTCGGACACTCCTTCGCGAAAGCGTAATGTTATAATAAGTGTGCGTGCGTGCGTACGTGCATGTGTGTATGTCTTTCCAACCCCATGTCTTTCTTCTTTTTATTTAATCGCTTTTAATGGTTAGATTTGGGACATCATGTTTCAATTAGCATACCTTATGTTTTATGCTTGCATCCATTTATTCGTATTGCATGCACCGAGGCTCGGCGCATCATTCAAACTGCATTGCAATTTCAAATAATTCTTTGAATACATGTTTAATCGCATGTTGTTTAAATTGCTTCATATTCCATGCTTAGTAGCCAAGCCTATTAAATTGCATTCACTACATGTGTTGCATTAGACATTTGACATAGTTAGGAATCATGCATATTTTTTTCTAACTCATATCTTCTTAGCTTGAAGTACTAGGTGAGTTTTTACGCTTTAGCATACTTGCATGAATGTGAATGTTACCATGTTTAGCATGCTTGCCATGTGGCTAAATGCTTATTCGATAAACTGCTTGAATGCCTGTGGATGAAGGCTTGTTGTTTGAATTGGAACGATTCAACGAATGTAAGTTTTAAGCCCACTTTGTTGAGTGGCAAATCATATTTTAAGCCCACTATGTTTGGTGGCAAATTTGCAAACTTTAAACCCACTTGAGGTGGCAAATTCAAATTATTTTTCACAAACAAACATGAGTTGAATTGTTCTAAATTGAGCAAACTAGTCCATACTTGCTTGTACGCATCACGTGGTAATGCTAGTTTAATAACCGGAATAAGAACGCATAATGTTGATAAAAATCATATCATGATCAGTAGAGGCCGATCTTTGATCGGGCGAACGGGGGTGCTCAATTCATGACCTTCCTCTCTCGTACCTAAGTTCCCGAGCCGAGGCAACTTTGGTAATGACGAACACGTGACCTTTGGCACGAGTCATGGGTTTCCTAAATTTCTCCAAAATAAAATATTTAGGCTGCAATTCAGTATCTAGCATAGCAAAGCAATTCAATTTTGGCTCTTTTTGATTCAAAATCAATTTTCCAAAACTATTTGCCGGATTTGGACTCTTTGGTGTTTATCAATTTCACATTACACTTGTGAGATTAGATTCAGAACCGCGAGAGTCCGAACTATAGGGCTTCTTTTCGAGCTTCCGAAAAGGGGCGCAAAAAAGGCGAGCCATAGTGGGCTTAATTGTGAGATCGGTATTTCAAAATTTTTGATATCCTTTTTATTAATTTCATTTGAGATTATTATTGTAATAAAAAAAAACTAAAAAATTCAAAATTCAAAATAATTGATGAAATGCTAACAATAGTACTCCTTCTATACTTGGTTGGCTCGTATCTGAATTTCCTTGCTGGTATTTTGTGAATTATGTTGACTCCACAAGTAATTCAGATACTCATACAGATTTAGACCCTCACCCAAATAAAATATAAGTATTTTTCCCATGATTAACGATCGTGAAAAATCACATAAATATATTTTACTAAATTTGATAATAAATATTTAAAATTTCAAATTGATGTAATAATCATAATTTGTCAATTTTAAATTTTAATAATGTATGGTAATTGGAAAATTATAATTATGCAAAGTAACTACGGTATTGTTTGGTGAAAATTATTGTAAATTAGAAATTGATAATCTAAAAGTAGAAGTTAAAAACACTTTTTATCCAACTTTCACAAATGGGTTTTTAAAATTTATTTATTTAAATTATTTCTATCTAATAAACTATAAATAAAAACTATAACAAACAGTCTTACTATGTATAATTTTTTTTTATTTTAAAAAAGGATAAATTACAAATACACCTCTTGAAATTTGCTTAAAATACAGATTGTTTCCTGTGGTTTGGAAAATTACAAATATCTCATTGTCAAAAAAATTTATTTAATAGAATTAACTAAAAAATGAATTTATTAGTTGCTCTCCTATACAATAATAACATTACTTGAATTATTAATTAAAATAAAATTTTAATATCATTAAAAACTATTAATTAATTTAATAATTTTTTAATAAAAATAACCATTTATTATGAAATTAGAAATTTCAAATCGTAAATGTAATTGGGGAGTTGGTTGTTCTCTCAAGGAATGCACCTTTAGCTATTCCCCTCCAACATGGCCATACTACACCTTAGGTAGGTCTGACTAATAAGGTGGTCGTGGTAGATCGAGCTAATTGCTTAGCCTACGCCTGTCTCGACCCAATTGGTAGTTGGCCTAACTCTTATACTCTTGATGTGGACCTAAGCCTTGGTCCATAGTGCTCAACTCAAGCCCATTGCCAGACTCGATTTTGGGAGCAAGCCCACAAAGTAGCTGCTTTGGGTCCCTCAAAAAAGACTGAAAAAGAGAACCTCAAAAATATTTATAATCTTATACTAGTCTATTAAAAAAATGCTCAATTCAATATTATAAGTTCAAAAGCCTAAATGAATAAAAGGCCGAATCTAAAATATAATGGGACACTTAGAGGCCGATCCTATTGAGTGGATTTATTTATCTACAAGTCATGTTTCTTTTTTCAACTATCAATATCCCAAAAATGCCCTCACCTTGTCTCATTCAACACTTAACCACAACATTACTATTATCACCTACGATTGAGAGCAATTACCTCCGGTCACCGGTGATAACCTCAGACCTCTAGCCTTTGGTGATAATTTTCGACGACCATCGCTGGCCACCATCTCTAACTACCGGCAACCATCTCCAATCTCTGTTGACTCTCAACTACATTTTTCAAACCTTTTTTCTAACAAAAACAATGTTCATCTCCACCACTACCTACTTACATCTGGTAGAAACAACATAGAGAGAGAGAGAGAGAGAGAGAGAGAGACACATGAAGATATCAGAGAGAGATCAAGTGAAAAAATTAAAAATTTACGAAAAAAAAGTTCACAATCAATCTTCACTATCATTAAAAGATCAACAAAATAATCAAAGACACTAAGTGATTTGTAAAAAAATTACATATTTCATATGTGATTCACACTTACACTCACTTACCCGCAAGGCACCTCTTCTGATACACACATACAGAACAAGATTAATTGATAATTTTATCACTGGTATATTTAGTGATAATTTCCACTAAACATTTTAGTGATAAATTTATCATTGCATGATTTGTAAAAAAATTATATATGCCAAATCTGACCAATTCACTCACTTACACTCACCCACTTACTCAGAAGATACCTCATCTTACACACATATAGAACAAGATATACTAATAAATTTATCATTGATAAATAAATTTGCAGTAGATCTACTTGAAAAATTAATAGAGACAGAGAAGAGATGAGGAACGAGATCGGTAAAAAAAGTCTCGATCTCACCGGCGACCATGTATAGTACTAGATTGGCGCCGAAGATAGTAGATCAGGATTGAAAATACCTAGATCTAAAGCCATCGATAAAGTTCATCATCAAAGACAATAGATCGGTGATGGAAGATTATGGCAGCGGCGGTGATGTAGAAGGCAAGCAACGAGGAGGATGACAATAGTGTAAGATGAGCGACGGCGGCGGCGAGGGAGGAGGACGAGGGTGGTGGTTAAGGTGATTGATGTTGGTGTTAATGAAGGAAGACGATGGTTGAGATGAGCACCACTAATGGCGACACAGGAGGACGTTGGTTGAGGTGAGCAACAGCGGCTGGCAGTGTATGATGGCGATAAGTGTGGTGACGGTGGCAGTGTGTAGAGGTAGTGTAAAAAAGGAGAGAGAGAGAGAGAGATAAAATTTTCTAATAAGGGTATTAAAGGCATTTAAGGACTTAGTGGTGCACATGAAAAGCCTCCAAGACCTAATGACTAATAAATTAAGGGATTTTTACGGGCCAGTCCTATTTTCAAAGGTTATTACCCAACAGGTCCTTAATGGAGACTCTAGGTCCTAAACATTTTTGTTTATTCTGTTTTTTTCCTCATGTGTTTTATACTCAAATCTGAAGATGAAAAATGAAAAAAAAAAATCCACTGGTTTTGATGAACCCATCTTGTGCTTCTACTTGGATCAATAACAGAACCAAGAACACCACCTGACTCCAATGCTTCATCTCTCTCTCTCTCTCTCTCTCTCTATCTCTCTCTCTCTAAATTTGTTTAAATGCAGAGAATCAATAAAATGTTTTAACAAATTGGACGTGTCTCTCTCTTTCAGTGGAGGAAGAAAGAAGCTTACATATATGAAAGAGAACCTACCGACCACCGTCGCCTCCACTATCGCATCTTCTTTCACTTTCATCATTGCTTCCACTTCCACCGACATTTTCGCCTTTACCGCCACTTGCGTCTTTGCCTCCACCTCCACCGTCGTTGCCAACCACTATCGCTTCCACCTCCATAGTCGTTGTTGTCTCCACCTGTAGATCTAGGATCTAGGCTCTTTGCCGCCACGTCTTCTCTTTTTTTTTTCTCTCTCTCTCTCTCTCTCTCTCTTTCTCTCTGTGTATATTGGGGAAGATTCCAGTGATAAATCTGTTTAAATTAGTGATAAATTTGTTTAAACTAGTGATGTGATAACCCAACACATACTATACTTAATTATACATGTGACTCTGTGTTAAATATGAATTGCAAGTTTAAGTATGGGAAATATGTGAATTTGAAAAAGAAATATCTGTTGAAAGTAGGAATATCTGTTGCAATTGAAATTTTGAACTGAAATTGAAGGCCTTACAGACAGGATAAACAAAAAACTGACTTCATATCTATGATTAGCATGATTTATAGAGCTTATAGTGAAATTTTAAAAAATTAGATTCGTAATGATTAAATCATGTTTTGTGAATTGGGTCATATATGTGTGTTTAGCCTATTGTTCTTCATTATTGCTTGAGAGCTCTAAAGAGTGAGTTAGAGAGAGAGAAAGAAAAGAAAGCTAGGGATTTGAAGAAAATCAATGGGCAAACTTTAGAATTTAGTTAAGGTATGTTAAACTACTTACAATCTTTGTCTCTAACTCATCTTTGCTTTGAAATCAAGAAGAAATTAGGAATTTGAGCTAGGGTTTTGAGTTGTATGGTGGCTTGAGCTAAAGACATGAAATTGAACCCTAATCTCTCTATCTTTGTTTGATTTAAGTTCACTCTTATGATTAACCCATGAAACAAACCCTAGATGATTTATGAAAACAAGATTTGTTGGAAAATTATTCATAGATTATGTATTTTGAACTTGTTTATGTAATGTATGAATATGGGAAAAAGATGAGTCCATGAATTTGTTGTTGATGCAAGATTGATATGTTTAATTTGGAATTACACTTGTATAAGGTTAGTATTTCATATTTTAAAGGAAGATTACATGAGATCTTGGATTCAAATTGGGTTTGAAAAGTCAATCTTTGATGAATTTTCGAACTATTTGATTTTGCCCAGGCCGCACGATCGGCCACGGGCTGCACACAAGCAGAATATGAACAAAAAAAAGAAATTGCATTTTGCTTAGACCACTGCTCGAGTGGCCCAGTCACCGCACAAGTGGTCAAAGTGGGCATACGTGCGGCCAGCCTTGTTTCAGCTTATGCCTGGTAACTTTAAGTAAGTATATCTCCCTCATCCGGACTTCGATTTAAGGGATTCTTGAGCCTAAATTCAAGCCTTAGAAGTCTAGTTTCTAATGGTGGTGGTCTCACATTCAAATTCTAAGTAAATAAATAGATATGCTCAAATTAGTATAAGCTGTTTATTTTCTTTTAATCATTTCATGCCATTCCCTACCCTAACTTAGTTTCCTTTCACTTCTTGCTTTTTCCTTAAACCTTAAATATGTAAACTTGATATTTTCAATGAAAAACATATGGAATTGTTGTAGGAATTATGTAAACACTTGAGAGAAATTAAAAAATGGAGAACGATTGAACGCATATGTAATAAAGAAATAGATTGAGTGAATTGAAGGCAATGTGTTTTGAAATGTTATGCTTGATTATGTTTCTGCAGGCTAAGTCATTAAGGAATATCATCCGACCAAGCAGTGTGAGTAATAATATCATACATATATATTCTTTATTGTGTACCTCGAACCATGAGTGGCGATAGGTGCTGACATTGCAATTTGACTGAAATGAGAAACTTCATTAATATTATATGACATGTGCTATATGATTGGGCCTGAGGTTGCTTGCTATCTGATTGGACCCAAGGCCGCTTGCTATATGATTGGGCTCGAGGTCGCTTGATATATGTTTGGGCCCGAGGTCGCTTGTTATATGTTTGGGCCCGAGGCCACTTAATAAATGATTGGGCCCGAGGCTACTTGTTATATGTTTGGACCCGAGGCCGCTTGTTATGTGTTTGGACCCAAGGCTACTTACTATATGATTGGGCTCGAGGCCGCTTGATATATGATTGGCCCCGGGGTCGCTTGATGTATGATTGGACCTGAGGCCGCTTGTTATATGTTTGGGTCTGAGGCCGCTTGTTATATGCTTGGGCCTAAGGCCACTTGATTTATATGATTATGGATTTTGTGAGAAACTTATGATCATCTACTTACACTGTTTTACTGTATTATTACTCATTGAGCTTCGTTTCACCCAATTTTATGTATGCACATGTAGGTGATCAGCAGCATGGAGTACACCCTTAGAGTCAGCTTCAAGAGCCTTTTTGTGACCCAATCGAGTCATGCCTCTGAGACGGAGTTTTGTCTTGACTCATACCATACCTTGACCTTATTTTGTTTTTGCTTCCATGGTCTTGGATTGTAAACATTATGTACAATTTTCCTATGGCTCTTATATTTTTGATGGGCATGTATTTGTATGATTGTGTTACATGGTTAACTTTATGATTTTGCTCATGATTGGCACAGCTCAATGGACTTCTCATTATTATATGCTTCCGTTTATGGCCCCATTAGCATAAATATTTTTTATGATCGTTTGAGGCCTTCGGTAATCTACGGATTACTGGCCGGTTATAACCCAAACTTTTAGGAACGGGTTCGGGTCATGACAAGTGATAAATCAGTGATAATTTTGTTTAAACCAGTGATAAACCAATGATAAACTTGTTTAAACTAGTGATAAATTTATCACTATTGAATTTTTATAAATTTGTTTTTGTGAATTAGAAAGTGAGTGTGTATGTATGTGAGTATGAAATTTATCACTGATAACATTTTATCAGTGATAAATTTATCACTGCTAAAATTTTTGTGAATTAGTAAGTGCGTGGATGTGTTTTTGTGAATTAGTGAGTGAGTGTATATGTATGTGAGTATCAGAAAACAAAAGGAACAATATACAAGGAACAAAGGGAAGACAACATACAGGGGAGAGCTAGTGAGCAGCCCCTTTACTTCACGCATGTGGTGTTATATTGAAGGGTAAAATTGAAAATGGAAATAGGACAAGACTTGGCTGATATGAACTTACTTCCATAGGACTGGCTAGTAAGTCTCCCATAAATTAATAGAGTCGGACCGGCTGGTAATTCATAGAAAAAAGGACCCACTACAAAATTTGTTAATTCATAGCCCAAATTAAATTAAAAAGGTCTAAAAACTTGAGACCTGTATTCTAAAATCTTTTAAAACTGAGTAAAGAAATTTGAGGCCCAACCAATCTATTATATGTAGTACCTGTGTTGCTATTCGTGCCTCCTTGACTGGCAATCAAAATTGGGGGGAAACAAAAAAACATAAGCCCTAGATCAAAGCAAAAGCAAGCCACACATAATCATCCAAAGGTTAATTGAAGTTCAAAGAAGGAGAAATTGGAGGCCTAAAACTCAATATTATTGATCTTCTGTCAACTTTCACCCATCACAAACAGTGAACATATTTCTTTTCCTCTCTATTTTATCTATTTATTGATTTTACAGAACTATTCATCTAATTTTTTTTTTTTAAATTGATGAACATTTTATAAATTTTTTAATTTTTTGTAAACATTATTATATATTTAAGCAAAAATTAGTAGAATTTTTGTGAGTATCATTTTTTTTTAATATGTATGAAAGGCTCCATATTTAGTGTTCGCTGTGAGTCCCGAAAAATTCAGAGCCAACACTATCCATTGCTTGGCTTGGGCTTAGCAAGCCTATCAAACTAGTTTGTCCCATGTCCGTCTGGTTGGCTAGGTCCATGTGAGCTCAGCTTGATCCAGGCCTTGCCCCAGTCATATTGACCATCTTCATATTTTATGTTGCTAGGTCCGTTGGACATTGCTCTAGCAACACTAAACAGATTCTTAAGATATTTTATTTAACAAAAGTTTCATGGTAAATTTGTTATCTTTAAAAGGGAATGGTACTAATGGAAAATAGATGATATAACATATAAGAGAATAAATATTGATGAGTAATAAGAGCTAAAAATATTTATAATGGGAGATAGAGAGCTAAAAAATAAGACAAATATAAAATTTTTTGGTATGTTACATTTATTATATTTAATAAATTAAATTATAATACATTTAAAATTATTTATTTAATATAATCGAGACAGGGATGGGAAAAATGGGGTGGGAGAAGCAAATATTGTTCCCTCTTCGTTTTCTTATCAGGGTAAGGAAAACTTGCACAAACCAAGATTAGGGATACAGGCCAGAGCAAATTGGCATCTCATCTAGTTCATCATTAGTAAAACTAAATCAAACTTTGTTGTAGATTATCGTAATTATTTTTCTTCTATTTTGTTTGAATTCATGTCGAAAATTGAAATGCTTCTCCAACGGTAATAGGCATTTTACCTATCTAAATATTACTATAAAGTATACATTTTATTTTGCCTATCAACTGTTTCATGTTTCTGCTCCAACCATGCTCTTTATTTTAGCTATTCATCCAAATACTATTAATTTTATAAAATGCCACATCAGCAACAAAGATGGAGGGAAATAATCCTAATGATTAAATACATTTTGCCTAACCTTGAAGGCTAGCTACATGTAGCTAGTGAATGTGAGTTGAGCTAAAATGCCTAATTACATGCCTAGTGCATTGGAGTTGAAAAAAGTGAGTCATACTAGGCATTTTACCTAATAAGCATTATATGCCTCGTGCATTGGAGATGCTCTTATAGCTTGGTTGTGATGAAAGGTAAATTTGGGATACATTTTACCATCTACTTCCATTTTTTCCATTATTTTCTATTTTGTATAATTTAGTTTTTTTTTGGCTATAACTTTATTTAGATTTTTCAGTTTTTTTTTTTTTTAAGATTAAGTTTATTTTGATATGTTCCTAATAATTTTTTAATATATAAATAGAAAATGATATTTTTCACTTGATGAATTTCCTAAATTTTCTTTTACCTCCAATCCACACAACAAAAGTCATGTGTTCTGTAAGATCTATCATACTAAAAAAAGATATGTACATATAAAATACTATATTTAAAATAAAATAAAATGGTGAGCAACAATTTTTGAGTTGCTTAAAGTTGCATGCAATTTTCTCTTTCATTTCCTAATTATTTGAGCCTTCGTTTAGGATGTGAATTGACTTTTTGACTTTTTAGCTATTTTAGTATGTGGCTAAAAAATCTCGTTTGGAATGAGTTTTTTTAGCTTTTTTGACTTTTGTGAGAGAAAAAATAAAATGATTATAGTTTGGATATGACATTTTGTTTTATTGATTTTTTAATTTATTTTGTCTTTTTTATGACTAAAATAGTCAAAAAAGTCCGTGCCAAACATATTCTTTAATATATAAAGTCATTAATACCCTTGTTCCTAATATAACAGTGAGAATCATGTTCTCTTTCTTTTTTCAATTAGTATGCTATCAGAATCAAACGGATGCCGAAAACTTGGTCTGATGTCATTTGGAAAGCTGCTGTTCCTCCTAAAATATCCTTCTTCATGTGGAAGCTTTTTCATGACGCCATTCCCATTGACAGTAAAATATCTCAATGTGGAGTTGGTTAGTAGATGCAATTGTGTAATTGCAGAGGAGGACAAGGAAGTTTCGGGGTAATTTGTTTTCTTTAAAAAGGGATGAGGCATTGGTACTAATGAGAAATCGACGATATAACATATAAGAGAATTAATATTAATGAGTAATAAGAGCTAAAAATATTAAAAATGAAAGATAGAGAGTTAAAAAATAAGATACATATGAATCTTTTGGTGCGTCACACAAAATATATTATATATACATTTAAAATTATTTATTTAATATAATCAGGACAGGAATGGGTTCCCTCCCCATCTCTTATCAAGGTGAGAAAAACTCACACAAACCAGGTTGGGAGATACGCACAGAGCAAATTGCCATCCCAAGTAGCTCGTCATTAGTAAACTTAAATCAAATTTTGTTCTAGATTATCATAATTATTTTTCTTCTATTTTATTTGAATTCATGCCTAAAGTAGAAATACTTTAATCAACTTATAGCTTGGTTGTGATGAAACCTAAATTTGGGATACATTTTACCATCAACTTTCGTTTTTTGCAGTATTTTTTATTTGTATAACTAGTTTTTTCGCTATAACTTTATTAGATTTTTTAGTTTTATTTATTTTTCTTTAAATTTAGTTTATTTTGACACGCTCCTAATATTTTTTTAATATTTAAATAGAAAATGATATTTGTCATTTGATGAAATTTTCAAATTTTCTCTTACCTCTCAAGTATATTCACACGTCAAAAGTCACGTGTTGTGTAAGATTCATCATTAAAAAAAAAAAAAGATGTATATATATAAAACTATTATATTTAAGAAGAAGAAGAAGAAGAAGAAGAAGAAGAAGACAAGCTCTACAATTTTTTGAGTTGCTTAAATTTGCATGTAATTTTCTCTTTCATTTCCTAATTATTTTAGTATTTTTAATTGATAAAGTCATTAATACCCTTGTTCCTAATATATTAGTGAGAATCAATTATTTTTCTTCTTCCAGTTAAGTATGCTATCAGAATCAAACGGATGCTAATAACTTGATTTGATGTCATTTGGAAAGATGTTGTTCCTCCTAAAATAGTCTTCCGGTTAATTCTATAGTTTGATTTTGATGATATTTAAAATATTATAAAATAAATTGTGATTTTTTAGTACACACATTTTATATTATTTGACACAAAATATTATCTGTTAAAATATATATAGTATGCTATATTTGTTATAAATTGTATTTACTGTGCATATTTGAATTTCTAATAAATTACTGTGATTAAATAGTAAAATTTACTATTCATGTTTTGGAAAATCTGATTGGTCACTATTCACTTTTTGACAAATTTGATTTTGGTGAACTGTTTTCTTTTGACAAATTTGATATAGCCACATGGGGTGGTGGGTTATTTTTATTAGAGGTGAATATGGTCTGAATTTGGATAAAACCAGGACCAATCTGTTATTTACGGTTCTTGAAAAATTGGAACCAATCTAATCTATTTAAATCGTGGAACCAATCCGTTTAAACACAGATTAGATCAGTTTAGGACTACGGATTTACATAAATAAATAACAAAAAAAATTATAGAACATTTTATTTCATAAAAACATAAATATAACATCAAACAAAAGCAACAAACAAAAGCAATAAAAGTTGATACACATTACACAAATCAGAGTTCTCCTCTATATTAAAACTAAACATAGCATCAAACAAAAGTAATAAGAAAACTGGTTTTAGACAACCAAAAGCAACAAAACTCCATGAGCAAAAGCATAGCAACATCAGCGGCATAGAATAAGGGTTTAGCTTTTATGTGGAATAAGAAATGATATTATGTGGGAGAGTCTATAGTATAAATATAAACTATTTGTATACAATCCGGAATCGTGGGGTTCAATTCGGAATCAATCTGTGGCCTACGGATTTTTAAATTTCCAATATGGAACAAAACCACAGATTCAAAAAACCAATCCAAACCTATTGGATTGGATTGGATTGGACTGAATCGGATTACGGATTATACGAATTTCTTGCTCAACCCTAATTTTTATGTATAAAAAATCTCTACTATAGCTACAAAAATTATAAAAGTGGTATATATTTTCATATATGATATAAATATTATTTAAAGAGATTTTACTATGCATACAAATATTTTAATAAAGAAGTCACTGTGCACTCATTAATTTTATGAGAAATGTTTTAAAAAATTTACTATCACTATTCATCGAAAGCGACGTTTGTGCCAATTTTTTTAAACTTCTCGTGGACATGTGAATCTGAGGTGCAATTTTTGAGAATGGAGAAGCCATTTGTGGCGCGTGATGATAAGTCAAAAAGAGGAGCGTCTTGAGCTCCATTGCTTCGTGATCTGAGAGAAGTGTCTCTCTCCAACTTGTATATTTTTGGATATAAATAGAAATGTTTTGTTTGGAGAAAAAAAAAAGAGCTTGAAGAGAAAAAATCTATGATATTGAAATATTCTCAAATATTATATTGTGCTTCATTAAGTTATATTTTCTGTGAGAAAATTTGTTGAGAGTTTGAGCAAAATTGTAAAAAGATTTTCTATCTCTTATTCATATTATTCTTGTAAAAGAAAGTTTTGTGAGTGATTTTTCGAGATAAAATCACTTGGGTGTGACTAGGCACCGGATTCTAAACTAGTTAGAGTGATTGAGATTGGTCACTAGTTGTAAAGGTTCACTAGCACAAGTAAAGCTAATGGTATATTACTATTTGAAGAATAGTGGAGAAATTTCTGAGGAGGATACTTGGGAAGTGGACGTAGGCCCAGTGTGCCAAACCACTATAAATCGCTATGTTTAATTTTCTTTCTCTATCTCTTTTACTTTTATATTGATTATTATTGCTCAGTTATTTTATTTGTTATAATTCAAATATTTTGATTATTATATTTAGAATTGTGAAATTATTTTTTAATAACACAATTCACTCCCTTCTTGAATTGCCTACATGGGATAACACTTTTTTATGTAAAAGTTTTTTCATGACACCATTCATATTGACAGTAAAATATCTCAATGTAGAGTTCAGCTAGCTAGTTATTGTAATTATGTAATTGACAATATCATTAATACTTGTGAGCTCCAATAAATCCTCTCACATGGATTATTGAAGAGATATAACGAAGGGATGAGCTTCACCCCTCTAGATCTGCAATGATGAATACAATCGGCGCCATCCAACCGGGGTTGCTGGCCGGGGACACTCCGATGATGAAGTTAGTCACTGAATCAAAGAAAGAAGAAGTAGAAATAAAGGGGTGTGTTTGTTCTGTAGAGAGATCAGACATACCTTACTCTTGAAATGCCCCCTCTTCATATAGATGGAGAAGGGTGTGATATTTGTTTGGGTTAGACCCATTGTAGGCCCTGTTTGGGTTAGGCCCAATAAGGTAGTATCTATTTTTTTTTTTGCTCCCACAATTGCCCCAAAACTTTCATTGTCTACGGTAGAAGGAATGAGAGTTTTTATTGTCGAGTTGCACTGTTCAAATAAAGGTTAAGTTTCTTGATAAAGAACACTTTGAATAAATGAATGAAAATGAATGAATGAATGAATGAATGACAAGAAAATGAATGAATGCATGTATACTTGAATATATGTGCAAATATACGTATAACTATATATATATAAGGGCAAGGGCCTTAGGCCGCGATATTCTAACCCCCGGGCATGGGTGTAGGCTGCGGTATTCGAATCCTCGGTGTGGGTGTAGGCTGGAGTATTTGAATCCCCGGGTGTGAGTGTAGGCCACGGTATTCGAACCCCCGGGCGTGGGTGTAGGCCTTTCAAATGGCGCTCCATGCTGAGTGCGAAGATTGCACCGTATTTGGAGACTTTTGCTGATTTTAAGTGGCAATTAATTGCCAACATTGCAAGGATTTTGAATAGTGCATCTCCTGTTAGTGATGGCAGCGTTGATTTAAGGAATTATCGAATAGATTTGAAAGTCGAGTAGATTTTGGAAACAGATTGAAGCAGATTGCCCATTTATTTAAGTTTCTTGTCCAACGTATATTTGCCCCATTGCTCTTGAATGACATTTGTTAGTCGGAAGGAAATTAGAATGGAGTTATGCTAAAAGTGTCGAGGAGTTCCTTGCCCCATTGCAATAGAATGAAATTTGTTTTTCGGAGGAATTCATAATGATTTTGGCGGTTATATAGTTGGGAAGTTGCCAAATATGTTTGAGTTGTTGAAGTCGGCGTCGATCAAACTTCGGGCTTGGCGGCAAAAATATTGTTTGAGCTGCGATATGTGACAGTGCATATAAAATCGATAAATTTTTGGTATGGAATTTACAAAATCAGACCGTACGGATGTGTTCAAACTTCAACTAGCTCGTACGGCTTCGTTTGAGCTTCGATTTTAACATGGTTTGTTGCGTTGGACTTGTCTCAATGAGTACTTCATGCTGGTATGGTCAAAACTTGAGTTTGACAGCTTCGAAAATTTTAGTTGTCGGAAAATGTGATCTGTATCGCAACTTTTGGCAGACTTTGGTTACTTCTTGGCTTCTCGAGTTAGTGGGTTGGACTCTTTGAGCCGATACGAATCCTGTGGTATGTTCAGATGTGGATTTCGGCAAGCCGACATACTAGTTCTGTGCCGAGCAATATTGCCAAATAATGTGCCGAATAAGTTGTAACGTTGCCGAATAATGTTGCGGAATAATACTGAGTCGCCAAATAATGTGCCGAGTAACATGTCTGTGCCGAGCAATATATATAAACAATGATACTTACGTAAAAAAAGCAGGAGTGTGCCAAGTACTATGTCTGATGACCATGTATTTGGTTGTTCAGCCGCATTGAATTGCGGGTGACGATTCTGAACCGAGTTTGCTTTTTGGCAAATGTGTTCTTCTCGGTGAAGCTATATTAGGTTGCTTGTTGCTTGCGCTAATGGATGCTCGGCAATGAGTGCCAAGGAGCGTTCTGTTGCCGAGACTCCGTTGCCGACTTGCTCCCCATTGTCAGGCGAGTTATGAAGATCAATAGCTTGCGGTGTGTTTGCGTTGTTTGCGAGTGTAGACACACCATTTTTGACTACCCTTAAGACTTGGGTGCCTCAGATTGATCACTCGGTGATGAAAGTTGTGCTATGCAAAAGTTCAATTTCTTCGGGAAGAGGAGCTTCAAATCCCAACCTTACACCCCATTTTTTTTTAGACCAAAACTATTTTGACCAAAATTATTTTAGACCTTAAAACCCTCTCTTTCAAAATATTTTTGAAAATGTTTCTACGATGTTCCGAGGCTCACATTTCGTTAAATGGTGCACTTTTCGGTAAACCGAGTAAGGACAAAGTGGAAATAAATGAAAGAGAGGTGAACTCTTTGAAAAATCTTTCAAAACACCTTATTTAGAGGTTTAGAATGAAGAATATAACCGGGGGGGGGGGGAAGAAAAACTAGTTGAGGAGAAGTTAGGCATCAATCCGGTTAGGATAAAAACTGAGCAGTCTTCACTAAAATAGGCATATCTTTTTTCACACTTAGAATTTTGATGTAAGGCTACCACCATTGGAAAGTAGACTTCTGGGGCTTCAATTTAGACTTAAGAATGACCTGAAACGGAGTTTGGACGAGGGAGATATGCCTATTTGAAGTCGGGGCCAGAAACCAGTTTTTTACTTGCCGGCCACCGGTAAAAAACCCAGATTTTGCAGATATTTACCTCTAGTTGTTTGCATAAAGTTCCAGCTGTCCATTTGATGATATTTTCGACCAAAGCTCACATTTTTCTATATATAGATGGCCTATCTCTCATTTTTCAAGGTTAGAAAATTTTGGAGCAAAATTCTCTCTCTCTCTCTACATTTCTCTCTCTCTCTTGAACTTTTGTACATACAAGTGTAGATACACTTCAAGTTTGCCTATCAACCCTTAACCAAAGTTGCTTATCTTTGGGCTAAGGGTACTTAGGACCCTCTTTGAGCTCTAGAAAGTGGTCTTAGCTTGATTTATTGCTTCATTTGTGTCTTCCCTTCAGGAGGTATAATACTTCATTTTTAAACTTGTTTTGCATACTTGTTTTTCCATCTTTTTCCAACTGTTTTTGGGCTGATTTTGAACTGTAAAAAACTCTTTTTTGTGGCCTAAAGGTGGTGGTTTGAGGCCATTTTCAGTTAGGGAGTGTTTTATCCTTCTTACTTCTTTGTTTGTAAAGCTTTTGTACCATTGTTCACTATTTTCAAACCAACTTTTTTGGGCCTTTTAACCACTGAATTTCAGAGATTTTTCAATAGCAAAAAACTTATTTTGAAGTCCAAATTTAGAAGGGTTAGCCTCCCCTCCTTGTGTCTTGTTTGCATGCCTAGTTAGCTCCATATGCATGTTTCTTTAGCTTAACTTAGCTCAAGTCCAGCATGTTTTAGCCTCTGAAATAATCTTCTTTAGCTCTGTTTTGGGTTGGTTAGTTCATTTGAGTCTCGTTTTGTATGGTTATAGTGCAATAATCCTCACAAGTTGGTGTTTTAGGGTCTTAGACACCTCTTGTTTGAGTTGATAACATCTTTTGGTGTTGTTTTCCACTCCATTTTAGCACGATAAACCCAGCAACCTCCCTCTTTTCTTCACTCTTTCGTTTGCTTTTGAGGGTTGTTTCAAGCTTGGGATCTTTTAAGCTTGAGATTAAGGTCATGCTTAATGGTTTAATCCTCTTTGAAGGTTCATTACCAACGGCATGATCTCTCTCTTGCCTTACATTATCCCTTGGTTGACACTTCTTTCATCTTAGAAGACATTCACCCAATGGACAAATTGATTAAAAAATGATTTGGTAACTAAAATGTGTAAACAAAATTAGCAAGTAAAAGTGGCAAGATAAACATTCTTTGTGCTGCATTGCATGTATTCAAATCGGACGTTAATTTGAACACAAGGGAAATGGGATATTTCATACTCAAAAGTGATGAAATATGCCATTTTCTAAGGTCTCCGTTGCGCTTGATCATGCATGATAGGGTGATGGCATTTGAGTCTTGTTTTGCACTCATTAAAACTTGTACAAATTGGTCCCTTAGCCATCATGCATGGAAATTGCTTGATTGATGGTTTAAGGGCCAAGTATATCACTCATTTGAGCTTGTTTTGATGATAAGAGGTGATACATGGTACAAACAATCTGTAAGAATACCCTTTCTTTGCCCTGTGTGCTCTCTGTTGCAGCAAAAAATAGTGTATCATCAGTGGCGTGCCGGCCACTGTTACTGGCCTGCCGGCCATCAGTGTTGGACGGCAACTCCTCAGTGGTAGCCGGCTAGCCACCACCAGTGGCCTGTCGACCACAAATGAATTTTGAGCAGTATGCTTGTGAGGCATTGCAGAGCTAATCTGGAGAAGGAAATGGTGCAGGGGTTGTGCAAACAGAAGCATTCGGGGGCAAACAGCGGGTGTTCTTGGGGTGGAAACCAAGCACGCATGCATCCCTCGCATCTCGAGACGAGTTCTCTTGTTAATTAGTCTAATTTAATTAGCCTATGTTGCAATTTAATTAATTTGTGTTGTAATTATTTAATTAGCTAGTTGTAGCTAATCAATTTGTGTTGTAATAATTAGTTAAACTAGTCTAGTTTAATTAATTCAAGTTTGTAATAATTAGCTTAATTAGCTTAGTTTAGCTAGCTAGTTAGTTTTTATTCATTCGGACCATCCTTCACGAGGACGTAATGTTGTAATAAGTGTGCATGCGTGTGTGTATGTCTTCTAATCCCACATCTTTCTCCTTTTTATTTAACCGCTTTCGATGGTTAATTTAGGATGCTTGCATCCATTCATCTTGTTTTGCATGCACCAAGGCTCGGCGCATCATTCAAACTGCATTGTCATTTCAATAAACTTTGAATACGTGTTTAACCACATGTTATCAAATTGCTTCATATGTTATATTAGTAGTCGAACCTATTAATTGCATATTGCATGCATTGCATTAGGCATCTTGCATAGTTAAGAATCATGTATATTTTTTTCTAACTCATATTTTCTTGGCTTGGAGTACTAAGTGAGTTTTTATGCTTTAACATATATGCATGAATGTGAATGTTGCCATGATTAGCATGCTTGCCATGAGGCTATGTGCTTAAATGCTAAACTTCTTTAATGCATGTGGATGAAGGCTTGTTGTTTGAATTGGAGCGATTCAACGAACGTAAATTTTAAGCCCACTTTGTTGAGTGGCAAATCATGTTTTAAGCCTACTCTGTTTGGTGGCAAATCCGCAAACTTTAAGCCTAGTTGAGGTGGCAAATTCAAATCATTTTCACAAAAACAAACATGAGTTGAATTGTTTCAAATTAAGCAAACTAGTCTATACTTGCTTGTGTGCATCACATAGTAATACTAGTTTAATAAACCGGAACAAGAGCACATAATGTTTATAAAAAATCATATCATGATTAGTAGAGGCCGATCTTTAATCGGACGAGTGGGGGTGCTCAAATCATGACCTTCCTCTCTCGTACCTAAGTTCCCGAGCCGAGGCAACTTTGGGGATGACAGACATGTGGCCTTTGGCACGAGTCGTGGGTTTCCTAAATTTTTCTAAAATAAAATATTTAGGTGGCGACTCTGTATCTAGCAAAGTAGTCCAATTTTGGCATTTTTTATCTTAAAATCAATTTTCCAAAAGATTTGCCAGATTTGGACTCTTTGGTATTTATTGATTTCACATTGCACTTGTGAGATTAGATACAGAACTGCCGGAGTCCGAACTGTAGGGCTTTCTTTTTGAACCTTTTGAAAGGGGGTGCGAAAAAGGCGAGCTACAGGGAGCCAGAATATTGCCGATTTGAATTCATGAAAATATGTCGTGGTATGGTGATTCATGGAATTGTCGAGACGAGATGCATTTGTTGCCGTTAGCTGGTCGGATGCTCGGCATTTTGGTGAAGCTATAGAGAATTTTGAATGTTTGATGACACTACTTGGTCGTAGCGTCGACCACTAGAAGAGTCGAACACAAATTAGAGAATGACAAGCATCTGAGGATGTTCAGCCACCTATGGAGAGAAAAATTGTTAGCCCAAATATAAACTTTTGTTCATTTTGGTGAGAGAAAATATACACTCAAGTAATAACTTTGTTAAAACTTTCATTCTAGCCAGAGAGAATGTAAATCCAAACACTAACTTATGCTCGAAGTTTATTTTAGACAGAGAAGATGTAAATTCATTTTGCCGAACAATATGTAAAACTCTTTAACATCATCAAACAATTCTCAACAAAAATATAATTTCGCGAATACATCAAACAGTTTTAAAAGTAAGAACAAGAAGCTCATTGATTCTGTTGAAGCTCGTCGTTTGCCACAGACGACGCCAATTGTGAGCTCCAATAAATCCTCTCACATGGATTGTTGAAGAGATCCAACAAAAAGATGAGCTTCACCCCTGTAGATCTGCAATGATGAACACAATCGGCGCCACCCAACCAGGGACACTCCGATGATGAAGTTAGTCACTGACTTAAAGAAAGAAAAAGTAGAAATGAAGGGGTGTGTGTGTTCTACAGAGAGATTAGACATACCTTACTCTTGGGATGCCCCCCCTCTCTTTATATAGATGGGGAAGGGTGTGATATTTGTTTGGGCTTGACCTATTGTAGGCCTTGTTTGGGTTAGCCCCAATAAGCTAGTATCTATTTTTTCCTAGCTCCCACAATACCTTTAGTCTTAATATATTAGGTAAGAATCAATTCGAGAAGAGTTCTCCCTAATCTTTCTTTTATCATATACACTATCATCACTTTATAGATTTTTTTAAGGTAAAATTTATTTTACCACCTGTTCGTAGTTTGGCGTTGGAACACTTAATCTCTATAATTCAATTCAATTATAGTTAGAAAGTCCTTATGTTATTTTGGACTAAAGTGTCACCGTTAATTTTTTTATCCAAACTAATGGAAAGTATCTTTCTCTCTCTCTCTCTCTCTCTAGATTTGCCTTGTTTTATTTTTTAGAGTAAGATTTACCTTGTTTGGTTATCCCTACTTCTAAAAAAATTGACTTTTTTTTTCTTTCTTTTCTTTTTTTTTAAAAAATTTTTCGTATTTTTTTTTGTTTTTAGTATTTTTTTTTAATATTTTAAAGAAATTTTTTATTTTTATATGCAGCTAACCAGATATAGTTAAAAACTAAGAAGTATAATATTTATGGAAAAATCTTTTAAAAAAAATTCATCAAATAAAAAAATACAAAAAACTACAAAATTTAATACATTTTCATATTCTTGTGTATTTATTGAATTTTTAAAATAAATTTTCACAAATATTTTATTTTTTCTATTTATCTAGGAAGTTAAAAAAAAAATACTCAAAATATTTCAAAAATTCACTAAAAAAAAAAAACCAATTTAAATCAAGCCTTAAGTCCCATCAAATGGGGGTCGGCTACATAAATCATTTTTCTCCACGCGACTCTATCAAAGGTCATTTCGCTAGTCAAATTAAGTAGATCCATATCTCTATTTGCAATACTAGCCAACGTTAATCTAGGCGTACCCCGTCTCCTAGCACTTCCATCTACCGTTATAGCATTGCATCTCTTCACTACTGCCTCTGTTGGTCTCCGTTGAATATGACCAAACCATCTCAATCGATTCTCTCTCAACTTATCTTCTATCGGTGCTACTCCTACCTATTCCCGAATACACTCATTTCTAATTCTGTCATGTCTAGTCTTGCTATACATCCACCTTGGCATCCTCATCTTAACCACACTTATCTTAACTACATGTTGTTTCGTTGTTGTCCAACACTGCGTTCCATACAACATCGCTGGTCTAATAGCCGTTCTATAGAACTTACCTTTTAGTTTAGTGGGTATTCGTTTATTGCATTGTACCCCAGATGCATTTCTCCACTTACACCATCCTGCCTTAATCCTATGGGCCATATCCGCATCAATCTCTTCCGCTGTTGTGATAATTGACCTTAAATAACGAAATTGTTTACTCTTAGGTAGTTCTTGGTTCTCAATATTCACTTCTCCTCTGCTTTTATTGTTACTGTTACTAAATTTACACTCCATGTACTCTATCTTAGTTCTGCTTATCCGGAATCCTTTAGATACAAGTGCTTTTCTCCAAATCTCCAACTTTGTGTTAACTCCTTCTCTAGTCTCATCCATTAGCACGATATCGTTTGCAAAAAGCATACACCATGACACGTCATCCTGAATATTTCTCGTCAACTTATCCATAACTAAAGAAAAAAGATAAGGACTTAAGGTAGATCCTTGGTGTAACCCTACAGTGATAGAAAATTCATTTGTCTCTCCAGCAGGTGATCTAATAGTGGTCACCACCCCTTCATACATGTCCCTAATTACATCAATGTAACCTTTTGTCACCCCTTTCTTCTCTAACACCCACCATATTATATCCCGGGGCACTCTATCATATGCTTTCTCAAGATCGATAAACACCATATGAATGTCTCTTTTCTTTTCTCTATACTTTTCTATTACTCTTTTCAAAAGATAGATCGCTTCCATTGTTGACCTGCCAGGCATAAACCAAAATTGATTTTTTGACACCTTTGTTATGTCTCATAATTGGCATTCCATCACCTTCTCTCACACTTTCATTATATAACACATTAGTTTGATTCCTCTATAGTTGTTGCAATTCTGGACATCTCCTTTATTTTTATAGATTAATACTAAAATTCTCTTCCTCCACTCATCTGATATGTTCCTAGTTAACAAAATTTTGTTAAACAACCTAGTCAACCAAGCAACCCCTTTTTTACCCAAACACTTCCAAGCTTCAATAGGGATATCATCCGGTCCTAAAGCCTTATTTGATTTTATCAGTACAATCTCCACTTCAAAGTTCGTAATCCTGCGATAGAACCTATAGTCTTGATTTATCGTATTACTGGCTATTTCTTTCCCTATTGTTATACCTCCATGTTCCTCATTTAATAGTTTCTCAAAATAGTTCTTCCATCTTTCCTTAATCTCTTCATCCTTCACCAATACCGTAGAATCCTCAGTCTTGATGCACTTAACTTGATTAAAATTTCTTATTTTCCTCTCCCGTATCTTAACAAGTTTGTATACCATCTTCTCTCCCTCCTTAATATCTAGTCTAGTGTATAAGTCATCATAAGCTTTCAATTTAGCCTCTCTCACTACTTTCTTGACCTCTTTATTAGCCAATCTATAGCTCTTAAGAATTTCCTCAGTTCTATCCTTCTTAAACACTCTTTTTTTTGCCTTAACTACAACTTAAACCTCTTTCCTCCACCACCAAATTTTCTTAGAGTTAGGCTCCGTTTTGAGATTCTCCTCATACAATTGGCCATCAAGTTTCACATAGTGTTAGCATCATCTTCCAAGTCCTAAGTACCTTTCTTATCCATTCTATTCTTAAATGTTCTAATATAATTAAATAAAAATATAAAATAAATAATAGTTAAGAATTGATTTAAAATATAATTAAATTAAAATTAGATTAATATGTTAGAAATTACAATAAATAATTAATAATTTAGGATTAATTGTGATCTAAAATATAATTAAATTAAAAAAATAAAAAGTTAAGAATTATAATAAATAATTAAGAATCTATTATGAATTGTGATTTAATTGAATTAATATTAAACATTATAAATTATGTGTACTAGAGAGATATAGGAAAAAATAAAAATAAAAAGTATAGAATTTAAAGGTATTACAGTCATTTCACATTTATAATTAACGGTGTTAATGATTGCACTTAGTTTACAATTACATAAGAGCTTTTTAACTATATTTGAACCATAGAAGGATAAAGTACTATGGCTTCAAACTACAAGAGAGAAATGAATTTTGCCTCTTTTTTTTTTTTTTTGCATAACTTATTTAGGCTGCTCATTTTTATAGGGAACTTACGTATAAGTCTGTCTTAACAAGTGGGTTTATTATCTTTCGTCCTCAAAACAAAGTGGATATATTATCCAATAAGTAACATTTTTCATCAAACACTATTAAAAAAATTACTAATTATTTAGCGATGGTTTAAAAATTGTTACAAAAAAATCACTAATTATAAATTTTAGTGACAATTTAAAAAAATCATCACAAAAGAGTCACTAATTTTTAATTTTTAGTGACAGTTCAAAAAATTTGTCACAAAAAAATTACTAATTGTAAATTTTAATGACAATTTATAAAAATTGTAATAAAAAAAAGTCGATAATTGTCAATTTTTAACGACATGCAAAAAACTACAAAATTATTTTTAACAACGATTTTACTAAAACTTATTTTCAATAGTACTTGATGAGAATTAAATCCAACTATTAGAACCTATTAATAATTTACTCTATTTTTATTTTGAGAATTTATATCAGATTATTTAATACAACTTATTACAACTTATTAAGTGAAAATAGCTTGAATAACTTCAAAAAAAAACTAATCATCTTAAAAAATTGAGAAACTGATGATTTTAACTTTTACTTTTCAATTATTAATTTTCAACTTGTCAAAAATTGCACCTAACCAGTCTTTTGCCTAGCCAACATGTACTAATAAATCAGCAGAAATTGCCACTTTGGTTGAACAGGACAAAAGGTTTTGGCTCACCCTGCCCCATTAAGATACCACCATCCTACAAACATCAACTAGTAGACAAGGCATTGTCGCCATTCAACCTTCATAATCCTGAAAAACAAAATCAGGGAAAACAGGTTCCATAGTTTAACAGTGCCAGAGGAACTACCGCGGCATTTTTAGTCCATTTTAGTAAGGAATGCAATTTGATGAAGTGATCCATGTCATTCAACAGAACAAGAAGCAAATACCCACAAAACTGAGTCATGCCAAGGAAGAGATTAACAAAGAAGCAAGAATAAAAAAATAATGACCAAAAAACAGAATCGTGCTAAATTTATTTCAGAAAAAATAAAATTCAGAGTATGCTATTGTTACTGACCAAAAAACGAGGAGCTGCAGTCAGATCCTTTGAAATTGCTCAGAAGCAAAACAATTCCGTAGTTTTTTAAACCAATCTGCAAAAATGGATGTCTATGCTGATACCTTCAAATGTTATTTGCACGTACTTGCACTTCACAATAAATTACATAAACCATAGAGCCATCTAAATTGAGATTCTCATAGAAGAAACCAAGTTCTCAAATGGCCCCAAAAAATTCAAATATACCCAAACTGACAGGCTTCCTATGCTAACTCAATGTTGATGAACAGCAAACAAGGGCAAGAATGACTCTGAATCCTATAATGGTGAAGAGAAGCTAAACTGCACGCCAGTCTTCCCACGGTCATGCTCAAGTTGTTTCAGTATGTAACAGTAGTTTACCTGAGAACAAAATCAAGCCATCGGTGAGGTACTTGGGATTAATTGGGGCACAAAAATTTCCAAACAAAAATAGGAAAGTTCAAAAGTTCTCCAGGACGTTCCTAGCAACATTTGACCTGTAGTTCCTCAAACAAATGCTGCAGTAGATTGCATAAGACAATCTATCACAGTAAATTGGATTATAGATGGAAAACTAGAGTTTTAAAAACTCATTGCTCCTTTTAATTGGAGATATAGAAGTGTGTAGTATAGCTCTTGGCCACACTACATTCGGACAAGGGTACATTACTGTCAAAATAATTACAAGAATTATAACCAGTTATTATGAAAGTAGAAAGAAATTGTTAAAATTGCGACATAGCTTTATAACCATCTAACTTTCTTTCCAAAGAAAAAAGAAAAATAAAAAAGCAACACCTATAGGTTGTGTTTGGATCTTGGACTTAAGGAGAGTTTTATGAAAAGAAAATGAAAGGAAAGGGAAAAGTAAATAAATTAGAAGGGTAAATTACAACATTAATCCATGTAGTTTAAGCAAAATGTCACTTTAGTCTCCATAATTTCAATTTGAACAATTTAAAACTCTACACTTTCAATTTTGTTGCAATGTGATCCTTCCATCACTTACCATTAGAATCTGGAACGAGAAAAGGCCATGTACAAAACTAGAGGGACCAAAGTGGAATTCAAAACAAATTACACCAGTGGTCCCTATAGTTTGTTTTGAATTCCTCTTTGGTCCCTCTAGTTTTGATTTTTATTTTTTTGATTTTTATTTTTTTCCCCTACTATAACCGTTGTTGTTTATCTTGGTCATGGAGGCCTTTAGTAGGTTGTTAGCTTGGGCGGTGCATGAAGATTTGTTGGAAGGATTTACTGTGGATTCTTCAACTGGGGCTGCTATTGTTGTGTCTTATTTATTGTATGCGGATGATGCTTGGTTTTTTGTGATGCGGCAATGAAGGTATTTGCGGTGTGTCTTGCTTTGCTTTGACAAGTTAGAGTTGATTCTGGTGGGGAAGTTGGTAGGTTGCCAGTGTTAGCAGTGGTTTTGGGATGTAAGGTGCTAGCCTTGCCTGTGTCTTGTGTTTGCCGTTGGGTGATAGCTTCAAGGCAAAAAAGGGTGTGGAAAGGGGTAGTGGAGCGGGTACAACGTCATTTGGTGGGGTGGGAAGGTTGACTTTGATCAAGAGTTTATTCAGCAATATTTCGACCTACTTTATGTCATTACATATTATTCTTGTTTCTGTGGCGTGAAGTTTGGAGAAACTTCAAAGGGGTTTCTTGTTAAGGGGAGGAGTTCCAATATCACTTTTGGGGGTGGATTTGTCACCCTAAGGAGGTGGGTGGTTTGGGGGTGCGAAGTTTGGTGACTTTTAATAGGGCGTTGTTAGGGAAGTGGTTTTGGAGGTTTCCTTGAGAGCAAGATCGTTTATGGCGTAAGGGGTTGCTACCAAGTTTGGGGTGGATAGGATGTGATTGGGTCTCATGGTTGGGGCTTATGGAAGGGGATTTGGTTAAGGAGGGGGAAGTTTTGAGATAGGGTGAATTTTTAGGTGGGGGCAGGGGAGAAGGTATGGTTTTGGAGGGGATAGGTAGTGTGGAGAGGTTGTGTTGGAGGTGCACTTCCCTTTAATCTTTAGTATTGTTATGGACTGGGAGGCCACTATTGCATCTTGTCTGGGGGATGGGGATGTGGTGATTTGGGATATTCAGCTGCGGCGCCAAGTTTAAGATTGGAAGGTTAGGGGGGAATATGTACTAGGTTGGAATGTTTCGGGTGCCGAAGACAGTTTTCTATCTCGTCGTTTTATCGGAGTTTGGTGGGGGAGGTGACGGGGTCTTTCCTTGAAGGAGTATCTGGGTGCCGTTGTTGTTTATCTTGGTGGTTTTCTTCTAATGGACGGCTATTTTAGGACGAAATCTTACTATTGATAACTTGGTCCGTCGAGGGCATGTGCTTGTGAATCGATGTGTGTTGTACTCATGCAGAATATGTGGATCATTTGTTTTTTCATTGTTCAGTAACTTCGCAGCTTTGGGGGCTTATTTGTTCTACTTTTGGGATTGATTGGGTGCAGCCGAGTGAGGTTTTGAAAATATTATGGAGTTGGAAAGGGGGCTAGGGTTGGGCGTCAACGACAACGGGTTTGGTCGTTGGTGCCATTTTGTTTGATGTGATTAGTTTGGTTGGAGCGGAATCAATGTACATTTCAAGAAATTCATCATTGTGTGTCATAGCTCGAGAATCGGTTATTAGTTACTATGTGTGGTTGGTTGGAGAGAAAGATGGATCCGGATTTATTTGTTTTCTTAGATTTTTTGGATGATATTGATTAGGAGTATCTTCCCATTTTTGGTTTTTGTACTCTTTTGCATTGTCTTGATGCCTTTTCAATAAAGCCTAATTATTTATCAAAAAATTGTTCAAATTGAAACTAGGAGAACCAAAGTGAAACTTCGCTCAAACTAGAGGTACCGATGGTGGAACCTAATTTTTTTATATATTTTATTTGTTCACTTTTCCCTTCCTTTTTTACTTTCCCTCCACAAATCCAATATCAAACACACAAGGACACACAAGGTCCTTGGGCTGTAGAGTCAATATGAAATATATTGGGAAAAAATTAGAAATATTCAAAACATTGTGACATCAGAATTTCTTTTCCAATCCTATAATCCAGCCCCTAGGCTCTGTTTAACTGTCACGAATATTATTTATGAACGTAGTTTATGAGAAAAAGTACAAAAATAAGTAAATAAAATATAAAAGAATCATGTTTCCATCAACCCTTTGGTTTACAAGAAAGTTTGTAGGAAACTTATTATTATTTTTAGTTTACAAGAAAGTCCATAGGAAAATTAGTTTTAAAGCATGTACACTTCTAAGAAGGTGACGTATCCGTGTTAGACACCGACACTCTTTGGAGACTTCCTGACACGTGTCCAACACTCGTCAAAATGTGTCATACTTTTTAATTTTTTTTAAAGACCTGGACACTTGGAGGACACACGTGTCTATCGCTTAAACATACATGTCTATAGATTAGAAACGGATGAAACTAATTATAAGTTTGAAAAAAAAACTTAAGATACAATAATAAAAGAAAAACCATATAAATTTATAGGAATTAATGTCATATCGCGTTTTTTTATTATCTTTGAATGATATATTCATATATATATATATGACATATAATAAATATATAAAATTATATATTTCACGCGGCACTACGTGTCATGTCCTACATCTTAAAAAGATTAGCGTGTCGGCGTATCCGTGTCCGTATTGTGTGGCGTGTCAGTGTTTCTTAGGTTTTAACTTTCCTATAAAGCATGATTCTTTTTTTTTCTTTTTCTTTTTTAAGAGAATATTTTCATAAAAATAAATAAATTACTAAATAAATAAATGTAGTGGGACCAACACTTTCTTACAACAATTAAATGAACATATTAAGCGAATGAAAACAGTTTTTGTTTTATTTTTTATTTCCTGTCCCATCATAGGGGTCCCATGCTGCTCAGTTTGATATACAGATTCCAGGGCAGAAACTAACCTCCATGCGAAATAGTTTAGTGGGTACAATGATCCCACACCCTGCGGAGCTTCGGAAAGACTCACGGAATTTCTGGAAGGCAAAATCTCGGTATGCATTCTCTGTTAATTTGCTAAGGTTCCCAACACAAGCAAAAAAATGTCCATGGATACCAGCTTCTCGGAACACCCTCAATGGAAGATCAAAAGAAAGGTCTGCGAAAGCAGTAAGAGCAAGATCTCCTCCAAGAAAATCCCTTCCCAAATCAGTGTCAGAACTTTCATCATTGGACTTTCCTCTAATTTGCCGCCTTGGTTCAGTAGGGCCCAGTCCCCTAGTCTTAAAACCCAACAGGGTTGTCGGGCCTCCCAAAGTGCAAACTGGAGAAGAATTGCCACCCAAGAAGAATCTCTCAGGTATGGGTGAAGGCAGGTTCAAGAACCCATTACCCCATGGAAAAATAACACCACAGGAGACCCCAAAGTTCAATGCAGCATGATAAAAACCCAAGGGAAAAGCGTAACGAATATCAAACTCCTGTTCCAAAAACCCAGAACATATTAAAATAAACGAAGTTTGTTTAGCAGCAGCTACATAGACATAGATGGGCATGAATATAACATGGCTACATCAGGCGGCCAATGTCATCAAAGTTTTCAAAGGCTTTATTGAGGCTCGCCTCGAGGCCAAGGTAAACGCATCAAGGCTTTGATTTTTAGGCTACTCTCCCTAAAGGCTTGCGCATCACAATATGAAGCATGCACCTTAGGTGTGCCTTGTATGCCTTTTGAGCATAAGCCTATGACGAGTACGCATATGAAGAGGTTGCCTTAGACTCTTGTTAAACGTCTAGTAGATAGTTTAAACATCCAAAAAGCCAAAAATAAAAAAGAACCCATTTTGTGACTATATTCTATAGAAAAATTAAGTAAATGAACAATGAACAAAAAATACAAAGTTAATGCTCAAGTGAAAAGCTCAATCACTGAAGTTAAGATTGTCAATTTCAATTTCAATGAAGGCGAGTTTCATTCTCTGCAGTGAAATGTTTGATGCCATAAGGAGAAAAGTATTTATACCTTTATATTTGGTTTTTCACTATTTTAAAATATTTAATTTATTTACTAAATATTAAAATTTAAAATTTGAAATGCTTACGCCTTAACGCCTTAAGGCTTACGCTTTGCCTCATGAGGGGTAAAATGCCGAGAGTTCTGCATTCACCTTTAAAACTTTGAATGTCAACAAACTTTTTTTTTTAACGAGATTGTTTGGGATGATCTAAATAAGTATACTTTTTGACTTTTTATGAAGAGATGTAGAAAAGTAAAGAGGTGATGTGACCCAAATAAGTGCACTTATTTAGTTTATGTCAAATAGTGAGTATCAAATGACCAACATCATCATATTGAGTAAATGCGTCAATAAATGGCGAAGGATCTTGATTATAGTTCTTGTTGGTCAACCAACAAAATTAAATTACAAATATATATTTGATAAATACAAAGCTACATCTAAAATTATTAACAAGGTTAAGAACCATAGCAACAAAACAACAAAGTTAGCCAACTATAATAATTAAAAGGGTAAATTACACTTGCACCTCCTGAGGTTTGGGTTTAATACATATTATCCCCTGACGTTTGGGAAATTACACTAACCCCCACTGTCATTGTAATTATTTAGACAGAATGAAGACATTAAACTCATACACTCTCTCTTCTCTTGCTTTCTTTACTTCCTCTGTTTTTTTTTTTTCCTTCTCTTTGCTTTTACTTTTTTTTTTTCCTAATGTAATTTACTCTGTTTTTCTACTACGAGTTGTTACTTTTTATATAACTAAGGATTTTCTGAAATAAAACTATTAACTATAAGGGTGGGAATGTAATTTCCAAAACGTCAAGGGGTGAGATGTAATTGGACCAAATCTCAGGGGGTGTCAGTGTAATTTATCCTAATTAAAAAACAAAGAATAATGTCCATAAAACTTGGGGAATTGTAACCAACAAGATTAAATGACACGATATATTTTTAACATATAAAGCAGAGACCAGTCAAAAGCCCCCTAGAGTAGGTTGTTGCTACAAGCCACAATGCTATCAGCAAAACACAAATCTAGGACTTCCCAACAAAGATGTCAAAGTCAAACTCTTGAGTTAAAGAAGAAAAGAATCAACACTAACCATTGCTGACAACTTTGTGCAGAAAGACAACGTATTGAGTGAGTTATTTTGTATGATTTCACTACCGTCTTCAGTAATCAGGCAAATCTTATGTTAATAGGCTATTAGGCTGTGAAAAGCGCATCCTCTTTTTTAGTAATAATAATAATAACAAGGACTAATCATTATGTAGTGACACTTAAGGTCTCAGCATAACCCCACCCCCACCAAAAAAATAAATAAATAAAAGAAAGAAAGAAAGAAAGAAAAACAGAGAAGGGCTGTGAAATCGAAATTAAATTCGTACTCTACAAATTTTGGTTATTTCAGCCTTTTTCAATGATACATAAAAGAACAGAAAACCACAATGCCAAACTACAAGATTCTTCACCCCCCCTCTTAAGAATCGCTAATATCCATTAAAAACATAAATCCAAGTCCAAAAAGATGTATAATTAAAACCTGTACTCCAATTACCTGTGGCTCACTGCCCACGTTCCCACCATTCGACTATATCTACGACCATATCTTTATCAGAATCATACATTCTCACCTCTTCTCTCACTGTCTTGACTTGTGCTTTCTTGACCTTCCTGTCGTCCATGAAGTACTTTCAAACACCTCAAACAGATCCTCCCAGTCAGTGTATTAGCCTATAATCTACACAAGTAAACCATCTTAGACGAGGTTCCCTCATCTTATCCATATACTTGGTGCTCCCTTTCAATCTCACAAGGATTTTTAGTAATCCTTTTGTCTTTTCTTTTTGTTTCTTGCAAATGTAATCCCTAGTAGTAAACAAAATGAATCACCAGTCCTCAAAGCACACTGCACGCAGGAATGAGTAAGAACTTTTTTATGTATAAATATGCTCTTTTTCTTTGTGAAGACTTAGGTAGATTCCAATTAAACCTACATTACGGACTCTTTGGATTTTTGAAGGTACCCATGTCGACACGACAAAAGTACCAGTGCAAGATACGGCCGGGATACGGCTCGTCATTACAAACGGCTACGGCAGAAAAAATGAAAGAGGAGAAAGCAAGAGAGAACTTGGTCGCCAGTCGAAAGGTGAAGACATTGATCTGGTCGCCAACTTCAATCCCTCTGGTCACTGACTTCGATGACTTCGACTCTCTCTCTCTCTCTCTGGTCGCCATTCGAAAGGGTGAAGACATCGATTGGTCGCCGACTTCGATCCCTCTGGTCACTGGCTTCGATTCTTTCTCTCTCTCTCTATAAATCATATATAATATAAATTACTATTTTATTTATATATATAAAATATATCATCTATTTTTAAAAATATATAATAAAATCATATATAATATAAATTATTTTATGCCTAAAATAATTTTTATATGTTATATTTTAGTGGGATGCCTAAAAAATACATAATATTTTTTTAACACATTCATGTTTAACCATATCCACGTACCCGTGTCTAGTTTTTGGGTACTTTTTAGACGTACCTGCATATCCCTCATTTAGAGGTTTGTTGAGTCCGACCTCTAGATATATACCCGCACCTGACACTCATACCCGAGTCCATGTAATGTATAATTAAATTGATATCTGTAATTAAGCATTTCTGATACATTGGCAAATTGAAAATGCAGCATCTTCATATTTGATGCATAGCTGATAATTTGAACAGGATTAAAGCATATGCTTTTTTCCATTGACACAAGCAAATAGGCTATACAAACAAGGTTTAAGGATACAAGCTATACAGTGTAGACAGATGGGAATTCACACTATAATAGAATTTTGCTGGCCAACCCCATAGAAATATATAGCTTAAAAAAGTGCTCAAGTAAGATTTCAAAGCATCAGGTACAACCATACAAGGCAAGGAAGACTTCCAATAGAGTGACTTGGCTGCCAACTTCACAATGAAAGGTGTCCTAATGAATAAAATTCTCTTAAATGTTCATCATCATTATTGATTTTTTGCAACATAAAAGTGAAATATGTAATGAACTCAAGATTTGAGCTACTATTATCAGAAAATGCTAAGACCCTAGTGACTTACATTTTGGAACACACATTCTGAAACATGGTACACTTTCGTTCCAAAATAGTGAATTTAGCAATTCAAAGCGATCCTATAATTTTTCTTTCTTTTTTTTCATTGAAAGTTTCCTTAAAAGGGAAAAACTCAAATATAATGAACTAAAATCTAAATGGAGTGGATTTTGAGATTGACAAAATGTAAAATGGGTCATAATGCTCATAGAACTATATTGTTGAACGATTAATTTGAATAAAAGTGCATTAAAATAGATTGGATGTCAAATTAAGAAGTCTACCCCTATCTATGGCTGCAAATGAACAGAGTCGTTCGTAAACAGGCTCGAGCTCAGCTCAGTAAGGGCTCGTTCGAACTCGGTTCAAGCTTGTTAAAATATTAATAAATAAGTCCAATATATTAAAGCTCAGCTCGTTAGCTGGGCTCGTTTAACATTATTTAAATAATAAAATAAATATATTATTATATATTAAATAATATAAAAAATATGTATAAAAATAGGATAAATATGTTATTTATATATTTAAATAATGTAAATGTAAATAATAGCTAAATTTATATATAATACATTTTATATAATAGTGGTGGTAGATATTATTATTTTAATAAGATGTTGACCTTTTTTTTTAGTATGTTTATATATATTGTATATATAATTATATAATCAAGGTTTCAATTGTAACTTTAGCCTCATACGCAAATATAAATTTATAATTTTTTTAGCTAGTGAGCAAGCTTGAGCTCGAGTGAAGCCTAAGCCAACTCGGCTCGAGCTCAAGTGATGCCTGAGCCAACTCGGCTCGAGCTTGGTTTGTTAAATTTTTATTGAGCTCAAACTTGTTAAAATCTTAATAAACAAGTCCAAAATACTAAAACTTGGCTCAACTCGTTTGCAGCCCTACCCCTATTGTACCACATTTCCGTTCCCAATCCCATTCTTGTTCCTCATACCAGAACAATCCATGTTCTAGGTAACATAATTTCACCACTGGCCACATACGACAAGTTGTATATGGTTTGTCCCTCAACCTTCAAGTAAGTGACTCAAACCTCCTTGTCGTCTCGTTGGTCAAAAGAAAAAACACTCAAAACTTTCACTCCGTTTATTTTGGTAGAAAACATTTCCAAAGGATAACACTTTCTATGGAAATTTTTTCCATAAAATGTTAAGTTACATCCTTAAAACTAATATACTAATGGTTGGATTAGTGGTGGTGGGGGTAGGGGTAGTGGTAGTGGTAGTGGTAGTGTAGTGGCGGTGGTGGAGTGGAGGTAGCAGTGACAGTTATGTGGTGGTGGAGGAGGTGTAGCGGTGATGATGTGTTGGTTGTATGGTGGAGGTAGTAGTGTGGTGGCATAATCATATTGGTAAGAGTTTAATTTGTAAAACATTTTCCATTTTTTAAAAGAGGAAAACATTTACCACCAAATAGGCTTGTTTTTCATCGACCACAAAAACATTTTTCGTTGACTTCATTTTCCGTTGTACCAAATGCCAGAAACAAACTGAGCATTCAAGAAAATTCTTGGTTCCATATTTCACTAGAAACAAACTTTCTCTAATTCTAACTCAAAATGAAAGCCAACAAATTCAAGTGACTAGGGCTTAAAATTTGAAGAGCTTGTGAGCTTGTGACTAGAGAACTACAGATCTGAGGCCGCCTCCACCTTGCATATCCTGAAGAATCAGCCTACCAAGATCCACATACAGATTCTCTATGATTTCAAGTAGGGTGCTCTAACAACAATGCCAAAGCAAAGGAATACACACCCAAAACAACTCAAATAAAGAAATGTGAAAGGTGTTTGTTCAATTCATCTTAGCTAGTCCCAAAAGTACAAATCAGTTCTACTGACAAATTCAAGGAACGAAATAGGGTATGCTATCCTCCAAAATTCTTAAAAGAAAAATCAAATATATTAATTTTTGGGGTGTGCTTTATGAATGAATCTCTGACATGAATCTTAGTAAGGTCGCCATGCCATATTGGATACAAAGTTAGTTCTGTAGAACTTCAAATGAATTAAAAATATTTTGTTGGGGTATATTTTCAAACAAAGAAATCAAAGCAAATGATGCCTGGTGCTTTTTTAATGTTTTTAACGGCCGAGCATCACAGATTGAAACAGCAAACCATTCAAGACATGTACTTAAGCCCTTCGTCATATGTGTTTCAACTAAGTTTGTTTGTATCAATTTATATGGTAAATGCTACTTGTACTCCACGTCTAATCCACAAAGGCAAGGGCAGTTCCAAGAAAAATGAAAAATGAAGTCCTAAATGTTTCAAATGTTGAATGGCATGCTCCTGTTTTTGCTAAGTAATTGTTTCAGTCTAACCATTTGGATTACTTCAATTTAATCAATGCTTTGAAATATAATAACTCAAATTCCCTTCCTCACTTGAAAGACGATAACCCCCAAGGACCAAGGGCACAAAAATATTTCTACTAAAATTTTGAAAATAAAGTGAAGTAAATAGGGCTTGTTTGTTAAATCTCAGTCTTAGCCTATGCATAAATCAATCATTCATGCCAAATTAATTTAGTCAAGCTCCACAGATTCAAGATCATGATTTTAAAAAAAAAAAAAAAAACCATTATAGACATAACAATGTTCATATCAAACATTATTGTTTTTTTTTTTTTTTTGGTGTGTGTGTGTGTGTGTGGATAAGTATATCAAACATTATAGAATGGAGAGACAGTGATGACAGATATTACAACATGGCAATGTAATATTCCAATAAACTCTGAGTGATGGGATTACATTAACTAAGTCAACAAGATCAAACAGGTCAGCAAACAAGATAGAGTCAATACTCTAACATCCATTTGGACCTAGTCAATGCTAAACATGAAAAATATTATAATATAAATATAAAATAAAGGAAATAGAAAGTTAATTTACAACTTTATACTAAGATTGTGTTTGGTTCACTGGAATGAAGTGGAATAGAATGATAATTTCATTAGAATGTCCATTGTCACGTTTGGTTCACTAAAAAAATCATAAAAAAAATGCATTGTAAATGTAATCGTCCTTGGGATCGGTCATTCCATAAGGAGGCTAAGGAATGACCATTCCAAACACTATATGAAGGTCTTAATTTAACAACAACAACAACAACAACAACTACTAATATTAATAAAAAAAAATTGAACCAGGAGCATCATATAAGTTGATGAAAAGTAAAACAGATAGCTGGAAAATAATAATTCAACAAGTGCAGAGGAAACAAAAAGCAAAGGCACTCTAAGGTACTAAACCTGGCGTAAAAATCGTAAGCTCCGATAATCAGGTACAAGACCACTGATTTGAGAAGTAGAAACAAAAGCATATCCTTGAGTTGGTCTCAAATGTGAGTTTCTCGTGTCAATCTTAAATGTGTATTTTAGAGAAGAGAGTAAACCATGTCCAAGCTGCCTCCTTATTGACCTAGATGCCATTTGTGACGGATCTGTTAAGGTACGCCAAGAAAGGTTGTATGCCAAATCATGATTCCTGGATGATAATAGGCCAAGAGAGAGGCCCAATGCTCGCTCTTTGTAAGAAGAAAACTTTAGCCAATCTTGGGAAAGCAGAGTTACTCGAGCCAGCATGGGAGTTGCCAATCTCTTGAATCTAGGCAAGGACACACCAGCACTAACCTCTGACGTTTGGTCCCAGCCATAAGCCAAAGAACCATCCCAAAGGTCTCCAAATCCAAACAAGTTCTTCAGCTTGAGTGATCCTTCAAGTGACCAAGATCTAGCCTATGAAAGCATTTTACTACATCAAAAAACATATACACATTGCAAATGTAAATCATGTAGCATATTCAGAGCCACCTAGCAATTTCAGTACGGCCTTTTGAAGAAAAACATATGCAAAGAATCAAGGATAACAAAAATTGATCAGAGGTAATATGCTGCTTTATTTAGAATTGCCAGGGTAAGATAGAGCATACATGTCTATACTTTTTGGCTGGATGTGAAGAAGTACTAGAATGTGTTCTTCAGCATAATCAAGTATCTAGGCAATTGTAGGTGGTTTGGCTTCCATAGACAAGGCCCTTTTCCAAATAGCCAAAAGGCAATAAAACATCTTTATGACCTCCAAGATAAGTAATAGTTTTACATTAAAAAATTGTGCATATGCATTATGACCCAAAATCTTATGCCCACAGTAGTTATAGCATATTAGAGGGGATAAAAAGGCAGCATCACAACCAATATCATGAATCTTTACTCAATAGAAAGTAAAGTAAATGCCAAAAACACATAGGTGACTGCCACTGTTTCGCCTTAAAATAGTAGTGATCAGGTTTCAAACAAGAGTGAGTCCATGAAACTTATCACATTTGACAACTTTGGTTTTAATGTGATCAAGTTTAATGTTCTAAAAGCTCTAGGCGCATCGAGGTGCTAAGGTCTCCTCGAGCCTAAGAGCAAGATGCAAGGTGAGGTGCGCGCCTCACCAAAGCAAGGTGCAAGTTGTAGAAGATAAGCAATATTTTAATATACACAAAATTTTCGACATAAACAAATATTTTTAGAATTTCAATAATCATAAGACACTTAAGGAGCAGCACAAGAGGAAGAACATATTCTTCGTTGTGGCTAAAGAGCTTCTTAGAGCTTTTATTTGTTGTTGTCAAAATTGGGGCTAATATATTAGTGGGAGCTGTAATCCCGTGTGGTTTCAAGTACAAAAAAACATATCATATTAGTAAAATCAATGATTGGTGTTATTTCTTATTTCTTTAAAACCACAGAATAAAAAACTTAAATAGGATGTACATTACCAAACATAAGTTGTCGTCTTGTGCCTCACAACAAAATGATCGCCTCAGCGCCTCGCCTCAGCGCCTCACCTCAGCCTTACGCATTGCACATCGCCAAACAGGATAGGCAACATCGACTACAACATGTGAGCGCTACATCATCACAAATACTAGGCCAGTTCTCACTCTACGCATCTTTCTACTTGCCAGGCTAGTTCTCACCCTTTTTCACACTCAAACGTTTCGTGCATCTATGCTTATATTAACACAATTTGTTGACTCCTTATAAAAGAAGAAATCTTGTTAAGAGTTGTTCAAAAACATGTTGGACTCATGTCTTCCCAAGATGATGACAACAACAATCACAAGAGATAATGGTATGACTCGCCTTAAGACCCAGACATCTTCAGTAGTTCATCAAATAACACAAACCCTTGCAAAAGGTGGCCAATACATCCACTACGAGTTGCCAAGAAAAAATTTCTAACCTAGTACAAGGACCATCTCAAGGTTCTAAACTTGCCTACAACCTCAACGACACGCTCTAGCCTCAACCATTGTCCAACAAATCCGGTCACTCCAAGTAGAGAGACTAAGATCATATCAACAAAATGTGATCGAGAAAGAATAAAGTGCCAATTAGCATGCAAGCCCTAAACTTGCTAGGCATTGAGAAATAAGCCCTAGCTCCACTAGGTATTGTACACATAAGCCCAAGCTTGCTAGGCAGTTGGCAAGTAAGCCATAACTCCACTAAGCATTGTACACGTAAGCCCTAGCTTGCTAGGCATTCGGCAAGTAAACCTTAGCTCCACTAGGCATTGTACATGTAAACCCTAGCTTGCTAAGCATTGTACATGTAAGCCCTAGCTTAGTCTCTCTGGGAATAAGACCTATTTAGACTACACAATCATTAATAAGGATATTCTTCATCAAGTATTAAGGATATTCTTCATCAAGAATCCAAGGTTCGTAGGGCATTTTAGCTAAAGTCCTAGCTTGTCTAGGCACAATTCTTAACACTCGGACATTGCATGAAGACAATCAACTGGAGTGATCTCAAAGACTGGGGGCACATGGTAGCAATACTTAGTACGCTTATGTCATTCCAACCAAGCATATGTCATTTATCAAAACAACAACAAGAAGCTTCCGTTCCTTCTCACTAACACTCAAAGAGAATGAAAGCTTCGGGGCAAATAAAGAGTGTCAAAAAAATACCAAAGAGTCCCTAGTGGGAATATTCCACAGCATATTGATTAGGGCTTCTAGAAAGACTTGCTCACTAAGGAAAACCCAAATATGTATACACCTACACCCCCAAGAAGAAGGTATGCTGAAATTCTGCACCAAACCACTCTCATTATTCTCCTCCTCTCTTTGAAATATCCTTTCTAACTTAACATCAAAGTGCCTTCCAAGCGACAACCCCCAGTCAAATAGTACTAACGGTCCTATTTTGTAGATCCGTGGAGCACCGTCCATTTCTTTGCTAAACTCATCATCATCAAGTGTGGGTCAAATTTGTACCCATACACCGTTTACTACTTAAGCGAGAAATGAAAACCACCACTGAGGCTAATTTCATTTTGTAAATGAGCAAGTATTGAGTCTTAAATTTAGTTCATTATAGCTTGTTTCATCTTTAAATGACATTATAAGCAATAAGAATCCCACTAGATTGTGTTTTGTGGATTAGTCTATTTGCCCAAAGTACGCATGTCCAACGGATATGACAAGGATAATTTAGATACTTGGATTCTATAACTGTTTATAATGTTTGAAAAAAAAAAAAAAAACTCACATTGATAGTTAAAAAAAACATTTCTAGCCTCTCACCTAGATGAGAGACTAAAATTTCATATCTTTTCTAAATCCTAATTAATTTCAAATATATTTCTATATAATTCACATCATCTTATCTTAGAATATTATACAATATGCAACAATATTCATGTTCATGATGTGTCCCCACACCCATATCAAATTTTGGATGCATATCAAATTTAGGTTTATGAAGCTCTGACGCATGAATAAACACCAGCAACCGACAACCGATACTCATATAACATAGCTACTAGATGCTCTAATTCAGTTTTACAATGATACCCTACATTTTAAAAGCCCTACTTTATATACTATCAGGTCCATGGCATCTAATCCTCTACGTAAAAACTTCAAACAAGCTTAGAAGTAGAACTCCCACATCAAAATCCTATAATCAACTCCCAAATGTCCACTAGGGTTATTCATTCACTCAATAGCAATACATCAATCGTCAAATAACCAATCCCAAATCAAACATAAAACGATTTACCACAGATAAAATATGCAAGTTGACATGAGAGTGAGAGTGAGAGTACCTCAGGCTTTGAGAAAATTCCAATATCGCCGGTGAGAGGGTTTTTAGTCTCGACAACCTCAACAACGACATTGGTAGTCCCGGGCAACTCGGGGGGGCCCGAATCGAGCGTAATGTTGACGGAATCGAAGATTTCAAGGCGGTGAAGCCGAGCATTAGCGATGCTCGCGGCCTGAAGAAGCTCTTGGACTGTGGTGGCGTTCTTGAGGCCTTCGAGTTCGGCTTCGATGAGGGAGTCCTTGGTCTTCGTGTTTCCCTTGATCAATACGTCGTGGACTCGAAGGGGTACTCTCTCTGTCGATATTCGTCGGAACAGGTTCTCCATTTTCGCTCTCTCCAAGGGCTTTCTCGATTTTTGGCCACTGGTCCTTCTTCCTCTTCTTCTTCTTCCTCCTCTTCTTCTTCTTCTTCTTCTTCTTCTTCCTCGTCTTTGTCGTCCTCGTCATTCGAGGATTCTTCTTCCACAGTTGGTGGATGCTCCATTTGATGTTCTTCAGTTGAGACTGCCATGGATGTCAATATAATTATATGTATATATTATATATCTAGTAGAGAGCGAGAGAGAGAGAGAGGCGTAGGCGGGGGCGGAAGTGAAGGGCGAAGAAGGGAGCTCTCTCGGGAGAGCAGACGGTGGTGGTGATGTGATCAAGTACGGACAGACACCGTATACGAGCCACGTTTATTTGATTAGCAAAAATGTTTGGCACCAATTAATTAATTAATTATTATTATTTTTTTTAACATTCATAGGCCTTTAGATCTCAATAATTAATGTATGTATGAAATTCAATCATATATGTGTGAAGTTCACATTATCAATAGTTATGATCTAAAGAGAATCGTAGGGATTCAAAAAAAAAAAAAATCTTAATCATTGTTGTTTGATTAGAGGAATAAAAGTACGATGAGTTCAAGTAAATCGATTATTTATTAAACGCTAATCCTTAAACCCTCACTGATGTCTTAAATTATTAGCCCAAATTCCCTTTTCAAAATAGCCAAACAAATATGGAATGAATTTGGCTTTACGTTCAAAAAACGTTTGGACTTGTTAGATTCATGTTGTGATCGATTCAAGTGATCTGAAATGATAGGGGGATTTAGGTTGAACAATTGGGCCGAGCTAGTTTGGGCTTGGGCTGGATTTGTGGATTGCATGTCCAGGATAGAACGGCTCGGAGTGGGCTAGGCCAAGGTTTTAGCTCGGTCGAATTAGGGGTTATGTACTTGATCGAGTTTTCCGTTTGGACGGGACTTGTCCTTGTTGAATTAGGCCCAGTCGATCATGGTAGCAACCAAGTTGAAGAGTTCGGTCAAACATTGTCATGGGCACTTGATAGGACTGAGCAAATAGCGCGGTTCCAAAGATGGATCGCAGCATCGCGCTAAGGGTAGCTCAGCAGAGGTTGCCATGTGGCCCAATCAAGGGATGAGGAGAAGATCCTACCATCTGTACGCTTCAATATCGTTAAGCTATTTTGTTGATGCTATTTGGCTGTATTGTCGCATACACGTATAGGACGAAGAGAGGATAGTGCATCCACGTATCTAGAAAGGACGAGCAGAGAGGTGCGCGCAAAAACTATATAAACTGCACAACACCTCCATGTAACAAGTTTGAATTCTTGCTATCAGAGCTCTCTTTTAGCTTATATCTTCTTTTCCAAGGGTGCTAATTTGATTGTCAGAGGGGTTTTCCAGCAACACATCCGCCAGATAGCTTACCGTCGTTTTGTTCTCAGTTCGGCAACGTCACTCGGAGTAATGTAGAGCTTGGACCTAAAGAGTATGGAGAGCGACGAATATTTCCTCATCGTACAATTGGCACAATCTGTGGGAATCCGACAAATAAAACCTTGTTCTTAAAGCTTTTATAATCATTTTTCATGGCGAACAACAATGACGTTTCGAAGTTTGTTATCGACGGCAATACTCCAGAGCCAATTCGGTGTCATGATGACTTGCCCGCCGTTCCGATGATAGCCAATCTAGAGACCTCTGTGTGAACGCCTCCTTGAGGCGAACGAGACAAACATGCAAGGAGTTCTGGACACTCATTGAGCCTAGAAAGACGTTGCCGACGGCGAGAATTACGCATTCAGCACCTGGAAAGCAAGCTGAGAGACCATGGTGCCATCATTAAGAAGATGTCGACGGAGATGGAGGCCATGAAACGCTAGTTGAAGGGAAAGGGCATTGTTGGAGTGGGAAACAATAGTGAGCGCGCCCAATCCCATTGTTCTGGCAGTTGGAACAGACAGTGAACTCATTCACTCTCCATTACAAGGAGCTTCAGAGCTAATGACTCCGTCGCATCGGTAGGGGTATCTCGCACTCAGGACAGCAGCTATTACCTTCACGTACGTTAACGACGTTAAGATACTTATACTCCGATCGATCGGAAGATCTGAGAGATGTGTTGGAGGAACGAGTGCCGATAGGAGGCACAGAGGGTGCCGGTGTTGCAGCAGTTGGCCCTGGAGGATGAGTTAGTGAAGAAGTCATAATGCCACTACTTCGCTTGGCGCACGTGCCACCAGACAAGGAGTTAGCGAGGATGCGCGCCACCCCATTTTCTATAGAGATAGAGAACACACCACTCCCTGCTGGCTTCTACTAGCCCAAGTTTACGCTCTATGATGGAAAGACCAATCCATACATGCATGTAAGCCACTTCTGGTAGGTTATGACTGGACAGGCAAAACAATGCACTAATGTGCCTTATTTTCCTATCGAGTTTTGGCAAGTTGGGCCTAAAATGGTTGGAGAGGCTGTCGGAAGAAAGTATCAAGAGGTGGTAACAATTGGCAAAAGCATTCATGACACGATTCAAAACCAACACCAAAACTCCCAAAGAAGTCCACCACCTTCTGGGAATCAAGATGGAAACGAGCGACTCATTGAAGGCGTACAACGCCAAGTATTGGGAAACATTCAACGAGATTCTTGATTGCCCAATAAACCTAGCAATCACCTAATATAAGCACGGTCTCCCAGTCGGACATAGACTCAGAGACTCGCTTACCATGAACCAACCCATGACTATGGAATTGCTGATGTAGCGCATCAATGAGCACATCCGAGTTGAGGATAATGCGACCGTGGCTATTGCGAAGGTGAATCCGATAGTAGCCAACAAAATGGTGGTCGAAAAGGTTCACGCAGTCGGACATGAGGCAAATCGTCTGAACAACTGCGAAAGAAAGCAGGGCCGTAGTGCTGACCGCAACGACTGGGATAAGGGTCGTAATGTAGCTTGCTTTTTGTACTCCTTTCGGATACGGCTAGCCCTACAGTTCGGACTCCCGTAGTTCTGAATCTGACTCCACAAGTGCAATTTGAAATAGATAAACACAAATGAGTCCAAATCCGGCAAATCTTTTGAAAAATCGATTTTGAATCAAAAATGCCAAAAATGGATTGCTTTGCCAGATTATAAAGTTGCCACCTAAATATTTTTTGGGAAATTTAGGAAACCCAAGACTCGTGCTAAAGGCCATTTATCTGTCATCACCAAAGTGTCTCGGCTCGGGAACTTAGGTACGAGAGGGGAAGGTCATGAATTGAGCACCCCACTCGCCCAATCAAAGATCGGCCTCTACTAATCATGATGTTATTCTTATTTACATTATATGCTCTTGTTCCGATTTATTAGGTTATCTTACTATGTGACACACAAGTATAGACTAATTTGCAAAAATTGGAACACTTTGATTTCATGTATGTTTGAAAATTAGTTTGAATACGTACCACTTGAAACGGTGATCTCATATGTACATTCATCAAATTATTCCAATTCAAGTAATTAGCCTTCATCCACAGGCATTCAAGAGATATATCACTTAAACACTTAGCCTCATGGTATCATGCTAGATATGACAACATTTGCATGCATGCAATATGCTAAAGCAATAAGTGCTCACCTAGTACTCCAAGGCAAGCCAAACAAAGCAAAATAATTAGGAAACATACATGATCCTAATGATGCAAAATGACTAATGCAACATATGCAATATGCAATTAATAGGCTCGACTTACTAGCATGACACGTGAATCACTTTGATAGCATGCAGTTTAAGCACGTTTTCAAAGAAGCAATGAACAACAATATTTGTTAGATGATGAGTTGAACTCTATGCATGCAAGACAAATGGATGCAAGTCATCGAAAATACTAATTAAAACATGGTACTTTACACTATCCATCATAAGCGGGTAAATAAAAGGGAGAAAGACGTGGGGTTGGAAGACATACATTATTACATTGTTGCCTTCGAGCAAGAGGATCTGAATGAATGTCCTAGCTAATTAAGCTAATTATTACAACACCACAAATTAACCAACTATTCTAGATAATTAATTAAGTACACTACAAAACAAGAACTAGTTGTTCTAACTAATTAATATAAATTAGAATGAAACTAACTAATAAGCTACAAAATGGAATTAATTAATTAAGGAACTAATTATTACAAGTCCATTACTTTAAACATTATTTTAATGGGCCCCGAGAAACAAGGGATGGTTCATGCATGGATGCGGATTTCCACTCGAAAATGCTCTCTGTTCTGCTGCCAGAATGCTTCTGCTTTTCACCTCAGTCTCTGCTCTGTTATGCAGGAAAAGTAACACTGCCTAGCTAAAAAAGGTGGCCGGCCGGCCAGAAGAAGTGGTCAGCCGTACAGTAAAGATGGTCGGCCTGCCACTAATGTTTGGTATTACCCTGCTGCAACAGACATAAACAGAGCACAAACAGAGTATTTTCAGGGGATGTTTGTCCACCCTGCCTCTCCTTATTATCAAACAGATCAAAGAAAGGATAGGCTCGATTTACAAACCATCAATCGATGCAAACTCATTGCATGGTGGTCTACAAAGCAAGGGACAATTTTGATAAATGACAAGGAAAGACTCATAAACCTTCTCCCTATTATGATGTTGATCAAGGGAAGTGGTTGACCTTGAAACCTTGAAGCATTTTCATCACTAACAAGTATGAAATGACTCAAGACTCCATGGTTTCAATTAATGTCTGATTGAACCCAAGTTGATTTTATGATCTTGCTTTATTTTAGCCTCAATTTTATTACTCAATTTAATTACCTTTCCATTCATTAATCGATTGAGTCCAAAAATGAAGATTAACTCCACTAATGGAGAGGAGTGTCAAACCGAGGGTTGTTTTAGGCATGAGAGAGAGGTCATGCCGTTGGTAATGAACCTCCAAAGAGATTAAACCATTGTGCACAAAATCACCTTTCAAGCTTAAACAACACTCATTTTGAAGCAACTCTCAAAATAAATAAAATGCAAAGAAAAGAGGGGGAGTGCAGATGTGATTAGAGGTGAACACAAGTATGAAAAACATGAAATAAATATTATCAACTTAAATAGGTTAGGGTCTAATGCCTAAACCACCAAACCTATGAGGACTATTACACTACAATCATGCTATACAAAGCATAAATGAAATAAACAACCTAAAACAGTCCTAAAATAGCTAAAAACAGTGCTGGAATTAATATGGAAAAGCTTGAAAAAGTTAGCTAAAATAATGAAGAAATGAAGTTAGTAAACAGGCATAAAGAGGGGTAGCTAACCCCTCCATTTTTGGGACCTCAAAACTACATTTTTAACCTCTGAAAACCTCTGAAATTCAGTGGTAAAAAGTTGGAAAAAAAAAGTTGAGGAAGAGATGGGAAACACAAAGGCAAAAGCTTAGGGGACAAGGTTCAAAGAAGGGTGATTAACCCTTCTACCTTTAATAGCTTTAAGCCACAAGTTTCAGCCCATAAAAACAGTCTAAAAATAGTATAAAAACAGCAAGAAAAGAGAAGGAAGAAATAGTGTAAAGATAGTCAAAGTTATACCTCTTTAAGAGGAGTACTTTTTTTATTCACAAACCACAAGGTATTTACTCTCAAGGGCTGAGATTTGAGCTCAAGAACCTCAGCAAAGAGACCCAAAAATTTGGTTAAGGAAGTCTTTGGGTAGGGTATGTGTGTTGCCAGATAGAGATAGAGGGAGATTTTCAAGAATTTAAGCCTTTAGAATTATTTGTAACCTAATTTCAAGTGGGGTGGTCATCTATATATAGAAAAACATGTGCCTCAACTGGAAATATCTGTATATAGATAGCTGGTGCAGTGCATGCACTTGTGGGAATAGCTGGCAACAAATATCTGTAAAAATCTGCTTGTTGACACAAGTGGCTGGCTGTACACTTCTTCTGGCCGGCAGGCCACTAGTGGGGACACTTGGCTGTAAAATCTGCCTCTTGGGACACCTGGCCGGTTGGGCAAAGAAGTGTACAGCCGTACACAAAAAGTGGTTGGCCGGCCACAAAAATCTATTTTCCAGGCCTGACTTCAAATGGGCATATTTCCTTCATCCGAACTCAGTTTTCGGTCATTCTTGAGTCTAAATTGAAGCCCCGAAAGTCTACTTTCCAATGGTGGTGGTTTTACATCTAAATTCTAAGTATATAAAGAGATATTCCTATGTAGTGAAGGCTGCTCATTTATATTTTAATAGTTTGATGCCCAATTAGTTTTCTTCCCTCCCCTCCTATTCCTCTAACTCCAAACCTATAAATAAGATGTTTTTGGAAGATTTTTCAAAGATTTCACCTCCCTTTCATTTATTTCCACTTTCTCCTTACTTGGTTTACCGAAAAGTGCAATAGTTTAAACGAAATGCGAGCTTCGGAATATTGTAGAAACATTTGGAAAAATAGTTTGAAAAAGAGGGTTATAAGGTCTAAAACAGTTTTGGTCTAAAACAGTTTTGGTTAAAAATGCGGTGTAAGGTTGGAATTAGAGGCTCTTCTTGCTGAAGAAATCGAACGTTTGTACAGCGTAACTTTTATCATTGAGTGTTTAACCCGAGGCACCTAAGTCTTGAGGGCGGTCAAAAATGGGGTGTCTATACGTAACAATGATTAGGCTAACTACCTTTGTGATGCTGCAGATAACGCCAAGAGAAAACTGAACGCCTGAACATGCATCACCATGGTCTTCAAAATCCCGATCTATCGCATACTTAGTGAGATCCGTAATGAGATATACATCCGATGACCGGCTAAATTGGGAGATGCACAAAAAGGATTCAATCTGAAATATCACTTGCATCTACCATGATGAGCGTGGGCACCCACACAGAAGACTGTGTGCCTTTAAAGCAACACTTAGAAAAGCTTGTGGTAGCCGACCACCTAGATCGTTACATTGATGGGGACGTCAAGGCGTAATTAATGTAATTTATGGGATCATCGAGCCAGTGTGGATATGCCAGCTTAGAGGGATGATCAAGACAACAGAACACGTGATGGAAGTTCTATCTATCTAACCAGTTGTGAAAAAAGATAAGACCGAATTAACAGATATCCTCAGTTTTTCGAGTAGAGATCTGGAACGAATTCAAACCCCATACAATGATGAGCTGGTAGTCACGCTACGCGTTAGAGACTTCGACATTAAACGCATTTTGATCGACCAGGGCAGCTCGGTCGAAATAATGTATTATGATGCGTTCAAGCAGCTCAAGTTGGACGACAAAGACTCAGCCCCTGCAACTTCGCCACTGGTTGGTTTCAACTCGTAACCAGAATGGCTAGTAAGAAAGATCATCTTACCAGTCAAAGCGAGGTCTGTCATCAAACAAGTAGAATTCTGGGTATTGAAAGTACCCTAAACTTACAACCTGATCCTGGGCAGAGGATGGCTTCATGCCATGCAAGCGGTGGCATCAACTTACTACCAAGTAATGAGGTTCCCCTTTACCATCGGAATGATAGAAGAAGTATGGGGCGATCAAGTCATGACCAAGCAATGTTTCGTGGCTGTAAATGGAAGTTGAGCTGCCAAAGGCTTCATGCAAATGATCGAAGGACCAAAAGACCAGAAGATCAGAAGATCCTAGACGATGTTGGCAAAAATGCCGAAGAAAAGGTTGTTGAGGACTTGGTGGAAGTGAAAATCGACGAAAGCGATCCAAGCAAATTCTTTCTGTTAGGGTCATCCTTAACTGCCCAAGAGAGATTAGAAATTGTAAAATTCTTGGTAGCAAACATAGAAGTGTTTGCATGGATGCCTTACGATATGTCTAACATTGACCCAAACTTTATTTGCCACCAACTTAATGTTTTCCTTGACGCCCGGCCAGTCATACAGAGAACAAGGTGATCAGTGCTTCATCACATTGAGGTAGTGACGGAAGAAGTTGAGAACTTACTGGAAGCAGGGGTGATCCAAGAGGTGCACTACCCTCGGTGGACTTCTAACACGGTCGTTGTGCCAAAGAAGAATGGAAAGTGGCAAATTTGTCGATTACAAGACGGTCAACAAAGCCTGTCCCTAAGACAGCTTCCCATTACCTCGAATTGATCAACTGGTGGATCTTACGGCTGAACACAATAGGTTCAGTTTCTTGGATGCATACCGACTACTATCAGATTATCATATACGAGTCTGGCTAGGAGATTACTTCTTTTATGACACCAAAGGGGTTATTTTGCTATAAAGTCATGCCCTTCGGGTTGAAGAACGCTAGAGCAACTTTTCAAAGAATGGTTACCAAGATGTTCGCCCCTCTTTTGGCTGGACAATGGAAGCATACATTGACGACATGGTGGTCAAAAATAAGAGCGAGGCCGACCACTTGACCAATCTAGCAGAGATGTTCACAATCCTTAAGCAGCACAAGCTACGCCTCAACGCATCGAAGTGCACCTTCGGCATAGGATCATGGAAGTTTTTAGGTTTCTTGGTAACCAACTGAGGGATTGAGCGCGAATCCCTCTCAGATCAAAGCTATACAAGAGTTGACGTGGCCAAATTCGACAAAGACGTGTAAAATCTTGTCGGATGGTATTGCACTTAACAGATTTATAAGCTAGTCATCAGATCGTTGCCGCCCTTTCTTCCAAGTCCTAAAGTTGAAGTTTTCGTGGGATGAAGAATATGACAGAGCATTGGCTGAGCTAAAGACATACATGTCCTCTGCTCCACTCCTTGTCAAGCCGAAGTGAGGTGAAGAATCCTACCTCTATCTGGCCGTTTCTCAGCATGCCATCAGTGTAGTACTTGTCAAGGTAGAAGGCATACAGCATCTTCCGATCTTCTATGTGAGCAAGACCTTGCTCCTTGCAGAATTGAGATACTTGCTGCTTGAAAAACTTGCCTTAGCGTTAATGATTGCCTCAGGAAGTTAGCACATTATTTTCATGCGCACATGATTATTGTGCTAGCGGAATTTCCATTAAAAGCCTTGTTTGAAAGGGTTGACTTCTCCGGTCGAATAATGAAATGGGTAGTCAAGTTAGGGCAATTTGACATCAAATTTCAGCCCATAACCGTCATCAAATCCCAAGCACTAGCTGACTTTGTCGCAAAGTTTTCACTAGGAACTCACTCAGTTTGCTTGGTGGATCTCACCGACACAGCCAGATAACCAGAGGTTGGCACCGCAAAGAGTAGCACAGCTAACTCCCACTCCAGCCTATCCTGAACCACCAACCGAACAGAACAGGGACGACATAGTAGATGTTGCGCATCAAGCCATTAACTTACCAATTATACAAGCAGGACCTAGCAATGCGCTGATGGGTTTGGAAATAATAGGACAATCTGTTGGACCTAACAACGTATCGCAAAGGGGGGAAGAGATCATACAAGTTGCAATCAATAATGGCATGCTCAAAGCTAGAATTGTAGAGCCGCCGACCAAAGATACGGCCCTGCAGACAGTTATGCCGAGGAATAAAGATGGAGAACACTTGGCTCCCCAAAAATCTTAAGATTCTTCAGAATGTTAGAAACTTTTCGTCGGTGAAATGTGAAAACTCTTTATCGATGGTGCTTCAAACAGGCATGGTGTCGGACTAGGTATCATCTTAATCTCGCCAGATGGTTTAACTATAGAACATTCAATCACACTTGGGTTCCCAGCGTCTAACAATGAGGCTGAATACAAGGCATTGCTAGCCGGACTGAAGAGTGCACTTCAGCTAAAGGCATCCGAACTAATGGTTTATAGCGACTCTCAACTCGTTGTCAACCAAGTATCCAGAGTGTATAAAGCCAAGGATGACAGAATGTCCAAGTACCAAACCCTGGTAAGGGAAAAGATCAAGAAGTTTCAAGCAGTTAGAGTTGAGTAAATTGACCGTGAAGGGAACAAATGGGCAGATGAGTTAGCTGGTCTGGCTTTCATGGCCAACAAATCAATACCTCACCCTTACTGATTGAATTCCTTCCAAGGCCTAGCATCGAAGAATCAGAAGTAAGAGAAGTCCTTTGTGCTGAGCTAGGACCCTCTTCGATAGACCCTATCATCATCTTTCTCAAGAATAGAGTTTTGTCGACTGACAAGAAGGAAGAAAACAAAATTCGGGCTAAGTCTGAGCAGTTTTGGCTCTCCCCATCTGGCGCCTTGTATAAGAGATCCTTCATTGGGCCATACTTGAAATGCTTTCATTCGAGCAAAGTCGAAGTCTTTCTTTTTGAAATCCATGAAGGCATGTGTGGAAGTCATATCGGTGGAAGATCTTTGGCTTATCGCTCTATTTCACAGAGATATTGTTGGCCACGCATGCAGGTCGATGCGCAAAAGTACGTGAGGAAGTGTGAAAAGTACCAGAAGTTTACACACCAGATTCATCAACCAGCTAAGAATTACTTCCTTTTACAAGTCCTTGGCCGTTCGCAATGTGGGGGCTGGACATAGTGGGTCTACTTCAACCGCACCAGGAAACCACAAGTTCTTCATCACAGCGACAAATTACTTCACCAAATGGGTAAAAGTTGAGCCCATGGCGACTGTCAAGGAGAAGGATGTGAAGAAATTTGTTTGGCAGAAGGTGGTAACATGGTTTAGAGTCCCCAAGGCCTTGATATTCGACAATGACATGGAAAGTTGTTCAGAGGATTTTACGAGGAATTAAAGATAGAATTCTACAATTCGACGCTAGCTTACTCTCAACCTAATAGCCAAGCTGAAGGATCAAATAAGACCATTTTGGATGGGTTAAAGATGCGGCTGGAGAAAGTAAAGGGAAAATGGACCGAAGAGCTTTCAAATGTCTTCTGGGCTTATTGAACAATGCCAAGACGCTCGACAGGGGAGACGCCTTTTGCCTTGGCATTTGGCATGGAAGCAATCATCCCACTGGAGATCAGTATGCCTACAATCAGAAGTGAAAATTTTGAGCTGGACTTAAATGAAGAAGCAATCGCTCTAAAGTTAAACCTTGCAGAAGAGCGAAGAGAAAAGGCACTGATTCACTTTGCGACATATCAACAAGAACTGTCCAAGAAATATAATAAAACAGTTCATCCCAGACAGTTCAAGATTGGGGATTGGGTTTTGTAAAAGGTGATAGGCAACACCATAATTCCAGTCGAAGGAAAAATTGGGGCAAATTGGGAAGGACTTACAAGATAACCAGTTTGGTAGGAAAATGGGTATACTACCTGGAGGATTTAGATAGCAAAGCCATACCCTGGCCATGGAACACGGCAAATTTAAAGTTACTTTGCTTTTAACCTTGCTTTTAATGTAACCCCTCAATTTTGTGATGTGACTTTTTCAATCTTGCTAAATATTTGTATGTAATTGTAGATAACCCATTTTTGACTGTCCTTAAGACTTGGGCACCTCAAGTTGATCACTCGATGATGAATTAGTACGCTGTGCAAACATTTATTTTCTTCAGCGATGAGCCTCAATTTTGAGTTTCAAAGCCTAAAAACCTTGCATTTCCTTTGAGCCAAAACCTAATTTTCCAAACCTGACTACCCAGAGGCTTGCCGGCCAACAGGTGGCCGACTGGCCAAAATTTAGTGGCCGGCCGTCCCCTACTTGACCGGCGGACCAAGTTTTCCGGTAGAACATATATTTGTTGCCAGCTGTCCCCCCATGTGCATGCACTGCACCAGCTGGCTCAATACAGATATTTCTAAGATAGCAACCTATTTTTCTATATATACTTGACCATCCCTTATGGTTTTAGGTTAGAAAAAATTACCAAAGCTCAAGTTCTTGCAAAACACTCTTTCTCTCTATCTTGCAACACACATACACTACACCAACGCTTCCTAAACCAAAATTTGAGGCTCCTTATTGAGGTTCTTGAGCTAAAATTTCAACTCTTGAGGGTGATCACTTGTTGGTTTGTGAATCAAAAAGTAACCTCTCTTCAAGAGGTATAACTTTTGTCTTTTTTACATTACTTCTTTACTTTGTTTTCTTGTTGTTTTTATACTTGTTTTTGGACTATTTTTATGGGTTGAAACTTGTGACTTAAAGCTACCAAAGGTGGAGGAGTTAACCATCATTCTTTGAACCTTATGCTATAAGCTTTTGTCCTTGTGTTTCCCACTTCTTTGTCAACTTTTGGTCACTAATTTTCAGAGTTTTAAAAGACTAAAATATGTGGTTTTGAGATCCAAAAAGTGAAGGGGTTAGCCACCCCTCCTTAGGCTTGCTTACTAGCTTCAATTCTCTCACATTTGGCTTACTTTTTTCTAGCTTTTTCAAACCAATTTCAGCACTGTTTTTGGTATTTTTAGGACTGTTTTAGTGTATTTATTCCATTTATGTTTTGCATAGTATGCATGTAGTATTATAGTCCTCATATGTTTGGTGGTTTAGGCCTTAGACACCAACCTATTTGAGTTGATAGTTTATTATTTCATGGCTTTCATATACATGCATTCACTCTTGCAATAACCATCTCTGCACCCTCCCTCCTTTCTTGGTTTTATTAGTTTAAGAGTTGTTTCAAACATTATTGTTTAAGGCGTGCGACATGAAATCAAAGCATTCCAAATTAGGCGAATTATTCTATACTTGTGTGCATCACATAGTAAAGATAGCATGATAATCAGAACAAGAGCATATACTATACATAAGAATCACATCATGATTAGTGAGCTGATCTTTGATAGGGTGGGTGGTGTAGACACCCCATTTTTGACCGCCTGCAAGACTTGGGAGCTTTGTCCTGCACACTTGATAATGAAGTCGCGTTGTGTGTGATTCAAAGTCTCAACGAAGGAATGTAAGCTTGCGCTCTAGAATAATCCCAAACCTTTCATATTCATATTGTTCTTACCCTAGAAATTCATTTTTGAACATTGTGCACCCTACACTGAGTTTGGAACAGAAGAACAGGGAACACATTGGGAGCCGGCTGTACCACATTAGGAGCCGGCTGTGGCCATTGGGAGCCAGCCGGCCTCTTTAACGAGAAATAGTATTCTGGGCAAGAGCCCGCCAAATGTCCATTTTTAAAGATATTTTCAACCTATTTTTGCTCAAATTCTATAAATACGAGCATATATCTTAGTGTTAGGGTTGAAAAAATTTCAAAGAAGCAAAACATAGTAAGAGCCCCTTTTTCTTGTGCAAGCTAACTTGGAGATATTTGATCATCCTTGTGCTATATCTATACACTACATACAACCTTGGAGCCATAACTTTGAACCTTGGTTGAGCTTAGTGAATTACAATTCAAGCTTGAGAGTGTGCTTGGACCTAGTTTGGTTCACAAACAAGAGCTTACCTTTTTCAAGAAGTATAAGCTTACCACCTTTCTATTGCTTTCATTTCTAGTCTTTCTCTGCCTATTTCTTGTGATTTTGTATTGCTTTGATCCTATTTCAAGTGTTGGAACTTGGGTTTGAATAGCTACCAAAGGGTAAAAAGGGTTAACACCCTTTGTTGTACTCTACTTCATAGCTCACACCCTTGTTTTACACTTTTTTTTGCCTTTTAAACTGATTTTTAGAGTTTGAAAAAGGCTAAACAAATGGTTTGAGGTCTCAAAAATGGAGAGGTTAGCTACCTCCCCTTGCTTTTGTTCACTAGCCTTGCATTGCCTTATTCTTTCCTACTTTTTTTATGCTCTTTAACATGATCTTTGGCCACTATTTTTTGCATATTAGGGGTTGTTTTAGGGCTGTCCTAATTTATTTAATTAGTGTATGCTTTGAATATCTAGCTCATTGTATTATAAGTCATCATATCTAGCTTGTTGTGTTGTATTACCCATGCTTTGATAGCTTTTCTTTGGTTAATTTTCATGTCAAGAGTCCAATCCTAAATAATCAAATTCATGTGATCATTTCTGTCATCTCCCTATTTTCTTTCTTTTTCTTTCGTTTGGGAGTTATTTCAAACGATTGATGGTTATTCAAGGCATGGGAAAGAGACCTATGCTCAATGGTTTAATCTCTACGGAGGTTCATTGTCAAGGCATAGGCTCTCTTTCATGTTTAGGATCACTTCTCGTTTGATATTTCTTCTCATTTAGTGGACTTAACCATCACTTTGGTCCAATTGATTAAAGAATGGCAAGGACTAATAAAATTGGCTTGAAATGAACTAAACTGACATAAAGAAAATGTTTACAGTTGGTTGGAGTTGGCCGGACGTTATGCTGAGTCCATCGTTCCGAGAATTGTCACGTAACAATCCATGATATGTTGATAAGACTTGGTGCGTGTCTACTTCCCTCTTTGAGCTTTCATGATAGGAGGGAAGGGTGGTTTTCCATTGCATTTATTAAATTTTATCCAAACATGCTTGAAATCATCAAGCCATCAATTGTGCTTATTGGTGATTTCGGATTTGAACTTGCTTTTTTGAGTTTCCTATGATAGAGAGGGACATAAGGGACAAACAGAGCCTAGAAGGGCTCTGTCTACACTGTTCTCACCTTAAAGCACAAAAACAGTTTTGACATAAAATTAGGGTACGACCGCACTTTTTGGACCCGACCAGATCTCATTTGGAGCCGGCTGGCTCCCAATGTTTGGCAAGCAGTGACTTTTTTTGCAGAAATAGAGGACAGTGGCTGAGGGTGAGGCAGAGTAGTTGGGCAGACAGAGCAGCTTCTAAGCATTGTGCATACAATTATTATGCCTCGTTGTTACTTGTATTCGTATTACCTTATTGTTGTAATTATTGTTGTTGTTGTAAATTTTAATTGTGGTTACAATTTCGTCGGTATATTATTGTTGCGTAATTAGATATAATATCTTTGTTGTAATAAATTAGATAGGTAGCTAGTATCCCTTGAATTTGTAATAAGTAGTTAATTAGCTTAGCTAGTTTTAGGTTAATTTATTCGTATGGTTTTGTAATAGCTAGCTTAATCTCTAGACACTTGGACGCCATTCAGACCCTCTTGCACGAGGGCAAAATATAATAATGGTGTATGTCTTTCAACCCCCATTTCTTTCTCCCTTTTATTTACCTGCTTATGATGGTAGCATAGAGCATCATATTTACTTAAGCATTCCCATGTTTGCATACATGTGGGTTCAGCTCATCATACTAACCAATGTCGCATTCAACTTTCTTAAATGAATACGTGATTTATCACGTGTCTTGAATTGAATCATATGCCATGCTAGTAGCCGAGCCTATTTAATTGCATGATTGTATGTGTCACATTAGTCATATTGCATTGTCTAGGAGCATGCATTTTTTCTAATTGTTTTGCTTTGTTTGACTTGTCTTGGAGTACTAGGTGAGCATTTTGCTTTTTAGCATATCACATTGTATGTCTATGTTTTCATATCAAGCATGCTTTCCATGAGGCTAAATGCTTAAATGATATAGCTATTTGAATGCCGGTAGATGAAAGCCTTTTTTTACTTAAATTGGAATAATTTGATTAAATGTAAATATGAGCTCGTTTTTCAAGTGGCATGTATTCAAAACACTTTTTTCAGAAAACAAACATAAAATCAATGCATTCCAAAATTTATGAAGTGGTCTATACTTGTTTGCATCACCTAGTAAAAAAAAATAGTATAATAAACCGGAACAAGAGCATATAATCTAAATAAAAATCACATCATGATTAGTAAAGTCCAATCTTTGATCGGGCGAGTGGGGTGCTCAATTTATGACCTTCCCCTTTCGTACTTAAGTTCCCAAGCCGAGACACTTTGGTGATGACGGATAAGTGGCCTTTGGCACGAGTTACGAGTTTCCTAAATTTTCCAAAACTATTTAGGTGTTAACTCTGTAATCTGGAAAAACAGTCCATTTTTGGTATTTGATTCAAATATCGATTGTCCAAAAGAATTGCTGGATTTGAACACATTTGTGTTTATCTATTTTATATTGCACTTGTGAAATCAGATTCAGAATCACGGGAGTTTGAACTGTAGGGCTAGTCGTATCCGAAAGGAGCACGAAAAGCGAGCTACAGTTTCTGGCGACTTTGCTGGGGATTTAGAGAACTTGACTTGAAACTCATGATGTGAAATTTTATCTACATGTATATGTTCTCTGCATAGCATTTGCATTGTTACTTTAAGTCACTATGTCCTCCATCTGCTATTCCTGGTCGGCTTGCCTAAAAAGCTTGCCAAAAGGCTAGTCGGTCATGGGCTCTGCCATGTTGGAAACACAACCCTTGGATCTGGATTACTACGATGCCACCTGATTCTCCTTTCACTTCTCGGTGTTAGGTATGAGAGGTATATTAGGTAATCTTGCCAAGGTACTTTTTCGACCATTTGGCCTAGCTTCATATAGTAAGCCATAGCGACTATCCCAACTTAGGACAGGATGCCACCCATATGTAGGATGTTGTGAGACTCGTTGATTGAAGTAGTGCAGCCTAGTTCATGAAAAATCTAGGACAGGGTAGCTCTACCCCTCTCATAGGGGTGTTTTGGTTCTTTTACTTGGTATGTGTTTTTACAATGAGACTTTACATGATGGTTCATATCAGTATTAGTTTGAGAACAGAGTTTAGTGGGGATTATGGTTCTTCAGTTGTGTTTTTATCTCTGTGAAGACGGGTACACTGAGCTTCGTCAGATTACTGGAGAAATTTAAGATGCCCCATATCGACAGATTCAATGGAAGTGGGGATCCGATTGTACACGTCCGCTTGTTTTTCAGATGGTTTAAACCAATGGCCTGTCTCGGGCTCAAAAAACTATCGTTTGTTTGGGAGAACTCTATTATCTATGTAGCGCTATTTGGTATGCAAAAACTAGAGGATTCTACGAAGTGGAATTAGAAAGAGCTATTTGAGGCGTTGTTAACTAGTACTCTTATAACACCAAATAAGGTGACCATCAGTGAGCTGGAGCGACTACCTAGAACCCCAAAGAATCATTCATTGACTTTGTTGCCAGATGGAAGGCAAAAGCAGCAAGAATGACAAATAGACCTTCTGAAAGAGAGCAAGTTCGACTGCTGGTCCAAAATCTTGAACCAAATATGCTGCAGAGAATGATAGTGGCATCGTTATCCACCTTTGCTTCCCTACATGAGTTGGGAGTCCAAATCGAGAGTGCATTCAAGAACAGAACAAGCGAACCTGCAAAGAGGCCATTCTCCTGGGTACCAATGCTAGTAGTGGCACTATTCCGCAGCCTGCAAATGTCAGTACATTTGTTACAGCGGCCAAAATGGCCGATCCCTTTGCCGCCGCAACCTCGCAACCTTCACAAATTATCGACCCATCCCGAAATCGAAGAACTTTCACCTTCTTCATATGAGCCCAGCCCGTGCCCTCAAATTGTTAATGGAAAAGGGGTATCTCAAACCCCTCGATCCTCGACCACTTCCTGACCCATTACCACCCAGACATGACCCTACCCAGTATTGCATCTTCCACCAACAACATGGTCATCTTACAAACCTGTGCTACCGCCTACATCATGAGATCTAGGATCTCATTGACAACAAAGTCATCACCTCACCCGCCAAACCAAACGTAACTACTAACCCACTTCCTATCCATAACCAAGTCCCCCTGCCTAGAAACATTAACCAAATCCATACACTACTACCCACCTATAATCCCAGCACATATATTACCCTATCTCATCTACCCAAGCCAGAGGTGATTATTCTAGAAGGCACGGTCATATGCATGAGGAGTTAACACCGTAAATCCAACCTGAGTTCGTGGCGGCAGAGGTGGAGAAGAAATAGAGTGCACTAGAGAAGGGCTTGCCTGATGCCCAAGTCATAGAGAAAGGGGCCCAACTCGTAGAGGAATACGACCCCAGCTTATACATCGTGGCCGTTGATCAGCCGAAGCCAGTAGTCGTATTGCTGGACTTCCTCAGCATTAATGCCATTGGGGAGGGCCAGTTAGGGTAGAATCAGAACGATCGGCTGGAACAGGGCCTAAATGACTTGGTTGAATTGGAAGAAGACCTGGCCGAGTTGGAAGAGGATCTAGACAACCTCTATTTCTTTGAAGAAGATGATACAAGCAGTGTACAATTGGGGTGGTGGGATCCAAACCAGCCAAAAACAAACAACAGTAGGTTGAGTGAGGAGGTGTCCAATGTGGAAGAACAGATGGGAGAGACTGGGAAAGAAGATGAAATTGGTGGTAGCAGCAAGACTAAGGCTGCACCTCTGACCGAGAAAGAACAAGCATTGGAGCAATTCCAAAGGGAAAGGATAGAAGAAATGCAGAGGAAAATAGCTCTAGAGCAAGGAAAAGGAAAAGGGAAAGAAGAAATCGAGACAACGGTAGGCAATGTCCAAACTACCAAAAATATTGAATGGGAGCCCAGTGACTGGAAAAAGGATGTTAAAGAAGCTCAGAAAATATCAGAATGCAGAAATCAAAGTTGTGGTAGAAGAGGAATGGTATGATGACGGGGGGCGTGATGTGAACATGCTCCAGGTAGAATTCGATGATAGCCCGGCCATGGCTGCAGGAGAGTGGTGGGAAGACAGCGACCTAAGTCATGCATACACTGACGAAGGGTAGAAAGCTGAAACCGCTGATGACACCTGGTATATTGACGAGATTAATTACATGACTCAGAGTGGTCGGTACTTCAAACCTCGGCATTAGATCAGCTAGAGACCTCTGGGAAGGAGGTTGAGAGAGCAAAAGAGAAGGATGTTGAAGAAAACCTGTTCTTGAAACAGCTTAAGAAGAGTCAGGCCGACATATCAATCTAGGGGCTAATCATGGCTTCTCAGGAGCATAGACAAGCACTGCTAGAAGCAATGAATAGAACCAAACTACCTATCGATACCACCGCTGACCAATTGGTGTCGTTGGTCACATTTGGGGACATTATGCCAGTGATATCTTTTGTGGATAAGGAGTTACCACCTGAGGGTGCCAACCACAATCGCCCCTTATATGTAACCCTGGAAAGCTGGAAAAAGTGGATTCTGGTGGTGCTGGTAGATACCAGATCGGTGATTAATGTATGTCCAGTGAGGACTGCCTATGCCATTGGTCTGTGGCCGACTGACTTTACATCCACGGCTCAGGCCATCCGGGCTTATGACAACATTAGCCGGGATGTTATGGGGACGTTCAAGAGCCATATCTTAATCGGCCCGTCTGAGCATGAGGTAGAATTCCATGTCATGGGCATTCCGGCCACGTTCAATCTACTACTAGGAAGGCCTTGACTGCATCAGATGAAAGTGGTGTCATCAACGGTTCACCAGCTGGTAAAGTACCCCTTTAAAGGCGGGATTGCTACTGTGTACGACAATTCTGCAATCCATCCTCCCTAGGGAACTACTGCACCATTATTGGAAATCATACATGGGGAAGAGGACATGTTTCTCTCTGGCTTCTCTCTGGTAGAGGGCTGGTTGGTCCAAACCATCATGGTAGAAGACGACAGAAATTACGTGAGTGCTCAGTCCATCTACATGATGAACAAACAGTGGCATATTCTTGGATCAGGACTGGGCAGAAGTGGCAGGCAGGGAGGTACTGTTGCCAAGGAGATGACTCACAACGCCCATGTTTTTGGGCTGAGATACAAACCTATCGCTACGGATTGGCAAAGAATGGGAGAGGAGTTATGAGGAAGGTTGAAAGCAAAGAGGACTGGGAGGCAGTATTAGTTAGTCCACAAACCAATACGGGGAACCTTGAATGGGCGTTTTTTTCGCCAAGGGGAATACTTCCCCTTCTGTGGATTTCCAAACCCTTGGTTTGACAAGAAAACAAAGACAAGGTATCCAGGATTCGAAATCTTCTTCAGACACCAGTTACCAGAAGAGGAGGATGAGCAGGCAGACCTAAGCCCTAACACAAATCAAGGTGGGACAGCAAGCTTGGATATTGAAGAAGAAGAGCTATTGCGAAAAGCACTAGTTGATTTACTGGCAAGTTCTACTATTGGAGCCGAGTCCGTCAACTTGGGAGATAGTTTTGCTATCTCAATGATCGGGGATAAACCAACAGCAGATTTCTTCAATCTTATCATGGAAGCATCTAAGGCTCCACGCCTGGTCTGAAAGTTTGAGAAGGGCACCGTCAGCAGTTTTGAATCGGATAGTGAATCCGAATTTGATTCCACCAAGTCTGTGGAGTCGGAGTCAGATTCGGGTTCGTTTAAGTCTGGTACTTCCGGAAGTGGTAACTCGGATATTCAGGTCCTCTTTCAGTTTTTCTTTTGAGTCAATTGTAACTGAGGATCCGGACTATTTGAATGGGAATGCAGTAGACTTTGCTTATTTTTCTGTGTCTTTGGTTTGTTGTACTGATCTTGATTTTCAAAATTTTGACTTAAATAAAGAGGAAGAAATTCCTCGGGCTTTGAAAAATTTGGTTGACCAAGAGGAGGAGAAGTATGTTAAGCCCTGTACTGATGAAATCATTGCAATTAATGTGGGTACCGAAAATGATCCTCGCTTGGTCCAGATCGGGTCTACGTTGTTTTCGGAGGAACGCGAGCGTTTAATTGCTTTATTAAAAGATTTCAAAGATGTTTTCACGTGGTCCTACGAAGACATGCCTGGAATTGATCTTAAGATTGTACAACACCCGATCCCTTTTGACCCTGAGGCCCGACCAATTAAGCAGAAGTTATGTAGAGTTTTCCCAGATTGGACTTTGAAGATCAAATAGGAGGTCACCAAACAAATTGCGGTAGGGTTCTTGCTTGTATTTGAGTATCCGATGTGGTTGGCTAATATTGTTCTAGTTTTGAAAAAAGATGGCAGAATCAAAGTCTGTGTCGACTTCAGGGATCTGAATAAGGGTAGTCCAAAGGATGACTTCCCTTTGCCACACATAGATGAGTTGGTAGACTTCACCGCCGGCCATGTGCTGTTATTATTCATGGATGGATTTTCTAGGTATAACCAGATTCTGATGGCACCAGAGGATAGGGAGAAGACCGCTTTCACTACTCCGTGGGGCACCTACTGCTACCGAGTCATGCCATTGGGGTTAAAGAATGCTGGGGCTACCTACCAAAGGGCTGCAACCACCATTTTGTACGACATGATCCACAAAGAAGTTGAGGTGTACATAGATGACATGATTGTTAAGTCCAAAGAGCGAGAAGGCCACTACACCGCACTAGATAAATTCTTTTAACGGATCAGAGAGTATAGATTGAGGCTCAACCCCCAGAAGTGCACCTTTGGGGTGACGATAGGAAAAATGATGGGATTTCTGATCACACAGAAGGGAATTGAGGTAGATCCTTCCAAAATCAAGGCCATCTTAGAAATGCCACCACCAAGGACTGAAAAGGAGGTGCGCGGCTTTCTGGGTAAAGTGCAATTCATAAGGCGGTTTATTTTAAAATTAACATTGACTTGTGAACCACTCTTTGGTCTCCTGAAGAAGTTTTAATGGGATAATCGCTATCAGTTTGTCTTTGAATAGTTCAAGCAGTATTTGCAGAATCTGCCTGTGTTATCACCGCCAGAACTGGGAAAACCATTGATCTTGTACCTGTCGGTGACGAATTCAACTATGTGGTGCATGCTAGCTCAAGAATCTGAAGCCAAAGTGGAGAAGGCCATTTACTACTTGAGCAAAAAGATGCTAGACTACGAGACCCGCAACACTATCCTGGAGAAAGCTTGCCTAACCTTGGTATGGGCTACCAGGAAGTTGAGGCACTACTTGTTAGCTCATTCTGTAATCTTGGTTTCGAGATTAGATCCCATTAAATATCTCTTTGAGAAACCAGCACTTACGGGTAGGCTAGCTCGTTGGTTGCTTCTTCTCTTTAAATTTGATCTCAAATATGTCATGCGCAAATCTGTTAAAGGGAGAGCTGTGGCGGAATTTCTGGCAGACCATCCGGTAGAAGAAGATGAAGCAGTGGAATACTTGTTCCCAGATGAAGACATTCTGCTGGTAGAAGAGGAAACGTGGATGATGTATTTTGACGGGGTGGCTAATCAGTACGGTTATAGGATAGGTGTGTTGCTCATAGCACCTGATGATTCCCATATACCCTTAGCGTTCAAACTCCGGTTCAGAGTGTCCAACAACGAAGCAGAATATGAGGCGTGCATTGCTGGTTTGGAAGTTGCCTAGAACTAGGGGCGATTAGGTTGGACGTTATTGGGGACTCGAATTTGGTTGTCTTTCAAGCTAACGGGGATTGGAAGGTCAAAGAAGAGAACATGAAGATGTATCATCAGGCCTTGGATATTCTAATTCCTAGGTTTGAAAAACTGATGTTTACACATTTGTTGAGAGAGAGCAACCGGTTTGCTGATGCGTTAGCAACTTTATCTTCCATGGTAGACATTCCGCTGGGAGTGAAGATGCGTCCAATCATCATTGAGCAAAAGTACATGCTTGCTTACCAGACCATCGCCGCAATAGATGAGGTTCAAGATAAGAATCCTTGGTATTATGAAATTTGGAATTTCCTAGAAAAAGAGATGTATCCATTAGGGGCAAATGCCAAAGATAAATAGGGAATACGACGTCTGGCCGTCCAATTTATCATCTGCGGGGATAAGCTGTACAAGAGAGGTCATCTGGGAATGCACAAGTTATGTGTTAAAGAAGAAGAATCAAGGTGTCAGATGGAGGCCATCCATGGGGGAGAGTGTGGAGCACACATGAACGGTGTGATGCTAGCCAGGAAAATCCTCAGACAAGGCTATTACTAGTCTACTATGGAAGAGGACTGTATTTGTTTTGTTCGGCGTTGCCACAAATGTCAAGTCCATGCTAATCGCATGAACATTCTGCCATCAAAGCTCTATAACATGACTTCACCATGGCCTTTTTCCATTTAGGGAATCGATGTAATTGGGGCCGTCTCGCCAAAGGGGTCAAATGGGCATGAGTTCATCCTAGTGGCGATTGACTACTTCACGAAATGGGTGGAGGCCCAGTCTTACTCTGTACTGAAGGCATCACATGTGGCTAAGTTCATTAAGAACAATATCATCTGCCGCTATGGAGTTCCGAACAAGAGCATCTCTGATAATGGCTCACACTTCAAGAAAGAGGTGGTGGATCTGCTTGAGAAATATAATGTGGCTTTTCATAAGTCATCGACGTATAGACCACAAACCAACGGAGTTGTTGAGGCCGTAAACAAGAATGTGAAGAACATCCTACGGAAGATGGTTGAAACATATAGGGATTGGCCGAATAAACTTCCATTTGTACTTTGGGGCTATAGAACATCAATTCGAACATCTATAAGGACAACCCCTCTATTCCCTAATGTACGGAATGAAAGCTGTTTTGCTAATTGAAATTGAAGTGCCATCGTTGCCAGTAATGGCCAAGTGTTAGATAGTGGAGGCGAACTGGCAACTGAGTAGGTTTGAGGAACTGATGCTATTTGACGAAAGGAGGTTGAGGGCATTATATCATATCTAGGCTACCAACGCAGAATGACTAGGGCTTTTAACAAGAAAGTTAAGTCCAGGAATCTCAAAGAAGGGGATATGGAACTGAAAGACAACCGAGCTCCCATCCATGACCCTGGAGGCAAGTTCAGACCCAATTGGACTGGTCCTTATATCATCAAGTCAATCTAGTCAGGAGGGGTGATTATTCTCATGGATTTAGATGGCTTGGAGTTTTCATAGCCGATCAACATGGACAAGTTGAAGAAATATTACCCCTGAGAGGCTCGCTAGGCTGAAAACCCGAAAGGGCAACTTAGGCAAAATTTAGAGCATGAAAAATTAGAAATAAAGAAAAATTGAGCTTGCAAGGTTGAAAACCTGAAAGGGCGGCTTTGGCAAAAGTTAGAGCGCAAAAGGGGAGCGTTAATACTCGAGTGAACCCTAACCGAACTACGTAAGGCCTGATTCCCATTTTGGGATACGTAGGCAACTTCATCCCGAAGTTCGGCCATAACCATCTCCAAATCAACTGTCCTGTTTCCATCGTTTGTCGGCTTGGTTGGGTTGCCTCCATTTGGCAAAAATGTCAGTTGCATGATAAGGTAGCAATGATAATATAGTTGTGGGCAGTTATGATCTTCTGATTTGGGGTTGTACATCTTGAGGATGGGTTTTGAGTGTGTCAGGTAGTGACCATTTCTGAAAATTGTTTTGAAAAGTTTTAATGAACTGATTTTTTCCTCAAAATTTTACCTTTTTCAACTTAGACCATTTTAGATCAAAAAGGGAAATTTTCAGTGCTCGAAACTTTAATTTTATTGATTTCAACACAAGTACATTTTCTAACTCTCTGATTTAAATCAAAGTTCCTTTTACATCATAAAACTTGAAAAGAAAGATCAAAGCAGTAAAACTAGGGGCACAACCAAGTCAGGTAGTTCTATGTCTTTTGCTTGCACTCGTGGAAGTTTTTGTAGCTAAAGATGGCCCAACTTGTTCTTCGTCCTCAAGCCAAACCAACCACTCGCTGGAAAGGGCGTAACTGAAGCTAGGGGCAGGGACCAGAAGCTCTTTCGTTCTCCAAGCAGTGAGGTACCGAATCAAGTGTGAACTATGAATGGGGAATGAAGTCGGGTATTCCACCTCCTCATCTGGACGTGTTTGATCATGCCCAAACTGGCGTCTAAACCGGAAGAAGAAATAGAACACATAGTGCGTAAAACCAATCAACTGTATACCTGGCTGACGGGATATGTTGTAGCTCATCTTAGTCAAATTAAGCCAGGGGCAACACCAAGTTATGTTAGTTGCAGATCTGCTACACATCCAGTTACACCACAACCCCTCGGAAGAGAAGTCCACTAGCCATTGGCGAAAGAAGTAAGCTCGAGCTGAGTACTCGGGCCAATGGTCCACCACTTTCAGCTTATCCATCAACCATACCTGGGAATGGATGAAAAATAAGAGAGATTAAAGAATAGAGAGGTGTATGTTGAGAGAAAAGTAAGGAAAGGGCTAGAGAGAAAAATAGAGGATGAGTGCCGAGTGATGTGAGAATCATAAATAAGAGGGATGGGAAACAATACCAGGAGAAGCAGTGGACTCCCTGCAAACCGAGTAGTTTCTCGCCGATGAAAAGCATTGAGACCCATCAAAGCTTCGGCCAGTGCCAAGCCCATGTAACTTTTGCCGTCTTTCAGACACTGGGCCACTTCGATCAACCGGATGTTGGCCACGCTGACACTAGGGGCAAGAAGGAATTGTGAAAGCAGGCACAAATAGAGAGCATGTTGTTGGAAGCCTTTCCAGAGAAGGTCACTCATGTCTCCAATGGCAGAAAACTGATGAACTAAACCGGGAATGTCCAATTTCCAATCATGAGCCAAGGACCGAGCCTCGTGTAATGAAGGCCCATACATTCGTCCCAAAGCCTGGGCATGGGCAAAATGGGGCTGAAGCATAATTTCTTTGTCGCGCCAGGATTCCATCAATGCTTGAAATTCTTTGAGCATTGGACACATTTCTTGTGATCTGAAGTGAAGCACATGCATAATTGGGTCCCAGCATCGAACCGCGGCGTGGAGGAACGGAAAACAAAGCGGGGTGCGGCTCAAAGGAAAAAGAGCGTTTATGCCAAAACCATGAAAATTCACATTTTTCAAGCCGTCTAAAGTGGTTATCTTGTCTCGGAGCCTATGGTTGAGAAGAATTTCCATCTTAAGAGAAACATATCAAAATTTTGTTGTTCTGCCATGAAAACAGCTTAGGATCACTTTTTATAGACTTTGAGAAGGAGCAGTGTATGACAGCTGGATCCCACTGGCTGACATCACTTTTAGAGCCGGCTGGCTCTCATTGGAGCTCGGTCGTACCTACTTAGAGCCGGCCGGCTCTCAATGACTGCCAAGGTCAAAGCAATTGCAAAGAGGATAGGTTCTCACCTTGGCGTACCGGAGTTGTGTTTTGTGTTTTGTCTTGTTTGCATCAAGTGTTGTTTAGTGTTTTTAGGTTGTTTTTATTTTGTTTTTTTTTGTCATCGAGTTGTATTTTGTATTTTGATTGGTTGTAAGTTGTTATCCTATTCAAGAATCAATTCAAGAGCAAGTTTTCACAGTTCTAACGCCTTGTACAAGATTATCATGCAACGGTTATGCCATACAGTCATATGTAATCAAGAGAAGTCATCCAAAATTTTTTGTTCATAACCTCCGAGTCCAAACCCGATCATTGTTTTACAAAGATAAAACAAAAGAAAAGTCTTCAAAAATAAAATACAAAGGTCTATTTGAAGCTAGTTTTTATCTACAAAACAAAAAAAAAAAAAAAAAAAAAGAGAAAAGCAAATCAACCCATCATTGCCCTCTTTATCCTCGGTCATGGAGGAGGCATCTCACTGTCATCATTGGGACTGTATGTTGACCTCGTCCCCCTTATCCTCAGGGATCCTGTACTTGTCAAAGGACTCCTCAGAAGGCGAGTGTTGCCTCGCTCTGCCTCTTCCTCGGTCAGCCCACCTTTTGTCTTACACTTGGCCCCGTCTCCTTCTCCCCCCGGCTGGAGGAGGTCTTGCAGGTGCAATTGGCGCCGGCTCAAGCTGAAAATAGCATCAATATCAGTATAGACTCAACATAATACTAGAGAAGATTGCAGCAAAAGTGAGCTATAAACGAAGTATACCTCAATCTCGTGAGTGGCCAGAGCAGTCTGCCTTCTTCGTAGCATGAGCAACAGTCGGTCAATCGTCAGAAAAGGTCACCAGCATACGCCGCCGGTACCTGCAAGAGGGAGAGCATTTGAATTGAGAACTAAATAACAAAGCACAGTGGATGAAAATAACAGAATGTAGTAGGAAGAAATGAGAAAGTGTAGCAGACAGAAGTATAAAGATGTGTGTACTTGCTCAATGTTGGGAGCAATCACCAGCCTAGGGTCCCTCTCCTAGATATGCTCAAGAGGGATCTGCTCGATCACTCCATCTGGTTGCATGTATATGACCTCGGTGGGAATCGCAAGAAGCCCAGGAATAGGAGTTGTAGTGAGAGCACCTTCGGCAACAGTGGTAGCAGCCTTAGGAAGTACGCGGGCCACACCCCTGGTAAGCGGAGCCATCACCCGGGTCTGTAAGAATGTGATGAAGTCGCCGGGCTCGTGGTACCGGTTACTGTCCTTCCCTAACATAAGGAAGTCAACCTGGGGTCCGTCGTGGAGATCATCGACTACCCTCATACCGGGAGGAGGAGGATATGAAATGTCAGGATCCGCTACGCCTTGCGTTTGACAGATGAACCTCTCTCCCAGATAATAAGCTCAACCAAAGAGACCCTCAAACAAAATCTTCATAGTAGAGGCGTGCCATGCAGCAACATAGATCATCTTCGCTGCTTGAGGGATACCCACCCAAGGGTGTCAGTTAACCTGTGGAAGCAAGTGTCAGATGTCAAAGGTCTAAGCAATGTGGAAACGATAGTATTGAAATAGTGCAGTGTGGAAACAATAGTATTGAAACAGTGTAGTGTGGAAACAACGGCATTGAAACAGTGTAATGTGGGACAACAATATGAGAAAACAGTGCAGTATGGGATATGGGGCAATAGTATGGAAATAGTGTAGTATGCACACAGTATGTAAAAGTTAAAGGTTAGTATTGTTACCTGATCTGCGGTGATGGTGTCGAAGAAGCGGCAAAAATAAGGAAAATCTCGATCTACGCATCGGCGATGCTCAAATCGAGAGTTGTAGTACTGAGAGCGGGGTACTGACAACTCAAGTGGCCGTACTGGGACCAAAGCAAGGGATGTGAAACATGTGTAAACCCATAGCTACAAGAAAGTGGATAAGCAATCATGAATAGAGTAGATAAGCAGATATAAACAGGAAATGTAAAGTAAAGCAGGAAAGGGACGTGTGAGGTGTACCTCCCAAACTCTCCAATAGCTACCAAGTAAGTCAGCCTTGCGGTGGATGTGGAGCTCATGTAGCAGTACAGGGTGGCAGGCCGGCGCCACCCCAGTCATACTCCTCCACCTGCTGCAGATGCACTAATGCTTCCAAGTAAAGCCCCCGGTATTTTTCCTATTTGCGAACAGGGCAGTGCCGAGGAGATACATAAGAAATCCACGAGTGTACTGGGCGACCTCCTCCGGAGTAGCTGGCTGAAGGTCAGAGAAATGCTCCAAGAACAACTATACCTCACTATTCCAGGATCGGCAGTGTCTAGGATCGCTCCAAGAAGGTGAAGCTGTGCGACCCTCCACTGTGCCATATCAGGATTGAAAGGGATCGGGCTGCCAACCCCGATCCACAAACCAGTGAGCATCGAGAAGTCGTACGGGGTCAAAGTCAGCTCCGTGATTGACGAGAAGTGGAACGAGTCTGTGTTGTCCCATCATCACTCCACCAAGGGCCCGTGAAGTAATGGGTTAGCCCTCATTTGCACCAGTCCTACGTAGAAAGGCCCAAAGCTAGCCTTGTTGACTAATGCATGGACCTCTGTAGGGAGCCTCTCATACCAGTGCCTGGGGCCAGAAACAGAATTGTAACCTCTAATCCTAGCCATCACTTGTAGTATGAAAATATTGTCAGTATCTACAGTACCTGAAAGGAATTCAAATAGGTTCAAACAAAGAGAAGAATAGTGCTTACGTGGAGACATCGGCGAACAAGTGCTCCGCAGGCTCTCGTAGTAGAATGTCCTCGTCAATCCCAGGATAAGGCCCTTAAATCGAAGGATACTGCCCGGGTCAGAGTGTGTGTACGTGGTTGGTAGGTGGCCACATCAAATGGTCTATCAGCAAGGACAGGCAACTCGGCTCAGGAATGGGAGGGACGACGTCCTCGGCCTCTATGTCCCTACCTAGGACGACTCCAATATCAATAACGGGGTGGGGATGGGAAGTTCACTGCTAGCCATGAGGGAAAATAGAAGAAAAGTAGAAAAATGGGTAAAAACCCAAATCTAAGCCCTAGGAGAGAGGAAAATGAAGAAAAAGTTGAAAATCAAGAGGGCATAGGGGAAATCACAAGGAAAATCGTGAGAATGAGCCAAAAAACCAAGAGAAACCCAAAACTCAACCAAATCAAATTCTAATCGGTCCAAAATGTACAGGATTAGAAGGGTTTTCAAATGAAATTTCGCAAGAACCGTTAGATAATGCGAATGAAGGGAAAATCTAGAGAGAGAAGGTTTTCGGATATGGGTGTGTGTGAAATGAAGGTTGAATGTGTTTAAATCAACCACAGTGCATGGTTTTACCGAATTTGCCCCTGCTTCCATCGCGAGCCGGCCGACTCTATTTGACTCGGTCGTACTTCGTTAAGTGCCGGCCGGCTCCAAATGCAAACCCAATTTTTTTTTTTACTTGTTTATCTCCGTGTGTTTCAGTGTTGAGTTTCAATTTGATTTATGGCAATTCTTCGATCCACCCTCCCAAGGGAATTACCACGCCTTTGTTAGAAATATTCCACATATAAGAGGATATGTTCCTCTCTTGCTTCTCCTTGGCAGAGGCTCGGCTAATACAATCTATCATGGTAGAAGATGACGGGAATTATGTGAGCACCCAATCCATCTATATGATGAGTAAATAGGGACACATTTCTGGATTGGGACTAGGTAGAAGTGGTAGGCAAGGAAATACTGTTGCCAGAGAGATAAGTCACAACCCCCATGTTTTAGGGCTGGGGTACAAGCCAACTGTAGAAGACTGGAAGAGAAAAGAGAGATGAGTTGAGAGAAAGAGTTAAGTAAAGAGGGCTAGGGCAACATGAATTGGTCCACAAGCCAATACAGAGGAACCCTTAATGAACGCTTTGTCCGCCAAGGAGAGGATTTCCTTTTCTGTGGATTTCTAGAACTATGGGTCAAACGGGAAACCCAAATGAGGTACCTGGGATTTGAGATCTTCTTTGATCACTAGTTGCGGATAATGAAGAAGAAGAGAAAGCAGATTGACCCGAGTGGCGGTACAGGGTAAGACAAACATGCCAGCTTGGATAGCATTAAAGATGAGCTATTAGGGATGGCATTGGCTGACCAATTACCGGATTCCAACGCTGAGGCTGAGCTTATTAACTTGGGGGATAGTGTTACTATCTCTATGATTGGGGATAAACCAGCTGTGGATTACTCCGGTCTCATTATAGACGCAGCCGAGGCTTCACGTCTAGTTTGGCAGTTTGAAAAGGGCACCATTGGCAGTTCTGAACCGGATAATGAGTTCGAATCTGATTCCATCGAGTTTGTTGAGTTGGGATTAGATTCGAGTCCTTCTGAGGAGTCTAAGTCTGGTACTTCCAGTGGTGATAACCTGAATGCCAAAGTCCTGTTATGGTCTTTTTTTAGTTTTTCTTTTGAGTCTACTGTAACAGAGGACCCGAACTTTACTAATGGGAATGTAGTAGACTTCACTTACTTCTCTGTGCCTTTAGTTTGTTGCATTGATCTTGATTTTTAAAACTTTGACTTAAACAAAGAGGAAGAAATTCCTCGGGCTTTGAAAAATTTAGTTGACCAAGAGGAGAAGAGACGTGTTAAGCCCTGCACAGACGAAATCATTGCAATTAATATGGGTACTGAGGATGATCCCCGCTTGGTCCATATTGGATCCATGTTGTCTTCAGAGGAACACGAGCGTTTAATCGCTTTATTAAAAGATTTCAAAGATGTTTTCGCGTGGTCCTACAAAGACATGCCTGGAATCGATCCTGAGATTGTACAGCACTAAAGCCTTCTTGACGCTAAGGCTCGACCAATTAAATAGAAACTCTGCAGAGTCGTTCCAGACTAGGTGTTGAAGATTAAAGAGGAGGTCACCAAAGAGATTGATGCGAGCTTCTTGATGGTGTCTGAGTACCTGACTTGGCTGGCTAATATCGTTAGTTCCAAAGAAGGATGGCAGAATAGAGTTTGCGTCGAATTCTGGGATCTGAATAGAGCTAATCCGAAAGATGACTTTCCATTGCCGCACATCGATGAACTGGTAGACTTCACCGCAGGCCATGCATTGCTTTCGTTCTTGGATGGGTTTTCCGGGTATAATCAGATTTTGATGGCACCGGAGGACAGAGAGAAGACTGCTTTCACCACGCCATGGGGTACCTACTACTACAGAGTCATGCCTTTTGGTTGAAAAATGTTGGGGCTACATATCAGAGGGTTGCGACCACAATCTTGCACAACATGATCCATAAAGAAGTTGAGGTGTATGCGGATGACATGATTGTCAAGTCCAAAGAGCGAGAGGGCCACTACGTCGCACTACAAAAATTCTTTGAATGGATCAGGGAGTACAAATTGAGGTTGAACCCATAGAAATGCACCTTTAGTATAACTGTAGGGAAAATGCTGAGATTTCTGATTATGTAGAGGGAAATTGAAGTAGATTTGTCCAAAATCAAGGCCATCCTATAAATGTCACCATTAAGGACTGAAAAGGAGGTGCGCGGCTTTCTGGGCAAAGTGCAATTCATAAGATGGTTTATCTCAAAATTAACCTTAACTTGTGAACCATAGTTTGGTCTCTTGAAGAAAGGGAAGAAGTTCCAATAGGATGATCGATGTCAGTTCGCCTTCGAGCAGGTCAAGCAGTACCTCCAGAATCTACCTGTATTGTCGCCGCCAGAACTGGGGAAGCCGTTTACTTTGTATTTGTCAGTAACAGATTCGACCATAGGGTGCATGCTAGCTCAAGAATCAGAAGCTAAAGTGGAGAAAACTATTTATTATCTGAGCAAGAAGATGCTGGATTACAAGACCAGCTACACTTCTCTAGAGAAAGCTTGTTTAGCTCTAGTATGGGCTATTAGGAAGTTAAGGCACTACTTGTTAACTCACTCTGTAATTCTGGTTTCGAGATTAGATCCCATCAAATATCTCTTTGAGAAATCAGCTCTTACGGGTAGGCTAGCTCCTTGGTTGCTTCTTTTCTTTGAGTTTGACCTCAAGTATGTCATGCGTAAATCAGTCAAAGGGAGAGCGGTAGCGGGATTTTTGGCAGACCACCTCGTAGAAGGAGATGAAGCAGTAGAGTACCTATTCCCAAATGAGGAGATTCTACAGGTGAAAGAACAGACATGGACAATGTACTTTGATGGAGTATCTAATCAATATGGTTATGGGATAGGCGTGTTGCTGATAGCACCCGATGATTCCCACATACCTCTAGCCTTCAAACTCCGATTCAAAGTGTCCAACAGTAAAGCAGAATACGAGGTGTGTATCACCGGATTGGAAACTTCCCTAGAACTAGGGGCAATAAGGTTGGATGTTATCGGAGACTCGAACTTGGTTGTTTCTCAAGCCAACGAAGACTAGAAGGTCAAAGAAGAGAACATGAAGATTTATCATTAGACCCTAGATATCCTAATTTTGAGGTTTGAAAAACTGACGTTCACACATCTGCTGAGAGAGAACAACCAGTTCGTTGACGCATTAGCAACTCTATCTTCCATGGTAGACATCTCGCTTGGAGTCAAGATGAGTCTGATTATCACTGAACAAAAGTACATGCCTGCTTATGAGACCATTGCCGCAATAGATGAGGTTCAGGACTAGAACCCTTGGTCTTACGACATTTAGAATTTTCTAGAGAAGGATATATATCCACCCAAGGCAAATGCTAAGGATAAACGGGGAATATGGCGTCTAGCCGTCCAGTTCATCATCTGTGGAGATAAGCAATACAAGAGAGGCCATCTGGGAATGCACAAGCTCTGTGTCAAAGAAGAAGAGGTGAAACGTCTTATGGAGGCCATCTATAAAGAAGAATGTGGAGCATACATGAATGCTATGATGCTGGCTCGGAAAATCCTCAGGCAAGACTATTATTGGTCAATTATGGAAGAGGATTGTATCAACTTTGTTCAGCGATGCCACAAATGTCAAATCCGTGCTAATCGCGTGAATATTCTGCCATCAAAGTTTTACAACATGACTTCGCTATGGCTTTTCTCAGTCTGGGGAATTGATGTCATTGGGGTAGTCGCCAAAGGGTTTGAATGGACATGAGTTCATCTTGGTAGTGATCGACTATTCTACTAAGTGGGTAGAAGCTCAGTCTTATTCTATGTTGAAGGCGTCACATGTGGCTAAATTTATCAAAAACAATATCATCTGCAGGTATGGGGTACCAAATGAGATCATCTTAGATAATGGTTCACACTTCAAGAAGGAGGTGGTAGATCTGCTTCAGAAATACAACGTGGTTTTTCATAAGTCATCAATATATAGACCATAAATCAATGGAGCCGTTGAAGCTGCCAATAAGAATGTCAAGAACATCTTCGAAAGATGGTTGAGACTTAGAAAGACTAGCCGGATAAGTTGCCTTTCGCACTCTGGGGTTATAAAACGTCAATTCGAACATCTACAAGGGCAACCCCTTATTCTCTAGTGTATGGGATGGAAGCTGTTCTGCCGATTGAGATTGAAGTACTGTCGCTACGAATTAATGCTGAGTGTCAGATAGTGGAGGCAGATTGGTAGCAAAGCAGGTTCAAAGAATTGATGTTGTTTGACGAGAGGAGGTTAAAGGCGTTATATCACATCTAAGGATATCAACGCAGAATTGCTAGGGCTTCAACAAGAAAGTCAAGTCCAGAAATCTTAAAGAAGGAGATATGGTGCTAAAAGACAATTGAGCCCCTATTCACGACCCTAGGGGCAATTTCAGACCCAATTGGACTGGTCCTCACATCATCAAATCTATCTGGTCGGGAGGAGTGATTATTCTCATGGATCTAGATGGCTTCGAGTTCTCGAAACCAATTAATATGGGCAAGTTGAAAAAATACTATCCCTAAGAGGCTCGCTAGGCTGAAAACCCAAAAGGGCGACCTAGGCAAAAGTTAGAGGATGAAAAATTAGAAACAAAGAAAAACTGAGCTCGCAAGGTTGAAAACCCGAAAGAGCGGCTTTGGAAAGTTAAGTGCAAAAGGAGAGAGTTAATACTCCAGTGAACCTTAACTGAACTACGTAAGGCCTGATTCCCATCTTTGGGATACATAGACAACTTCATTCCGAAGTTAGCTATAATCATCTCCAATTCAACTCTTCTGTTAATTTGTTTGATCGGTTCATCTTTTTCCATCATCTGTTAGCTTGGTTGTGTTACCTCCATTTGGCGGAAGGGTCAGTTGCAAGATAAAGTAGTGATGGGAAATGCAATTATGAGCAGTTATGATCTTCTAATTTGAGGTTGTACATCTTAAGGACTGATTCCGTGGGTGCCAAGTATTGACTTATTTTGAAAATTGTTTTGAAAGGTTTTAATAAGTTGATTTTCTCAAAATTTTACCTTTTACAACATAGACCATTCTTTAGACCAAAAAGGAAAATTTTCAGTGCTCATAACTTTACTTCCATTGATTTCAACACAAGTAAATTCTCCAACTCTCTAATTAAATCAAAGTTGCTTTTACATCATAAAATTTGAAAAGAAAAGTCAAAGCAATAAACTAGGGGCATAGATAAGTCAGGTGTCAGTCCTGTGTCTCCTGCTCGCGCTCGTGGAAATCTCTGTAGCCAAAGTTAGCCCAACTTGTGTCTCATCCTCGGGCTAAGCCAAGTATTCACTAGAAAGGATGTAACTAAGCTAAGGGCAGGGGCTAGAAGTTCTCTCGTCCTTCAAGCAGTGAGGTACCGAGTCAAGTGCGAAGCACGAATGAGAAATGGAACTGGATATTCCGCCCCTTCCTTTGGACAGGTGTGATCATGTCCAAATTGGTGTCTAAATCTGAATGAAAAATAGAACACACAGTGCGTAAGGCCAATCAACTGCATACCCGGCTGTCGGGACATACTGTAGCCCATGTCAGCCAGATTAAGCCAGGGGCAACGCCAAATAATGTCAGCCGCAAATCTGCTGCACATCCTGTCGCACCACAATCCCTCTTAGGGGAAATCCACTAGCCGTGGACGAAAAAAGTAAGCTATGGCCGAATACTCGGGGCAAGGGTCCTCTACTTTTAGCTTGTCCATTAACCACACTGGGAAGGGATGAAAAATAAGAGATTAAAAAATAGAGAGATGTGCGTTGAGGGAAAAGTAAGGAAAGGGCTTCGAGAGAAGATAGAGAGTGAGTGCGAGCAATGCAAGAAATCAAAAATAAGAAAGGGTGGGAAATAATACTTGGAGAAGCAGTGGACTCCCTGCAAACCGAGTGGTCTCTCGCCGATCAAAAGCTTCTAAACCTATTAGGGTCTCGGCCAGTGCCAAACCAATGCAACTCTTACCCTCTTTTAGACGTTGGGTCACTTTAATTAACCCAATGTTGGCTTCACTACAACTTGGGGCAAGAAGGAAATATGCAAGCAAGCATAAGCAGAGGGCATATTGGTGATGACCTCGCTAGAGAAGATCACCCTTGTCTCCAATACCTGAATATCGATGAATCAAACTGGGAATGTCCAATTCCCCGTCATGAGCCAAGGACCAAGCCTCATGTACAGTAGGCCCACACATTCGTTCCAAAGCCTGTGCATGGCCAAAATAGGGCTGGGGCATAATTTCTTTATTACGCCGGGACTCCATCAAAGCCTGAAATTCTTCGAGCGTAGGGCACATTTCTTGTTCTCCGAAGCAAAATACATGCGTAACCGGGTTCTAGCATCAAACGGCAGCATGAAGGAATGAAAAACAAAGCGAAGTACGACTCAATGGAAAAAGCGTGTTTATGTCGAAACCTCAAAAATTTACCTTTTTGTATCGTCCAAAGTGGCTACCCAATCCTTGAGTCTCTTGGCAATAACTATCTCCATTTTAAAAGGAAACAATAGCCAAAATGAAGTTTTGTCAAAAAAACAACGAATGAAGACCTTTTATAGAGGATAAGGTTGTATGAGTGGATGCCAGCTGTCAGTTAGCTGACCAGCCACAACACTTGGCCGACCATCCTTTCAAGTGGCTGGTCGACCAATAGTGTTGGTTGGGCAGCTGGGCAGCAGTGTTTTGCTTGTTCTTTTTGCTTTTGAGGTTTTGTTTTGAGTCTTTTGTTTTCAGCAAGTGTAAATAGTTATGTTTAGATCGTTTTTAGTTTGTTTTTCTTTCATTGAGTTGTATTTTGTATTTTGGTCAGTTGAGGCTCAACATCCGGTTACGAACATCATTCCAATACTAGCATTTTCAGTTTCAAATTCAGTTCCAATTTTATGTAAATGAAGTGCCATGCTCGAGATGCTGTACAAAATAAAACTCTTTTTTTATAAAACTGTAGGGTTTTACCTTGGTCATAGTTTTTTTTAATAAAAAGAGAATACAAGTGTTTAAAAACAAAAGTAAAGTCCTATCTAAAGCTATACAGGTGCTAACTACCAAAAAAAGAAAATAAGCAAAAGAGTACAAAAATCAACGTCGGTCACATTAAGCAGCTCGAGAGGCCCTCTTCGTCCTCTTTCGGGAAGGGGACTCAGGGACACTACCACCGTCGATGCTGCTATCACCAAAGAGTAGGACTTAGAGCCAAAGCCAGAGCCGGTATCGCCCTCTCCACTCCCTAACTCAGAGTCGGTCTCGGTATCCCCCTCATTTCCTGACCCCGAGCCAGCATCATCATCCTCGCTCTCAGACTTAGAGCGCCTGCTCGTCGTCTCCTCGGTGCCACTAGTCTCAGTGTCGTCTCCACTCAAAATCAACTCTGAGGAGGAGGAGGTCTCCTCTATCTGGAACTCCCTGTTTCGACTCCGGGCACCCCTACCTCTGTCCCGACATCGACTATCATTCCTGCCATGTGCTGGGGCCTGTTTGTCTCTCCTTTTTGCCGTTGGAGGAGGTGCCACTGGTGCCACAGGTACAAGAGGAAGCTGAAAGTAAGAAACAGGAAATGAGTATAGTGCAAAATCAGTATAGAGCAGTACAGAGTATCAGATTCAGTATAAATATGATGCAGAATACAGATTTAGTATAAGTTTAATATAGATACAGTATGAGTATGGCATATTAGCACAATATGATACAGATTTAGTGTGAGTATGGCATATCGGTACAGTGTGGTGCAGAAAGGTACAGTGTGGTGCAGAAAAGTATGGGTAAGCAATGAAATGCATGAGAAAAGGTAGCATACCTAAATGCCGTGGAGAGCCAGCAATGTCTCTCTTCTCCGTACCATCTGGATCAAGGAAGCGACTAACCCAAGAAGGCCGTTTACGTACTCCTTAGGCGCCTGCAAGTGAGTTTGAACAATCAGTATCCAAAAGGGGAGTGTGAAATGCAAACTATAAAGCAAGGTCCATACTTGCGACGCATCAGGAACCTTGACATACTCGTGCTACTCCTCCAGTAGCTCTATCGAAATCTGATAGACCGTCCTGCTCGGCCGCCAACAAGGGATCGCGGTCGAAATTGCTAGCCAACCGGCTATATGCACAGTAGGAAAGGCCTCTCAATATCAGCCTCGGTCGCACAAGCAGCCTCTCTAGCTACAGGGGCACCTGCAGCCTCTCTCGTGCGAACTTCGGTCAAGAGCGGCATGAGATGAGTTTTGATGAAGGCTACATAATCGTCAACCCCTCGAAAGAAATTGACATCTTGCCCAGCCATGTAATGTACGATAGCCTCAACTGGGAGGCTATCAACTGTCCTCATGGATGCCAGAGGAAGGGCAGGAACAATCGGAGTAGGTAAGCCCAGAGTCTGGTGCACGAACCGCTCTCTTAGATACCAAGTCTGGCAGAAGGGGCTCTCTAGTAAGATTCGAAACTGGGAAGTAGCCCAAGACCCAGCTTACTGGTCCCGTAGCCCGACCGGTATCACCGCCTATAATTGTCATGTGATCTGCAAATGGAGAATTCACAGTTGTTAGTTGCCGTTAGTTGTCAGAGTATGAATCAGAGCAGCAGCTAGGGACATGAAACAGAAGTGAATATGAGTTTCAGATTACCTCATGAGCCATTACCATGTCAAAATATCAGCGGTAATAAGCAAAAATGGTGTCGTCACAACGCCTGGGGTGGCATCTGCTGTCGTAACGCTAAGAATAAGGCATAGCTGGCTCTATTTCATTCCTTAGAATCGAGGCAAGGGCCGGGAAATATGCATAGACCCATAGCTACAACAAGAGATCAGTATGTGTAAGTCACAGTGTATGAGTAGAGATAAAGATAGAAAGTGCAAAGCAGAAAGCATAACAAATAAAAAGAAACTGAAAATAAAGTGTAGTGTGTACCTCCTAGGCTCTCCAGTGGCCGCCGACCTTGTTTCCCTTCTTGCGGGAATCAGAGCTCATGTACCCGTACAAGGTGGCGAGGCTAGCGCCACCCCAGTCATAGAACCGTACTCGAGGCAAGACCACAATAACACTCAGCAGGTACAAGCCTACGGTATTCCACCTGTTCTCAAACAAGGTGGTACCGAGAAAATAGATCAAAAAGCCCCGGGTGTACTGCTCCACCTCTCCTTGAGTCTCTGGCTGACTCCTGTGGAAATGGTCGTAGAACCAGCTGTATCGTACCATAGTCGGCCTGTCCAGTGGAGGGAGTGCCCCGAGCAGATGTATCCAAGTTGCCTCTTACTGGCTCATGTCCATGTCAAAAGGGATCGGATCACCCCCTACTCTCAAGCCAGTAATCATAGAAAAGTCGTAAGGAGTCATCGTCATCTCCCTAGTGGAAGAGAAGTGGAAAGAGTTGGTGGTGTCCCACCACCTCTCCACCAAAGAGCTGAGTAAGTCCTAGTTGGCTAATAGTCGCGAAAGCCCAGAGCAAAATAAGCCGAAACCCTCCTTGTCAACTAGCTCGCAGACTCGGACATGGAGCACATGATATCAATCTCTGGCGGTCATCGCCCCATATCCTTTCCAAGAGAAACGACACCCTGTGTTGACAAAGAAAGAAAGTATCAGATGTGTAACAGAATGAAAGACAGTAATGAAAGACGGTAATGAAATGACAAAACAGGAAAAGTGCATGAAAGTAAAGTTTGTACCTCAACAGCGTCATGAGAAAGGTGGGAGGCCCGCTTCCTTAATAGGACATCCTTGGGCATGGCCATAGTAAAATCCTCGAACTGTAGCATCCTTCTAGGGGCCATCGCATGTGTCCGGGGGTGGTAAATGGCTAGATCAAAGGGTCTCACCCTCAACAGTGGTAACTTTGGCTCATGCCTTGGAGGGTATATCTCCTCTGCCTCGATGTCGGTGACGATGTCCTCCGCCGCCCCGTCGGCTTCGTCAACTATCGGCTTCTCGACCTCTGCGACAGATGGAAGTATGGGTACCTCAAGTGGAGCACCATCATGAGGAATGTCATCTGCCATGAGTAATGTAGTAGGTGGAGAGTGAAAATGGGAAAAAATGAGGGAAAAAGGGCAAAAATGTCAAAAGTCAAACCCTAGGAGAGAGAAAATGAGAGAAAAAGCCAAAACCCAAAAAAAGTGTGGGAACTAAGAAAAACACGAGGGAAATGAACCCAAAGCAATGAAAAACCCAAAAACTCAACCAAATGAATTTCAATCGGTTCAAAACGTAGAGGACCACGAGTGTTTCACGAATAAAGTTTGCGTAGGGGGTAAGTAATGTGAGTAAAATGCAAATCTAGAGACAGAGAACACCTAGAGAGAGAGAAGGTTTTTGGATGTGTGGGAATGAGAAATGAGGCTTAAGTTATGTTTTAAAGAAGCCTCAGAGCCGAAAGGTCGAATTTGCCCCCAAAACCCATCGGGTAGCCGGTCGTCCAAGTTTGGTGGTTGGCCGGCTCTGCAGCTGGTCCAAAGTTGGTTTTTGTTGAGGCCTTGCCTGTTCTGTGCATAGGGAGTTTTGTATGCATGCTAAAGTGAAGAATTGAAAGAGTTGGGTTTGTTTTGTGTTACAGAAAAGTCCGAAATGCGATTCCGGATATGCTGTTTCAAATCCTATTGTTTTGTTGAAGTGGAAAATGCCCCAACCTCAAGTTTGAGTAAGTTATATCCTTTTTGAACATTTGAGGACCTCAGAGCGGTAAGTCAGAGATCTTTATGAGGTGTTTCAAAATACTATTTTTTATTTACCTTTTCCAATTCTGTTGCCTATTATCATATGGAACATGCATCGCATCATATTTCTTATCAATGATATCACATTATGCTGCATCTATATGCGTTATACTCTATGTTTTTTTCCTTTATCGTGGGAGTGCAATTTGGCTTGCATCTTTTCCCCTCTCTACATGAGATGTAGTTTGGCTTGCACCCTCCACCCTCTTTGCATGAGATGCAGTTTGGCATGGAGCTTTCCCCCTCTCTACGTGAGACGTAGTTTGGCTTGCATCTTTTCACCTCTCTACGTGAGACGTAGTTTGGTTTGCACCCTCCACCCTCTCTGCATGAGACGTAGTTTGGCATGGAGCTTTTCTCCTCTCTACGTGAAATGTAGTTTGGCTTGGACCCTCTACCCTCTCTACGTGAGATGCGGTTTGGCATGGAGCATTTCCCCTTTCTACATGAGACGTAGTTTGGCTTGCATCTTTTTCCCTCTTTCCGTATGATGTAGTTTGGCTTGCACCCTTTACCCTCTCTGTGTGAGACGCAGTTTGGCATGGAGCTTTTCCCCTCTCCACATGAAACGTAGTTTGGCTTGCATTTTTCCCCCTCTCTTCGTGAGACGTAGTTTGGCTTGCATCTTTGACCCTCTCTACGTGAGACGTAGTTTGGTTTGTATCTCTCATCCTCCTTTCACATGAGACGTGTTTGGAATTGTGGTTTGCTTACTTTTTTCGTGTGAAACATGGTTGGATTTATTTTGATTTAAGCTTGAGGCTTGTTTCATTCTTATGCCATCATCTTGTCATATTTATTGTCATATTGCATTGTCTTGCATGGTCATGAATTTTCAAAATAACCAACGTCGTGAAGTGTATAAGTCCAGCTTTCAAGTGTAGTCTCGAGCATATCATTTGCATCTTGCCTCTGAACTACGCTGGTTTGATTTCCTTGCAAAGGGACACATAGGCAACTTTCTAGTTCAACCATTGCATTTGCATTTTGATTTCTTGCCCAAGTCTTACGGCCTTATCAAATGGATCGTCTTTTAGACTTTAATATTCACTCATGTCATTTCATGACTTCGAGCTCTATCAAAGAGGGGCAACTATAGACACCCCATTTTTTATCGCCCTTAAGGCTTGGGTGCCTCAGGTTGATCACTCGATGATGAATTAGTACATTGTGCAAACGTTCGTTTTTTTCAGCAAGGAGCCTTAGTTTTGAGTTTCAAAGCCTAAAAACCTTGCACCTTCTTTGAGCCAAAAACTAATTTTTCCAAACCTGACCACCCAAAGGCCTGCTGGCTAACAAGTGGTCGGCTGGCCAAAATTTAGTAGCCGGCCATCCCCTACCTAATCGGCTGGCTAGGTTTCTCGGCAGAACATATATTTGTTGCCAGTTGTCCCCTCATGTGCATGCACTACACCAGCTGGCTCAATATAGATATTTCTGAGATAGCAACCTGTTTTTCTATATATACTTGACCATCCCTTATGGTTTTAGGTTAGAAAAAATTACCAAAGCTCAAATTCTTGCAAAACACACATATACACACACACTCTCTCTCTCTCTCTTGCAACACACATACAGTACACCAACACTTCCTAAACCAAAAATTTGAGGCTCCTTGCTGAGGTTCTTGAGCTAAAATTTCAGCTTTTGAGGGTGATCACTTGTTGGTTTGTGAATAAAAAAGTAACCTCTCTTCAAGAGGTATAACTTTTGTCTTCTTTACACTACTTCTTTCCTTTCTTTTCTTGCTATTTGTATACTATTTTTGGACTGCTTTTATGGGTTGAAACTTGTGACTTAAAGCTACCAAAGATAGAGGCGTTAACCACCCTTCTTTGAACCTTATTCTACAAGCTTTTGTCCTTGTGTTTTCCACTTCTTTCTTAACTTTTGGCCACTGATTTTCAGAGTTTTAAAAGGCTAAAATATGTGGTTTTGATGTCCAAAAATTGGAGGGGTTAGCCACCCCTCCTTAGGCTTGCTTACTAGCTTCAATTCTCTCTCATTTTGCTTACTTTTTTCTAGCTTTTTCAAACCAATTTCAGCACTATTTTTGGTATTTTTAGGACTGTTATAGTGTGTTTATTTCATTTATGTTTTGCATAGTATGCTTGTAGTGTTGTAGTCCTCATAAGTTTGGTAGTTTAGGCCTTAGACACTAACCTATTTGAGTTGATAGTTTTTTATTTCATGGCTTTCATATACATGTATTCACTCTTGCAATAACCATCTCTGCACCCTTTCTCCTTTCTTGGTTTTATTTGTTTAAGAGTTGTTTCAAACAATTGTTGTTTAAGGCATGCGAAAGAGACCTTCCATGCTTAATGGTTTAATCTCTTTGGAGGTTCATTATGAAGGCATTATATCTCTCTCATGCTAAGAATAACTTCTTGTTTGGCACTTCTCTTCATTAGTGGAAATAACACTCATTTTTGGACTAAAATGATTAAAGAATGGAAAGGTAATTAAAAGAGCTAATAAAATTGGACTAAAATGGTAACAATAGTAATACAAATTGGTTTGGGTTCAATCGGACGTTAATTGAACCTATGATAGGGAAAGGCAGAGAGGACAAACATTTCCCGAAAACACTCTATTTGTGCTCTGTTTCCTTTCTGTTATAGTAGGCAGACCCTCAAAACAGTGGCCGGCCGGCCGGTCACCTGTCCATCCAACTGACCACTTTTCAAGGCTGGCCGACCACTTTATTTTATGCAAACAATACAATTTTCATGGCAAAATAGAGCAGAGGCTAGGGCTGAAATAGATTATTTTTCTGACTGCAAAACAGAATAGTTCTGGCAGCAAAATAGAGGTGTTTTCGGGTGGATATTCCTATTCGTGCATACGCGCTTCTCTACTTCCCATGGCTCGTGAAATTAATGCTGATTAGTAGATTTATTTGAAACTTGTAATAGCTAGTTCATTAATTAGTTAAATTCCTTTGAATTTGTAATAACTAGTTAAATAGCTAAGTAATTCGGTATTGTAATAATTAGCTAAATTAGGACATTCATTTGGACCCTCTTATATGATGGCAAACTTATAATATTGTGTATGTCTTCCAACCCTCATTTCTTTCTCCATTTTATTTACCTGCTTATAATGGTAGCATCATGTTTTACATTTTCATGTCATTGCCATGAGTTATATCCACTTTTGCATGCATAGAGGTTCGGCTCATCATACTAAACAATGTCGATTTCAAATTCTTTACTCGAATACGTGCTTTGTCGCATGCCTTGAATTAACTCACATGCCATACTAGTAGCCGAGCCTACTAATTGCATGTTGTATGTGTTGTATTAGTCATGTTGCATTGCTTAGGATCATGCATTTTTTTTTATACTTATTTTTGTTTTCTTTGGCTTGCCTTGGAGTATTAGGTGAGCAGTTTTGCTTTAACATATTACATGTGTGTTGGTGTTGCTATATCAAGCATGTTTACCATGAGGCTAAGTGCTTAGGTGATATATCTCTTGAATGTCTGTGGATGGAGGCTTTTCACTTAAATTGGGATAAATTGATTAATGTACGTATGAGATCACTTTTTCAAGTGGTACACATTTAAAAGACTTTTCAAAACAAACATGAAATCAAAGCGTTCCAAATTAGGCGAATTAGTTTATACTTGTGTGCATCACATAGTAAAGATAGCATAATAATCGGAACAAGAGCATATACTGTACATAAGAATCACATTATGATTAGTAGAGGTCGATCTTTGATCGGGTGGGTGGGGTGCTTAATTCATGACCTTCCCCTCTCATATCTAAGTTCCCTAGTCGAGACACTTTGGTGATGACGGATAAGTGGCCTTTGGCACGAGTTACGGGTTTTCTAAATTTTTAAAAATATTTAGGTGGCGACTCTGAAATTTGGCAATGTAGTCTATTTTTGGCATTTTTGATTCAAAATTGATTTTCCAAAAGATTTGCAGATTTGGACTCTTTTGTGTTTTTTCTGTTTCACATTGCACTTGTGAAATCAGATTCAGAACCACAGGAGTCCGAACTGTAGGGCTATCGTATCCGAGGAGACTAAACCCCTCCGAGGAGCACGAAAAGCAAGCTACAGTAATGGAAACAAAGGTTTATGTCACTTAAAAAAATTGTTATACTTCCTTTCATTTTCTAATGGATTACTATGGACAAGGGGCAACAAGCTACCGAGCTAGTTTTGTTCCAAGAATCTCGCCGAGGTGACTTTGCTTTGCAAATAGATTTGATGATTTGTTCAACTCTAACCTTCTTGCCAAGATGATTTTGCTTGGCAAATAGAGTTGATGATTTGTTCAACTCTATCCTTCTTGCCACGATGATTTTGCTTGGGAAATAGAGTTGATGATTTGTTCAGCTTCGACCTTTTTGCTGAAATGGTTTTGTTTGGCAAAGATGAGTTAATGATTTGTTCAACTCAAAGTTCTTTGTTGGGTTGGTTTTGCTCGGCAGACTATGTTGATGTTTTGTTTAACCCAAAGCCCCTAGCCTACATGATTTTAGCTCGACAAGATGGGAAGTTGGTGATTTGCCCAACTGTCATATTCCTAGTCGAAGTAAATTCTAGCTTGGCAAGAAGGAAAGTTGGCGGTTTGCCCAACAGTTGTATCTCTTGCCAAGGCAGATTTTTGCTCAGCAAGATGGACAGTGACTTGTCCAATTCTTGAATTGGCACCAAGCTAATTTTGCTGGGCACATGGATTAACGATTTGTTCGAGTCTAGATGTATTATCGAGCAAAATTTGCTTGGCAGATTGGGTCGATAGCAGAGGCATTTAACAAGCATACATCAAACGGATAAGTGAAGATGGTAGAAAACTAGGCAAAATTTTCATTGATATTCAAAAAGCAATACAAGAAGTAGGACAGATAGCCCGGTTACATCGTCCTAGAATAGAAAGAACAAAAAGAAGAAAAATTAACAAGTCAAACAAGGGGACATAGATCATTAGCGAAGTCATCGCCAAGAGCCACTCTCTCTTACTCGGTCGTCTTAACTCTCACTTGCACAGTTAAAGCAGTTCTCTCCTGCTCGGTCACAGCCACGTCTCCATCTCCGCTAAGCTTAGTTATCATTGCCTCAACCCCTTCTTCAGCCTCCTCTTTTTGCAAGGCATTGAAGACATTCTCGGCATACAAAACCATGTAGCTCGGTAAGAAATAAGTGAGAGAAGCGGTGAATATCTTGATCGAAGAACGTGACCGAGCTTCTCGCAAGCCACTTTCCAGCCAGACTTGAAGAATATGTCTTTAGTGGCTTCAACTTGCTTTATGTAGCACTCCTCGGCGTCTGTGAAACCTTGGTCTTCACCTGCTTTGACGGCTTCAGACTGCTCATTCTTTAGCCCCTCGAGCTCGGCACGAACGACATCCCTTTTCAGACTACTCCTTCTTTAGCACCTCAAGCTCGGCACGAACAACATCCCTCTCTTGCTCAGCATTGGAAAGTTGGCTGAGGAGTTGGGAGTTACCTGTGTTGGCAAGCTCAAGAGAAGCCTTGGCCCGCCCCAGCCTGACTTCAAAAAATTTCCCCTGCACGGTGACATCGGTTACCTTCTAGCGCAGATTCACAACCCAATCCATCACCATGTGGGTCTTCTGGATAGCCTGCAAAATGGAAAACTATTAGAACTTACAATTGAGCAAACATTTAACCAATTTTCGGTGCATCACTTACTCTGGTCATGGATTTCACCGTGGATTTAATCGTCCAGGTGTCTGAAACATGGTCGGTGCCGAACATGTTGCCTAGAAGCAGCAAGAACTTAGACAAATCAAAGGTTAGAAGGTGCTCATTGTCTCTTTGATGGAAGCGTTGGCCGGGATGTCTTGGTCCCGGTGCCTCAATTTGGGCTCCCAAGTAGGAGCTGGCTTGACCTCAATGGCGATGTGCTCAGTGCTCAACTTGCCCACTAACTCGACTGAAAGATCAACTGAGCGGGCCCTTTTGCTAGCTCGACGAGACTAATTGTCAGATGGTTGAGCGGTGGAGGAATCCAAGGCCAGCACGGTCGCTAAACCTTGACCGACTGTGGAAGCAGACAGAAGTATGTTGCTCGGCAGTTCTTGAAGGGTGGCCGTGATGAGATTCTTGATCCTATTCCTTTTGCCATCTCTTTCTCCTCAGTCAGACGAATGAGTGGGATGTCAAAAAGTGTGTGACTTTTCTTTTTCTCTTGGTTGAATAACGATAGCTCGGTACGTAGCCAAGCAAATCATGGCAATTGCAGTTTCTGTATCGCAGCGCGGTCCTCATAGCCGCTTCTTCTGGGCATGGGTATAGCACTTGTAGATTGGCAATAACTGCAAAAAGATGTGTTAGCTCTTAGTGTAGAGAAGAAGAACAAAGTGAAATACTGATTGTGGAAATTGGCTTACTTGTTGAGCCTTTATCTTTGCTAATGTACCAACTGGGCACATTGGCGATTTCGTAGTTGCTGGTCACCCAGAAAAAGTCATCATCGTGAAGATCCTTGTCTGGCGTGCCGGTCACTAGACGCTCTCTGCCCGGTCTAACTTTTAAATACTAGTTAAAACCATCATTGGTGTGACCAAGCGTGTATTGCCGAAGTATCTCGGCCAGACCTAAGTTCAAGCCCAGCCGATGGTTTAGCTTGGCAACTCCATTTATTATATGGAAGGTGTTGGTGAAGACTTGGGCATAGCCTGGTGTGTCTTAAGAACTTGCATATCAATGGCTGTACCGGGAAACGAAGCCCCCCTTTAATGATGGACAACATGATGAAAGGCCAAGAGTCTAATCTGCCCCAAGGGGTTGCCCCTTCCTTGCTGAGCTCGAGGTAGACGTCAATCGATATGTCATACTCTTTGTGAAACTCAGCTATGGTGCCTGGTGTGTTTACTAGGAAGCGAAATCGCCCCATATAGACCAGTGTAATCTGATTAGCAGAGCATGTTTGTCAAAACTACTCAGTGACTGCTCGGTCTTTGAGAGCACTTGTGTTAGTGTGCCTAGTCTTCTAGGATTTTGCACAAGTGGAAAATCAAATTAAAGTGCAAGTGGTAGCTTGGTCGCTCAAATGAGCTAAAGTTTTAGCTCGGTGCTCAAAAGGGCTGGGTTTCAGTTTGGTCAACAATGAGTTGAAGTGTTGTTCGGCTATATACTTGGCTGGGTTTTAGCTCGGCCACACGAACAAAGCAAATTTAGCTTGGTCGTGCGGTCGCCCTCAGTTACTATTAGCCTGGTTCCTTCTTCATGTATGACAAACACGAAGTTTGCCTGGTTAAGTTGTGATTTTGGATCAAGTTACGGTTTTTGCCCAGTTACGCCCAGTTCTTCTTATGTTCATCCCAGAGGATGAACTAGGTGACGAAAAATCATGTGAGGGGCCATTCAACGCTAGGAATGGCCCAAAATCCTTATTTATTCCAGTTTCTAGTGGTTTTGGGCTCCGTTATGGTCTTTTACACATGGAGAATATAATAAGAGCTCAAGAACAGAGAGAGCTCCATGAAGAATAGTGACGAGAATAGAAAGACTTACGGGTTGAGGGCCAAATCGGTGTTCCAGTCAATGAGGATTGCTTTGACGACGTCTGTGACGATGGGTCTTCGTCTGAAATGCCCTGATCTGGATACAAAAGGCAAAGATTTGAGGTTGTTTTCTCTAACTCAACTAAGAACACTCTCTGAAATGGCGATGAACAATAATGAGGGATGAGAAAAATGGTGACCGTATATGTACTATGCCATTGAAGGGGCCCAAAAATTTAAAAGGCCTCTTGAGGAATCGTGCTCTTCATCATAGCATGACGACCGTATCCCCTGAAGAGACGTTGCGTCATAATAGTGGGCTGAACCGGGCTTCGTGCGGGTGGCATTTGCATCGGGTTCCAGGTGACACGAAATGCGCACTGAGCTCCTTGCACCAGGCTCCTTAAGGCGTCAGATTCGAACCGTGGAATGTTCTAACCGGACAATTCATATAGTTCGGCTGGTGTTGGTAATTTGACTCATACTGGAGCAAAACGGATTAAAGAGCAATTGAGAGGGGGATTTAGGCCGAACAATTGGGCTAGTTTGGGCTTAGGCCAAATTTGTGGATTGTATGTCCGGGATAGAACGGCCCAGAGTGGGCTAGGCCGAGGTTCCAGCTCGGTCATGTACTTGACCTAGCTTTCTATTTGAACGGGACTTGTCCTTGTTGAATTAGGCTCATCTGAGCATGGTAACGATCGAGCTGAAGAGTTCGGTCAAACATTATCATGGGCGGTTGATAGGACCGAGCAAATAGCGCGGTTCCAAAGGTGGATCGCGACATCGCGCTAAGGGTAACTTGGCAGATGTTGCCATGAGGCCCAATCAGGGGATGAGAAGAACATCCTACCATCCATATGCGTCAATATCATTAAGTTGTTTTGTGATGCTGTTTGGCTGTATTGTCGCATACATGTGAAGGATGAAGAGAGTATAGTACATCCACGTGTCCAAGAAAAGACAAGCAGGGTGGTGCGCACAGAAACTATATAAACTGTGCAGTGCCTCCATGCAACAGGTCTGAATTCTTGCTATCAGAGCACTCTCTTTTTTGTCTCCTTTGGCTCTATCTTATTCTCCAAGGTGCTAATTTGACCATCGGATGGGTTTTCCGGCAACACACTCGCAGGATAGCTCACTGTCATTTTGTTCTTAGGTTGGACAACGTCACTCAGAGTAACCCGGAGCTTGGACCCAAGGAGTACGGAGATCGATGAATATTTCCTCTCCGTACATGAACCATTCACTCTTTAAGATTCGTTGAATAAAATATTCATGCAAAAAATTAAGATGATCAAATATCAATAACTATATACTTGAATTACATTTCTATTATAAAAAATAAATGACTATTCTTGAAATTATATTTATCGTCCATTTTTTTAAAGCAAATATGATTCAAATATATAACTACTGATATCTAATTATTTTATTTTTTTTCATGAATATTTTACTCAACGAGTTCTAAAAAGTGAACGGTTTGAATCACCAAAATCAGTCCCAAAATAGGTCTACTAAGTCCAAATGCTCTCTCAAGTTGAGATGACAATTTAAAAGAAACCAAACCCATGAAAACCTTACTTTTACTTCTTATACTTGAGTTTTTTCGTCAACTTTGGAACACACGTTATTTGATTAGACCTAGTTATAACCTGAGTTGAAGTATAGAGAGTTCATTGAGACAGTTAAAGGTCATATGGTAAAATAAAAAATAGGTGTCAATAAAAACAGGGAAGAAGCCCAATATAAAGCTTTGTGAGGACACATGGGATCAACATCTAGTGGTTTCTCCAAACATGTTTTTTTAGTTTCTTTAAAGAAAGCGAGCTCAACGAAACAAGCGAAGTGAGCAATAGGAGAATACCGGTAATAGAAGGTAACAAACTAGAGACTCAGAGACAGATCAGAAGCGAAACTCTTTAGGGTGTTGGCTTTTTGCTTAAAATAGTTAAAAAACCAAAACACCCAATCACATCACTTTTTCTACTTTTTTACATGTTTTTTCATAAAAAATTAAAAAATTAACTAAAATATTCACTTTCCAAACACCTCCTTAGTATAAAGTACAAGGTGCAAAGTGTAATTTGTCCTTTATTTATTTATTTATTTTTCTAGTAGAGCATCTCCAAATTTTCACTGATTTTTTTATTTAATTTGATTTCAAATTTATGTAAATGTTTTAGATACAAACTACTGCAAATTTTTTTTTTTTATCAAAATCTTTTAAAAAAAATTTCTATTATCCCAAATTTCTCATTTCATAGAATTTGATAAAATAAAGCAAAAAAATCATCTCCAATTCTTCATCTTTTTAAATTTCCATCAAATTCGAATTTGATGAAAGATTTATGAGTTCTCAATTTGATTAAAAAAAAAAAAATGAATCTCCCATGATTTGATGAATATTTGATAAAAGGGTTTGATTATTTTTCAACACTTTTTCATCAAATTTAAATTTAATGAAAGAAAACCTAAACTATTGGAGATGGTCTTAGAGCACTTCCAACCCTTCACTATTTTTTTTTTTATCTAATTTGATTATAAATTTAAATAAAAAAATTAATTTAATATGAACTATTTCAATCCTTTTATCAATTTTGTATCAATTTTTAAAATTTCTTTTATCTCAAATTTCCTTTTCATCAAATTTATCTCCCAAAAAAATAAAATAAAATAAAATCTCCAATATTTTATCTTTTAAATTTTTATCAAATTTGAATTTAATAAATTCTGAATTTGATAATATATATATATATATATATATATTTCTCTTTTAATTTATAAGCATTTAATGAAATGATTAGAGATAATTTTGGGTGTTACTATAGATCCATTTTATAGACTTTTAAGGATATAGGTCTATGCGCCTTTTGTTTGGGTCATAAGGATAGTCTTATATCGTTGAAATTGATGCATTTATTTGCAACTTCTCTTTATCTCCATGTATTGTTTCTCTCATCTCAATCCATCACTTTCTCTCTTAAGAACCCTCATTTCCCCCACCCCCAAATCGACCTACCCTTCTTTCTTCCTTCCCTCGAAAGGCATGAATGTAGTGCTCAATCATTGTTCCTCTCTCGAAGAGCTCTCCATTAAGCGCCTCTACAACATCAACGATGGTCGAGGCATCGCCAACTAGGTTTCTTCAAGTCGAGAAAACCCTGGCATTTGTGCTCTCTGACTACCATTTTGTGGCTTCGATCAACCTGCTTGGCAGCGTTTCGATGAATCAGAGCTGCTGGGCCAACGTGAAAGATCTTGTGACCCATGATGTTCTTGTAGTGTTCGCAGTAACTAGACTCCAATTTGTAGAAATTATTAGCCAAAACTCCATAGCTTTTCAGCTCTATTTCTCTGAACTGTTCCATCAACTAGATTTACCTATTTGAGGTTTGAACGTGGTCAGGATGTAACACCCGCATTCGTAATTAACTGTTGTGGCTTACCTTAATCATGTGTTTATATGTGACTTATATGTCTTATAGGCTTATATGTGTGTGTTAATTGTGAGCCATGTACTATTTGACTTATGTTTTGATTGATAGATATGAGAATATATGAACTAGACCTATCTGATTCGTTGAATTATAAGGTCAAAAATTAAATGATGGACTAGGGGGTTAGAGCCTAATTCACCTTAATCAGATTCAGTTTGGGTTAAGTTAAAATTAGGTTATGGTGAGGAATGACTTGATTTGATTTAAGTAATTGTAATTTAAATTAAAAATGATTAAGCCAAATTAAAGATAGACATTTTATGTGTTTAGACTCAAGTGTGAAGGAGAGAGATATAATTTGAGAGAGAAAAAGAGAGGGAGCACTCTAGAGCCTAGAGAACAAGGAGGAAAAGAGGACAAGAAAAGAGGGAAGAAGGAAGATTGGAGCAATTTCACCAAATCAACAATAGAAGGTAAGAAATTTTCCCTAGACTATTGAACTTGAGTTAAATTACACATGAGAATGGAGAGTTTGAGTTGAATTAGGGATTGAAGTAGTGTATGTCAACCCTAAAGGGGAAAATTGTAGGAAATAGCTTAAACATGTCATCTTTCATAATTATTCACTTGTTCTTGCATGAGTTTGAAGATGATGAAGGAATTTTCATGGATTTTTGAAACATAGGACTCCAATATGCATAACTCTTGTTTGTCCTCCTCATTTCAAGTTTTGATTTAATGAATGGACAATTGGGGTTGGATTGAAAGTTATGATTTTGATTTGAACTTAGAATTTGCTCATTTACCATGTTTTAGTGAGTTTTAGGCTTTCATTTGTACAAAAATGGAGTTGGTTTTTGGAAAGATGGGAGTTTAAAAACATAGTAGATATTCGGTTTTGGAACACCTAGAACTGCATGTGTGGCGAGGAGGACTGCATGTGCAGAAAATAGAATCGCACGTGCGGTGGGGAGGACCATACATGTGGAAACAAAGTAGAGAAGGCCACACATTCTGAAATAATTACACATGCCAGCGCACGTGCGGTAGGAGTTCCACATGTGCAGCCAAGGCACACCGCACGTGCGGTTTTTAGCCTGGCTCGGATTTGTTTTTTTGCTTTATTTTTCTATCTTTTGGGCCTCCGTTAGCATGGTTTTCACATGTATTTACCATTTACATGCATTGCATTAGCATTTCGGGCATTAAAAGAGAATAAAGAACAATTAGGCGAATCAATAAAACAAGTAATGATAACCACAAATTGGTTGGACTGTGAATTGAAATGTTATGCTTGTATGTGTCTGTGTAGGTCAAACGTCGCATCCCAACCACGTGTTTCGCGGAGCCAATTGTGAGTAACAACCTTGTAAAGATATGTTTGAATTATAAGTATTTTATGATTTATAAAATGCTCTGTTTCTGAAATGCTATTTTCTGATTGATTGAATGATTGTCTTGTTTTATGAACTGCACTCATGGTATCCTTAGCATCTGTTTACTGTTACAGTTATAGAGATCTTTGTCAGTTCCAAAAATTGGAAGTTTTGTTTACTATATTGATGGCCATTATATACGTCTGTTCAATCTTCATGACCGTTTGTTCGGTCTTTATGACTGTTTGTACTGTTCTGCTACTGGATGTACTACGTATAACTATTATGCTTTATGTATGAAATATGTATCTGTTAAGTCTATGGTTCTGATTGTTCTGTTACGATTATGATTACTCATTTTGGCTTACAATAAAGGCATCATTCATAACCGCTTTACACTGTTGTTATTCACTGGGCTCTAGCTCATCTTTTGATTTATACATATGTAGGTGATCTAGTGCAAGAAGGGGCGTAGTGGCATTGACCTTGGCCTCAGTTTTGTCGGCTAGCTTGTATGGCTCACTGTGAGGTTCCTTTCTGTTAAGACTTTTGGGTGGCCCAGAGATCACCATTTTATTGCGTATCTGTTGATGATAGGGTTATAATCTTCCTTTTATTTGTGTTTTGACAAACTTGCGATGTTATGATGTATATATAGAAGTGTATATATCAAGTTCCTTTTGTCTCATGTAAGTCTTCAAAACTCGTTGGACGTTTTATTTCCTTATATATCAGCTTCATATTAGCTTCCGCTAGCCCCAATTATGTGATTTGTCTAGGAAGGCCATTGGTAATCATATATTACTGGCCGGTTACGACGCTAAACCTATAGGGACGGGTTTGGGTCATGACACAGGAAGTTCAGATCTAATCATGATGATTGGGTTAGGGAGATCCAAAATGAGAAATGGTTTGTCGTCGGATTGAACTTTAAGGTGGATGGAGTCAGGTTTTTTCATAGAGGGTCATTGCGAAGATGCAAGTAAGTCTTTTTCTTGAGTTTTAACAAGCATGAGAGAGAGAGAGAGAGAGAGAGAGAGAGAGAGAGATGTTGAAAAATAATGGTTTTTCGGCAAATTTAATTTGAAATTAAAGTGGGACCCAACTGCCGGTTGAGTTGGGTCTGAGTGGTTTTGTATTCTCTTAAGTGAGAAGATTGCAATACAAAAATAATGAGCCGAAACCATTGAGTTGTGAATGAGAATTGTTTCATAAAGTGGGCATCAAGAAAGTTGGGTTTAGATTTGGACTTAGTCTTGGTTTGGACTAGGCCTAGACTTGTACTTGTGTATGTGCTGGGTTTGGTCTTAAACTTAGACATGGACCTAGTCTTGAGCTTTGGGCTGAGCTATGCTGGGCTGCACGTGTTTGAGATTGGGCTTGGATCGGGTTGTGACCCAACACCCGTATTCATTTTGCAACCCATCTAGTTTAATTCTCAAAACTTATGAATTATATACACATTATGATTTATATAATGGTTTTGGAGTTTTGAACCTTTGTAACTCTAGCCCTAATAGCTAGAGTTGATGACATTTGATGACCCCATTGATGTTAGCATTCATGGTTAAGGTTCTCCCCTACTAGTATAAATAGAGGTCTTTCTCCTCCAACCTAGTAGGTTGTTTTTACAGAGATTTTGTGATAGAACATGAGATGGTGTTTTGAGATAAAAAGTTGGAGATGGTATTTTACACAAAAGAAAATTTTTCCTATCTTCTTTTGTTAGCCTCTTCTTTGGTTCTTGTTAAAGAGAGTGCATCCATTGTCAAGTTCCCAAAACTATTTAGAAGGTGCTTATGCATAAGCTGGTTTCGACCATCGTATCTTAGGAGACAAACGCTGATGTACCTCCAGTATGCATCGGGAGGCGGTGAATCTGTTTTAAGGAAACTGTCTAGTGTAGGCTTCAGTTTGCTTATTTTCTTATTATTTGTTCTTAAATTTTTCAATATTTATTTTACAAAAATGAGTTCTAATCTTTAATTATCCATGTTAATAATTTGTTCTATTGGTAATGTAATCTAATTCATTTATGTATTTTTAGTTGTGTCGTTTATTTTGTATTTTAATAAAAAATTATTTTGTCATTTCTATTTAATTTATTTTATATATTTTTCATGTATTATTATAAAAAAATACCAACAATCTTAAAACAGGCTTTTTATAAATAGTTGGAAAAACAATTTAGTTTTTATTTTAATTTATTCTAATAACTTTGGGAATTAAAATTAATTTAATTGCCTAGAGATTATTGTATTGTTTTGAGTTGTTTATTTCTAATAATTTATTCATGCAGTTTATTTTATGTTAATTAGTTGTTATTGCATAAGTTATTTGATTGTTAGTGTTTAACTTGGTAGGAGTTTATAAAAATAATAATTTTATTATGTAAGATTCTTACTATTTTTGATTTGATTTGTTTGTTATTTGCTTTCTTTTATAGCTAACTTTTTTTTTACAGGTTTACCTAAGCGAGAAAGGAGGATATATAATACGAACAAATAAAATAAATTGGAATTAGTAAATTGGACTACTAATTTTTTCTTTGAACATGATTACCTTTGCGTGGAATAAGGAAAAATATTGGACCTTCAGAATTTTAGTGAATTTAATTATTCGCTTTATAGTTTAATTTGATTTCGAATTTATTTCATATGTTGTTTTGAAAGTGTGGTGATAATTTCAATTTAATTTGATTAATTAAATTCTGGGAAAAACTGATAGCTAGATTTTGAGAATTTCAAGAGATTCAGCTAGCCGAGAGGATTTCGATGGTATGAAGTATCTTCAAACAAGTTTGTTTTAGGAGAAAATTTAGTAAAACAGTAGTCTTATTTTTGTGATTGTTTATAATTATGTTGCATTATCGCATGGTGGTATAGCTTGGCATTGTAATGATATTAACTCTTATTCATTCTATTTATTTTTGATTGTATCAATTGTGAGTTCTTTCATGTTTTGATGGGTAATCAAGGAAATTACTCCAAAATATTTTTTGGATTCATGGAATGATTAGTGAAAAGTTAACTCTATTGTTATATATATATATATATGTTTGCTCATAGTTGCATGGTTGAATTGCCAACCAATATTATGACCATAATATTCCTATATGTATAATTGATTTATAGCTATGTGTCGCTCAACTTTTCGCACTCCTTTTGAAGGCGAGAAGCCCTACAGTTCGGACTCTACTTATGGTTCTGAATCTGATTTCACAAGTGCAATGTGAAACGGTGAAAACACAAAAAGAGTCCAAATTCAGCAATTCTTTTTGAAAAATCAATGTTTTGAATAAAATGTCAAAAATAGACTGCTTTGCTAGATTTCAGAGTCGTCACCTAAATATTTTTGGAAAATTTAGGAAACCCAAGACTCGTGCCAAAAACCATTAGTCCGTCATCACCAAAGTCGTCTCGGCTTGGGAACTTAGGTACAAGAGAGAAGGTCATGAATTGAGCATCCCCTTTGCCTGATCAAAGATCGGCCTCTACTATTCATGATGTAATTCTTATTTACATTATATGCTCTTAATCTGATTATTAGCTATATTACTATGTGACTCACACAAGTATAAACTAATGTTTGCAAGAATTGGAACATTTGATTTCATGTTTTATTTGAAATTTGTTTTGTGAATTTACCACTCGAAAAAGTGGGCTAAAATGGACATTAATCAAATTATCCCAAGTCAAACAACTAGCCTTCATCCACATGCATTCAAACAGTTATATCATTTAAGCAATTAGCCTTATGGTGAACATGCTGAATATGGCAACAATCATACTTATGCGATTATGCTAAAGCGAATAAGAGCTTACCTAACACTCCAAGCCAAAATAAACAAAAGAGTAAAAATAATGCATGATCCTAACTAATGCAATATGACTAATGCAACGCATGCGATATGCAATTACTAGGCTCAGTTACTTAACATAACATGTAAATCAATTTGACAGCATGCGGTCTAAGCATGTATTCAAAGAGGTATTTAATTAACGATGCAAGTTAGAATGATGCGCCGAGCCTCAATGCATGCAGTACAAGTGGATGCAAACATGAGAGATGCTAAATGAAACATGATTTTTCTAAATTAACCATCATAAGCAAGTAAATAAAAGAGAGAAAGACGTGGGTTGGAAGACATACACGTTATTACAACATTTGCGCCCTCACGCAGAAGGATCCGAATAAATTAACTAACTAAACTAATTACTACGATTACAAACTGAATGAAATAATCAACTAAACTAGCTAATTAATTATTACAACAAATTAACTAACTAATTAATTAATTACAAATCAAAACAAACTAATTAATTACATGAATACAACATAAATTACATGAATAAGGGTGGAGGTCGTAAGACTTGGTCAAAACAAACAAGACATAAAGTAAATGGTTGCGCTTGCAAGCTACCTACGTATCCCTTTACAAAGAATCAAACCAGTGTAGTTCAGGGATAAGAAGCAAATCACATGCAAGAAAAATAACTTATGATCATGCAATGAAACAAAGCAATACAACATAAATTAAAGCAAAACGAATCAAGTTGTGTCTCACACGGAAAGACGCGAATAAATCAACACGTCTCATGCGATCGAGACAACAAAAGTGCAAACCAAACTATGTCACACGTAGAAAGGATGTAAGAAAATATAAGCCAAGCAATGTTTCACAAAGAGAGAACGAAAAAGGTTCCAAACCCAAATTGTGCTTCACGCAGAGAGGGTGAAAAGATGGTATTCCAGGCGTGCCAGAAGTTTTTTAGTCGAGGAAAACAATCCTAACACGTCTCACGTGAGAGGAGGAAAGGTTGTGTGAACACCAGGCACATCCGATGTATTTAACCGATGGACTCGAGATCCTAACGAGTCTTGCGCGAGAGAAGGAAAAATGGTGTGAACACTGGGGCACACCCGATGTTTTTAACCAAGGAAAACAATCCTTACGCGTCGCACACGCGAGGAAGAGGATTGGTGTGAATAAACAAGTGCACCCGCTGTTTTTAACTGATTTAAACAATCCTAACGCGTCGCACGTGAGCGGAGGAGGAGTGGTGTGAACAAACAGGCACACCTGCTGTTTTTAACTGATTTGAACAATCCTAACGCATCGCACGCGAGAGAAGGAAAAATGGTGTGAACAAATAGGTGCATTTACTGTTTTTAACCAATTTAAACAATCCTAACGCATCGCATGCGAGAGGAGGAAAGGTGGTGTGAACGAACAGGTGCACCTGTTATTTTTAACCGATTTAAACAATCCTAACGCGTCACACATGAGAAGAGGAAAGGTGATGTGAACAAACATGCACACCTATTATTTTTAACCAATTTGAACAATCCTAACACGTCGCATGCTAGAGGAGGAGGCGTGGTGTGAACACCGGGCACACCCGAATGTTTTTAACCGATTTGAACAATCCTAATGCGTCACATGCGAGAGGATAAGGGGTGGTGTGAATAAACAGGTGCACCTGTTGTTTTTAACCGATTTAGACAATCCTAACGCATCGCACGCGAGAGGAGGAGGGGTGGTGTGAACACCGGGCGCACCCAAATGTTTTTAACCGATTTGAACAATCCTAACGCGTTGCACGCGGGAGGAAGAGGGATGGTGTAAACACCGGGCGCACCCGAATGTTTTTAACCAATTTGAATGAGTCAACAAAGGAATAATCAAATAGTCAGAACTTAAGAAAGATTATCTCTCCCCCGGGAAAGCCTTTTCTCGAAAAACGAAACCCACAGAGATAATAAAACAAGGTATGAAGCGAACAAATGTGATAGATGCACAAAGTGAACAATATAATCAAAACTCAACATAATGATAATGCATGTTCTGTGCAAGACAAACAATCGATGTATGATGTTAAAGGCATATTCTATGCTAGCATACTCAATGCATGAATCATGAACGATGCAGGGCATGCGTGCAACACAAGTGTATGTGAAAACACATATTCGATACAACAGAAGAGAACAAATACGTAATTTGACAGAACGAGCAAAAGTAATGTTCAGTGACAACCTCTGACTTACCTCTCAGAGACGTTGCAACATGCCCAAAAAGGATACACTGCATTCATCTTGGCAAGTGGAGAACGTTCACGCATTGGAACCTGGCCATCTGAATCCAAAACAAGAACCTTCCATACACTACGCGGGAAACAGAGGCACAAAACAGCATTAGGACACAAGTGAAGACCACCGGCCCACTACCGGCCACAAGGGGAAGCTGCTGGCCACCTGCCGACCACCAATGAAGCCTGCCAGCCACAAATAGTGGCCTGCCAGCCACCCGTGCCAGTTCGAGGCAGTTTTGTCTTTTCAGCCTCGGGTCTTTAAATATACAACTCCAAACTTCATTTCCTCACAAACCCTTGTCTGAAAATCCTCCCTATCTCTCTCTCTAGGTGCTTCCTCTCTCTAGATTTGTGCTTTATATGCATTTTCCAACACCCCACGAAAACTTTTTCCGTAAAACCCTCTCGATTCTCTACGTTTTGAACCAAATAGAATTTGATTTTGTCACTTTTTCTTGCATTTTCACCTCTTTAGGCTTGTTCCCCTCGAGTTACTCTTGGGTTTCGTGAACTTTTTCGGGTTTTTGACTTTTTCTTCCATTTTCTCTCTCTTAGGGTTGACATTTTTCAAGTTTTCCCTATTTTCTCCATTTTTCTTCAATTTTCACCCACTTTTCACCTACTTTTCTAGATGGCAGACGATATTCCACATGACGGGGTTCCTCCCGAGGTTCCGTCCCCACCATCACCCGCTGCTGAGGTTGAGGAGCTAGCGGCGGAGGGCATTACAGCTGACCTAGAGGCAAAGTTCACTCTGGGACTCAAGCCCGAGCCATTACCACTCGGGATTCAGCCCTTCGATCCAGAGACGTATCGTCTCCGCATACATATATTACCGCTCGGAGGCATCAGACACTTCAGCGACTTTGCACGTGGTGTGCCAAAGGACCTTCTACTGAGGGAGCCAGACTCCCATCTTTCTTATGATGCCACAGAGGTAAAAACTCTATTTTCATGTATTTCTACCTTTCATTGAATTGCATTTCTTGCATTGTCTTTATTCTGAATGCTTATTTATCACTGTCCCTCATCTTATTCACTCTCATTTGTCACAGAGAGACTCCCGTGCCTACATGGGGTATTACGTGCTCCTCGCAGGGGTCCGCGATATTGTCGATAAGGCTGGCTTTCTTCCTTTTCTGCACCAGACTTTCATGCCTCATGGCTATAGGCACCCCATTTCTGACGGCCCTTCGAGACTTGGATATTCTTGCAAGTACATCCGATGTTGAGTTTGTTTGCTCGCTAAATGCTTGATGTCCTCGGTGGAACGCCATAGATTTGAACCTTTCAAACCCTACATCCTTTTTGTCTTCTTTTTGGACCATGTCTTGGTCTTTCTCCCCTGTAGTTTTTAGTGGCCTGCCGACCATCTATGAAGGCTGCCGGCCAGAGCTTCTGGTTTGCCGGCCATTGATGTGCCTTGTTGGCCATCAATGATGCCTTGCTAGCCATCACTTATGGTCGGCCGGCCACCTGTGTTTTCAGCAGATATTTTATGCCAGCTGTGCCAGCTGGTTGCACAGATGCATGTATCTGTCCACACGTGGAGGGCTGGATCTCCTTGTATAGAATTCATGTTTTCTATATATAAGGAGACCCTCTCTCATGTTTTGAGGTTGGAAGATTTAAAACTCAAAATTTTTTCTCTCTCTTGCATTTCTCTACACTTTTGCCTACTTACACTCCACTCTTGCATATCAACCCTAAACCAAAATTGATCACCTTTGAGATGAGGTCCCTTGAGGTCTTGATTGAGCTCTTGAAGGTGGTTTTGGCTTGCATTTGTGCCTAAAGTGGTGCTTGGCTTCAAGAGGTATAACACTTGTCTTTTAACTTGTTTTAATACACTTGTTTCTTTATTTCTTCTCCCTGTTTTTGGGCCATTTTTAACTCATAAAAACTCTGTCAAGATAGGCTGAAATTTGAGGTTTGAAGCCATTTTAAGGTAAGGGGTGGCTCACCCTTCTTTGTACCTTGTTTGTGAGGCTTCTTCACTTGTGCTTCCTATCTTTAAACCATATTTTTTTGGGCCTTTAAACACTGATTTTCAGAGTATTATTAGTGGAAAAAAACATGTTTTGAAGTCCAAAATTGGAGGGGTTAGCCTCCCCTCCTTGTGTCTTGTTTGCTAGCCTAGTTAACTCCATGTGTTAGTATCTTTTTCTAGCTTTTTGTAGCTTTGTTCCAGCATGTTTTTGCGTCTATTTTAAACTTCATTAGCTCTGTTTTGGGCTGTTTGGGTCAGTTGAGTCTTGTTTTGCATGGTTATAGTGTGATAGTCCTCACAAGTTTGGTGTTTTAGGCCATTAGGCACCTCTTGTTTGAGTTGATTGCATGTTTTGGTGTTGTTTTGCACTTTATTTCAGCGTTAATCACCTCTGTAACCTCCCTTCTTTTTTGGCTTTTCATTTTACTTTGAAAGTTGTTTCAAGTCATTTGTTTGCCTAAGTGTGGAATTGAGGATTCATACTTAATGGTTTAATCCTTTTGGAGGTTCATTACCAACGGTATGAGACTTCTTTCATACCCAAAGCAACTTATGTTTTGAGACTTCTTTCCATTAGAGGACTCTAACTCACCTTTTGGACTTAATGCATTAAGTAATGGTTGGTAAGTTAAAATGAGTAACTAACAACTTGGGACTAAAATTGAGCAAGATAATAACTTGTGTGTTGTGTGTTCAATTGGACGTTAATTGAACACAAGGAAAATTGGGACATTTCATACTCAAAGTGATGAAATGTCTCAACTTTCCTAGGTCTCCATTGCCCTTGATCATGCATGATAGGGTGATGGTTCTTGAGTGTCTTGTTTTGCATTCATTGAGCATGCACACCTTGAAGCACAAGCCATCATGCAATGAAATTGTTTACATTGGTGGTTTGTGGTTTAATTCACAACTCCTTGGATTTGTCTATGAAAAGGAGGGGTGAATTGTGCAGATAATCCTTGGAAAAACCCTCTTTTTGCTCTGTTTGTACTCCATTGTAGCATGGTGATCCAGTGCATCAGTGGCCGACAGGCCACCATTCATGGTCGACAGTGCACTGTTGTTGGTCGACAGATGGCCAACAGCATTCATCCATGGCCGGCTAGCCATTGATGTAAACCTCAGCAGAATTTTGGTAAGGTGGAGCAGAAAGGTTCTAGAAATGTTCAACTTTGCTAACAGAGGTTTTCAAGAGCAAAGCGGAGGTCTTTTCAGGCGAAAATCGAGTATGTGCATCCTCTACTTCCCAAGGCGGAGTGGTGGCAGCATGGTTAAATATCTTAATTGTTTAGTTTACTTGCCTTTGTGTTGTAATTTAATTAGCTAGCTTACTAGTTAGTTAAAAGTGTTATAATAATTAGTTAATTAGTTTAGCTATTTATTCATTTGGTTTGTAATAATTAGTCTAATTAGTCTAATTAGCTTAATTAGCTTAGCCCTAATTAGTTGCAAGTTAGCTTAGCTTCTATTCATTCGGACTCTCCTTCGTGAGAGCAAAATGTAATAACGTGTATGTCTTCCAACCCCACGTCTTTCTCCCTTTTACTTAACCGCATTTGATGGTTAGATTAGGGTCATGTTTCAATTAGCATACCTTATGCTTGCATATATCCATTTCGTATTGCATGCACCGAGGCTCGGCGCATCATTCAAACTGCATTGTTATTTCAATACCTTCTTTGAATACGTGCTTAGACCGCATGTTATCAAATTGCTTCAGATGCCATATTAGTAGCCGAGCCTTTTAATTGCATTCTTCGCATGTGTTGCATTAGTCATTTTGCATAGTTATGAATCATGCATATTTTTCTAGCTTTATCTTCTTTTGGCTTGGAGTACTAGGTGAGTTTTTAATGCTTTAGCATACTTGCATGAATGTGAATGTTGCCATGTCTAGAATGCTCACCACGAGGCTAAATGCTTAATTGTTAAACTATTTGAATGCTTGTGGATGAAGGCTTGTTGCTTGTATTGGAACGATTCAACGAATATATGTTTTAAGCCCACTTTGTTGAGTGACAAATTAGTTTTAAGCCCACTATGTTTGGTGGCAAATCCGCAAACTTTAAGCCCACTTGAGGTGGCAAATTTAAACCATTTTCTCAAACAAACATAAGTTGAATTGTTCCAAATTGAGCAAACTAGTCTATACTTGCTTGTGCGCATCACATAGTAAAGCTAGTTTAAATAACCGAAACAAGAGCACATAATGTACATAAAAATCATATCATAATTAGTAGAGGTCGATCTTTGATTGGGTGAGTGGGGATGCTCAATTCATGACCTTTCCCTCTCGTACCTAAGTTCCCGAGCCGAGGCAACTTTGGTGATGATGGATACGTGACCTTTGGCACGAGTCATGGGTTTCCTAAATTTTCCTAAAATAAAATATTTAGGTGGCAACTATGTATCTGGTAAAGCAGTCCACTTTTGGCACTTTTTGATTCAAAATCAATTTTTCAAAGCGATTTGCTGGATTTGGATTATTTGGTGTTTATCAGTTTCACATTGCACTTGTGAGATTAGATTCAAAACCACGGAAGTCCGAACTGTAGGGATTTCTTTTGAGCTTCCGAAAGGGGGGGAAAAAGCCGAGCTACAGTTTCTGGCAACTCTATTGGGTATTTAGAGAACTTAACCCGAACTCATGATATGACTTTTTTTTATCTACACTTATGTGTTTCTTTGCATTTGCATCGATGCTCCTAAGTCACGGTGTTTGCCATCTGCTATTCCTGAACGGTTTGCCGGAGGCTTTCTTAGAAAAGCTTGCCAAAAGGCTGACCGGTTACAGGCTCTGCCACAATGGGAACACAACCCTTGGATCTGGACTACCGTTGTACCATTTGATCCTCATTTCACTTATCGGTGTTAGGTGTGAGAGGTATATTAGGTAGTCTTGCTGAAGTACCCTTTTTGACCAATCGCCTAGTTGCATATCAAAAGCCATAGAGACTGTTCCACACTAGGACAGGTTGCTTACCTAAATTCAGAATTGTGTGAAGCACTTTGCTTGAGTAGTGAACCCTAGTTCTTGACGAAACTAGGACAGGGTAACCCTACACTATCATAGGGGTGTTTTAGCTCTCACTTAACTGGTATGTGCTTTTAGAGTGAAACTCTATAGGAATGTGTGTACCAGTTGCAAGTTTGGGCATCAATTTTGGGGCAGAAATCAGTGTTGAGTACAGTTCTACAGCTTATGATTGCAACTGCGTGTTGTTAGTGTCTGAGCCCAGCTGCTGTGCGATTTCTGATTTTTGTTTTCTTTTGCTTTATTTCTTTTTGCAAGGTAGTTTTTCACCATTGCTTCAGACAATTTTGTTACCCCCCAAGCACTCTGGACTTGTGTAAGGCTACTTTACAGATCCGAGGATCTTGTTAGCGGACAGTCAGTGTTTGTTTCACTCCCACCGGTTACTAAATGGAGGAGGGTCATGCATAATTCGCCAGTCCAGCAGTCACCTTTTACTTCACTTGTGCCCAGTCAGGCTCAGTCTTCTACTTTTACTCCAAAAAGAGAGTATTCGCCAGTTCTGATAGCTCAACATTCCCCAGTTAGCATGGAAGATATGCTTCGTCAGCTCCAGCAAACCATTGAGACCATGCAGCTAGATGCTGCCCGCCAAGCTGAGGTCACAGCCAGCCAAGCAGAAGTGATAAATAGGCTTCAGTAACAGCAACCACAACCGGTAGTAGCCTCTACATCCCATGCACCTCCAGCGGACCCGAAGTCACTGTCAATGTCCAAGAGAATCTGGGCATTCTAGTAGATTTGATTCCACTTTAGACCTCCAAGGCACCAGTGTACTAGACTGAGGCGCCATTTGAGTTCGAGGTTGACCGCACTGCATTGAAGGTTAATAAGCTAGAAAAGCTTTTCAAGCGAGCACAGGACGTGAATTCAATCCCTGACATTGAGAATGGATACATAGACTCCGCAGTAACTCTACTGGACAAATTCAAGATGCCGCACATAGACCGGTTCAACGGCTCCAGGGACCCTATGGTCCATCTATGGTTATTTTCTGATATCTTATGCCCAATAGGTCTCACTAGACTTTAGAAGCTGTCGCTTTTTGGCCAGACTCTGTTGGGTATAGTGGTCATCTGGTATGTAAAGCTTGAGGACTCTGTGAAAAGAAGTTGGGAGGAAATGGCTGAGGCCTTCATCGTGCAGTACTCCTACAATACCCAGATCAAGATCACAACTCGTGATCTTGAAGGGACCCGCCAAGAGCCAAAGGAGGGCTTCTCGGATTTTGTGACCCGATGGAGGGCTAAGGCCTCTATGATGACTATCAGGCCATTTGAAAAGGACCAAATCAGAATGGTGGTCCGTAATTTGCAAAGGAGATTATTACAAAAGATGATAGTCTTGCCTTTGTTTACATTTGCTGAGCTCCATAAGATAGGGGTTCAAATTGAGGATGCGATGAAACAAGGGCTGATAGACAATGAGAAGGAACAGCCCAAGAGGCCTTTTACATGCAGCTCCAATGCAGCTACTACTGGTAGCACCTCTGCATGGCCTTTGGATGTGAGTATGGTCACCACCACATCCAAAACTGCTAACCCTTTCGCCAATACTTCCAACACAACTCCACAAAACTCAACCAACAAGGCCCGATCTCAAAGGGTCTTTACCCCGCTCTACATGCCTTTATCCAAAGCCCTAGGGGTCTGATCAGAAAAGGGCATCTTAAGCCGTTAGAACAACACCCACTACTCGATCCTCTCCCTCTGAAACATAACCCGGCCAAATACTGTGCTTTTCATCAGCAGCACGGTCATGACACTGATTAATGTTATAGGTGTAAACGCCCCATTTTTGATCGCCCTTAAGACTTGGGCGCTACTGATTGCTTACTTGGTGATGAAAGGTGTGCATTACAAAGGTTCGATTTCTTCAGCAAGGAGAGCATCAAATCCCAAACCTCACAACCCTTTTTGGACCAAAGCCTTTTGACCAAAATGATTTTAAGACCTTAAAACCCTCTCTTTCAAAACATTTTTGAAAGAAGTTTCTATGATGTTCCGAGGCTCGCATTTCGTTAAATGTTGCGCTTGTCGGTAAACCGAGCAAGGACAAAGTGAAAATGTATGAAAGAGAGGTGAACTCTTTGAAAAAATATTTAAAACATCTTTTCTAGAGGTTTGGAGTTGAAGAAAATTGGAGGAGAGAGAAGAAACCAGGTTGGGGAAGAAGTTGGGCATGAACCGTTAAGAGAGAGGCGAGCAACCATCGTTAAATCGGGTCTATCCATTTGTACACTTGGATTTCAACTATGAGGCCACCATCATTGGAAATTGGACTTCTGTGGCTTCATTTTTCACTCAAGAATCTCCTAAAGCCGAGGTTAGATGAGGGAGATATGGTTGGTTGAAGTTAGGCATCAATTTGATTGAGCTGAAACTGAGTAGTCTTCACTAAAAGAGGGATATCTCTTAGCACACTTGGAATTTTGATGTGAGGCTTCTACCATTGGAAAGAAGACTTCTGGGCTTCAATTTAGGCACAAGAATGACCTAAAAAGGAGTCCAAATGAAGGAGATATACTCATTTCAAGTTAGACTTGGAGAGCAGATTTTTGCTGTCAGCCGCAAATGTGGGCTGTCGGCCACCAGGGGTGGCCAGTCGGCCAAAAAAGTGGCCGGTCGGCCACTAATGTCCCAAACTTAGATATTTTGCAGATATTTACCTCCAGCTATCTCCCACAAGCTCCAACTGTTTGTTTTGCATATATTTTGACCAAGGCTTGTATTTTGCTATATATGGAGGCCGTATCTCTCATTTTGGAAGGTTAGCAAATTTTGGAAGCCTCTCTCTCTAAAAATCCTCTCTCTCTACAATTCTCTCCCTCTAGATTTCTCTCTCTCTTGCCCTTTTGTGCATACAAGAAGAGTGTGAATAGAAGTAGAGATACACCTCTCCTTTGCCTAGACATCCTTGATCAAAGTTGCATATCTTTGGGTTGAGGTCTCTTGGAACCTATTTTGGGCTGCTGGAAGGGTGGTTTAAGCTCAGAAAAGTGGCTGATTTGTGCCGTGCTTCAAGAGGTAAAGGTCTTGCCTTATAAGCTTTATTTTGAACACTTGCTTTGCCATCTTTACACACTATTTTGAGCTGGTTTTCAACTATAAAAACCTCTGTTTTTAAGTCCTAAAAATGGTTGTTTAAGCCTATTTTGAGGTAGGGGGTTGTCTCCCCTTTTTGCTCTTTGGCTTGTGAAGCTTTTTGCACCATTTCTCATCACCTTCAAATCAATTTTTTTGGGCCTTTTTACCTCTAAAACTTAGAGGTTTTTAGTAACAAAAACCAAGTTTTGAGGTCCAAAATAGAAGGGGTTGGCCTCTCCTCCTTGTTTTTGTTTGCATGAGTAGATAGCCTAACATGTGAGCATGTTTTTCTACCATTTTGTAACTTAATCTCAGCATGTTTTTGCTACTTTTTTGACCTGCTTTAGCTCTATTTTGAGCTGGTTTGGCCACTTGGGGCTTGCCTTGTATGCTTGTAATGCAATTATGCCTGCTAGTTTAGTTTGTGCTATGTATTAGCCTCTCATTCTAGCTCTTTCTAGCCTACTTCAAGCATGTTTTAGAACTTCATTTAAGTTGTTTTAGGACTTTTTTGGACTGTTTGTCCCTTATGAGCCTTGTATTGTATAGCTATAGTGCAAATGCCTTCATTAGCTTTGTGTTTTAAGGCCTCTAACATGCTTTGCTTGAGGTGATTGCATGTTGTAGCATCATTTAGCATGTAATTTCATAGCTTTGTCACACTCTCACTTGTTTCACTCTTTCATTGCTTTTGAGAGTTGTGCCTTGAGCCTTGTTTGCAAGCTAACATGCGAGCATGTTTTTCTAGCTTTTCATGCCTTAATTTAGCATGTTTTAGCCATTGTTTTGGCTTGTTTAAGCTCTGTCCAGAGCTGGTTTGGTCATTTAAGCTTGATATTGCGTGCCTCTAGTGTAGTGCTCTTCACTAGCTTTGATGCTTTTGGCTCTTAACATGTTGTGCATGTGTTGCTTGCATGTTGTAGTCCTATTTTTCATGCCACTTCAGCACTGAAAAATCTACAACCTCCTTCATTTCTTTATTTTTTCATTTGTTTTGAGGGTTGGTTAACCTTATGATTGTGTTTAAGCTTGAGATAGAGCTTGAGCTCAATGGCTTTAACCCTCTTTTAAGGGTTCCTCCTAGCCAAATGCATGATCTCTCTCATGTTTTAAACCATCCTTTGGTTGACCCCTCTCTCATTAGAGGACTTTCACATTGGATTTAACCGGTTAAAGAATAACTTGGTAATGTAAAATGTGTAAACAAGAATTGGACAAGTAAAACATGACCAACATAAGCATGTTGTGTTTGTATTGCATGTGTTTGGATCGGACGTTAATCCAAACACAAGAAATGTGAGACGTTTCATACTCAAAGTGATGAAACGTGTCACATTTCTTGGTCGCCGTCACCCTTGATCATGTATGATAGGGTGGTGGTCCTTTGAGTTTATTTGTGCATTCATTAAGCTTGTACAAGTTTGGTTCTTTGGCCATCATGCATGAAAATGCTTGATTGGTGGCTTGAGAGCCAAGTGCCACACTCCTTTGAGCTTGAGAAATGATAAGGAGAGTGGCAGTACACGCATTCCTTGAAAAATGCATTGCTTTGCCTCTGTTGTTCTCTGCTGCAGCAAAACCAGAAGCCTGGAAAAAGGGGTGGCCGACCGGCCACTTATACTAGCCGACCGGCCAATTAAGGTGGCTGGCAGCCACTTTTTGTGGCCGACTGGCCACCAGCCCATTTTTGTGCAAAAGTGTATCTAAGTTAGGGCAGAAGCAATCTGGAAATTGGTACAGTGTTCAGAGATCAAGGTGAGTGCAAACAGAGGCAATCGATGGCAAGGCGATGGATTTTCGAGAGGAAGCCAACCAAGCATGCATGCCTCCCTCGCCCGCGAGGCCATTTAATTGTTTAGAATTGTAGCTAATTCATACATGTGTTGTAAATTATTTAGCTTAATTCATTTTGTATCTTAATTAGTTTGTGTAACTAGTTATTCAAATTCAATATGTTATAATTAATTAGCTTAGAATATTAATTAGTTGGTTTGTAATAATTAGCTTAGCTTAGTATAGCTTAGCTTATTTATTCGGACCCTCCTTCGAGAGAGCGCAATGTTGTAATAAGGGTGCGTGCGTGTGTGCATGTCTTCCAACCCTACTTCTTTCTCCCTTTTATTTATCCGCTGTTGATGGTTAGATTAGGATCATTTTCAATTAGCATACCTTATGCTTGCATGTTTGCATCATTCATTTGTCTTGCATGCATCGGGCTCGGCACATCATTCAAACTACATTGTATTTCAATACTTCTTTGAATACATGTTTCAAGCATGTTATCAAGTTGCATTCATATGCCATCTTAGATAGCCGAGCCTATTTAGTTGCATATTGCATGTGTTGCATTAGGCATCTAACATAGTTAGGAATCATGCATTTTTTCTAACTAGCTTTTGTTTTGGCTCGGAGTACACTGTAAGTTTTATGCTTTAACATACTTGCATGAGTGTGAGTGTTACCATGATAGCATGCTTGCCATGAGGATATTTGCTTAAGTGATAAACTGCATGAATACCTGTGGGTGAAGGCTTTGTTGCTTGAATTGGAACAATTCGACGAATATGAGTTTTAAGCCCACTTTGCAAAGTGACAAAATCATGTTTTAAACCCATCATGTTTGATGGCAAATCCGCACTTTAGCCCACTTGCGAGTGGCACTTTCAAACTATTTTTCGAAAACAAACATGAGTTGATTTGTTCCAAGTCTTGCAACTTAGTCTATACTTGTATGTGTGCGTCACATAGTAAAGTTATCTAATAATCGAAATAAGAACACATGTGTTTATAAAAACAACATATCATGATTAGTAGAGGCCGATCATTTGATCGAGCGAGCGAGGGTGCTCATTTCATGACCTTCCCTTCTCGTACCCAAGTTCCCGAGCCGAAGCAACTTTGGTGATGACGAATACGTGGCCTTTGGCACGAGTCAGGGTTTCCTAAATTTCCCAAAAACAAAATATTTAGGTGGTGACTCTGTAATCTGGCAAAGCAGTCCAATTTTGGCATTATTTGATTTAAAATCTGATTTTCCAAAATGATTTGCCGAATTGGACTCTTTGCTGTTTATCAGTCTCACATTGCACTTTGTGAGATTAGATTCAGAACCGTGATGGGAGTCCGAACTATAGGAGACCAATTCGCGCCTCTCCGAAAGGGGGGCGCGCAAAGAAAGTCAAGTCTACAATAGGCTGCATCATGAGATTAAGATCTCATTGACAATACGAGTGTAGCACCTTCCCAAAAACCCAACGTCACTACAAATCCTCTTCCACCACATAACCAAGTCTTTCCACCCCGACATATAAACCTCATCCACACACTGACCGTCCCTTATGACCCCAGTATATACATCACCCCTTCCCACCTACCTAAGCCGGCGTTGTTCATCCCTAAGAGCACAGACTTGTGCATGATGAACACGTCTACACTCCAACTTGAACTCATGGCGATGACAAAGGTGGAAGAAGAGGGGTTGGTCGAGGAGAGTACAAGTTCGTTGCCCGAGGGATTTGAGGACTTATCTGACGAGGTGTATAACCCTTACTGTTATATTATGCCAATCAATCAAGCTAAACCGGAAGTGGTGTTACCGGTTGGGATAGAGGTCAGTGTAGTTGGAGAGGATGGCCCAAGTCAGGGATTGGATGATCTGGCTGACCTAGAGAAGGACATAGACAATTTACAGTTCTTTGAGGAGCAAGATCAACGGGACGCGCATATTGATTGGTTTGATCTAAATGGGCCGACAGACAATTCTGGGTGGCTAAGTGACGAACCCAATAGAGATGAAGGAACTGAATTGAAGCTGGAAGAACAGAAAGTGGGAACCGTTGCAATGGTCAGAATGGCCGATGGAAAGGGTAAACTGCCAGAAAACATTGGTGTGGAACAATCGGCTCAGGAACTGGGCATTGTTAGTACTGTACATACTAAACAAGAAGCCGCGCTGAAGCCATTTGAACAAGAAATGGGTGGAAACAACCCGAAAGCTGGAAAAGCCCAACACCCTGCGGGGGAGATTTGTGACAAGAAGATAATCCCAACGGAGCTGGACAAATGTTTGTCGGTTGCCGAAGGAATCTGGTGGGATGACGACGACCTACACCTGGCTCATACCGATGAGTATTGGGGCGAAGACCTTCCTGACAACACTTGGTATGTGAAGAGGTCGACCATATGACAAAAAGTGGCCGATATTTCAAACCACCGCATCTGGACCAACCCAAGGCATCTGGGAAGGATAAAGAGGTTGAGAAGCAGAGAGAAAAGCTGTTGGAAGAAGAGGCTTTCTTGAAATAGTTGAAAAAGATTCAAGCTGATATATCTATCTGGGGTTTGCTTATGGCTTCGCGAGTGCACAGACAAGCTATACTGTCGGCGATGGATAAAGCTAAGTTGTCCATCGACACTACCCCGGAACAACTGGTGAGATTAGTCTTCCCGAGAGGCGCTGCGCCAACTCTAACCTTCTCGGACAAGGAACTCCCGCTGGAAGGCTCTACACACAACAAGCCTCTATACATATCAGTGGAGTGTCAAAAAAAGTGGATACCAATGGTATTGGTAGACACCAGGTCAGCAATCAACGTCTGCTTGTCACGCAGCTTATGCCATCGGTTTGAAACCAGCGGATTTTGTGCCTATAGTCCAGGTGATCCGGGCGTATGACAATACCAGCAGAGAGGTGACAAGAACAATGCAGATCAGAGTATAGGTCGGCCCAACTTAACAGGACATCGAGTTCCATGTCCTGGACGTTTTGGCCACTTTTAACTTACTACTTGGGTGACCCTGGCTACACCAAGTGAAAGCTGTCTCTTCTACCCTCCACCAAATGCTGAAGTACCCCCATGGGAAAGGGGTGGCCATAGTCTTCGGAAATTCGTCTATATATCCTCCGCCAAAGGTCACTACACCCGTGCTGGAGATTGTGCATGGCGAAGAGGACGTTTTCCTTTCGGGGTTTACCTTGGCTGAGGCCCGGGTAGTGTAGAATATCTTGGCTGTTGATGAGGGCTTGTATGTCAGCGCATAATCTGTATACTTCATGAACAAGCTCCAACACATTCCAGGAATGGGGCTGGGAAGGAGTGGTCAGAAGGGCATTACTACATTAGCCGATGTGCCACATAACGCGCATGCCTTTGGTCTTGGCTATACGCCTACCAAAGAGGATTGGATTAGAAAAGGGAAAGAGATGGCAGGAAGAGCCAGAGCTAAGCAGATCGGGAAGTGCCATGAACTTGTGCACAGACCAATCCAGGGAACCCTGAATGGCTATTTTGTTCAGGAGGGTGAAGACTTCCCCTTCTGTGGTTTCACCGAACCCTGGTTCAACTCTGAGAAGCAGTGGGTTCCCGGCTTTGATATTTTCTTTGACTTGCAGCTGCAAGACAGTGATACGAAAGAAATAGCTGAACCAACTACTGAAGTTGCGAAGAGCACATAAAGTGATTCCAATAGCAGCGAGCTTGAAATAGGAGTAGCACTGTCATGTCTCCTTTCGGATCCTTCGATCAACTTAGAGAGCTTGGGGGATAACCTGACCATTTCCATGATCGAAGACCAACCGGGTGTGAACCCTTCTAGCGGTTTTTTGGATGCATCTGACGCACCATCCCTCGTTTGGCAGCTGGAGGAGGGCTGTCTGTATAGTAGTTCTGAGTTGGATAGTGAGCCAGAATCTGATTCCATGGAGTTGTGGAGTCGGAATCAGATTCCGGTTCTTCTGAATTTGGGTCCGGTATTCCTGGCGTTGATAACCGGATGTCGAGGTTTTGTCCAGGTCATCCTTTTCTTTTTCCTTTTCTTTTAAGTCGGTTGTAACCGAGGAACTGGATAAGCTTGACCTTGTGAATGAGAATGTCACTGCAGATTCCGAGTACTTCTCTATGCCTCTTGTTTATTGCATTGATCATGATTTTCAAATTTTGATGAAAATGAAGAGGAAGGAATTCCTCTGGCTTTGAAAATTTTAATTAATCGAGAGGAGGAGAGGTTTGTAAAATCCCTTGTTAATGAAATCATTACAATTAATATAGGTACTGAGAAGGATCTGTGTCTAGTCTAGATCAGGTCCACATTGTCTTCGGAGGAACACGAGCGCTTAGTTGCTTTGTTAAAAGATTTCAAAGATGTTTTTGCGTGGTCCTATGAAGACATGCCTGGAATCGATCATGAGATTGTATAGTATCAGATCCCTCTTGACCCCGAAGCCCGACCCATCAAACAGAAATTGTGGAGAACACACCCGGATTGGGCTTTGAAGATTAAAAATGAGGTCACCTAGCAGATAGACGCAGGGTTCTTGTTAGTATCTGAGTATCCAACTTGGTTGGCCAACATTGTTCCAGTGCCAAAGAAAGACAGCAGAATTCGAGTTTGTGTGGACTTCGGGGATCTAAACAGAGCCAGTCTGAAGGACGACTTTCCCTTGCCACACATCGATGAATTGGTGGACTTCACCGTGGGTCATGCATTGCTCTCTTTCATGGACGGATTTTCCAGGTATAACCAGATTCTGATAGCACCCGAGGATAAAGAGAAAACAACCTTCACTACACCATGGGAAACCTACTACTATAGGGTGATGCCGTTTAGGCTGAAGTATGCTGGGGCTATTTATCAAAGGGCTGCAACCACAATTCTACATGATATGATCCATAAAGAGGTTGAGGTGTACATGGACGACATGATTGTCAAGTCCAAGGAAAGAGAGGACCACTACACTGCCTTAAAGAAATTCTTTTAACAGATCAGAGAATACAGACTGAGGTTGAATCCACAGAAGTGTACTTTCGGTGTAACGGTAGGGAAAATGCTGGGTTTCTTGACCACACAGATGGGCATCGAGGTAGATCCTTCCAAAATCAAGGCCATCCTAGAAATGCCACCACCAAGGACTGAAAAGGAGGTGCGAGGCTTTCTGGATAAAGTGCAATTCATAAGACGGTTTATCTCTAAATTAACCTTGACTTGTGAACCACTTTTTGGTCTCCTGAAGAAAGGAAAGAAGTTCCGATGGGATGATCGATGTCAATTCACTTTTGAGCAGATCAAATAATACCTTCAGAATCCGCCTATGTTGTCGCCGCCAGAGCTGGGAAAGCCTTTGATTTTGTATCTTTCAGTAACAGACACAACGATGGGATGCATGCTTGCTCAGGAATCTGAGGATAAGGTGGAGAAAGCCATCTACTATTTGAACAAGAAAATGCTGGATTATAAGACCCGTTACATCCCGTTGGAGAAAGCTTGCCTAGCCTTGGTATGGGTTACCAGGAAGTTGAGGCACTACTTGTTAGCTCACTCCGTAATTCTAGTTTCGAGATTAGATCCCATCAAATATCTCTTTGAGAAACCAGCGCTTAGGAATAGGCTAGCCCGTTGGTTGCTTCTTCTTTCCAAATTTGATCTGAAGTATGTCACTCGCAAGTCAATCAAGGGGAGAGCAGTAGCAAAGTTCCTGGCAGATCACCCAATAGAAGGAGATGAAGCGATAGAATACCTATTCCTAGATGAAGCCATTCTGCAAGTCGAGGAAGAGATTTGGACAATGTACTTTGACGGAGCGTCTAATCAATACGGTTATGGGATAGGTGTGTTGTTGATAACACCCGACAATTCCCATATACCCTTAGCCTTCAAACTCCGATTCAAAGTATCCAATAACGAAGTAGAATATGAGGCGTGTATCGCTGGTTTGGAAGCCGCCCTTGAACTAGGGGTAAAAAGGTTAGACGTAATCGGGGACTCGAACCTAGTTGTGTCTCAAGCAAAAAGAGACTGGAAGGTTAAAGAAGAAAAGATGAAGATCTATCACTAGACCTTGGATGTTCTGATTCTAGGTTCGAGAAACTGACTTTCACGCATCTCCATGATAGACATCCCATTTGGAGTACGGATACGTCCGATCATCATTGAGCAGAGATATACGCTGGCCTACGAGTCTATCACCATAATAGATGAAGTTCAAGATCAAAACCCTTGGTACTACGATATCTGGAACTTTTTGGAAAATCAGGTCTATCTGCCAGGGGTAAATGCCAAAGATAAAAGGCAATACGGAGGATGGCCATTCAATTTATCATCTGCGGAGGTAAACTGTACAAGAGGGGTCATCTGGGAATGCACAAGTTGTGTGTCGATGCAGAGGAATCAAAGCACCTAATGGAGGCCATCCATGGAGGAGAGTGCGGAGCGCACATGAATGGAGTAATGTTAGCTCGGAAGATTCTCAGGCAAGGTTACTACTAGTCTACTATGGAAGAGGATTGTATCGGTTTTGTTCGGCGATGCCATAAATGCCAAATTCATGCAAATCGTATAAATATCCTGCCGTCGAAGCTGTACAACATGACTTCACCATGGCCTTTCTCAGTTTGGGGAATCGACATCATCAGCGTATTCACACCGAAAGGGTCAAATGGGCATGAATACATTATGGTGGCAATTGATTACTTCACAAAATGGGTGGAAGCTCAGTCTTACGCAGTGTGAAAGTAGCGCATGTGGCTAAGTTCATCCGAAACAACATCATTTGCCGTTATGGAGTCCCAAACAAGATCATCTCAGATAATAGCTCTCATTTCAAGAAAGAAGTGATCGACTTGTTGGAAAAATACAATGTAGCTTTCCATAAGTCATCTACTTACAGGCCGCAAACCAACGGAGTTGTTGAGGCCGCCAGCAAGAACATCAAGCATATTCTATAAAAAATGGTTGAGACCTATAGGGATTGGCCAGACAAATTGCCATTTGCACTCTGGGGCTATAGAACTTCAATTCGGACGTCTACTGGGGCAACTCCCTACTCTCTTGTCTACGGTATGGAGGCTCACTAGGCCGAAAACCCGAAAGGGCGACCTAGGCAAAAGTTAGAGCACAAAAATTGGAAATAAAGAAAAACTGAGCTTGCAAGGTTGAAAACCCTAAAGGGCGGCCTTGACAAAAGTTAGAGCGCAAAAGGAGAGCGTTAATACTCGAGTGAACCCGAACTGAACTACGTAAGTCCTTATTCGCATCTTTGGGATATATAGGCAACTTCATCTTGAAGTTCGGCCGTAAACACCTCCAAATCAACTGTCCTATCCATGTGTTTGATCAAGTCATCTTTGTCTATTCTTTACCTGAAAGTTCGGTTTTGATCCTTACTCTGAGAGAAGAGCTAGTTACAGTGTTGAGCAGTGTTATTCAGTCAATGAGCAATTTGTTATCTTCGGATTCGGGGTTGTACATCTCGAGGATTGATTCCGTGTGTGCCAAGTAATGATCCTTTTCGAAAATGGTTTTGAAAATTTTTAATAAAAGTTGATTTTTGCTCAAATTTTGCCTTTTACAACTTAGACCATTTTTGGATCAAAAGGAAAACTTTCAGTGCTCACAACTTTAATTTCATTGATTTCAATACAAAGTTCTCCAACTCTCGATACAAATCAAAGTTGTTTTTATTACATTCATAAAACTTGAAAAGTAAGATCAAAGCAATAAACTAGGGGCATAAATGAGTCAGGTGCTCCTGCGTCCCCCGCTTGTGCTTGCAGAAGCTTCTGATGCTAAAGTGGGCCCGGATTGTGCCTCATCTGCGAGTCAAGTCAAGCACTGGCTAGAAAGGGCACAACTGAAACTAGGGGCAGGAGCCAAAAGCTCTCTCGTCCTCCAAGCAGTGAGGTACCTAGCCAAATGTGAACCTCGGACGGGGAATAAAACCGGGTACTCTACCCCCTATTCTGGGCAAGGCTGATCATGTCCAAACTGACGCCTGAACCGAAATGGAAAGTAAATACACAATGTGTCAGGCCAATCAGCTAAATGCCAGGTTGCCAAGCCATGTTGTAACTTATTTCGGTCAAATTAAGCCAGGGGCAACACCAATCAATGTTAGCAGCAGACCTGTTGCACATCCAATGGCACCACCATCCCTTGTTCGGGAAATCCACTAGCTGTTGGTGGAAAAAGTATGCTCGAGCTGAGTATATAGGGCAAAAGTCCACTACCTTCAGCTTGTCCATTAGCCATATCTGGGGAGGGATGAAAGAAAAGAAAGATTAAAGAATAGAGAGATGTATGTTGAGAGAAAAGGGCTTTGAGAGAAAAACAGAGCATAAGTGCCGAGTGATGTGAGAAACACATATTAGAAAGGGTGGGAAATATTACCTGAAGAAGTAGTGGACTCCCTGCGAATTTGTTTGTCTCTCGCCAATGGAAGGCCTCTAAGCCCATCAAAGTCTCGGCTAACGCTAAGCCAATGCAACTCTTGCCCTCTTTCAAACCTTGGGCCACTTCGATGAGTCAAATGCTAGACCCTTCAAAACTAGGTTCAAGAAGGAAATGAGCCAACATGCACAAGCAGAGGGCGTGCTGTCGAAAACCCTGCCAAAGAAGATCGCCGTGGTCGCCAACGGCATAAAATCGATGAAGCAAACTAGGAATATCCAGCTCTCCATTGTGAATCAAGGATCGAGCTTCATGAAGAGTAAGTCCACACATCCATCCCAAAGCTTGGATGTGGCCAAAGCGGGGTTGAGGTATGATTTTCTCATCGTGTCGGGATTCCATTAGCATTTGAAATTCTTCGATTGCCGGGCATATCTTTTGTCCCCCGAAGCTAAAGACATGTGTAATCGGGTTCCAACATCTAGCCGCCGCATGTAAGAACGAAAAACAAAACAGAGAATGGCTCAGCGGGAATAGTGCATTTATGCCGAAACCCCAAAAATTCATCTTTTCCAAGCCATCCAAAGTCACAATCCAATTCGAGAGTTTTTCGGCGAAAAATGGCTCCATTTGCAAAGAATTTGCAGCTGAAATGAAGAAACTATGAGGTCCAACCTTTTGTAGAAGATAAGGAAATTAGTGGAAGCCAAGTGTCAACATTTCGGAGGACCTGCACATTGATGGCCGGCAAGGCTCATTGGTGGCCGACAGGCCACCTCACATGGCCGGCAGTCTCCCTCTCTAGCCTGTTGTCCTTATTTGTGCGGGAAAAATGCTGAAAGCACGTGTTGTGTTCTATTCTTTTTGTGTTTTAGAGTCTTATTTTGAGTCTTTTCGGGCTTTAGCATGTTTGTTGAGTTCTATTCATTTTGTTTTGCTTATCGAGTTATATTTGTATCGTTTTTTGTTTATCGAGTTGTTGTTGTGTTGTTTATCAAGTTGTATATTATTATTATTTCAGTTATTGGTCAGTTCATTACCCAATTAAGCCTGTTGTGGTAATACAAATATTCGGTTTTCATTATCAAATTCAACCTCATTTTCATGCAAATGTGGTGCTTATGATGCAAAATACAACACTTTTTCAAATAAAAACTGGTTTTCATTCCGATCATGGTTGTTTTTACAAAAAGTGCGGTACAAGTTTTAAAGAAAATAAAACCTATCTGAAGCTGTACAACGTGCTAAAACTATAAACAAAAAGAAACTAAGCAAAAATACATAAATCACCGCTGGATGCCTCAAGCCCGAGAAGCCCTCTTTGTCCTCTTCCTCGGAGGAGAGGACTTTGGGACACTGTCTCCGTCAGCGCCGCTGTCTGAATTTGGACCAGAGTCTGAACCGGAGCCATCTCCACTCTCCGCCTCAGAGCTCACCTCGGCATCGCCCCCGCTCTTCGAACCTGAGCCAACGTCATCATCTCCACTCTCAGATGGCTCTGAATGTTGACTCGCTGCCTCCTCAGAGTCGCTCGTTTCAAAATCATCATCACTCAGACTGAGCTCTGAAGGGTCGCTCCCATCTCGAGTGCCTCTGGCTCTGCCTCGGCTGCGTGCCGAAATCTGTCCCTCTCTCCTCCCTACTGCTAGAGGAGGAACTACTAGTGCAAGTGCTGCAGCTCCCGTTGGCGCCATCGGCATGGGTGGGATTTGAAAAGACAGTTATTGCGTGTTAGTTACAGCACGTGTATCAGATGCAAGCGTAGCACGTAAAATGAGTATATGCAAAAGTCAGATATAGTGTGTGAATATAGTGTGCAAGTGCAATGTGTCAAATGTCGTCTATCAATGTAATGTATCAGTGCAGTTTAGGAAGTTTTCAATGTTAGTGTCAATGTGTCAGTGGAAAGTTGATGCCTGGAATGTAAAACTGAAGAAATTACTTGAACACCGTAGAGGCTGAGCAGTGTCTCTCTTCTCTGTATCATCTCCATCAGTGAGGCTATCAGCTCGAGGGCACCTCCTATATACTCTATCGATGCCTGCAAATGTATTTGAATGATTAGTATCTGCCATAGATATATCTGAAATGAAATACGGAGTGCAAGTGCTAAAGTGTGGTTCATACCAGAGTCGGGCCTCAAACCTCGACAAGCTCGTGACCAACCACTGTGGGCTCAATCGGGAGCTGGTAGGCCTTCTCTGTGTGTTGTCAGCAAGTCAGCGTGGTGGGGAGCTCTGGCCAATCAGCCCTCCGCCCCGCTCGGGAAGCCCTTCTGCCATGGGCCCTACTCGCTTGGGTCACTCTGTGCCTCACTCTCCCGGTAGGAGCCCCCGCCTCCTCATCTCCACGAACACCCATCAGGGGTGGCATCAAATGTGTCAGGATGAAGTCTGCATAGTCGCCTTCTGCTCAAAAGAAGTCGACATCTAGGCCCACCATGAACTGGATGACCTCCTTAACAGATAGGCTCTCTGTGGACCGCATGGACTCTGGTGGAGCCGTCGGGACGACTGGGTCCGGTACACTCATAATCTGGCGCAGGAAGCTCTCACATAAGAACCAGGCTCGGCAAACCGAACCCTCAAGCAGAATGTGGTAGCGGGAGATGGCCCAGGCATCGGTAAACTGGTCCCGCACCCTCCCTAACATCAAGGCCTATGGCTACCATGTGATCTGCAAACAGAAGTTTTACAGATTATTAATTGTTATCAGTTGTTAAGTGTGTAAAGTGAACAGTTTCAAGGCAGAAATGAAATGACTGTGTTTCAGATTACCTCACGGGCGCCTACTGTGTTGAAGTACCGCCTGAAGAAAGTGAAAGGCTCACGGGTCCTACGACGAAGCTGACCGTCGTATATTCGCGAATAAAGTACTGTCAATGGAATCTCCACTACAGGCTCCAGGACGAGAGTCAGAAAGTATGCGTATACCCATAGCTGCAGGGAAAATGCAACGGTATGTGATCAGAACAGTGTTCAAGCAGATGCAGTGTATGAATAGTGTTGAGTAGATACAGAAATGCGAAGTAGGGAGCATGTATTGAAATAGATGTAAAGCAAGAACTGTAAAGTAAACATAAAGTACAAAGAGGGAACTGAGAAGTGTACCTCCCAGGCTCACCAGTAGCCTCCAATTAGGTCTCCCCACAGACGGGAGGTGGAGCTCATATATCCGTACAGTGTGGTGAGGCCAGCTCCACCTCAGCTGTAGAAATGAACCTGAGGAAGGGTCACCAGGGCACTCAACAAATACAGGCCAACGGTCTTCCACCTATTCGAAAACAAGGTGGTACTGAAAATGAACATCAGGAAGCCCCTGACATACTGCTTGGTCTCCTCTACCGTCTTGAGCTCGGTCCCTTTGAATCGCTCCACGAACCAAGTATATCTCACCATCCCTGTCCGGTATATGGGTGGGTATGCCCCTAGTAGCTCAAACCAGGCTGCCTCCCACTCCTTCATATCAGTATCAATAGGGATCGGATCGCCCCCTACATCTAAGCCGGTGATCATGGCAAAGTTGTAAGGAGTCATCGTCATCTCCCCTACGGTGGAGAAGTGGAAGAAGTTGGTGGTGTCCCACCAGCTCTCCACCAATGCTCCTGGGAGGGGACGGCTCGCGACGACCTGAGTCAAGTCGGAGCAAAAGAGGCCGAAGCTGCCCCGTCGATGATGTCTCGAACTCCAACTGGGAGCTTGTTATACCAATCTCTAGCAGTCGTAGCACCATAGCCTTTGAAGGCGTGAGACTCGCCCTGAAAATAGTGCATGAAATGCAATCAGATGTAGACAGTGCATGAAATGCAATCAGATAAAGGCAGTGCATAAAGTGCAATCAGATGAAAACAGTACATGAAATGCAATCAGATAAAGGCAGTGGATTAAATGCAATCAGGTGGATTTGAATACAAGGCAGTGCAAGAATTGCAAGTAACTAAAGGTAGAAATACACGAAACAGAAATACGTAAAAATAGAGTTCTTACCTCAACGGCAATGGCCGATAAGTGAGACTCTGGCTCCCTCAACAAAAGGTCCTCTGGTGCACCGCGGGTGAACTCGATGAAGCGTCTGATACCTCCAAAAGTAGGCAGTATGTGTGTCTGTGGGTGATATCTCGCCGAATCGAAAGGTCGTACCCTTAGTGGTAGCGGCTCTGGCTCGGCCTCGGGCTCAAACTCCGTCTCAAGATCGGCTATCGGCTCCTCTACCTCCGGCATAGGTGGAACTACTGGGGCAACCTTCGGAGGAACTCCGTCATGAGAAACCTCGTCCGCCATTTGAAAATAGGTGCGAGATGGGTAAAAAGTGAAGAAAAATGAAGAAAAAGGGTAAACTCGGAAAAAGTCAGACAACAGGAGAAAGAAAATGGAGGAAAAAGTCAAAGCTGGGAAAAGTGTGCAAAACTCGAGAGAAACACGAGGGAATGAGCCTAGAATGGTGGAAATGAGGAAAGAAGCACTGAAATTAAGTTTCAATCGGTTCAAAGTGAAGAGAACAAAGGGGATTTAGCGAATCAACTTTGCGTAGGACGTTGGAAAACGCGTAGAAAGTGCAAATCTAGAGAGAAAAAGTTAGAGAGAGAGGGAAATGATTTTTGGGAAAGGGGAAGTGAGGAAATGAGCCCTAGTGGCTCATATTTAAAGGCCTGAGCTGAAAAACCCATTTTGCCCTCGATCTGCCATCGATGGCCAACAAGGCTCATTGATGGCCGGCAAGGTTCATTGTTGGCCGGCACCTGGCCGGCGGCTTTCCCTCATGGCCGGCAGGTGGCCGGCAGCTTTCCTTGGGCTCTTGATGCTGTTTTGTGTTCTTGGTTTCCATGAAGTGAAGGGATTATTCATTGTTTGGTTCAGAATGTCTCTGCGGAAGCTTAAAACTGTGTTTTCGGTGCGCGATGTTTATCACTTGTCAACATGAACGAGGTGTATCCTTTAAGTACATGGTAATTCTTCTAAGAGGTGAATCAAAATTTGCCTTTGAGATTGTTTTCGTCAAATCATGCTTTGATACCTAGCATAGAACATGCATTTCTTATTGCGTTGTCGCATGGAACATGCACTACACTTTGTGGCATAGAATATGCATTTCACATATGTTGTTGAAAGATTTGCATCTCAAGGGAATTGCATGCTCATCTCGCATTTGCTCTTGAATCATGCATGGAACGTGCATCCGCTTTTACGCATAGAATATGCTCCCGTTACCAATCATGCAATATGCTTATGCTTTTGTTTCTTGCATAGAACATGCCATTAACAATGTATCTCGGTTGTATGTATTGTATAGAACATACATTCTTACTGTATCCCATTTGTTAAGTCTCTTTCCTTCACATGCACGTTATTGTATGCACGGTTTATTCAGAGGAACTTCGTCACTCGTGCCCTTCGAATCGTATCTTTCCACCCCTTTCTCCTCTCGCGTGAGACGTATTAGGATTGTTTCGGTTAAAAACATTCAGGTACGTCCCGGTGTTCACACCCCCCCTTTGCTTAAAAACATTTGGGTGCGTCCCGGTGTTCACACCACCTTTTGGTTAAAAACATTCGGGTGTGTCCCGGTGTTCACACCACCCTTCGGTTAAAAACATTCGGGTGCGTCCTAGTGTTCACACCACCCCCTTCGGTTAGAAACATTCGGGTGCGTCTCGGTGTTCACACCACCCTTCGGTTAAAAACACTCGGGTACGCCCGGTGTTCACACCACCTCCTTCGGTTAAAAATATTCAGGTGCGTCCCGATGTTCACACCAACTCCTTCGGTTAAAAACATTTGGGTGTGTCCCAGTGTTCACACCAACTCTTTCGGTTAAAAACATTCGAGTGCATCCCGGTGTGTTCACACCACCCCCTCCTCCTCTCGCGTGAGACGCGTTAGGATTGTTTGTATCGGGTAGAAACATTTGGGTATGCCCGGTGCTTACACCATCCTTTTTCTCTTTCCGTATGCGACGCGTTAGAACCATGGTTGAGACCTCGGGTGCGCCCGATGGTCGCGTCGCCCTTTGCCTTTCCTGCGTGTTGCGTAGTTAAGCTTGCATAATTTTCTTACATCATTTCTGCATGAAATATAGTTTGGGCTTGTGTTTCTCGCACGTGGCGCGTGGTTTTTTTCTCATGTTTGGAATTGTTGTGCCTTGTTTCACTTTGTTTAACTGTGGCATTTCTTTGCATAACATTTGCATTTAAATGTTTCATTGTACAGCCTCATTGCATGATCATAGGTTATGTTCTTGTATCATGCATATCATTTGCATCTTACCCCAGAACTACGTTAGTTTGATTCCCTGCAAAGGGATACGTAGGCAGCCTGTAGACGCAACCATTTTGTTTTCTGTCTTGATTGTTTGTCCAAGTCTTACGGCCTTGTCAAAATGGGTCATCTCTTGGCTTTGACATTCACTCTCGTCATTCCATGACTCTGAGTTCTGTCAAAGAGGGGAAACTGTAGACACCCCATTTTTTACGGCCCTTCGATACTTGGATGTTCTTGCAGGTACATCCGATGTTGAGTTTGTTTGCTCGCCAAGTGCTCAAAGTCCTCGGCGGAACACCACAGGTTTGAACCTTTCAAACCGTGCATCCTTTTTGTCTCCTTTTTGGACCATGTCTTGGTCTTTCTCCCCTATAGTTTTTAGTGGCCTGCCAGTCATCTATGAAGGTTGTCGGCTAGAGCTTCTGGTCTGTTGGCCATTGATGTGCCTTGCTGGCCATCAATGATGCCTTGCCGGCCATCACTGATGGCCGGTCGACAACCAGTGTTTTTTGTAGATATTTTGTGCCAGCTAGTTGCACAGATGCATGCATCTGTCCACACATGGAGGTCTAGATCTCCTTGTATAGAATTCATGTTTTCTATATATAGGGAGGCCCTCTCTCATGTTTTGAGGTTGGAAGATTTAAAACTCAAAATTTTCTTTCTCTCTCTCTCTTGCATTTCTCTACACTTTTGCCTACTTACACTCCACTCTTGCATATCAACCCTTAACCAAAAGTGATCACCTTTGAGCTGAGGTCCCTTGACCTCTTGATTGAGCTCTTGAAGGTGGTTTTGGCTTGCATTTGTGCCTAAAGGGATGTTTGGCTTCAAGAGGTATAACACTTGTCTTTTAACTTGTTTTAATATACTTGTTTCTCTATTTCTTCCCATTGTTTTGGGGCCTTTTTTGAGTCATAAAAACTCTATCAAGATGGGCTGAAATTTGTGGTTGAAGCCATTCCAAGGTAAGGGGTGGCTCACCCTTCTTTGTACCTTGTTTGTGAGGCTTCTTCACGCGTGTTTCCCATCTTTAAACCATCTTTTTTTGGGCCTTTAAACACTGATTTTCAGAGTATTTTCAGTGGCAAAAACAATGTTTTGAAGTCCAAAATTGGAGAGGTTAGCTTCCCCTCCTGGCGTCTTGTTTGCTAGCCTAGTTAACTCCATATGATAGCATCTTTTTCTAGCTTTTTCTAGCTTTGTTCCAGCATGTTTTTGCCTCTGTTTTATACGGCTTTAGCTCTGTTTTGGGCTATTTAGGTCAATTGAGTCTTGTTTTGCATGGTTGTAGTGCAATAGTCCTCACAAGTTTGGTGTTTTAGGCCATTAGGCATCTCTTGTTTGTGTTGATTGCATGCTTTGGTGTTGTTTTGCACTTTGTTTCAGCATTAATCACCTCTGCAACCTCCCTTATTTCTTGGCTTTTCATTTTGCTTTGAAAGTTGTTTCAAGACATTTGTTTGCCTAAGTGTGGAATTGAGGATTCATACTTAATGGTTTAATCCCTTTAGGGGTTCATTACCAACGGTATGAGACTTCTTTCATACCCAAAGCAACTTGTGTTTTGAGCCTTCTTTCCATTAGAGGACTCTAACTCACATTTTGGACTTAATGGATTAAGTAATGGTTGGTAATTTAAAATGAGTAACTAACAACTTGAGACTAAAATTGAGCAAGATAATAACTTGTGTGTTGTGTGTTCAATCGGACGTTAATTGAACACAAGGAAAATTGGGACATTTCATACTCAAAGTGATGAAATGTCTCAACTTTCCTAGGTCTCCATTGCCCTTGATCATGCATGATGGGGTCATGGTTCTTAAGTGTTTTGTTTTGCATTCGTTGAGCATGCACACCTTGAAGCACAAGCCATCATGCAATGAAATTGCTTAGATTTGTGGTTTGTGGTTTAAGTTCACAACTCCTTCGATTTGTCCATGAAAATAAGGGGTGAATTGTGTAGATAATCCTTGGAAAAACTCTCTTTTTGCTCTGTTTATACTCTGTTACAGCATGGTGATCCAGTGTATCAATGGCCGATAGGCCACCATTCATGGCCAGCAGTGCACTATTGATGGCCGGCAGGCCACCTTTTTTGGCCAGCAGATGGCCAGCTGGCCACTAATGTAAACCTCAGCAGAATTTTGGTAAGGTGGAGCAAAAAGGTTCTACAAATGTTCAAATCTGCTAACAGAGGCTTTCAAGAGCAAAGCGGAAGTCTTTTCGGGCAAAAATTGAGCATGTGCATCATCTACTTCCTGAGGCAGAGTGGAGGCAGCGTGGTTAAATATCTTAATTGCTTAGTTTACTTGCGTTTGTGTTGTAATTTAATTAGCTAGCTTACTAGTTAGTTAAAAGTGTTGTAATAATTAGTTAATTAGTTTAGCTATTTATTCATTTGGTTTGTAATAATTAGTCTAATTAGTTTAATTAGCTTAATTAGCTTAGCCCTAATTAGTTGCTAGTTAGCTTAGCTTCTATTCATTCGGACTCTTCTTCATGAGAGCAAAATGTAATAACGTGTATGTCTTCCAACCCCACATCTTTCTCCATTTTACTTAACCGCTTTTAATGGTTAGATTAGGGTCATGTTTCAATTAGCATATCTTATGCTTGCATACATCCATCTCGTATTGCATGCACTGAGGCTCGGCGCATCATTCAAATTGCATTGTTATTTCAATACCTTTTTTGAATACGTGCTTAGACCGCATGTTATCAAATTGCTTCATATGCCATATTAGTAGCCGAACCTATTAATTGCATTCTCCGCATGTGTTGCATTAGTCATTTTGTATAGTTAGGAATCATACATATTTTTCTAACTTTGTCTTCTTTTGGCTTGGAGTACTAGGTGAGTTTCTAATGCTTTAGCATACTTGCATGAATATGAATGTTGCCATGTCTAGCATGCTCACCATGAGGCTAAATGCTTAATTGTTAAACTATTTGAATGCCTGTGGATGAAGGCTTGTTGCTTGAATTGGAACGATTTAACGAATATATGTTTTAAGCCCACTTTGTTGAGTGGCAAATCAGTTTTGAGCCCACTATGTTTGGTGGCAAATCCGCAAACTTTAAGCCCACTTGAGGTGGCAAATTCAAACCATTTTTACAAACAAACATGAGTTGAATTGTTCTAAATTGAGCAAACTAGTCTATACTTGCTTGTGTGCATCACATAGTAAAGCTAGTTTAAATAACCGGAACAACACACATAATGTACATAAAAAATCATATCATGATTAGTAGAGGCCGATCTTTAATCAAGCGAGCGGGGGGCTCAATTCATGACCTTCCCCTCCTGTACCTAAGTTCCCGAGCCAAGGCAACTTTGATGATGACGGACACGTGGCCATTGGCACGAGTCATGGGTTTCCTAAATTTCCCTAAAATAAAATATTTAGGTGGCGACTCTGTATTTGGCAAAACAGTCCACTTTTGGCACTTTTTGATTCAAAATCAATTTTCCAAAACGATTTGCCAGATTTGGACTCTTTGGTGTTTATCAGTTTCACATTACACTTGTGAGATTAGTGTAACAACGCCCGCGGGGGGACCTTTCTACGGTTCGGACTCTCCTTTTTGTTTGTGTTGCGGTTCTAAATCTGAACCAAAGAGTCCAACTCTGGCAAATCGTTTGAGAAAACAGATTTTTGAAAAGTAGTGCCAAACATGGACTGCTTTGCCAGATTACAGAGTCGCCACCTAAATATTTTTTATGGGGGAATTTAGGAAACCCTGACTCGGTGTCGAAGGCCACATGTCCGTCATCACCAAATGTCTTGGCTCGGGAGCTTGGGTACGATCGGGGAAGGTCAGCTATGAGCACCCCCTTTCGCCCGGTCCGAAGACTGGCCTCTACTAACCGTGATATCCGATTTTGAAAACATTACATGCTCTTATCCCAATTATTAGCCTAGAATTACTATATTATGCGCACGGCAAACAAGTATAGACTAGATTGCCTAATTTGGGGACAAACATTGCATATCCGTTTATTTTGAAAATGTTTCGGAATTTGCTACTCGCAAGTAGGCTAAAACATGGATTTCAATGAGTTTTCCCAACTCAGACAATCCAACCTCCACCCACAGGCATTCAAGCAGTTTATCTCATGTAAGCACCTAGCCGCATGGTAAGCATACTGTCATGGCAACATTCACACGCATGTGGTATGCTAAAGCGTAAAATACTTACATCGTACTCCGTGCCAAAACAAGAAACTAGTTAGCAAGCATGCGTGTCCTAGTTCATGTTAAGTGGCTAATGCAACGCAGGCAAGGATGCAATTTAGAGTAGGCTCGGCTAACTCTAGAATGGCATGCGAAATGCTACAACTATCTATCACGTATTCAAATTGGAATTGGAAATACGATGCAGTTTGTATGATGTACCGAACCCAGTGCATGTAAACAAATGCATGGATGCACGCATGCATTGCATAAGGTATGCTAAAATAAGTATGCCCTAATCTACCATCGTAAGCAGGTAAATAAAAGGGAAGAAAAAATGGGGATTGGAAGACATACACCCACTCACACACACTTATTACAAATTTGCCCTCACTCGGAGGGACCAAAAGAATATACAAATTAATTAACTACGCAAGCTAATTAAAATATTACAAATTTCACTAAATTAATCAAATAAATTAATTAATCTAATTAAAGCAGTAAACCGCCTCAGGATGAGGACCGGATGCAACACGCGCTCGGGACTGGCTCGGAACCGCACTGCCATGCACGGATTGCCTCTGTTTCCTCTGCTCTCCTCCTCAGAAAATTGCCAAAGTCCCAGAAGTACCTCTCAGGGCACTGGGGAGTACCACCGGCTGGGGTAGAGCACCACCGGCTGAAGGAGGAGGCCACCGGCACAAAATTCATCCATCGGCAGCTTGTTTACTGCCGGTCGGCACTAAACACTGCCGGCCGGCACTAAATGCCTGCAAAACCTGCAACTCACAGCAGCAGAGGACAACAACATGCATGGCAATGTGATTCAAGGTATTTATGCACTACACACACCCCTTATCATGTTTTTGACTCAAGGGGGCATGTGCCTCGATTCTCGGACCACCAATCACGCATTTCCATGCATGATGGCCCAAAGAACCAAGAGTGCAACTTAGATTTCAAATGCATGCAATGCAAACAAGCAAACAAGGGTGCTAAACCTCTATCATACTCCACTTCAAGAGGTCAAACATGCACAATGCAAATGCAACCCTAAGCATGTCAACTAGGCATGCAACATGGACTATGCAACATACTTATGCAAAGGGTTCAAGCAAGCGTTCAAGACAAGCATGCAAACCAATTAAATGATGATCTTACGCATGACTTAAGCAACTCAAATAGGCTTAAAATCAGTGGCCAAAATGCTAAATCATGAGGGCCAAACACACATGCACACATGCACAAGTTAAGGCACCAACACTTAAGCATAATTAAGCAATTCTTAAACACACCTAAGAGGCACAAATATGGACCATTAGTATGCATAGTAAGCTCTGAAAAGCATGCAAAACATGGTGCCAAACCAACTAACAAAGCAAGCCAAACAAGGCATACAAATGGTCTAAGCATTAAGGCAAGCCAATGAAGCTTTGAACCACACCTAGTACAACCACGCATGGTAACACTTAACCAATTAAAAACAGAGTTTTAACATATAAAACTAAGTCTAAAGGACCACCTAGATGGCATCTAGATGACATGAAACCAAAGGCATGCATTAAGGCCAAAACATGGAGCATACAACACATGCTTTTGAAAACACTAAAGAGGCAACTAAGGCAAGCATACAAGCACACCAAAGAGACTGAAATAGCATGCTAGGTGGTTCCAAGCCACTAAAATGATGCAAACAAGGCATGCTATACATTCATGCTCTTAAGGCCAACAAGCCAAATACAAAGAGGCTATATAATGCATGCTAAGATTGACCAAAACAACTTGGGACAGACCTAAAACATGGCAATATAAGCACAAAATCATCACAAATGCAAGCCTAAAACATGCTAGAAACTAAGGCACACAATCTAGGCATGTTAAGGCATCAAAGAGGCATTACAAGGCAACTATGCTAAGCGTGCATAGGGGACCAAAACCAACTTATAACAATGTCATATTAGGGCATAATAAACATAAAATGCAACCAAGACATGCTCAACAAACAACCAAACATGGTGCTCCTTTGGAGGCCAAAACTTGCCCTTTCCAAGGACATCAAGGAGAGGGGGTGGCCCTCCCCTTTTGGAGACTTCAAGCACACTCCCACTGAAGATCCCTCAAGATTTCAGTGGTGGAGAGGCCCAAGCACCAAAGTCTCGGATCTCTCACAAAATAGCACAAAAAAGGGCCTTTTCAAGGCCTAAGGGTGGTCAAACTTGCCCAAACCACCAAGCACTCTTAATAAACAATAAAGAGGCTTAAAAAATAGAACTTTTATGTGCTAAACACTAAGCAAAAAATAGTTATAAACTAGGTAAAAACAAGGTACAAAAATGGGGTGGTAAAAAGAGAGTGTAGTGATTACCCTTGTAGCCTTCTTCACAAAGCTTGATGTTGTTGCTTCCTTGAGCTCCAAATCAGTCAAGAAGCTTGAAAACAAGCCCTTAGAACCTCTGTCCAAAGGGAAGGTGAAACACTAGGTGTTTGTGTGCAATAGTAAGGCACAAAACACCTAGACTAACAAGAGAGGGATAGAGATAGAATAGATATGGAATTTTTAACCTAAACCAGAGCTTTCCCCTATCTAAAAATGGCTAAGTCTCTCAAGAACTTTTTTTTTGAGTCAAGAGAAGAGGCTTCTCTTGTATATGCACAAAACTTACAAGTTAAGCAAGCCTAAAGGCTCATCCCTCCATACACGTGTATGGAGGGGAGCAAAAAGTGATACAGCTGTCTAAAAAAATTGATAAAGCAGCTGTACAGTAGTCGGCAGGGCAAAATGGTCATTTGCCAAAATTGACTGCCGACCGGCACAAAAGAGTGCCGACCGGCACAATATAGTGCCAGTGGCAACACCAACCAGCCGGTGGCCTCTAGCCACTGCCGGTGGTGTGTGGGGATGCCTCACAAAGCATTCCCTGCCCTTCCAAGGCAAAACACAAGTGTTTGGTGCAAAACCAAACACCAAACGGTCGAGTTCGGAGGTCCTGAGGCAAGGCGCGCGCAGCCGAGAACTCTGGGAACTCCAAACGAACACAAACATGGATAATCACCGAGTGTTCCAACGGTGACGTCCAAGTCTTGAGGACGGTCAAAAATGGGGTGTCTACAATTAGATTCAGAACCACAGGAGTCCGAACTATAGGGCTTTCTTTCGAGCTTCCAAAAGGAGGCGCGAAAAAGCCGAGCTACAATAGCGAGCCAATCCCTCCTCGGAGCATTGGTGGAGAGGTGGTGGGACACCACCGATTCTTTTCACTTCTCTTCTGCTAGGGAGATGACGATGACTCCCTATGACTTCTCCATGTTGATAGGCTTAGGAGTAGGGGGTGATTCGATCCCCTTCAACACGAATATGGGTGAGTGGAAGATAGCTTGGATCTTCCTACTTGGAGCGCGCCCACCTATATCTAGACCAGTGATAGTATGGTATAGCTGGTTTTCTAAGCATTTCTGGAAGAGCGAGCCTGTGACCCTGGAGGAGATAGAGAAGTACGCCCGGGGCTTCCTAATGTTCCTCTTTGGTACGACCTTGTTTGCGAACAAGTAGAACACCATAGGATTGTATTTACTGAGCACCTTAGTGACCTTACCCCAGGTTTGATTCTATGATTGGGGCGAAGCTGGCCTCGCCACACTTTACGACTACACAAGCTCCACTTCCCGCATGAGGGGAGAGCGGGTCGGAGGCTCCTGGCGAGCCTGGGAGGTATGCACTCCACTTTCTTTGCACTTATGCTTTCTACTTCACATTTTCTGCTTTATATTTGTCTAACACTTATGCTTTCTACTTTGCACTTTCTATATCTGTTCATGCTTTATGCTTTCTACTTTGCAGTTTCTATATTTGTTGACACTATACACTCATCGTATTTGTTGCACTTTCTATATCTGTTGACACTGTCGATAACACTGCTGCCCTTTTCTTGCAGTTATGGGTTTACGCATATTTTTCGACCCTTGCTCCAGAGCCTATGGAGGAGATCCCCTTTCATAGTACCATATTCGCGATGGTACAACGGCCGATGCCGGCACCGGCGCTGGAGCCGTAACGATATGACCTTCTTTTTTCGCTGCTACTTCGATATAGTGGTCGCCGACAAGGTAACTCGAAACTCACAGTCATTTTTACTTTAATACTGCTCTGATTCATACTTTGGCAACTGACGGCAACTAACAATCTATACATTCTCTGTTTGCAGATCACATAGCAGCCCTAGGCGATGATGCCAGCTGGGGTGAGGGACCAGTATGCAGGGGCTTGGGACACATCTTGTTTCCGGATTCTGTTGGAGGGCCCAGTCTGCCGGGCTTGGTTCTTGAGCAAATGGTTCGTACACCAGACGGTAGGCTCGCCTGATCTAGTCATTTCCATGCCACCCCCAGCATCTATGCGGACAGCAGATAGCCTCTCAGTTGAGGCTATTATTCAGTTCATGGCGGGCTTGGATGCGGACTTCTTCAGAGCGGAGGGTGATTATACAACATTCATCTAGACTCATCTTATGCCTCCTCTAACGGGTGTTCGCGCAGGCGAGGGAGCAGGAGCTCCTATGGCGGGTGAGGCAACTCGGGCGACCAAGACCCACACTAGAGAGGCCCCTCCTGTTGGGCAGATGACCAGTTGGCCGGAGATTCCTACTGTGCTCACATGCTGGCAGCTGACCGGGACTACCTACCAGATTCTGATCGAGCCGACAAAGGCAGGGCACAAGTATGTTAGAGCTTAAGGCGCGCCTCAGGTATGGACGACACGTTACAATTTGCACCCCACATTTTCCATTTCAGATATGTCTATTCCAGATATTGATCAGTCAAATGCACTTGCAAGCACCTACTACTGAGTATACAGAGAGCCTCCTCGAGCTAGTTGCTTTCTTGATCGGCATGGTGCAAAGGAAAGAGACGTTGCTCGGTCTCCACGGTATTCAGGTATTTTCCCCCATTTCAGCATGCATTTCACTGAAACATTGGCATTTCCATTGTAGTATTCATACCATCTCATATACTAATACACTGCATTGGAACATTGTACTTATACTGTATCTAGTTTCAACATGACACTAATTCTACACACTATGCCTGTATTTGATACACACACTGTAGCTGATATGTTGACAACTGTTTTCCAGATTCCATCTATACCAAGGGCACCAGTGGCAGCAACGACACCAACGCCAGTAGCACTTCCTCCTGCAGCATGGAGGAGAGAGAAGCAGGCCCCAGCACGCAGCTAAGATGAGCGTCACAGTCGAGACAGGGACAGGGGTGCCCGAGGCCAGAGCCGTCTTTCGGAGCCCGTTTTGAGTGGTGATGATGATGACAAGGCCAGCGCCTCCAAGGAGATAGTGAGTCGACATTCTAAGTCTGAGAATGGGAACAATGATGCCGGCTCAGGATCGGGGAAGAAGATGATGCCAAGGCCGGCTCCAAAGTAGGGAGTGAAGGCTCAGAGTCTGGTTCTGACAGCAGCGCTGATGGAGACAGTGCCTCTAAGGCCCCTCCGAGGAAGAGGAAGAGGATGAAGAGGGCCTCTCGAGCTTGAGATGATTGGCGCTATTTTTTTTTTTCTTCTTAGTTTCTTTTAGTTTGGTAGTTTAGCACATGTATCAGATAGGTTTTACTTTTACTTTTGAAACTTGTACTTCATTTGTAAAAAACCATGATCGGAATAAAACCCTCGCAGTTTTTATACAAAGAGTTTTGGTTCTACAACATGAACACTACACCATGAGTAACATACTTGCATGAAAAAGAACATGAAGTTGAATTTAAAACCGAACATGCTTGCATTGGAATAATGTTCTCAATCGGATAATGAGCTGACCAACGACAAAAATACAACATACAACTTGATAAATAAAGCAAAAACAACTCCAACACAGACCAAAAACAACTATACACACTTGCAAAAACCAAAAGACTCAAAATAAGACTGAACAACACAAAGATCAAGACAAAAAAAAAAAAAAAAAAGGCTGCCAACACTACCTAGCACACAAGTGGACGGTAGGCCAGAAGAGGGAGCTGTCAGCCACAAAAGAGAGGTTACCGGCCAGGAGAAGTGGCTTGCCGACCACAAATTTGGAGAACCACCAGAAAGCTAACAATTGGTCTCCACTACAGGCTTATCTTCTACAAAAGGTCCTCCTTCGTGATTTCTTCTCCAAAACTTCATTTCAGCTGCTGTTTCTTCCATAAATGGAGCCATTTCTTGCCGAGAAACTCACAGATTGGATAGCCACTTTAGACGGCACGAAAAAGGTAAACTTCTGGGGTTTTGGCATAAATGCACTTTTTCCATTGAGTCATACTCCACTTTGTTTTCCATTCCTCCATGCCGCGGTCCGATGCTAGGACTAGATTATGCATGGCTTTCGCTTTAGTGCACAAGAAATATGCCTGACTCTTGAAGAATTTCAGGCACTAATGGAATCCCAGCGCGATGAAGAAATCATACTTCAACCCTGTTTTGGCCATACCTTAGCCTTGCGACGGATGTGTGGGCTTACTTTGCATGAAGCTCGATCATTGACCACGACGGGAGCTAGATATACCCAGCTTGATTCGTTGATTTTCTAACATCGGTGAACGAGGAGACCTCCTCTGACGAGGCTTTCGGCAACACGCCCTTTGTTTATGTATGCTTACACACCACCTTCTTGCCCCTAGTTTTGGCGGAGCCAATATCAGGTTGATTGAGGTAGCCCAACGCCTGGAAAAAGGTAAGAGTTGCATTGGTTTTGACTTTGCAGAGACCCTGATGGCTTTGGACACTTTTCACCGGCGAGAGACCACTAGGTTTGCAGGGAGCCCACTACTGCTCTAGGTATTGTTTCCCACCCTATCTCATATATATTTCTCACATCACTTGGCATTCACACTCTATTTTCTCTCAAAGCCCTTTCCTTACTTTTCTCTTAACATACATCTCTCTATTCTTTAATCTCTCTTATTTTTCATCCCTTCCCAGGTTTGGCTGATGGACAAGCTGAAGGTAGTGAACCCTTACCCAGTTTACTCAGCTCGAGCGTATTTTTTTCGCCAACGCCTAGTGGACTTCCCCAATGAGGGATGGTGGTGCAACTGGATGTGCCACAGGTCTGCAACCAACATAGCTTGGCGTTACCCCTGGCTTGACTTAGCCGAGATGAGTTACAGCATGACACGTCAACTAGGTGTTCAATTGATTGGCCTCACACACTGTGTTTTCTGTTTCCCCTTTCGGTTCAAACGCCAATTTGGTCATGATCAGACACGCCCAGATGAAGGAGTGGAATACCCGGCTCCATTCCCAATACGTGCTTTGAACTTGACTCAGTACCTCACTACCTGGAGGACGAGAGAGCTCTTGGTCCCTGCTCCTAATTTCAGTTATGCCCTTTATGCTTAGCTTGGCTCGAGAACGAGGCACAAGCTGGACCAACTTTAGCTGCAGGACTTCTGCCAATACGAGCGGAGGGCGCAGGAACACCTGACTTATGTGCCCCTAGTTTTATTGTTTTGATCTTTCTTTTCAAGTTTTATGATGTAAAAGCAACTTCAATTTGTAGCAAAGAGCTGGCTAATGTACTTGATGTTGAAATCAATGGAATTATAGTTATGAGCACTAAAAATTTTCCTTTTGGTCCCAAAATGGTCTAAGTTGTAAAAAGTAAAATTTTGAGAAAAATCAACTTTTATTAAAACTTTTCAAAACTATTTTCGAAAAGATCACCACCTGACATGCACAAAATCGATCCTCAAGATGTACCACCCCGAATCAAAAGATCATAACTACCCCTGCTTGCATACCACCACTGTTATACATTGTACAACGAGTCTTCTTCCCAAAACGAAGATCACAACCAAGCTTATAAATAACGAACAAAAATGACCTAATCAAACAAATGGACAAGACAGTTGAGTTGGAGATGATTACGGCCGAACTTCAAGATGAAGTTGCCTACGTATCCCAAAGATGGGAATCAAGCCTTACGTAGTTCGGTTCAGGTTCACTCGGGTTTTAACTCTCTCATTTTGCGCTCTAACTTTTGCCAAAGTCGCCCTTTGGGGTTTTCAACCTTGCGAGCTCAGTTTTTCTTTATTTCTAATTTTTTATACTCTAACTTTTGCCTAGGTCGCCCTTTCGGGTTTTCGGCCTAGCGAGCCTCTCAGGGGTAATACTTCTTCAACTTGTCCATATTGATGGGTTGCAAGAACTTTAGGCCATCCAAGTCCACAATAATAACCACCCTTCCTGACCAAATTGACTTGATGATGTAAGGACCAGTCCAGTCGGGTTTGAACTTGCCCCTAAGGTCATGAATGGGAGCCTGGTTGTCTTTCAGCACCATGTCCCCTTCTTGAAGATTCTTGGACTTAACTTTCTTGTTAAAAGCTCTGGCAATTCGGTATTGGTAGCCCTGGACATGATACAATGCACTTAGTCTTCTCTCATCAAACAACATTAACTCCTCAAACCTACTTTGCTGCCAATCTGCCTTTGCTATCTGACACTCGGCCATAACCCGCTGCGACAACACTTCAATTTCAATTGGCAAAATAGCCTCCATCCCATAAACGAGAGAGTAGGGGGGCCCCTGTAGATGTTCGAATTGAGGTCATGTAGCTCTACAACACAAATGGCAATTTATCTAGCCAGTCCCTGTAAGTCTCTACCATCTTCTGCAGAATTCTTTTGATATTTTTGTTAGCGGCCTCAAAGGCTCCATTAGTCTGCGGCCTGTAGGTTGATGACTTATGGAAAGCCATGTTATATTTCTCAAGCAAGTCTATCACCTCTTTCTTGAAGTGTAACCCATTATCGGAGATAATCTCATTCGAAACCCCACACCGGCAGATGATATTGTTCTTGATGAACTTAGCCATATGTGACACTTTCAATGCAGAGTAGGACTGGGGCTCCACCCATTTCGTGAAGTAGTCGATTGTTACCAGGATGAATTCATGCCCATTTGACCCCTTTGGCGTAACTGCACCGATAACATCTATCCCCCAAACAGAGAACGGCCATGGTGAAGTCATATTGTAGAGCTTTGACAGCGGAATGTTCATGCGATTGGCATGAATCTGGCATTTGTAACAACACCAAACAAAACCAATACAATGCTCTTCCATGGTTGACTAGTAGTAGCCTTGTCTAAGGATTTTTCGGGCAAGCATCACACCACTCATGTGAGCTCCTCACTCTCCTCTGTGGATGACCTCCATAAGGCATTTTGATTCTCTTCCTCAACACATAACTTGTGCATTCCCAAATGGCCTTTTTTGTACAACTTGCCTCTTCAGATGATAAATTGGACGGCCAGACGCCATATCCCCATTTTGTCCTTGGCATTTGCTCTTGGTGGATACACCTTCTTTTCCAAGAAATTCCAGATATCGTAGTAATAGTGGTTCTTGTTTGAAGCCTCATCTGTTGTGGCAATGATTTCATAGGCCAGCGTGTACTTCTGTTTCATAATGATCGGACACATCTTGACTCCCAATGGAATGTCTACTATAGAAGATAGAGTTGCTAGTACATCGGTGAATCGGTTGTTCTCCCTTAACAGATGGGTAAACGTTAACTTTTCAAACCTCAGAATTAGTATATCCAAGACCTGATGGTAAACCTTCATTTTCTCTTCTTTAACTTGCCAATCTCCGTTGGCTTGAGACATAACCAAGTTCGAATCCCCGATGACGTCCAACCTTTTTGCCCCTAGTTCCAGGGCGGCTTCTAAACTAACAATACACGCCTCATATTTTGCTTCGTTGTTGGATACTTTGAACCAAAGTTTGAAAGCTAAGGGTATATGGGAGTCATCAGGTGCTATCAGCAACACACTTATCCCATAACCGCATTGGTTGGCTGCTCCGTCAAAGTACATCGTCTACGTTTTCTCCTCTATTTGCAGAATATCTTCATCTGGGAAAGAGTACTCCACCACTTCATCCGCCTCTACTGGGTGATCTGCCAGGAATTTTGCTACAACTCTCCCTTTAACCGACTTGCGTGTAACATATTTAAGATCAAATTCGGAGAGAAAAAGCAACCAATGGACTAGCCTACCAGTAAGCGCTAGTTTCTCAAAGAGATATTTGATGGGATCTAATCTCGAAACTAGGATTACAGAGTAAGCTAACAGGTAATGCCTCAACTTCCGACTAGCCCATACCAAGGCTAGACAAGATTTCTCAAGGGGAGTGTAACGGGTCTTGTAATCCAACATTTTCTTGCTCAAGTAATAAATGGCTTTCTCCACCTTGGCCTCCGACTCCTGAGCTAACATACATCCCATGGTTGAGTTTGTTACTGACAGGTACAAAATCAGCGCTGGTTCTGGTGGTGATAACACAAGTTGATTCTGCCAATACTACTTGACCCGTTCAAAAGCGAACTGACAGCAATCGTCCCATTGGAATTTCTTTCCTTTCTTCGGGAGACTAAATAGTGGTTCACAAGTCAAGGTTAGTTTTGAAGTAAACCGTCTTATGAATCGCACTTTACCCAAAAAGCCGCGCACCTCCTTTTCAGTCCTTGCTGGTGGCATTTCTAAGATGGCCTTGATTTTGGAAGGATCTACCTCAATTCCTTTCTGTGTGATTAGGAATCCCAGCATTTTTCCCGTTGTCACGCCGAAGGTGCATTTTTGCAGGTTCAACCTCAATCTATACTCTCTAATCCGCTGAAAGAATTTCTCCAAGGCGGTGTAGTGGCCCTCTCGATCTTTGGACTTGACAATCATATCGTCTAGATACACCTCAACCTCTTTGTGGATCATGTCATGTAGAATGGTAGTTGCGGCCCTTTGATAAGTGGCCCCAGCATTCTTCAACCCAAACGACATGACTCGATAGCAATAGGTGCCCCATGGAGTAGGGAAAGCGGTCTTCTCCCTATCATCGGGTGCCATCAGAATCTAGTTATACCTGGAAAACCCATCCATGAATGAGAACAATGCATGGCCCGCGATGAAGTCTACCAACTCATCAATATGGTAATGGAAAATCATCCTTAGGGCTAGCCTTATTCAGATCCCTGAAATCGACACAGACTCTAATTCTGCCATCCTTCTTTGGGACTAGAATAATATTAGCCAACCACGTCGAATACTCAGATACAAGCAAGAACCCTACCTCAATTTGTTTGGTAACTTCTTCCTTGATCTTCAAAGCCCAATCTGGACGAACTCTGAGCAGCTTTTGCTTAACTGGCCGAGCCTCAGGGTCAAGAGGGATCCGGTGCTGTACAATCTCAGGATCGATTCCAGACATGTCTTCATAGGACCACACAAAAACATCTTTGAAATTTTTTAATAAAGCGATTAAACGCTCGCGTTCCTCTGAAGACAATGTGGACTCGATTTGGACCAAGCGCAGATCCTTCTCAGTACCCACATTAATAGCAATGATTTCATCTGTACAGGGCTTAACACGCCTCTCTTCCTCAAAATCAACCTAGTTTTTCAAAGCCCGAGAAATTTTTTCCTCTTTGTTTAAGTCAAAATTTTGGAAATCAAGATCAGTACAACAAATCAAAGGCACAGAGTAACAAGTAAAGTCCACCTCATTTCCATTCAAAAGATCTGGCTCCTCAGTTACAATGGATTCAAAAGAAGAAAAAAAAAAAAAAAAGAGGACTGGGACAGGATTTTGGCACCCGAGTTACCAGTGGAATCAGACTCGAACTCTGAAGAACTCGAATCTGATGCCAAACTCTGAAGAACTCAAAGAACTCAAATCAAATTCGAATCTGATGCATCTGAATCAGATTCAAGTTCTTCAGAGTTCAGATGCCAAACTCTGAAGAACTCGAATCTGATTTAGACTCCACAGACTCAGTGGAATCAGACTCGGACTCACTATCCGATTCAGAACTGTCGACGGTGCCCTTCTCAAACTTCCAGATAAGGCACGGAGCCTCAGATGCATCCACGATAAGACTAGTAAAATCCTCTGCCGGTTTATCTCCAATCATTGAGATAGTAAAACTATCCCCCAAGTTGGCAGACTCAACTCCAGCAGTAGAACTCGCTAGTAAGTTAGCCAATGCCTTTCCCAGCAACTCCTCATCTTCAATAACTAGGCTCGCAGCCCTTCCTTAATCCGTACCAGTGCTTAGGTCTGCCTGCTCATTCTCCTCTTCCGGTAACCAGTGCCCGAAGAAGATTTCGAACCCAGGATACCTAGTATTCATTTCCTAGTCATACCAAGGCTCCGGGAATCCATAGAAGGGGAAATCTTCTCCTTGGCGGACAAAGCGTTCGTTCAGGGTTCCCCATATTGGTTTGTGGACTAACTCATATTGCTTCCCAGTCCTCTTTGCTTTGATTCTTCCTCTCAACTCCTCACCCTTTCTGTTCTAGTCTGCAATGGTAGGTTTATATCCCAGCCCAAAAGTGTGGGGATTCTGGCTGATCTCCTTGGCAACAGTACCTCCCTGCCTGCTGCTTCTACCTAGTCCTGATCTCGGAAGATGCCCTTGTTTATTCATCATATAGATTGACTAGGCACTCACATAATTCCCCTCATCTTCTGCCATGATGTTCTGGACCAACCGAGCTTCTGCTAAAGAGAAGCCGAAGAGAAATACATCCTCTTCTCCATGTATGATTCCTAGCACCGATGTAGTAGTTCCTTGGGGAGGGTGAATTGCAGAATTGTTATACACAGTAGCAATCCCACCTTGAAAGGGGCACTTCACCTGTTGGTGAACAGTTGATGACACAACCTTTATCTGGTGGAGCCAGGGCCTTCCCAGTAGCAAGTTAAAGGTTGCTGGTACATCCATGACATGGAATTCCACCTCATATTCGACGGGCCGATTAGGATATGGCTTTTGAACGTTTCCATAACATCCCGGCTTGTATTGTCATAAGCCCAGACAGCTTGGGTCGTGGGTGTAAAGTCAATCAGCCTCAAACCGATGGCATAGGCAGTTCTCACTGGACATACATTGATCGCCAATCCAGTATCTACTAACACCACCAGAATCCATTTTTTCTGACTTTCCAAGGTTATATATAAGGGACGGTTGTGGTTGGCGCCCTCGGGAGGCAATTTTTTATCCGTAAAGGATATTACTGGCATAATATCCCCAGAGGTGACCAACAACACCAATTGGTCAGCGGTGGTGTCAATAGGCAGTTTGGTTCGGTTCATTGCTTCGAACAGGGCTTGTTTATGTTCCCGAGATGCCATTATCAGTCCCCAGATGGATATGTCGGCCTGGATCTTCTTTAGTTATTTCAAGACCAGGTTTTCTTCAGCATCCTTCTCATTTGCTTTCTCAGCCTCTCTGTTGGAAGATTCTGGCTGATCTAAAGTCAGGGGTTTAAAGTACCGACCACTACGGGTCAGATGATCAATCTCATCAGTGTACCACGTATCATCATGGGTATCATCTTTCCACCCTTCATATGTGTATGTATGGCTTAGATCGCTATCTTCCCACCACTCCCCCGCGGTCATGGCTGGGCTGCTGTCAGGTTCTATTCTAAGCATGTTAACATCACGTGCCCAGTCATCATACCATTCTTCCTCCACTACAGCTCGGGTTTCTGCATCCCGGTACTTTCTAAGTTTCCTTAACATTCTCTTCCGATCACTGGGTTCTCACTCGATTTTCTTAGCATTTTGAACACTGCCGGTTGTGAACTCAGCCTCTTCTTCTCTTTTCCCCTTTTCTATTCGAGGGCTATTTTCTTCTGGATTTCTTCTACTCTCACCCGTTGGAATTGTTCCAATGCCTGTTCTTTCTCGGTTAGAGGTGTAGTCTCAGCCTTGCCACTAGTACCATTTTGTTCTTCCTTCCCAGTCTCTCCTATCTATTCCTTCATATCTGACTCATCCTCACTCAACCATCCCTTGCTTGTTTCTGGCTAGCTCGGGTCCCACCATCCCATCTGAACACAGCTTGTATCTTCTTCCTCGAAGAAGTAAAGATCCTCCATATCCTCTTCCAATTCTGCCAGATCCTCCTCTAGGTTTGCCAAGTCATTCAGGCCTTGCTCGGGCCACTCATTCTGATTCTGCGCCATTAGGTCTTCCCCGATAGCATTAATGCTGAGAAAGTCTGGCAGTATGAATATCGACTTCGGCTGATCGATGGCCACAATGTATAAAATGGGATTGTACTACTCGGCAAGTGAGACCCGCTTCTGTATGACACGGGTATCAAACAACCCTTTCTTCAGTGCATTCTTCTCTCTCTTCATTTCTACTGCCACAGGCTTGGATTGGGTTTGTGGTGTTAGATCCATCATGCACATGTCTGTTTTCCATGTTATGATTTTGAGAGTTTCATAATCATTTTACACAAGGAATTGTTTAAAGACCTTGTATGAATTTTTGAAAATGCCAACAGCCTTCATATAAATTCTACAAATGTAGGGGTGTCATGTAAAAGGTGGTCATACCTAAACCCAAGATGGTTAGGATAAGCCTTACAATCTGTTTACTTTGTATTCAAGGTTATGCACAATATAGTAGGGCATATCGGTTTTTTGTGTGGACAAATCTGATATTTAGATTTACACAAGAATATTATCATGAAATTGTGGAAATGATCTTCTATCTAAATCTTCTTAAACCTTTATGGTGGCTCGTGAGGCTAAAAGCTTCTTTGAAGCTATGATTTCTCTAGAAAATTTAGCTTTATCTTGCATAGGTAGTAAGCCTTGGGATGCAAGTGAATGAAAGCCGATGAGATAGGCTTGTTATTAAAGGATAACGGCAAAGGGAAGGCTTGGATTGCTTTGATACATGATCACCAGTTATGGTGAGTATGATTGCAATTGTGCAAAGTCTGGAGATATATCAAGATGGATGTTCAGATAGCTTTCCCATATGAAGATTTAGTTGAATAAATCTTTATGGAACAACCTGAAGGGTTTTTCGTTCCAGGATGAAAGATTGTAAGCTTGAGAATCATTTTATGATTTGAAATAAGTACCGAAATAATGGCATAAGAAATTTAACTACATTATGCTGTCAAGTGGGTATTGAGAAATGTGTTTATGTCAAAGACATTGACAATAGTATATGTCGTGTTGTGTCTATGTGTAGGTGGCATGCTCATTATTGGTAGTTATGAGAAGATATTCAATACTACAAAGTAGACGTTGTACTCTAACTTTGATATGAAAGATATTGGCCTTGCAGATGTGATTCTGGGTATTAAGATTACTAGAACATCTGGTAGTATTGTACTTTCTCAGTCTCATTATGTTGATAAGATACTTGAGAAATTTAGTAAATCAGATACAAAGTGTGTCGAGAACACTGGTAGACTTAAGTCTACATTTGGCCAAGAATAATGGTGAAAGTGTATTTCAACTAGAATATTCTCGAGTCATTGGAAGTTTAAAGTATCTGACGAGTTATACAAGGCCGGGAATAGCCTACTCAGTTAGCAAACTAAGTCGATACATGAGTAATCCTAATGCCTATATTAAGAAGGCGTTTGTGTAGATACTAATGTACTTACAATGAAGCCAGGATTATGGGTTGCATCACACTTGATATCTAGTTGTACTAGAAGGGTACAAAGACGCCTACTAGATATCTGATATAAAGACTACTAATCCATTAGTGGATATGTTTTCTCTAATTGGAGATGCAACCGTGTCTTAAAGATCTTCCAAGTAAATGTGTATCATGAGATCAATGATGGAATCGGAATTCGGTGCTTTGGATAAAGCTACTAAAGTAACTAAATGGCTTTCCCATTTGTTTGAGGATATCCCATGTTTTACAAAACTTGTGCTAGCAATTTTGTATACTTTGCGACAACCAATCAAGTATTGGTAAGGCACAGATGGAAGGTCTAGACATTTTCGTCGAAGACATAGTTCCAAACGACGACTACTCTTGTGTGTTTTCACTATAGACTATATACATTCTAAGGACGATATTACGGATCCGTTGACCAGAGGGTAAAATCGAGAGTTAGTAGGAAAGTCATCAAAAGGAATGGGGTTAAGGCCTTTAGTGAATGTTACCGGAATGGAAATCCAACCTAGTTGACTAGAGATCCCAAGATCTAGGTTCAAAGGGACAACCTAATTACATGCAATGAGTGAGTCACTATGGACATAAATCCTCCTACCTATTTCTTAATACAGTGATACCCTGTGGGGTGGAAGGTTAAGCTGATGCTTTTAATAGCCAAAGTGTTGTGAATAGTCAACCGTGGTATAGTAAGATACCTTATGTAGGTCACCTATGTGAGTGCGAAGTGGGGCCGCTTCTTTAAGAATTGACGAGGCCAAATTCTTTAAAAACACTTACTGAACCAGGCTAGTGTTCCAGGGCCAAACCAAACACATCAGTGAAAACAAGAACAATGGTTGGAGTAACTCTTGTGTGAGGTCTATTGTCTCAATTTACACAAATGGCAGAACAGTTCAAGATATCACATTCACTGGTTAGCTAGTAAATCCGATAAGCTTTCACTACGAAAGGTTCAAGGCCAACAACTACCTTGTTTGATACAAGGTTATTCTGTGTGGTCTCTCTCCGAGTCTTTGTTGTTAACATTGTCCGTTTTTCTTTATTCAGCCAATTTTATTCATGTGGGGGATTGTTGAAAAATAATGGTTTTTCGGCAACTTTAATTCAAAATTAAAGTGGTACCCAACTGCCGGTTGAGGTAGGTCTGAGTGGTTTTGTATTTTCTTAGGTGACAATATTGCAATATAAAAATAATGAGCCGAAACCATTAAGTTGTGAATGAGAATTGTCTCATAAAATGGGCATCAATAAAGTTGGGTTTAGATTTGGACTTAGTCTTGGTTTGGACTAGGCCTAGACTTGTACTTGTGCATGTGCTAGGCTTGGTCTTAAACTTGGACTTGGACCTAGCCTTGAGCTTTGGACTGAGCTATTCTGGGCTTAGTTTGTGCATATGTTTGAGATTGGGCTTGGATCGAGTTGTTACCCAACACCCATATCCATTTTGCAACCCATCTAGTTTAATTCTCAAAACTTATGAATTATATACACATTATGATTTATATAATGGTTTTGGAGTTTTAAACCTTTGTAACTCTAGCCCTAATGGCTAGAGTTAATGACATTTGATGACCCCAGTGATGTTAGCCTTCATGGTTAAGGCTCTCCCCTACTAGTATAAATAGATGTTTTTCTCCTTCAACTTAGTAGGTTGTTTTTTAGAGAGGTTCTGTGATGGAAAATAAGATGGTGTTTTGAGATAAAAAGTTGGAGATGATTTTTTACACAAAAGAAAATTTTTTCTATCTTCTTTTGTTAGCCTCTTCTTTGGTTCTTATTAGAGAGAATGCATCAATTGTCAAGTTCGCCGAAGCTATTCAGAAGGTGCTTTTGCATTAGCTAGTTTCGACCGTCGTATCCTGGGAAACAAACACTGGCATACCTCTAGCATCCATTGGGAGGCGGTAAATCTGTTTTAAGAAAACTGTCTAGTATAGGCTTCAGTTTGCTTATTTTCTTATCATTTGTTCTTAAATTTTTTAATATTTATTTTACAAAGATGAGTTCTAATCTTTAGTTATCTATATTAATAATTTTTTCTATTAGTGATGTAATCTAATTCATTCATGTATTTTTAGTTGTGTCGTTTATTCTGTATTTCATTCTTTTAATAAAAAATTATTTTGTTATTTCTATTTAATTTATTTTATATATTTTTCATGTATTATTATGGAAAAATACCAACAAGAGAGAGAGAGAGAGAGAGAGAGAGAGAGAGCACTTGGTTTTGTTCTTCAATTTGGACAGATTCAGTTTGCTTAATTTGGACAGTTAAGGAAAAAATAGTAAGACAAATGGCCAAAAATACTAGAACATCTAGATTCAATTAGGACAGATAAGCAAAAATACTATGACAGATAGATTCAATTTGGACAAATAAAAAATAAAAAAGCTAGCATAGATAGGTTAAATAATTTGGATAGATAAGTTCAAAAAATCAGAAATAAAAATTTGTACAAATGGATGGTATTTATAGAACTAAATTTCTTAAACCTTTAGCACATGGACTTTTCACCAATGGTACCACCCTTGTCATCAATGACTTATACGGGCAGGTGGGAATATGGATATATCAAGGATTATCTGTAACAAGCCCGCGAGGGACCTCATGGGTTACAGTTCAGACTCAATTTGTCACGGTTCTTAATCTGAACCAAAGAGTCCAAATTCGGCAAATCGTTTTGAGAAAAACAGATTTTGAAAGAAGTGCCAAACATGGACTGCTTTGCCAGATACAGAGTCGCCACCTAAATATTTTTTAATGGGAGAATTTAGGAAACCCTGACTCGGTGCCAAAGGCCACGTGTCCGTCATCACCAAAGTTGCCTCGGCTCGGGAACTTGGGTACGATTGGGGAAGGTCAGCTATGAGCACCCCCTCTCGCCCGATCCGAAGATCGGCCTCTACTAACCATGATATCCAATTTTGAAAACGTTATGTGTTCTTGTTCCGGTTATTAGCTAGAATTACTATGTGATGCGCACAGCAAAACAAGTATAGACTAGATCGCCTAATTTGGAAACAAAGCATTGCATATCCGTTTGTTTGGAAATATTTTGAAATTTGCTACTCGCAAGTAGGCTAAAATACGGATTTCAGTGAGTTGTTCCAACTCAAACAATCTAACCTTCACCCACAGGCATTCAGGCAGTTTATATCACATAAACATCTAGCCACATGGTAAGCATGCTGTCATGTTAACATTCACACTTATGTGAGATGCTAAAGCATAAAAAGCTCACCTAGTACTCCGCGTCAAAAACAAGAACATGTTAGCAATCATGCATGATCCAAGTCCATGTTTAAATGCCTAATGCAACGCATACAGGATGTCATTAGAGTAGGCTCGGCTAGTCTATAAATGACATGTGAAGATGCACAAGTAGCATATTCGAGTTAGATTTAAAATGCTTATGCAGTTAGCATGATGCGCCGAGCCCGGTGCATGCAATACTGATGAATGATGCACACATGCATAGCATAAGGTATGTTAAAGTAAATATGCCCTAATACTAACCATCAAAAGCAGGTAAGTAAAAGGGAGAAAGAAGTGGGGGTTGGAAGACATGCACACACGCACCCACACTTATTACAAATTCGCCCTCGCTCGGAGGGACCGAAAGAATAATACAATTTAACTAACCAACAAGCTAATTAAATATTACAAATCAATTAAATTAGCTAAGCAAATTAACTAATTTATTTAAGCAATAAACAACGGCCTCGGGAAGAGGGTCCAATGCATGCGCGCTCGGCTCCACTCGGAAAGCCACTGCCATGCACAAGTTGCCTCTGTTTTGACTGTTATCCTTCTCTGAAGACTTCACAAATCTTAGAACTGCTTCTCTGCACACCGTGGAACACCACCGGCTGAAGGGATTGGTCACCGGCCATGTGTGATGGTCACCGGCCACAAAATGATCCATCGGCCAACAATGGATGGCCGGTCGGCACTGAAGATGGCCGGCCGGCCAAATCTTCCTGCAGAATCCTGTTTGACAGCAGCAGAGGACAAAGCAAAGCATGGCAGTGCATTTCAAGCTATGTATGCACCAACCACACCCCTTATCATGTGAATGACTCAAAGGAGGATGGGCCTCGATTCTCGGACCACCAATCACGCATTTCCATGCATGATGGCCCAAAGAATCAAGTGTGCATCTTGATATGAAATGCAATGCACATAAACAAATCAATGGAACTCAACCTCTATCACAAGCATTTCAAGAGGCCAAGCATGCATGCAAAAGGAATGCAACCTAGACATGGAGGCTAAGTATGCAAGATGAGCATGCAAGGCATGTAACAACCATGCCAGTGACAAACATGTAACAACATGTAAAGTGGACTAAGCATAGGAGCAATGCAAAGCAACTTAACCAATGAAATGCATGTCAAATGCATCATGATTTCAAGCAAGCAATAACATGTAATAGGCCAAGTATGCAACAATGTACAAGGCAAGCATGCTATAACACATGAAGGATGGACTTAGACTAATTTAGGTGGCTCTCAAACAAGCCTAAAACAGTGGCCAATGCTATGGAAGTGAGGTCCAACACACACACACACACATGCACATGTTAATAGGCCAACACTTAAGCACATAAGAGCAACTTTTAAGCACACTTAAAATAGACTAAACATGGCCAATTAGCATGCACTGAAAGCTCTGAATATGCATGAAATAGAGGTGCCAAACCTACCAATTAACACAAGCAAAGCATGCTAGCATGGTCCAAGATTCAAGGCAAACCAAGGAGGCTTAAACCAAAGCTAAGTCAACCAAACCTCGCAAGGCTAAGGGGACTTAAAATAGGTCCAATGCAGGCCTAAACAAGGCTAAGGGTGTACCTAGATGGCATCTAAATGGTCTAAATATGCAAGCATACAAAGAAGCACATTCATGGAGCATAAGGCAACAACCTTTAAACACATTGAAGGGGCATCAAATGCAAGCACATAGGCACGTTATGAGGTCTGAAATGACATGCCAAGTGGTTCCAAACCACTGAAACAATGCAAGAATGGCATGCTAGAGGGGCCGATGCTTAAGGCATACAAGAGGGATTGCATGGTAACTATACAAAGCAAGGCATGAATGACTCAAATGACCTAAAACAGTCCCTTAGCACACTAAAATATGCATAAAAGCTTCACAAAGCTTGGACAAAATACATGAGCATGGTAGTCTAAATGCTATGCATGTATTGAGGCAAATCATGGCATTACAAGGCAAGTATGCTAAGCAAGCATGGTGTACCAAAACCAACTAAAAACAGAGGCATATTATGACATAATAAGCATGAAAATTAGTCAAGGCATGGCCAACATGAACCTAAACATGGTGCTCACTAAGGAGGCAAAAATGGCCCTTTTCAAGGACAACAAGGAGAGGGGGTGGCCCTCTCCTTCCTAGGACCTCAAGGCACCATCCTCACCTCTGAAATCCCTCAAGATTTCAGTGGTGAGGAGGCCCAAACACAATGGTCCCGGAGCTCACCCAAAATGGCACAAAACAAGGGCCAAACAAGCCTTAAGAGGGGTCAAACAACCCCAAAGCTTAAAACACCCTTAACAAACTATTTATAGCAGACAAAAACAAGACTTTTATATGTTATATGCCAAGCTCAAAAACAGATGCAAGATAGGCTAAAAAGCTTTGCAAAAATGGGGTAAAAAGAGCAAGTTTGTTACCCTTGAAGACCTCCTTCACAAATGGTGGTCCAACTGCCTTTCCAAGCTCAAAACCAGCTCCAAAACTTCAAAAAAAAAACCCTCAAGGGCCTCAGCTCCTAAGAAAAGGTGTGATGGTGGGTGTTTGTGCACAAAAACGAGACTAAACACACACTAAACACAAGAAAGAGAGAGATATAGAGATAAAGGATATGTGTAAACCCTAACCCTAAAACTCAAGCTCTGAAAATGTTGTCTAAAATGTCTAACCCTCAAAACAAGAGAGAAGAGCCCCTCTTTTATAGACAATTTGTCTTGTAAAGCTTCCAAAGGAAGCTAACAAGAGAGCAATCCCTCCATACACTATGGAGGGGGTGACAGTGTATGCCAGTTGCCCAAAAATATCTGTAAAAGCAGATGCACAGTAGTCGGCCGGCCAAAAATGCAATTGACCAAAGAAATATAGCCGGCCGGCCATCTAGAGTGCCGGTCGGCCAAACATTTGGCCGGTGGCAACAAAACACAGTCGGTGGCCTCAAGCCATGGCCGGTGGAGTGTGGGGATGGCCCACAAGCCATTCCCTGCCCCTCCAAGGCAAAACACAAGTGTTTGGTGCAAAACCAGACACGAAACAGTCGAGTCGAGAGATCCTGAGGCAAGGCGCGTAGCCGAGACCTCCGGGAACTCAAGACGAACACAAACATGGATGATCACCGAGTGTTCAAACGGTGACGTCCAAGTCTTGAGGACGGTCAAAAATGGGGTGTCTACATTATCCCAATAATTTTTAAGTACTTTTTATCAAATTTAAATTTAATGAAAAAAAAATTAAACCAATTGTGTCAGTCAAGAGTGAGATTAGAGATGTTAAAAAAAATAAAAAAAAAATAAATAAGGAAACACTATGGTACGCACACTTCAAAAAGTGTATGTGCACTTTATAACTAAAGAAGAAAATGACATAAATCCATACTTTTTGAATAATAACTTAAAAACAAAAAAGTTATAACCAAGCATCACATAAAGTACAATCAAAGATCTCATGAGTCATAACTAAAAATTTGTCATAACTATATGTAGCTTGCTTTTCGTGCTCTTTCGGATACGATCAGCCCTACAGTTCGAACTCCCGTGCTTCTGAATTTGATTCCACAAGTGCAATGTGAAATAGATAAACCCAAATGAGTCCAAATCCGACAATTCTTTTGGAAAATCAATTTTAAATAAAAAAATGCCAAAAATGAACTGCTTTACCAGATTACAGAGTCGCCACCTAAATATTTTTGAGAAATGTAGGAAACCCGAGACTCGTTCCAAAGGCCACTTATCCATCATCACCAAAGTGTCTCGGCTCGGGAACTTAGGTACGAGAGGGGAAGGTCATGAATTGAGCACCCCACTCGCCCGATCAAAGAGATCATGATGTGAACCTTATGTACATTGTGGGTGTTTGGGAAGTGGATTTTTTGTAGGTTTTTTTAGTTGTAGGATATTATTGCAGAAAATTTTTTTTTGTGTTTGGGAAAATATTTGGGTTTTTTGTGGTTGGATGTGATGTTTGTGAGATAAAAAGTGAAATGATTATGGGGTTTGATGTGATATTTTGTTTGGATTTTTTTTTTTTTTTTTTTGGTTTTGTAACCAATTTGTCTTTTAGTGAAAAAAAACCAAAAATAAACCAAAAAATTTCCTTCCCAAACACCGCCATTATATGTTCTTGTTTCGATTTATTAGGCTAATTTACTATGTGTTGCACACAAGTATAGACTAATTTGCAAAATTTGAAACACTTTGATTTGATGTTTGTTTGAAAGGTGTTTTGAATATGTACTACTTAAAAAAGTGATCTCTTATGTACATTCATCAAGTTATCCCAACTTAACCAGTTAGCCTTCATCCACACGCATTAAAACAGGTATATCAAATAAGCACTTAGCCTCATGGAAAATATGCTAGATATAGCCACAATCACATGCATGCAATATGCTAAAACAATAAGTGCTTGCCTAGTACTCTGAGGCAAGACAGAAGAAAGAAAATAGTTAAAAAAATACATGATCCGAACGATGGGAATGACTAATGCAACACATACAAAAATACAACTAATAGGTTCGGTTGTCTAATATATCATGTAAATCACTTTGATAGCATACAGCAACGCATGTATTCAAGGAAGTAATAAATGACAATGCTGTTAGAATGATGAACCGAACCTTATGCATGCAAGACAAATGGATGCAAATCATGGAAAATACTAAAAGAAACACGATGTTTTGTGCTATCCATCATAAGCAAGTAAATAAAAAGGAGAAAGAAATAGGGGTGGGAAGACATACACATTATTACATATTTTCCCTCGCGCAGGAGGGTCCGCATGAATGTCCTAGCTAATTACTACGAATTAACTAACTATTACAAACCAAATGAAATGAATTAACTACACTAGATAATTATTACAAATTAAAATTAACTAATTAATTACAACACAATATTAATTAACTAAGCTATTACAAAATTCTAGGGGAAGTAACTCACTAATTAATTTAACACTGATTAAACCCAAGCAACGGTTAAAGAACCATGCATGCCAATGCGATTGTCCTTCCCGAAATGCCTCTGTTTTGCTGCCAAAACTATTCTGTATGCAGAAAAAGCCTCTGTTTTGCCACTACTTCTGCTCTATTTTGTAGGAAAATGAACACTGCCTAGTTGAAAAAGGTGGCTGGCTGGCCAGTAAAAGTGGACAGTCGTACAGAAGAGGTGGCCGGCCCGCCACTATTGTTGGTACAGGCCCAGTCCTAAGATTTTTGTGGCCCAAAGCCAATAATCAACTACTAAATTTCTGGGGCCCTTCACATTTTTTTTTTTATTGAATGAAAAAAAAAATTAAGGTAAATGATAAAAGATTTGTATTAAAATCACAAAAAATACTTAGCATTACATTATAACAGCTAATAAGTATCACTTGATCCTCGCTCTTCTTGCATTTTTAGAAGCAAATAAATCAATCATCCTTGCATAATCTAGTTTTTTTGCAAAATCATTTTCAATGGATAACAATGCTAATCCATTCAATCTTTCTTGTGACATGGTTGATCGAAGGTAATTTTTGATGATTTTTAACTTTGAAAAGCTTTTTTCCCCCGATGCGACTGTAACCGGAATAGTCAAAAGTATCCTATAAGCAACCCATGAATTTGGGAAACAATTTTCCATCAACTGTAGATGATTGAACACTTCAATTGGTTTATTGACTTCTTTTGGCAATCTCTCTTTCAAGACTTTTAGCTCCATCAATAAATCTCTTCCATCAATATTGGAAATCTCACCATGTTTTAAAAATTCTTCAAGGTTCACACACCCCGCCTTCAACAATTCATCGCTACACTTTTTCAAGTCCAACAAAAAGTCAAAGTTTGCCTCATATACTTTGAATTGTTTGAACCTATTTTTGAGTGAACAAAGGGCTTTATCAAAAAAATAAAGGAAGTAACCAACTCTAAATGATTCTTCAGCCAACTGGGTCACCTCTTCGCTAACATTCTCATCAAATTGTTTCTTTCTAGAAATGATGCGCTTTTCAACAAATGTAGGTTCAATTCCCAATTCACTTGCCATTTCTTTAGCTTCAACCATAGCCTCTATGAAACCAACTTCTCTATACATTGCAACATACTTAACAAGCCCATCTAGCTGCTTTACAACAACTGCTATATCCATATCTTCACTTTGAAGAAACTTGCTAACAGAGTTCACATGAAAAAACAAATTGTACCAAATTACAATACTAAACAAGAACTCAAAAGTCTCAAGTTCATGAGTTACCAGGGATTTAGCTTCACTTTTTGCAATCGAATCTAGGTAGGATTGTTGTATAAGTCAACTAAAGCATCTCTTATTTTTTAAGCATGGTATCTTAGTGGTTTAACACTTTCAATGCGACGACGACTTAACCGTGAGGCCTTCCTGTAGATTATCTTTTAACATTGCCCAACGTTGAATAGAAGATGAAAACAATACATATATGAGTTGTACCACACCAAAAAAAGTTTTTACTTTAGAGCAAGAGTTGGCCATATCACAAAGCACAAGGTTAAGACTATGACAACCACATGGCGTATAGAATGCTCTAGGATTTACTTGAAGTACTCTTGTTTGAACACCTTTGTTTTTGCCTTTCATGTTAGAGCCATTGTCATATCGAGGCACTGTTCGGGGGGACACGTGTCAAAATTTGATGGTTGCTGGGCTAAGTGGCCGGCCGGCCACCTTTCCTAGCAGGCCGGCCACCTTTCTCCCTTCAAATGCAAAAATCTGGCCGGCCAGTTCCCATAGGTGGCTGGCCATGCTCCAATATGTGCCTTTGGTCCTGTTTTACCCTCTAAAAGGAAGTTCCAAGCATTTCCATGCATCGGGAGTGTCAAAGGCCTCCGTTTCCCTCAGTTTCGGATGCGTTCCGTCACCCAGATTGTCCGAAATACATTTTGTTTGTAGAGTTGCTACTAAGTCTTGTTTATCGAGTTGTTGTTTTGCATATCGAGTTGTCGTTTTGCTTATCGAGTTGTTAAGTTTGTCGAGCTGTCGAGTGGCATGCGTTGAGTTATTACTTTTTGTTTAACTTTGTTATGCCTTATTTATCGAGTCATCAACATTGTTGAGTTTTGCTTATCGAGTTGTAAACTTGCTAAGGTTTTGTTATTTCTTAGTAAGTTAGGTTGTTTAGTTTGTTGTGTCGGTTCACTACCTGACTGGGCAAATACACAATGCACATTTCCATTCAATCTCATTTTGGTGCAAAATGATGCAATATGATGCTAAGAGTTTAAAATACAACACTTTTTCAAAAGCTGTTTCATTCCATCATGCTTCCTTTGTTACAACATTTTACAACAAGGGTACAGTTTTCCAAAATAAAACTGCCTAACAATATACAATGTGCTACAACTACTAGCAAAAGGTAAATAAAACAGGGAACAGCTGCATCAATGCTCTCAAGAGCAGGAATAAGAGGCCCTCTTCATCATCTTCTGCGAGGGCAGCCTCTGCACCACTGGCATCATCGTCTGAGTCGGAACTGTCGCCCTCAGGATCCTCCTCGGCCTCACCTCCAACCGGAACCGGGATCAGAGCCACCCTCTCTGTCAGCAGATTGTCTCTGACTGAGGATCTGCAGCCTCCTCTCCTCCTCGGGCTCCTCCTCTATGATGTGTGCCCTGCGTCTGCCTCGTCCGCCAGACGACTCCCCTCTCCCTACTCCTCAGAGAAGGCCTAGATGCCCAGCTCCTCCAAACGACCTGGATGGGATCCAGCATGTGGAACTGAGCATACACCGAGGCATCTGAAAATGAAGAAGCAATTTGAAATACATCAGCCAAAAAACATGTATATCAGATATAGATGCAAGCGAACTACACAAAGTGGGTGCATGCAGGTACAATATGTAAATGTGGGTGTGTCAGATTGTGCTCTACACAGGCAACCTATCAATGTAGTAAAAATGTCCAAGATCAGTATGTTCATCAGAAGTATGATAAATGAGAAAACTAAAGAATACCTGGAAACCCATGATGGACAACTGCGCCTCTCTCCGCAGGACCATGCCCTCAAGCGAGCGCTACCATCCCGAGCACCTCATCCATGTACTCCCTGGGGTGGCTGCAGAAACGAGCTCAAGTCATCAATAAATAAACAAATGCCGAAGTATCTGTGTGATAGACGGAAAACAGCGGAACATACCGGTGGTGTGTCAGGGTCGCTGACATATCGGTGGCCAGCACGAGGGCTCTATCGGAATCGAAATCGAGAGGTGGTCCCATATTGCCATCCCATCAAACTCAGTCGGCATATCTGGCCATCCAAGATGATGATGAGTCGGAGGAATCAGGGGAACCAGTCCACCCCCATCTCTAGATGAACCAGCCTTGCTGGTGGAAGGGACACTTGCAGCTCAAGCCCGGCTCGATGAAGGCATACCAGCAGATCTCCTCGTCGGAGTACGGACTCCTGTCAGCGGAGGCATCAAGTAGGTGTGACGGTAGGTCGCATACTCCCCCTGCTCCAGATGTAGGAAGGCATCGGTACCTAACACAGCATCAACGACCTCCTGGGGAGAGAGCCTATCGGCAGTCCGCATATCGTCTGGAGGCGCTGAAGGAATGTCCTGCTCAGGGTGGCCCCATACCTGACGCAAGAAGTGATCTCCCAAAAACCAGGCCCTCCCAACTGGCCCCTTGAACAAGATCCGATACCGGGAGGCCCTCTACGCTCCAGCAAAATGGAATCGGAGGTCTCTGCCCAAAGGAGCCCAAGGCTGCCATGTGATCTGCGGATAACCAATGCATAAGCTGATCAGAAATTGTGAATGTGCAAGAAAAATCAAAGGCATGAAAACATGGAGAACCGAGAGTTCTGAAATACCTCCGGCGACCGCACTGTATCAAAGTACGTCGCAGGTAGACGAGAGACTCCCGAGGTCTCAGCCGGTACTGGCCCTCGAATACGAGTGAATACGGGGCGTGAGGGGCACCTCCACTATAAGCTCTGGGGCTAGTATCGGGAAGTATGCATAGACCCATAACTATGAGAAACAGAGCAATAGCCATCAGAATACAGAATGCTGAGTGCAGAATGTAAATACAACATGCTAAGAGCAAAGTGCAGAATGTAAAGTGCGCCGTGTGCCATGTACAAATAATGAGGAGCAGAAATGTAAAATCAAGAGGGCAGAAAGTACCTCCCAGGCTCTCCAATAGCCGCCAACCATGTTCCCCCGTCCGCGGGAGGTCGCGCTCATATAGCAATATAAGGTAGCCAAGCTGGCGCCGCCCCAATCATACCGGCTAACCTGTGAAAGGTCAACTAGAGCGCTCAGCAGATAAAGCCCGACAGTGTTCCCCCTATCGGCAAACAGAGTGGTGCCGAAGAGGAACAACAAGAATCCGCGGGTATACTGTACCACCTCCCTAGGAGTCTCGGCTCCATCTCCGGCCTCCTGAAGTGGGAACAGAACCAGGTGTATCGGACCCTGCCCGAAGATCGGTCAACTGGCGGGCAAGCCCCCAATAAATATATCCAGGCGGCCTCCCACTCGCCCATGTCCTCGTCGTATGGGATGGCCCGAGCCTCCCACATCAAGGCCCGTCAGTATGGCAAAGTCAAACGGGGTCATGGTCATGTCCCCGGTGGCAGAGAAATGGAAAGAGTTGGTGGTGTCCCACCATCTCTCTACTAAAGCGCCCATCAGAGTCCTGCTAGCGGGATAGCGAGAGATCCCAGTGCAAAAGGTCCCGAACCCTGCCACATCAACCAAATCCCAGACAGCCTCCGGGAGCTCGGCGTACCACTCTCTCGCCGTGATAGAGCCGTATCCTCGCACAGTCCGAGCAGTCACCTGCGTTCAGAATGAACATATGTATTCAGTTTCAGAGAGAAATGAATAAGCTGTGTGCAAATGAAATGGATAAGCTGCGTGCAAGTGAAATGTATGAGTTGTGTGCAAAATCAGATCAAATACACAATCTGGGCTGCGTGTTCAGAAAATTCAACAATGAGCTGTGTGTTCAGAAAATTAGAGTTTGGGCTGCGTGTTCCACTCTCAATCAGTGTGTGTCGTGTGTTCACAATTAATCTGGGCTGCGTGTTCAGAAAATTCAACAACGAGCTGTGTGTTCAGAAAATTAGAGTTTGGGCTGCGTGTTCTACTCTCAATCAGTGTGTGCCGTGTGTTCACAATTAATCTGGGCTGCGTGTTCAGAAAATTCAACAACGAGCTGTGTATTCAGAAAATTAGAGTTTGGGCTGCGTGTTCTACTCTCAATCAGTGTGTGCTGCGTGTTCACCTTCAATTCGGGCTGTGTGTTCAGAAAATTAGAGTTTGGGCTGCGTGTTCTATACTCAATCAGTGTGTGCTGCGTGTTCACCTTCAATTCGAGCTGTGTGGTCAGAAAATTAGAGTTTGGGCTGCGTGTTCTACTCTCAATCAGTGTGTGCCGTGTGTTCACAATTAATCTGAGATGCGTGTTCAGAAAATTCAACAACGAGCTATGTGTTTAGAAAATTAGAGTTTGGGCTGCGTGTTCTACTCTCAATCAGTGTGTGCTGCGTGTTCACCTTCAATTCGGGCTGTGTGTTCAGAAAATTAGAGTTTGGGCTGCATGTTCTACTCTCAATCAGTGTGTGTTGCGTGTTCACCTTCAATTCGGGCTGTGTGTTCAGAAAATTAGAGTTTGGGCTGCGTGTTCTACTCTCAATCAGTGTGTGCTGCGTGTTCACCTTCAATTCGGGCTGTGTGTTCAGAAAATTAGAGTTTGGGCTGCGTGTTCTACTCTCGATCAGTGTGTGCTGTGTGTTCACCTCAACAATGGGCTGTGTGTTCAGAAAATCAGAGTTTGGGCTGCGTGTTCTACCCTCAATCAGTGTGTGCCGTGTGTTCACAATTAATTTATGGGTTGCATGTTCAGAAATTCAAAGTGATTGAACTATGTGTTCAAGATGCAAATAGAATATGGTGTCATAGACTAAGCATTCTAAACAAGCTGTGTACTCAAATGAGCCGATAAACATAGCAAAAGCACGAAATGCACTGAAAATGCAGAATACATTGCAGAAAATGTAAAGGCGAAGTAAATACCTCTCGTGCCTCATGAGAAAGGTGGGACTCTGGCTCCCGCAAAATCAGATCCCTAGGCGCTCGATCATCAAAGTCAGTGAAATGGTAGAAAACCGCCTGAGGAAGGACGTGCTCCTGAGGATGATACCTCTCGGGATCAAATGGCCGAACTCTCGGGGGCAAAGCCATAAAATCGGGATCACCTCCGGCACCTGGAGGACCTCCGCCATGTGGAAAATGACCCGCCATTTCGAAAAATCTGCAAAAAGGAGCAAAAATGAACGAAATGAGCCAAAATTGGAAAAAGTCAACAAAAGTCAACTCTTGGGAAATGAAAAAGTCAACAAAAGTCAACTCCCGAGAAAATCTCCCAAATATTGAGACAAACTCACCTCAAGTGGCGAAAATGAGAAAAGAAGCACCAAAATCAAAATTTAATCGGTTCAAAGTGACGAAAACTGAAAGATTTCGCGAAAACAACTTGCGTGGGCCGTTGGAAAACGTGTATAGAGCACAGATCTGAGAGAGAAAATGGTTTGGGAAGGAGGAGGAGCAATTTCGGAGCTGCACTTGTGAGGAAAAGTGCTTTGGATGAGCACATTTAAAGAAAAGAGGGTAAAAGGACAAACTGCCCCGAATCTGGGCTAGGTGGCCGGCCGGCCACCTTTTCTGGCAGGCCGGCCACCCCTCTCCCAAACATGGCCGGCAGCCTCCCCTGGAATAAAACTGGCCGGTGGGTTCCCCATGTGGCCTCCAAGCTCCTGCAAATTTTGGTGATGATTGGAGTCCCCGGGACCTGAAAAAGTACAAGAAAGTGCACTTTCCGACGCGAAATCGCTCCGCCGGAACTTCACTTCAACTTTCGATGCGTGTCTCATCATTACTCATCAAAAGCAAGGTGTATCCTTTTTGAATGATGTTGTGACCCTTCCGGGGGGGGTGAACCGGAGGTCGTGATCGATCGTCCTCGCCGAAACGCGCATTTCTTCGTTCATCGTTTTGTGACAAACGTGCATCCTTAGTTTACACTTTGTTCTGCATTGTTATGCACATCACTTGCATTCTCATGCATATACTTGCATTGTTATGCATGTTCCTTGGTATTACCAGCCTCGTCCGTGCTTAAACTTGCGTTGTCACGCGCGTTTCTTCTCGCATTGGATGCACTCACCCATCGACATCACATTTGTCGGCATTTCAATATCACATTGAACATATGTTGCTAAATATATTGTGCTTGTTGAGTTTCTTTCTTTGCAGGCACGATATTGTATGTACGGTTCATTGAGGCGTGTGCAACCAGACAAATCGCGTAGGTATCGTATCTTCTCCGTGTGAGACGTGGCGAGAGTTGAACAATTCTCCGCATTCTTAACTGTATGAAATGTAGTTGTGCTTTGCATCCTTGCTTAAAAACTGTTGCATCTATTTGTGAATACTTGCTTTATTACACGCTTGCTGCATTTGCATGATCATGAGTTACATCCGGCTTTATGCATATCGCTTTGCATTTTGCCCCCTGCCTACGGGCACATCTTGGTTTATCTTGCCTATTTGTCTAAGTCTTCGGCCTTGTCAAAAATGGGTCGTCTCTGGGCTTTGACATTCACTCTCGTCACTTATGACTTCCGAGTTCTGTCAAAGAGGGGCAACTGTAAACACCCCATTTTTGACCGACCTTAAGACTCAGACGTCACCGATTGAGCGCTTGGTGATGCTGCATATCGTGCTCGTTCAGAGGTCTCAGAGTCTCGGCTACGAGCCTTGCCTCCGGACTTCCGGACTCTTTTGTGCCTTGCCTCAGTTTGCGAACCAGGCTCCGTTTTCTCCGTTTTCTCTTCCGAAGGAAGGGAGAGGTCTCGTAGATCATCTCAGTGTCCGTAGGCTACGTTTCTGTTCGTGTCGTAGGCCATTTTTCCCGTTTGGAGCCCAGTTTTCGGTTTTTCAGAGCCGTTGGCCGTGTGCCTCGGTTCGGACCGCTTAACCATCTCCATTTGCTCCGGTTTTTGGCATGCATCTTATTTCCTCCCTTTTGAGGGACACTGTGGCTCAAGAGACCAACTTCGTGGTCAAACGCCACCTCCGGTGCTTAACAGTCAGTTTTCGAGGCCCCGGGCCGCGCGCGTTTTGGCCCCCGAACCTTCGTTTTACATCGGTTTGAGTTCATTTTTGGCAGAGGGACCTCATTTTCATTGTTAGGAAGCTTGTAGAAGGTGGAGGCCAGCAATTGTCCTGAATGCCAGCTTTATTCCTTTATCGCTCTCCGTCGCCCGTTTTTCTCGCTAGAAAGCTAGTGTTGACCACTCCCGGGCCACTTTCTTGGGCCATCAACCACATATTTGTGTTGTACATACCTGGGAGGCCACCAATATGTCATGGTCGGCCAGCAATTGTTCCTAACCCTTTCGAACCCCTCTAAAAAGTTAGGTTTTCTCTCTCCTGGTTCACTTTTTCTGGGTTTTGACCACATGGTTGTGTTGTGCACACATGGGAGGCCACCAATATGGGTGGCCGGCCAGCATTCTCTGATTGACCCTTTTGAACCTGGCTGGCCGGCCAGGGGAGGTGGCCGGCCGGCCACCTGAACCCTTTGAACCTGGCCGGCCATGCTCCCCTCTGTTGGTTCCTTACAGCTGCACCCTCCTTTCCCCCCCAGATCCTGTATCCGATGGGGGGTCTTTTGGGAGGGAAATTTGAATTTGATTTTCCCCCCTTTCCACCACTCCTCTCTCTATAAAACCAGACCCTCCAGCTCCATTTTAGGGGGTTACAAAAAGTTGTGTGGAGCTCTTGCATACACTCTCCCTCTCTCTCTACTTCAACCCCCCCAAGCCCTAAGGTTCTTGCACCAATCCATAGCACCACACCTCCACACTCCATTCCAGCCACTTGGAGGCTATTTTCAGAGGTTAGGAGCACCATTTCTTCAACCAAAAGCTGCTGGAGCTTTGTGCTAAAAGGGTAAGCTTCTTTTCCCTCTTTTTTGTTCCTATTTTGCATGCAATCTTAGCCTTTGTTGCTTATATTTTTGGGCTCCGACCCAAACTATAAATAGTCATATTTTGAGCTCCTTTTTATGTTTGATCAAGGACCTCTTGCTGTTTAAGGTCTCCTACTATCACTTGCCTCTTTAACTCTCTTTTAGGCCTTTTTTTGCATAGTATTTTAGGCTTATTTTTGAGCTGTTTTGGACTTAGTCATAAACTGTAAAATATTATGTTTTGAGCCCCTCTTCAACATTGTTGAAGGGCTCTCCTCTGTTTGAGGCCAGAAGCTACCACTTGTCTCTTTATCCCTCTTTTAGGCCCTTTTCTTGCATGTTGATTTAGCCTCACTTGTGTTCATTTTCCAGACTTAATGTAAACTGTAAAGTGCCTTGTTTTGAGCCCCTCTTCAACTTTGTTGAAGGGTTCTTTGCCATTTGAGGCCAGATGCTGTCCCTTGTCTCTATTCTCTCTTTTAGGGCCTTTTTTTGCATGATAGATTAGCTCTATTTATGTTCACTTTTGAGATTTGTCATAAACTGGAAAGAGACTTGTTTTGATATCATCTTCATGTTTTATCAAGGGAATTTTCTTATTTGAGGTCACATGCTTCCTTGTATGCTTGATTCCCTCCTATTTTGAGCCTTACACCCTAGCCCTTGTTGCATGCCTTGATTGACCTTCTAGCCACTAGAATCCAGTGGATTTCTAGTGGCTTTGATGCTATTTTGAGCCTCCAAATCAGAGGGGGGTGACCCCCTCTCACCTTGACTTGTTTGATGGTCATTTTGGCCTTCCAAAGAGACCCTATCTTGCATGCTTCTTAGTCACATTTCAGGGTCAATTTGGTGAGTTTTAAGACTATCATATTTGATTTTCAAAGTTGATTTGGGGCTGCCACATGTCTATCTTGTATGTGCCTAATAACTCCTTGCATGGCCCTCTAAAGGAGCCCCTCATTTGTGCATGTGTTGGCTGTCTTTCCATGTGTATTTGGGCGTATTTTGGCATATTTAGTTCACTGATTTTTTCTGGTTTAGTGAGATTCCATGTGCTTCATATACGTGCCATGTAATCCATGTTTGATAGTCAAAATCGCATGCTATTTTAGGCCATCTTGCTAGCATCTTTTGGCCATGCTTTGAACTAGAAATGTTCATATTTTGGGACTGCCTTGGTTCTTTCTTCATACTTCATGATCAAATAGTGCATGCTTTGTATAGCTATAGGTCATTGTGTATGCCTAGTTTTGAGTTTCGGGGTTCACCTCATGCATCGGGTGCCATATTGCCATGTTTCGGGGCTGTTTAGCATCATGTTTTAGTGCTGAAATTTTTTTGTTTGCATATCATGTTCCATGCCTTACCATGCTTTGGTAGAGTGCCATTCGTGCCTTAGGTTCAGTCCTCGGTTCGCGTGCACGTGTGCACGCATCTCGAGTGTCTCATTTCCATCTCATGGCCTCCTATGTGAGTGTGGTTGAGGTCCACTCGTGTTGGTGTAAGTCCACTATGCATTGTGTATGCCATTTCATTTCATGGCATTGTGTATGCTAGGTTGTATGTTAGCGCATTATCTATGCCATGTTACCTCGTGCATCGTGTATGCCATTTCATAGCATTGTGCATGTTAGGTTGTGTCTTAGTTGCATTCATGCATGTCATGCATATTGCATTGTGTTTGGGAAGGAGTTAGCCCGGGCACGGGAAACGAGATACGTTTCGTACTCCGAGTGACGGAACGTGTCTCAATTCCCAGTCACCGACACTCCAGATTATCCATGATGGAGTCTCGGTCTTGTTGTGTTTATGTGTGCATTCATTTCATATTAAGTCGTGCAATTCGACTCCTCGGCCATCATGCATCGATATGCGTGATTGGTGGCACGAGGATCGAAGACTACGCTCCCTGAAGAGTAGTCAAGCATACATATGTGAAAATACATTGCCATGCCCCTTTCCTGCTCTCTGTTGCAGCAAATCAAAAACCGGCAATCTTTTGGGGCTTCGCGCAACATTCCGGGCTTAATTATAAACAGAGGCTAATTGGGGCGTCGCAATGGATTTCTGCGCCAAGCAACCCAAGCATGCATCATTCATCATTTGGAACAGAGCTGAGGCAGTCCATGGATTTGCGTGTTATTTATTTCATTCCTTGGTTAATTTGTTAATTAATTAGGAATTTTGTACTTATTCGGACTGTAAATTATTCATTTGGGACTGTATATTATTTATTTGGACCCTCCGAGTGAGGGCACAACTGTAATAAGTGTGCGTGCGTGTGATGTATGTCTTCCAACTCCACGTCTTTCTCTCCCTTTTATTTACCAGCTTATGATGGTTAGATTAGGACACGTTTCAATTAGCATACAGTATGATAGCATGTTTGCATTCATTCATATGTTTTGCATGCACCGGGCTCGGCGCATCATACTAACTGCATTTGTATTTCAATTCCGAGTTGAATACATGTTAGCTGTAGCATTCCATATGCCATGTTTAGAATAGCCGAGCCTGCTATAGTTGCATTTTTGCATGTGTTGCATTAGGCATTTCTGTATAGTTAGGATCATGCATGGATTTCTAATTAGCTTCTGTTTTGGCTTGGAGTACTCGGTAAGTTTTTACGTTTTAGCATCCTTGCATGCGTGTGAGTGACTACCATGAATAGCATGCTTACCATGAGGCTATGTGCTTATGTGATATAACTGCCTGAATGCCTGTGGGTGAAGGTTGGGTTATTTGGATTGGAACAATGCATTGACTGTGAGTTTTAAGCCCACTAGATAGTGGCAAAACCATCTTTTCTAAATCCACCCGAGGGTGGCAAAATCTGCACTTTAAGCCTACTTGCGAGTAGCAAACCATCTTTCAAAAACCAAACATGAAATGTTTTGTTCCAAATCAGACGACCCGGTCTATACTTGTATGCTGTGCGCATCACATAGTAAATCTAGGCTAAATACCGGAATAAGAACACATAATGTTTTCAAAACTTGATATCATGGTTAGTAGAGGCTGATCTTTGATCGGGCGAGCGGGGGTGCTCACGAAGTGACCTTCCCCAATCGTACCCAAGTTCCCGAGCCGAGGCAACTTTGGTGATGACGGACACGTGGCCTTAGGCAAACAAGTCAGGGTTTCCTAAATTTCCCAAAAATAAAATATTTAGGTGGCGACTCTGTATCTGGCAAAGCAGTCCATGTTTGGCACTTCTTTCAAAAATCTGTTTTCTCAAAATGATTTGGCGGATTTGGACTCTTTGGTTCAGATTAAGAACCGTGACATTTGAGTCCTGAACTGTAGTGAGCCCAAAATGAACGGAACGGGGGACTCAACCCTCCCTGGGCGTTCGGGGACGTCTACACTTGCCCTCTTAAGTCACCAATATCAAGTTGAAGGTTAACTAATGCTTCTTGAAGTTTATCAAAAAGTCTCATCCCCGATGTATCATCCACATTCAAGAATTCCAAAAAAAACTCTCACTTTAATTGGACTTGTTGAAACATCCACGCATCGTACAACAAGAGACATTTGTTCTTGATGGCTTATATCCGGTGTACAATCAAGTATGACCGAAAAGTATTTTGCTAGTTTGATTATCGACAAAATTGCACTTTTGACTTCCCGACCAACATTTGTATCACCTCATTTTGAATTTTATGACTCAAATAATGGTAATGAATCTCACCCTTTTCTATCTGCCGCAAGTGTTGTTACATCGTTGGATCAAACTCGCCAATCATTTCAATTTTGCTTAAAAAAAGTCCATTGCTCTCTTTATAAATCTTCTTATGGCTTCCACGAAAAGGCAAATTATTCTTGGCAAGTGTTTTCACAACTACAATTATCATCAATAAAACCCGTCTCAAGTGCTCTCTTTCTTTGTTAACTTGTTCTTGTATACTTTTATCTATTGTTTGATGCTTTCCCAATCTTTCCTCCAACTCAATCCATTTGCTCATGCAAGTAATGTGCTCGTTACCACTTTCATGGCCTTTAACTGTCTCACAAATATTTCTCTAGTCTTTAAATCCTTCGGTAGCCAATTGAGTCTTATTTCCCTCTTGCTTAAACAACTTACAACAAAAGCAAAATACTCTATCCAAAAATTCCGAGTATATCAGCCATGTCCTATCAAATTTTTCTCCATTTGGTAAATGCCGAATGTAATGAACAGGTGAGAAATGCCTATGCCTAGAAGAATCATCCTTAGGGAAGTTGAACTCACAATTTCTTCTCGCAGGACCTCTTTCAACTAAAAAATCTCGTAAATTCTGGTCAATTATTTTCCAAGTCCCTGGATCATCTATATTTGAATGCTCACATTCCGTATTCATCTCATCATCTTGATTGGCTTCTGCACTCCCAAATTTGCCATTTCCTTCTTCATCCACCAAATTTTCATTCTCATTATCCACCAAATTTTCATTCTCATTATTTACCAAAGTTTCAAACTCTTCACTATTTAAGTCTTCAACTGATTGTTTTGTTTGTTTGTCACTCGTAAAGAATTTATCAATAGCTCCTCTTTGACACTCAACTAATTTTTTTGACTCTTTGCTTCTTTTTCCTTTTTGTGAATCCAGACAGATAATTTCTTTTAAGAGTCATGATGAGCTGAGATCAAACTATTTTTTTAGATCAAAATTCAAAACAAGAGCACCACCACTTAACAAAACACAAAACTTTTAAATTATGTTATGTGAATTATTAAACTTAAACAAATTCTTCTTGATGATGTAAATACCAATATTATAATAGCAATTAATTGTGCAAAAGACAAGACAAATATTTAATTAATTGAATAGAAAAAAAAAACTATTTACCTGTGCTTGTTGAGATCAAAATATTTTTTTAAATCAAAATTCAAAACAAGAGCACCACCACTTAACAAAACACAAAACTTTTAAATTATGTGATGTGAACTATTAAACTTAAATAAATTCTTCTTGATGATGTAAATACCAATATTATAATAGCAATTAATTGTGCAAAAGACAAGATAAATATTTAATTAATTGAATAGGAAAAAAAAATTACCTGTGCTTGCTACTTCGTCCGTGTGTGCTGCTGCTTCGTTGAATCGTTGCTTTGATTTGTTGGCTTGGGCTGCTAGTGTGTGCTATCAAACAAATGTAGGGAAGGTTGGATTAAGAGAAGATAGGGTTAGGAATTAGAAAAAAGGGGCCTTTCAAACTGTTGGGCTGGGCCTTAACTGTTGGCCTTTTAATGGGTCAAAAAAATTAAGTTAGTTTGGGCCTTTTTTTAAAAAAAATTTGGACTTACAACATACCTAACATATTATACTAACTTATAATAGGATGGGGCCCCTATTTTGGGCCTATTTTGAGGGGCCCTAAGCCATGGCCTTGTGGGCCAATGGCCAGGGCCGGGCCTGTGTTGGTATTGCCCTACTGCAGCAGAAAAAGAACAGAGTAGAAACAGAGTGTTTCCAGGAGATGTCTGTCCACCCTGCCTTTCCTTCTCATTAAACAGATCAAAGGAGGGGTGGACTTAATGCACAAGCCATCAATCAACGCAAACTCATTGCATGATAACTTATGGACCAAGGGATACAATCTTAATAAATGATAATGAAGACACACAAAAACCTCTCCCTATCATGGCTTTGATCAAGGGAGTGGTTGACCTTCGAACCTTGAACCATTTTCATCATTAACAAGTATGAAATGACTCAAGACTCCATAGGTTCAATTAATGTCCGATTGAACCCAAGTTGATTTTATTATCTTGCTTCATTTTAGCCCCAATGTTATTACTCCATTTAATTACCTTTCCATTCATTAATCAATTGAGTCCAAAAATGAAGATTAAGTCCACTAATGGAGAGGAGTGTCAAAACGAGAGCTGTTTTAGACATGAGAGAGAAAGAGAGAGAGATCATGCCGTTAGATGGCATGGAAAAGGTGAATTTCTGAGGTTTCAGCATAAACGCACTTTTTTCATTGAGCCATACTTCACTTTGTTTTCCGTTCCTCTATGTCGCGGTCCGATGTTGGGACCCAATTACACATGTTTTTCGCTTTGGGGCACAAGAAATGTGCCCAACTTTTGAAGAATTTCAAGCACTGATAGAATCCTGGCGCGACAAGGAGATCATGCCTCAGCCCCATTTTGGCCATGCCCCGGCTTTGGGATGGATGTACGGACTTACTTTGCATGAAGCTCGATCTTTTGCTTATAACGGGGGGCTAGATAAACCCGGGTTGATTCATTGATTTTCTGACATCAACGACAGAGGCGACCTTCTTTGGCGAGGCTTTCGGCAACATGCCCTCTATTTATGTATGCTTGCACACTTTTTTCTTGCCCCTAGTTGCAGCGGAGCCAACATTCAGTTGATCGAAATGGCTCAATGCCTAAAAGGAGACCAAAGCTGCATTGGTTTGTTACTAGGCGAGACCTTGATGGGTTTGGACGCTTTTCATTGGCGAGAAACCACTCGGTTCGTGGGGAGTCCACTACTTCTTCAGGTATTTATTTCCCACCCTTTCTTATTTATGTTTCTTACATCACTCGGCACTCACGCTCTATTTTTCTCTCAAAGCCCTTTTCTTTACTTTTCTCTCAGCATACATCTCTCTATTCTTTAATCTCTCTTATTTTTCATCCCTTCCCAGGTGTGGTTAATGGATAAGCTGAAAGTAGTGGACCCTTGCCCTGAGTATTCAACCCGAGCTTACTTCTTTCGCTAGCGGCTGGTGGATTTTCTCACAGAGGGATGGTGGTGCAACTGGATGTACAGCAGATCTGCAGCTGACATCGCCTGGCATTGCTCCTAGCTTAACTTGGCAAAGATGAGCTATAGCATGACTCAACAACTGGGAATACAATTGATTGGCCTCACATATGGGGTGTTCTATTTCCCCTTCCGGTTCAGACGCCAGTTTGGACATGATCAGAGCTAGCCAAAAGAAAAGATAGAATACCCAGCTTCATTCTCACTTCATGGTTCACACTTGTCTCGGTACCTTACTGCTTGGAGGACGAGAGGGCTCCTGGCCCCTGCCCCTAGCTTCAGTTATGCCTTTTCTGGCGAGTGTTTGGCTTGGCTTGAAGACGAAGCACAGGTCAGGCCAACTTTGACTACAGAGACTTCCGCGAGCACGAGCAAAGGACGCAGAAACACCTGACTCACCTATGCCCCTAGTTTATTGTTTTGACCTTTCTTTTCCAGTTTTATGATGTAAAAGCAACTTTGATGTTAAATTAGAGAGTTAGAGAATGTACCCATGTTGAAATCAATGGAATTAACAGTGTGAGCACTAAAAATTTTCCTTTTGGTCCCAAAATGGTCTAAGTTATAAAAAGGTAAAATTTTGAACAAAATCAACTTTTATTAAAACTTTTCAAAACAATTTTTGGGAAGTGAACACTGCCTGACACGCACGGAGTCAGTCCTCAAGATACACAGCCCCGAATCAATAGATTATAACTACCCATAACTGCATTCACTAACACTGCTCTGTATTCGAACTTGCCTTTTCTGCAGCATTAAAGTAACATAGCCGAGCTAGAAGATAGTGGACAAAGACAGCCTGATCAAACATAATGAACAGGACAGTTGAGTTGGAGATGGTTATGGCCAAACTTCAGGATGAAGTTGCCGACGTATCCCGAAGATGGGAATCAGGCCTTACGGAGTTCGGTTCTGGTTCACTCGAGTTTAACTTTCTCCTTTTATGCTCTAACTTTTGCCAAAGCCGCCCTTCCAGGTTTTCAACCTTATGAGCTCAGTTTTTCTTTATTTCTAATTTTTCAAGGTCTAACTTTTGCCTAGGTCGCCCTTCCGGGTTTTCAGCCTAGCGAGCCTCTCAAAGGTAATACTTCTTCAACTTGTCCAGATTGATCGACTGCAAAAACTCCAGGCCAGATCGCCCCTCCTGACCAGATAGACTTGATGATATAAGGACTAGTCCAATTAGGTCTGAACTTGCCTCTAGGGTCATGTATGAGAGCTCGGTTGTCTTTTAGCACCATATCTCCCTCCTTGAGGTTTTGGGACTTGACCTTTTTGTTAAAAGCCCTAGCAATTTTACGTTGGTAACCTTGGACATGATACAATGCCCTTAGTCTTCTTTTATCAAACAACATTAACTCCTCAAATCTACTTTGTTGCCAGTTTCCCTCTGCTATTTGACACTCGGCCATAACTTGTAGCGACATCACTTCAATCTCGATGGGTACAACAACTTTCATCCCATAGACGAGAGAATAGGGGGTTGCCCCTATAGATATTCGGATTGGTGTTTTGTATCCCCAAAACGTGAATGGCAGTTAATCCGACCAGTCTTTGTAGGTCTCCATCATCTTCCGTAGGATGTTCTTGATATTCTTGTTCATAGCCTCAACAACTCTGTTGGTCTATGGTCTATACGTTGACGACTTATGAAAAGCCACATTACACTTCTTAAGCAAATCCACCACCTCTTTCTTGAAGTGTGAGCCATTATCTGCTATGATTTTGTTCGGTACCCTATATTGGCAGATGATGTTATTTCTAATAAACTTGGCTACATGCGATGCCTTCAGTACGACATAGGATTGAGCTTCTACCCATTTCGTAAAATAGTCAATCACCACCAGAATGAACTCAAGTCCATTCGAGCCCTTTGGCAAGACTGCACCAATAACGTTAATTTCCTAGATTGAGAAAGGTCATGGCGAAGCCTTGTTGTAGAGCTTTGACGGCGAGATATTCATGTGATTGGCATAAATTTGACATTTGTGGCATCGCCGTACAAAACCAATACAAGCCTCCTCCATAGTTTACCAATAATAGACTTGCCTGAGGATTTTCCAGGCTAGCATCACACCGTTCATGTGTGCCCCACACTCGCCCCCCTGGATGGCTTCCATGAGGCGCTTTGACTCCTCTTCTTCAACACATAGCTTGTGCATTCCCATAGGACCTTTTTTGTACAGCTTATCTCCACAGATGATGAACTGGATAGCCAGACGCCGTATTCCTCATTTGTCCTTGGCATTTGCCCCTGGTGGATACGTCCCTTTTTCCAAAAAATTCCAAATGTCATAATACTAGGGGTTTTTATCTTGAACCTCATCTATCGCAACGAGAGTCTCATAAGCCGACGTGTATTTCTATTCAATGATAATCGGACGCATCTTGACTCCAAGGGGGATGTCTACCATAGAAGATAGAGTTGCCAGTGCGTCGGCAAACTGATTGTTCTCTCCAAGCAGATTCGTAAATGTTAGTTTTTCAAACCTCGGAATCAACATATCCAAGGTCTGATGATAAACCTTTATTTTCTTTTCTCTGACTTTCCAATCTCCATTTGCTTGAGAAACAACCAAGTTTGAGTCTGCAATGACATCCAACCTTATTGCCCCTAGTTCAAGGGCAGCTTCCAAACTAGCAATACACGCTTCATATTCTGCTTCGTTGTTGGACACTTTGAATCGGAGTTTGAAGGCTAGGGATATATGGGAGTCGTCTGGTGCTATCAGCAACACACCTATCCCATAACCGTATTGATTAGACACTTCGTCAAAATACATCATCCACGTTTCCTCTTCTACGTGCAGAATGTCTTCATCTAGGAACAAGTATTCCACTGCCTCATCTTCTCCTACCGGGTGGTCTGCCAGGAATTCCGCTACAGCTCTCTCTTTAACTGATTTGCGCATGACATACTTGAGATCAAATTCAGAGAGAAGAAGCAACTAGCGAGCTAGCCTACCCGTAAGCGTCGGTTTCTTGAAGAGATATTTGATGGGATCTAATCTCGAAACCAGGATTATAGATTGAGCTAACAAGTAGTGCCTTAACTTTCTGATAGCCCATACCAAGGCTAAGCAGGCTTTCTCGAAAGGAGTGTAACGGGTCTCATAGTCCAGCATCTTTTTGCTCAAGTAATAGATGACCTTCTCCACCTTATCTTCAGATTCTTGAGCTAGCATGCACCCCATGGTTATAGCTATTACTGATAAGTACAGAATCAAAGGCTTCCCCACTTCGACGGTGACAACACAGGAGGATTCTGGAGATACTGCTTGACTTGCTTGAAGGCAAACTAACATCGATCGTCCCATCAGAACTTATTTCCTTTCTTTAGGAGACCAAATAGTGGTTCACAAGTCAAGATTAATTTGGAAATAAACCGTCTTATGAATTGCACTTTACCTAGAAAGTCGCGCACCTCCTTTTCAGTCCTTGGTGGTGGTATTTCTAAGATGGCCTTAATTTTGAAAGGATCTACTTCAATTCCCCTCTCCGTGATCAGAAATCCCAGCATTGGAAGGTGCATTTCTATGGATTTAACCTCAATTTGTATTCCCTGATCCGTTGAAAGAATTTTTCCGGGGCGGTGTAGTGGCCTTCTCCTTTTTTGGACTTGACAATCATGTCGTCCACGTATACCACAACCTCTTTGTGGATCATGTCATGTAGAATGGTGGTCGCAGCCCTCTGATAGGTAGCCCCAGCATTTTTCAACCCAAAAAGCATGACTCGGTAACAGTAGGTCCCCCACGGTGTGGTGAATACAGTCTTTTCTCTGTCCTTGGGTGCCATCAGAATTTGGCTATACCTGGAAAACCCATCCATAAACGATAGCAATGCATGGCCCACGGTGAAGTCTACCAATTCATTAATATGCGGCAGTGGAATGTCATCATTCGCACTGGCTCTGTTCAAATCCCAAAAGCTGACACAAACCCAGATTCTGACATCCTTCTTCGACAGTGGGATGATATTGGCGAACCAGGTCGGATACTTAGATACTAACAAGAATCCTACATCAATCTACTTGGTGACCTGTTCCTTGATTTTCAGCGCCTAATCCGAACGAACTCTGCACAGTTTCTATTTCACTGGGCGGGACCCGAGGTCAAGAGGGATCCGGTGCTGTACAATATCAGGATCGATTCCAGGCATATTTTCATAGGACCACGCAAAAACATCTTTGAAATCTTTTAATAAAGCGATTAAACATTCGCGTTCCTCCGAATGACAACGTGGACTTGATATGGACCAAGCGTGGATTCTTCTTAGTACCCACATTAATGGAAATGATTTCATCAAAACAAGGCTTAGCGTATCTTTCCTCCTCTCGATTAATCAAGTTTTGCAAAGCCAGAGGAATTTATTCCTCTTCGTTTTTATTAAAATTTTGAAAATCTTGGTCAATGCAATAAATCAACGGCACAGAGAAGTACTCAGAATCTGCAGCGTTTTCATTCAAAAGGTCCAGATCTTCGGTTACAGACTCAAAAAGAAAAGCTGAATAAAGACCTAGACAGGACTTTGGCATTTGGGTTACCACCCCTGGAAATACTAGACTCAGACTCGGAAGAACTTGAATCTGATCTCGACTCCATGGACTCAATGGAATTAGATTCTGGCTCATTACTCGATTCAGAACTGGAAAGAAAGCCTTTCTCCAGCTGCCAAGTAAGATAGTGCCCTCGATGCATGCAGAATGCCACTAGTTAGGTCCACACCCGGTTCTTCCCCGATCATGGAGACAGTAAAGTTATCCCCCAAGTACTCCAAGTCAGTGCAGGATCTGTCAGGAGATTAACCAGTGTCGCCCCTACTTCAACCCCACTGTTGTCTGAGTCATCTTCCGTGCTCTAGCTAACTTTGATGTTTGGCTCATCTTGTTCTTCATCGCTGCCATGCAATTGTAGATTAAAAAAGATCTCGAATCCGGGGACCCGCTTTTTCAAGGAATTTACCCAAGGCTCAGGAAAGCCCCAAAAAGGAAAATCCTCTTCTTCTCAAACAAAATGACCATTCAACGTCCCCCGGATTGGCCTATAAACGAGCTCATAATGCTTCCCAGCTCTTTTGGCCTTGGTTTTGCTCCTCATTTCTTCCCCATTTCTCATCCAATCCTCTTTGGATGGTACATAGCCCAATCTAAAGGCATACGGGTTATGTGGCACCTCGGCTGATGTTGTAACACCTTTTCACCTGCTCATTCCGAGCCTCATTCCTGGGATATGCCGCAACTTGTTCAGGAAGTAGATGGACTGGGTACTGACATACATGCCTTCATCCACGGCCAGAATGGTCTGCATTACTTGGGCTTTCGCCAGAGTAAATCCTGAGAGGAATATATCCTCATCGCCATGGTTGATCTCTAGCACTGGCATAGTCACCTCTGGAGGCAAATGAATGGATAAGTTTCCAAAAACAGTTGCTACCCCTCCGCCATAGGGTACTTCAACATCTAATGGAGGGTAGAGAAGACAGCCTTCACATGATGTAACCAAGGCCTCCCTAACAGCAAATTAAAGGTGGCTGGCACATCCAGTACGTGGAATTCAATCTCTTGCTCTGATGGCCCACCTGGACTCACACTTTCACTGTACCCATGACCTCTCTGCTTGTATTGTCATGCGCCCGTATCACCTAGGCCGTAGGGATAAAGTCTGAAGATTTGAGGCAAACCGCATAGGCAGTACGGGAAGGACAGACATGAATGGCAGAACCAGTATCTACCAACACCATTGGCACCCACTTCTCCCTATATTCCACAGAAATGTATAACGGTTTGTTGTGAGTTGATCCTTCCAGCGGTTGCTCTTTGTCAGAGAAAGTGAGCATTGGCTTAGCACTAGAAAGACTAGGCCCACAAGTTACTCGGGCATAGTATTAATGGAAAATTTACCCTTGTCTATTGCCGACAATACTGCATGCCGATGCACCCGTGAAGCCATAAGGAGCCCCCAGATAGAGATATCATTTTGGATTTTCTCGAGTTGCTTTAGCACTGACTCCTCTTCTAGTTGCTTCTCCTTCTGTTTCTCAACCTCTTTTGTCCTTTCCCGATGGCTCTACTTGATCCAGGTGTGGCGGTTTAAAGTACTATCCACTTCAGGTAAGATGGTTTATCTCCTCAGCATACCATGTATCAACTAGTCAACATCAGTACGAGCTAGATGCAAATCATTGTCGTCCCACCACTCGCCATCAACTGCTGACAAACAGTTGTCCGGCTCTACTTGGACCATTTTCACAGCATAAGTGTCCCCCGCAGGGTGCCACGCAATTACGATTTTTCGGCTGTCTTCAATTCTTTCTCTTTCAAACTATCTCAGTGCAGCTTCCTGTTCAGTATCTACAGTGCTCACAACACCCACTTCTTGGGTTGGTTTTCCCGCACATGCGCACTCTAGCAGTTTTCCTTTTTCATTAGCCTTCTCGGCCACTGCAGCTACCTCTGTTTCCTTTCCCTCTGGTTTAATCCCAGTTTCTTTTTCCTTGTCTGGCTCATCACTCAGCCATCCGGTATTGTCGGTTAATCCATTCAGGTCAAACCACCCAATCTGTACATCTCCCTGATCATGCTCATCGAAAAATTGTAAGTTGTCTAGATCTTTTTCGAGATCTGCAGGGTCGTCCAACCCTTGGCTTGGGCCATCCTCCCTAACCACATTAAGATCCACCGATGTTAGTAGCACCACCTCGAGCCTAGTTTGCCTGGTTGGCACGATATAGCAACTCGGATCATATACCTTTTTACAAAAGTCCCCGGGACACCCCAATAACAAACTAGTACCTCCCTTCGAGGTCGACATCCCTTCTGCTGCAAGTGTCATCACCATTGACCTATGAGGCTCAACTTGTGGGTTAGATGCATCCATCACGCACAAGTCTGTGCCCTCAGGAAGAAACAGCATCAGTTTTGGTAGATGGGAGGGGGTAATATATATGCTGGGGCATAAGAGGTGGCCAACGTATAGATAAGGTTTAGCTTTAGAGGTGGGGGGACTTGGTTATGGGCCGAGAGTGGATTTGTGGTTACATTTGGTTTCTGGGGTGGAACGATAACCTTGTTGTCAATGAGGTCCTGAATCTGATGATGCAATTAGAAGCACTGGTCGGTGTTATGACCATGTTGCTGGTGAAAGCATAATATTTTGTGGGGTTATGCTTGGGTGGAAGAGGGTCAGGAAGTGGGCGAGGTTCTAAGGGTTTTAGGTGCTCTTTTTTGACTAGCACCTGCATGGCTTTGAATAGGGTCAGGTATAGTTGGTTAAAAGTCTTATCCTAAGGTCAGGTAGGGTTGGATGATGTTTGTGGGCCTAAATTGGCAAAGGGGTCGGCAGTTTTTGTTGTGGTGACAACACTTACATCCGATGGCCTCACAGCTGTGCTACCACTAGCAGCATTAGAACTACAAACAAACGGCCTCTTAGCCGGCTCTTTCTCATCAGTAATAAGCCCTTGTTTCATAGCATCCTTAATTTGTGTGACGCCCCGAATCTACACTATAGGTTGCAGTTAAGGGAGAGTCACTAATGAGTCCTATGGTCAATAACCAAATAAGATCCCAGATCGCCGGAGGAGTCAAATTAGCCTCCCTTCTAAGTCCGGCTTTCTTAGGCAGCGCACTACCCTTTTGACAGATCTTAAAAGGTATTGACACAAGGTCTCATAAGCAACAATAAGGTTCATACATATCAATATATAGAACATAAGTACATAACAACCTCAAATATCATTAATTTCAAAAGCCTGATCCATTACATTACATCCCAAGAGAAAACTAAATTTCTATGAGTCTTACAAATATCAAAAGGGGTTTCTAACTTTCCTAAGATAGCCAAAAGTCTTCGAAGGTTTCGGGTTTGTCGTCTCCAGCTATAAGCTCCTCTTCTGGCACCTGGCATGACACGCCGTGAGCTTTGAATGCCCAGTAAACACACACACACCCCACCCCTTTTTCCTAGTCCAATACACAATCACAAAATATAACATCAAGTAGTAAAGTATGATACTCCAATAAATAAATAAAAAATAAATAAATAAAAAATGGTTAGGTTAGATGTTTAGTAATCTAGAAATCCCCCAAAAGAGATTTCATCCTCCCACCACAAGAATTGGACGCGGATATTCGGTATGCCCCCTCTTTGCTGCTTTGTTGCAGAATAACCTCGGATGCCTACCAACGGTTATATACCGCGTAGCGCCAACCGCAGGGCCTCAAAAGAGACGATAAAATAGGGCCTTGCCCGAATCCCTCCTCACACCAAACCACCTAGGGTCCGAATACAACCGCTCCGTTCAAGGGTTCCGAAAACCACTTGCGCAAGATTTAACCTCGAATAGGGAACGCATCCCAACAAGCCAATACCACACATTCTCATCTTTTCATTACTCAAGTGTTCGAAAACCCAATACCCACCCAATTAGGTTTCCCGTTGAATTAAGTGTTTTAAGTCAGGGTTAGTCCAACTAAACAATATAATAAATCCAACATAAGCATGCATCCTCAAGATAAGAAAGATAAATAACATAACATGCACATACAACATCTTGCCAAGATATGATCATAAGCCATTAAACATTTTCATGAATACAAGGGCACAAAACATCCATACATAACAAATTTCCAGATTAATCATCACGCGAAGATTAATACAAAAGGACTACTTTAGATCATCCACCGAACTCGGTCTTCCTATGGTTTGTAGAGAATTTGATCTAGTTTCTAGAACATTTTTCGGAAATGGGTTTGCTTTTCTAGATTTTAAGTTATTTAGAAAATAGTCCAGCGCTGTCCAGAATCTGTCCAGATCCGTCGACCGTTACGAAAACTTGATTTTCTTTCAAAACGCTTAATGTTTTTCGATGAAACCATTTTTATTTGAAAGCTAACTCTTTAAGGGAGGTTTTGAAATAAAATATAGGTTCAGATATTTTTGTACATTTTTCTGGAATTTTTGAAAGTGGCTGCAAAAACAGATTTTTAGTAGAATGCCCAAAACAAGAAAAATTATAAAAAGGGGGTTCCACCATGGAAAAGTTTCATTTCTTTTGTGAAGAAAATATACTAAGTATCACATGTTTAACTCAGAAAATTTGTTTGAAAGAGTGCTCTTGAAAAGTTGAGAGATTGGTAGAAAAGAAGGTGGTTTGTGCCAAAATGGGAAAAATACCAGAGAGATGGAATCAATGCTCAACTTTTAGCATTTTTAACACAAGTAACTCATCAATAACATATTTGAAAACATTATTTAGAACCCTTAGAAACATGTATTTGAAAAAGGAAAATAAAAGAGAAGGTTGTGTTATGGCTTACCTACTAAGCTTTGCACAAGGAAGCTCTGTTCTTCCTTCCTCCTCTTCTCCTAGACTTCTCTTCCTTGCTCTCCTCCCTCTCTCTAACCAAAATGTGTGTGAGTGAGTGTGTTGTGTGTATTTTTGCAAGCTAGGAAGGGTGTGGTATATATAGGCAAATTTAGGGTAAAAGGACATAAAAGCCCTTTAATTGGAATTGGATGGAAAGTTAGGATTTTGGTTGGTGTCAAAAGGGATGGGAGTAACTAAGGTGCTAAATCATAGGTTTTGGCATCAATTAGTTGATTTTTAGTTAAAAGGTAACTAGTCTTGAGATTTGCAACCTAGGTCTAGGTTATTAGGTTTGGATTTCCTAGAATATCTCATGATGGTGTGCCTTGGAAATAGGTTTCTCACATTCTCCAAGGAAGGGCTAGCCATAGGGATGTGAATGGACTAATTTTTTAATTATTTTAAGTTCTAGGCACATTCTCCTAGGTGTATATGTATATATATATATAGCAAGATTGATGGCATACCAAGGTACAAGATATGAGTACTATTTTGGGGCAAGTTTTGAAATTTTAAAAGAAAATATGAGGACTTGAAGTTAAATACATGTAACCTAGGTAGAATTAAATTAAGTTAGGGAACCTAATATGGTTAGAGAAATTTCTGTTTTGATAAAAATAAAAATAGCAATTGCTAACCGACAAGAATCGAATTAATTCAAGTAAACGAGGGGCTAAAAATAAATAAATAAATATAATTCAACATTAGGGTCTTAAAAGTAAATACATATTTCGGGGGCTTCACAATTTGAACCCCCATTTCATGAAGCTTTGTGAATGTAAATAGGGGTAGAACTTTTGTAGCAACTTGCCGTGCAGATTCCGGACAACTATGCTTATCTGGTCTTTTTCTGAAGGTCAAGTGGTCATCATGGAGGCTTTGGCCCTCTATCTTATCAAAAACTCAGAGAAACCTTCTTTTGGCTCTTGGCGCATCGCCTCAAGATCATGGGTTGTGACCTCGATTTGCATATTATAAGAGTATTGAGCCATGAAGGCCTCAGCTAATTCATCCCAATTTTGTTTTACTGTATCTATCCAGCTTGGCATACCAGATGGCTACTATACCCGACATAGTCCGATCGAAGAAGGATAACTTCTGCAACCTAGTCAAACACATCAGCTGCACGATGTCCAAAAACAGCCGTAAGTGAACCATCGGTTCCCCGGAACCATCAAAACGATCAATGTGTGGCATCTTGAACCGTTCTGGTAATGTAACCGCAGACTCGGTGTATCCATCCTCTGTATCTGGAATGGAGTTGACCCTTTGCGCTCTTTTGAACAGCTTCTCTAATTTGTTGACTTTAAGCACGGTTAGATCAACCTCGAATTCGAACGGTGCCTCAGTCTGACAAACCGGGCTTTGGATGCTTGTGTTGGGAAAGGTTCTACTAGGACTGGAAAAATCGAAATACCCTCAGTTTGTGGATCCTGAGCAGTGGCAGTATTAGCAGTAACAGTAGGCATAGGGATAGTTGCGGTAGGTACATGGGACATAGAGGTTGCAACCGGCTACGGTTGCGGTTGCGGTTGCGGTTGCTGTTGATGTAGCCTGGTTATAACCTCAGCCTAACAGGCCGTAACCTCTGCGGTGGGTCGCATCACATTGTAGTGTCTCAACTGTTTGTTGTAGATGGAGTATCAGTTCCTCCATATTGGCCAGGGGATACTGTGCCATTGGGATAAGTGACTGGTCTTGAATCGGACTAGAAGTGGATGACTACTCTTGAACCAAGCTGAACACAGGTGAGCTGAGAGGTGATTGCTATAAGAATTGGACTGGCAAACTCTGTTTGATTCTTCTCCGTCTTGTAACCGGTGAGAGTGAGGTAAACACGGTTATCCTCGAACAAGATCCCCGACTTTGCAAATTCTTCCAACTCGAGTCCAAAGTACTTGAGGGATATTAGAACCTTCTGAAGCTAGGGTTTTAAACTACCTAGCAAAAGAAATAAAGTAAAAGAACAGTAACCAGAAACCGCACAGGACCTCAGCTAGGATGTTATCAACACAAACATGATCAAAGCTGTAGGACTGTACTCCACACCAAATTTTGCCCTAAAACGGATACCAACTGTACCACTGATATGCACATTCCTACACAGTTTCACTATAAGCACATACCAATTAAGAGAGAGCCAAAACACCCCCATAAGGGGGTAGGGTTATCCTATCCTAATTTTGTCATGAATTAGGATTCACTATTTCAATCAAGCGGTTTCACACAATCCTGCATATGGGTGAGGATCCTGTCCTAGTTTGGAACAATCACTATAGCTTTTCTATATGCAACTAGGCCAAATGGTCAACATAGGTCTACCTCAGCAAGACTACCTAATATACCTTTCACACCTAACACCGAGAAGTGAAAGGAGGATCAAACGGTACAGCGGTAGTCTAGATCCAAGGGTTGTGTTCCCAATATGGTAGAGCCCACGACTGGTCAGCCTTTTGGCAAGCTTTTGGGCAAGCCTTTGGAAAACCATCCAGGAATAGTAGATGGCAAACACAGTGACTTAAGCGCACCAATGCAAATGTAATGCAAAGAACATCTAAGTGTAGATAAAATTTCTCATCATGAAGTTCGAGTCAAGTTCTCTAAATTTCCCAACAAAGTCACCAGAAACTGTAGCTTGCTTTCATACTCCTTTTGGATATGATCAGCCCTACAGTTCGGACTGCCGTGGTTCTGAATCTGATTCCACAAGTGCAATGTGAAATAGATAAACACAAATGAGTCCAAATCTGGTAATTCTTTTAGAAAATCGATTTTGAATCAAAAATGCCAAAAATGGACTGCTTTGCCAGATTACAGAGTCGCCACCTAAATATTTTTAGCAAATTTAGAAAACCAGAGACTCGTGCCAAAGGCCACTTATCCATCATCACCAAATTGTCTCGGCTCGGGAACTTAGGTACGAGAGGGGAAGGTCATGAATTGAGCACCCCACTCGCCCGATCAAAGATCGACCTCTACTAATCATGATGTGAATCTTATGTACATTATATGTTCTTGTTCCGATTTATTAGGCTAATTTACTATGTATTGCACACAAGTATAAACTAATTTGCAAAATTTGGAACACTTTGATTTGATGTTTGTTTGAAAGGTGTTTTGAATATGTACCGCTTAAAAAAGTGATCTCTTATGTACATTCATCAAGTTATCCCAACTTAAGCAATTAGCCTTCATCCACAGGCATTAAAACAGGTATATCAATTAAGCACTTAGCCTCATGGAAAATATGCTAGATACGGTCACAATCACACGCATGCGATATGCTAAAACAATAAGTGCTCACCTAGTACTCCGAGGCAAGCCAGAAGAAATAAAATAGTTAGAAAAATGTATGATCCTACCGATGCGAATGACTAATGCAACATATGCAAAAATGCAACTAATAGGTTCGATTGTCTAATATATCATGTAAATCACTTTGATAGCATACGGCAACGCACGTATTCAAGGAAGTAATAAATGACAATGCTGTTAGAATGATGAACCGAACCTTATGCATGCAAGACAAATGAATGTAAATCATGGAAAATACTAAAAGAAACACGATGTTTTGTGCTATCCATCATAAGCAAGTCAATAAAAGGGAGAAAGAAATGAGGGTGGGAAGACATACACATTATTACATATTTTCCCTCACGCAGGAGGGTCTGCATGAATGTCCTAGCTAATTACTACGAATTAACTAACTATTACAAACCAAATGAAATGAATTAACTACACTAGATAATTATTACAAATTACAATTAACTAATTAATTACAACACAATATTAATTAACTAAGCTATTACAAAATTCTAGGGGAAATAACTCACTAATTAATTTAACACTGATTAAACCCAAGCAGCGGTTAAAGAACCATGCATGCCAATGTGATCGTCCTCCCCGAAATGCCTCTGTTTTACTGCCAGAACTATTTTGTATATAGAAAAAGCCTTTGTTTTGCCACTACTTCTGCTCTATTTTGTAGGAAAATGAACACTGCCTAGCTGAAAAAGGTGGATGGCAGGAGATGTCTGTCCACCCTGCCTCTCCTTCTCATTAAATAGGTCAAACAAGGGATAGGCTTGATGCGCAAGCCATCAATCGACGCAAACTCATTGCGTGATGACTTATGGATCAAGGGATACAATCTCAATAAATGATGATAAAGATACACAAAAACCTCTCCCTATCATGGCTTTGATCGAGGGAAGTGTTTGACCTTGGAACCTTGGACCATTTTCATCACTAACAAGTATGAAATGACTCAAGACTCCATGGGTTCAATTAACGTCTGATTGAACCCAAGTTGATTTTATTATCTTGCTTCATTTTAGCCCCAATTTTATTACTCCGTTTAATTACCTTTCCATTCATTAATCGAATGAGTCCAAAAATGAAGATTAAGTCCACTAATGGAGAGGAGTGTCATACTGAGGGTTGTTTTAGGCATGAGAGAGAGAGATCATGCCGTTGGTAATGAATCTCCAAAGAGATTAAACCATTAAGCACAAGGTCACCTCTCAAGCTTAAACAACACTCATTTTGAAGCAATTCTCAAAACAAATAAAATGTCAAGAAAAGAGGGGGAGTGCAAAGGAGATTAGAGGTGAACACAAGTATGAAAAGTATGAAATAAATGCTATCAACTCAAATATGTTGGTATCTAATGCCTAAAACACCAAACCTATGAGGACCATTACACTACAAGCATGCTATACAAAGCATAAATGAAATAAACAACCTAAAACGGTCCTAAAACACCTAAAAATAGTACTGAAATTAATGTACAAAAAGCTAAAAGAGTAAGCTAAAATAATAGAGGTATTAAGCTAGTAAACAAGCCAAATGAGGGGTGGCTAACCCCTCCATTTTTTAGACTTCAAAACCAATTTTTAGCCTATGAAAACCTCTGAAAATCAGTGATAAAAAGCTCAAAAAAAGTTGATGAAAAGATGGGAAACACAAGGGTAAAAGCCTATGAAGCAAGGTTCAAAGAATGGTAGTCAACCCCTCTACCTTTAATGACCTTAAACCACAAGTTTCAGCCCATATACACAGGTGAAAAACAATACAAAAATAGCAATAAATTATGGTAAATAAATAGGGGAAAGAAGCTTGGAGTTGCACCACTTGAAGATGAGTGATCCTTTGAATTATAAACTACCAATTCACACCCTCAAGAGCTAAGATGCAAGCTCAAGAACCTCAGCAAAAAGACCTCAAAATTTTGTTTAAGAAGTCTTGGTAAGGTATGTATAGGTTGCAAGATAGAGAGAAATATTTTCTAAGAATTTTCCTTCTCCAAATTTTTCTAACCTAATTTTATGAGAGGGGGTCAAGTATATATAGAAAAACATGTTAGGCTCTCAGAAATATCCATACAGAAACAGCTGGTGTAGTGCATGCACCTGTGAAACAGCTGGCAAAAAGATTTGGTTTTTTGACACAAGTGGCCGGCCGGCCAGCCACTAAAGGGGACAGTCGTACACTAATTTGTGGCCGGCCGGCCACTAGTGGGTCTATGGGCCTCTGGGTGGTCAGGCTTGAAAAAAAGCTATCGTGGTCCAAAAATGATGTAAGGCTTGTAGGTTTCTGAGGCTCAAATCTGAGACTTTCTGCTGAGGAAATCAAGCATTTGACAAGCGTGTGCATTCATCATTGGGTGATCAATCGGTGGCTCCCAAGTCTTTAAGGGCAGTCAAAAATCGGGTGCCTACACTATAGAAGAAAATTGTATAATTAGGGATGAATATGGTGCACCTTTTCAAGAAGTGTGTATAGTAAAATTTCTCCAAAAAAATGGCCAAATTGTCAAGTGCATCAATCCAAACTAACCCAAACCAACTCATATGGTTTGAGAAAGTAAGCAAGTTAGGTTGAGGTGGGTTAGATAATAAAAATTCACGAGTTGGTTGGATTGGGAATTAAAATTTGGGAATGGCTTCTGTCCAGTCCTTAATCGGACTGGACCGTGTTGTTGGGCCCGTGGAGGCCCACCACGGGTCCCGTTTTGATAATCTAAACTGTTCAATGTGTAGAAATCATTGAGTACTATATGCCTGTAAAAAATCACATTGATCGGATATCAATAGCTATGTGATCAAACAGATTTTTGTCAACCGTTAATTTATTCACCGTCCATTTTTTTTTATACAAAACTGATTTAATCACATAGCTATCGATATCCGATTAACGTGATTTTTTACAAACATATAGTACTCGACGAGTTCTACACATTGAACGGTTCAAATTATCAAAACGAGACCCGTGGTGGGCCCCCACGGGCCTAACAGCACGGTCCAGTCCGATTAAGGACTGGACAGAAGCCATGCCCTTAAAATTTATTAACCTACCTACAAACTGACCCATTTGCCTATATCTATAAGTAAAATTTTACACATACCCTAAACCTAATACCTATGAACCATGGGTGCAGGTACAGATACTAGTACGAGTACATTACGTATATGTTGATACAGCAAGATCTAAGAAAAATAGAATATGAGTTTAGTTGGGGTACGTCAATAAATTTTTTATTTTTTATAATTTATATTTTGATATTCAACCTACAAATTAAAATTCAATACCAAAACTAAAAGGAGAAATTACAAAATCAAAAGAGAAATTATAGTTCAACAATCCCAATGCCAAAGCAAAGTCCATAAATTAATTTAAGATGAGAAATTACGAAACAAAATTTCATTCCAAAAGCAAGCTAAGCAAAATTTTGAAATTTGAAACTTCAATTTTCACTTACATCAACTTCATCATTCCCATCTTAAAGAAAAAAAATTCATCATTGAATAATACATCTTTCATCTTTGGCACATCCAATAAAATATTTACAATTTCAAGTAAATTAGAACTATTTAATAAATTAAACACATCTCCACCAATGTCTCATTGTACCCCCAATGTACCCATATTGTACTGTCAGTAAAAACTTGGTTTAAACCTAATTGATAGTGATTAATTGACAGACTTAAATTAATTTTCACACAAACACAAAAAGATCAGATTTGTGATTGAGTTCTATACCTTAAACAAATTAAGGACTTCCTTGAAGGTAATTAAATAAAGAAGAAACAGAACAGAACAATATGTATTATTCAAATAAGTTGTCACTTGCTACAAGTTGCATAAACTTAAACAAGAATAAAAAACTGAAAAATACAGCAATCGATTTAAGAAAAGAAATGGGGTTTGGGAAAAACTATCACTAATCTACTCCTAGAATTTCTAATTTAACTACTCCTAAATAGAAATTAATATCACAATTTGTGAGTAATTTGATTGATGATCTACTCCTAGAATTGCTAATTTAACTACTCTTAACTAGAAACTAATATCACGATTTGTGAGTGGTTTGATTGATGATCTTTCTCATTCCTCAAGTTCTCCTTTTATACTTGCTTGATCATCCTTCAATGTAGCCGTCCTCCATGGTCTTTCTTGATCTTCTACTTCTTTGCATCTTTATCCCTTTATTTTAGGAACTATTTGACAGATTTCCTATCGACTTGGTTTTCCATCCCTTGATTCTTGGCAACAACCAACTTCCTCTCAGTTTGACTTCCTTTTGTGGCTTCTGTCTTTCTCCAAGAAGCCATGTCATCATGCCACTTCATTATGCCACGTCAATAACCTGTCGATGGAAAAAAATCAAAATTTTTGTGCCAACACGTACCCACGAAATATCTACAAAGTACCTAATTGTCAAAGAATGTATAAAATGTACTTGGTATGTATTTTGAGTACACAGTATGCATGCAGCTATCAATACACGTACTAGTACCCGGTACGAGTACGATAACATTTTCGGAATACCCCTACTTCATAGCCTAATACCATTAATCGGATGACAATCACACCATTTTCATTGCATATTTTTTTTCTTGATTGTTCATGTTGTGTATTAGTTTCTAAAATTTGATTTTGAATAACATCATACATTCAATTAATTTGTGAATTTGTGTGAAGATTTGAGATAAATGATAATTTTTTTGTTGAAATTATAAAAAATTAATAAATAATGTTGAATGTTAATTATTTTTTTCCATTATATATTCCTAACCTGCATAACCCCATCGGTTTAAAACCGTCCAAATATTCAACCGACTTGCCTATTTTGAGAATGGATAGATTGGCATAAAGTTGAAAATTTCTCAATCAAACATAGTTTTGTGAATGATTTTTCCTCAAAATTAACCCAAACCAACCTGCGTGTTTGGAATGCTATTAGACTTCTAAGTACTACGGAACTCATTTTTATTTTGATAATCCTAAAACACTAATACTTCAGGTCTCGAGAGCTTCAGACGCGAATGACGCAAATTTGTGGTCATCGGACAACCATCCGGACGACCAGATGAAGCACTTGTCTATCGCGGTTGTCACCCTCTTTGCTGGACGACCGGCCGGACGACAAATCAAACAAATTCGAGACAAATTCGCGCCTCAATATTTGAGGCCTGTAGCACGACTCATTCTAAAATTGTTCTTCAGTTGATTAAGCTCACATTTGATCAGTGAACATTTAAAGTAGATGCATTTTTTATTATTATTTATGCCTCTCAAGTGTTTTTGTGTTTCACATTTTACATTAAATAGAATACAACTATATCTGAAATATAAAATCATTTATGAATAAGACACCAATAAACTCAAAAAGATTGCAGAATTTTTAAATTGATTCAAGAAATAGAACAAAATTCAAACTGAGAAATATAAGGATTGTTAAATCAACAGTGAACAGCGAACAAATAGGCAAAACAACATTAAAACAGAAATAACAATTAATCAAAGAGTTAAGGATGGTAATGCAATCATGGGTGATAGGTAGGAGTGCAGTTAGCTGGACGGAACGCCAAGGGACCTGCAGCGAAAACTAGGGCCTTGTAATTCTTTCCAAACAATCTCTTGTTCTCATAGCGAAGTGGAGAGCCATTCAGTCCGTAGTTCACATTAGAAAGTAGGTTGCAGCTTTCTAGAGGCGATGAAACGAGCTTAACATGGCATGAAGTAAGGGGATGGTCTAATAAGTAGTGGCTCATTGTGAAGCCCTCAAGTTGTGCGTAGAAGTAGCCATGTGCATCTGTTTCGAATGCCTTGTAATAGCTTACTTGTTCTCTGTGGTCTTTGCAGATGATAACGCTAACTTTAGCTGCAGGGATAGGGTCAGCCCCGGACAAAGACCATGTTCCATAGTGTTGGCAGCTCTGGCAGTAGACCATGCCTTCAACCACGACATCTACTTTCTTCTCCACTGTTTTGGCCGGCACATAATCGTAGGCTGCTGTGGAGGGGAAGGCCAATGGGAGGAGAATCAATGAGATGAGGATCGTGATCTGGCCGCTTGCCATCTTGTTGAATGGTTAACTTCGAGGTTTAGAGACTTTAGAGTTAATGGCTTTGTGTGATGAAGAGAATACTTGGATTGGGGTGGTATATGTAGTGTTTCGGTTATGAGAATTCTTGGTGTTTTTTTTTTGGGATTTTGGCATTGACGTGGGAGCTACTAAGTTGTATTTCAAATACTGTGTGTTATTCAAAATTGTTTTGTACGTGAAGGCCACCTTCAATCTTCTAATGTGTATTATCATATTCTGGTTTGATTATTAATTCATGAGATAGTGGTTGGCTGGCTTGGGACTTCTTGTCTGTGCATATAATACCCTTATAAACATTTTTTTATCATCATTTATGTTAACATTCCACAGCTGATGGAGACGATGTTCAGAATGGAATTGTAAGATTGTGCAACACACTTCTACTTTGGAGGCGTCTTTTGGAATTGGAGATCAAAGAGACAAACAAGGGAGGCCAACAATTGAGTTAGATCACAACAAACAATACTTGCAGGTGGCTGTTGGGTTTGGGGTGGGTGGGTCCTTCTACTATCTCTGATATTCCTCTCAACGTAGAAGGTAATGTCTAATGCAATGGTGGATTTAGTTGATAAAACCCCCATTCAACTTCCTAACATGAAAGGATTGACCCGGCGGTTGAAGCACTTCCTTAACCGACATAATATCCAACGTCAAGTCTCACCAGTTGTGTGACCTGCAGTTTCCCCTCCCAGATTCCCCTTTCCTTCAACTGTTGCCCAAAAAAAGAAACTCCAGAAAATTCGACACATTTTCATTGCAGCTGACAAAAATGTGATTTTAGGGCAAACTGTTTAAGAATATGACTACCAACTGGAAAACATGAGCATGAAGACAGCAAGGAAATGATAAGCATGATAAAAAAAATTTGAAAAACTTGAACATGTATATACTGTACTATTCTTCGGGCATTTAACAGCCAAACTGTGAAAAGCAAAAACCAAAACAGAAAAGGTTGCACCATTTTCCTTTTTATCTATATTTATGTACATGTAAAACCACCACGTCCTACACAAGATACAAGTTGTAGTAACCCCCAATGGACAACTCTTTGTGTCCAAAATTGCAGGCTCAACTTCATCTATATTACCTTGCTTCTGTAGAAATAATCTCAAGCTCTGCCCACCAAAGAGGGGAGAGTTTAGGGACCGCTGCATCAGGTCCTATCATTGTTATCTCTCTCAATCTCGCAGTGACTTCTCTCATTTGAGGTCTTTGTTTTGGGTTAGGGGCGACACAAGATTTAATCACTTCACCGATTTGTTCAAGCTGCTCCACTTGGAAAGATTTTAGAGTTGGATCCAGCATCTCTGTAAGGGGCTGCTCTCCTCTCAAGTAGTCCGACGCCCAATTCTTGAGTGAGCAACTGTCCGATGAGTAAGGGAGCCTACCTGTTACCATTTCAAATAATATGACACCAAAGCTGTAGACATTACATTCTGGATAAGATACCATCTCAGCTTCGGCTGATTCAATCCAGAAACCAAAATCTGAGATCTTTGCTGCATAGTCTTCGGTGAGATTGATGGAAGTGGAATTCAGGTTTTTGTGGGCTATGGGCGGTGTCAGTTGGTGCATGTGCTCAAGGCAGTATGCCATCCCCATTGTAATCCTCATCCGTGTTCCCCAGTCCAAGTGTTCTGCTTCTTTTACTACAGGAAAAAAAAAACTCGAGTTAAAAACTATTCAGTGTGTTTGGTTTGAGTTTTATAGATTAAGTTTTTTGAAAATTAAGTTTTTTGTTTTTCGTGTTTTTTTGTTTTTAGTGAATATTTTTAAAATTTTAAGCATTTTTTTTATTTTTTTAGATGCATCTTACTAAGATGCATCTAAAAAGTAAAAAATTTGTGAAAAAATATTTTAAAAAATTAATAAATACATAAAAATACAAAAAATGTACTGAATCCTCGTATTTTTTTTTTTGTATTTTTGGTATTTATTTAGTGAATTTTTAAAAGGTTTTTTTCACAAATTTTTACTTTTTAGGTATATTTATGTTAGGTATATCTTAAAAAATAAAATAAAAAATTGCTTAAAATATTTAAAAATTCAGTAAAAACAAAAAAATACGGAAAACAAGAAAGCAGAATTTTCTAAAAACTATTTTCAAAAAAACAAAACCAAATAATATCTCCACTGTTCTATCTTCAAATTATCTCCCTCTAGTTATTAATTTTTTTTTTCTTTTTCGAAAGTATTTCCCCTATTGTCATTGTCAATGGTCATGAATAGAGCAGAGAACAGAATATACTTATGTGCAGGTTCCTGGTTAGTTCTTGTCTCTTGTTTGTTTGCATGACCTCGTCAGCACAGTATAACAAAGGTCTTATTTGCTAGTTGACAGCAAATAAGAAAAATCTACTGTGAGATAATTATACGGGGCAAAGTCTAATGTAATCCATTTGTTTATTTGTATTACTATTAGAAAAGAGATCACAGCCACCTGGGTTACCAAACCAGAACGAGTCATTTAGAGGTGATATGAATTAGTCAAACGTCAACTTCAATATAGTATAGCCTCTTCAGTACCAAAATAGTTGACATAAACATTTAAAGTATCAATCTCAAAAAAAATAGAAAAAAACAAATAAATGAATAAGTAATTTAATGTAAAAGAGTTTGATTAAGACATTGATGGGGTCTTCAAGGTTAATAAAAATTTCATTACCCTAAAAAAAAAAAGGTTAATAAAAATCAACATTTTAATACGAGGTAATCGTAGAAGCATTAAATAGTTATCAGCAAGTCATGAAACCTGGTTTGTACACCACATGTACAGCACCAAAGAATGTACAACTCACTTTTGGGTATCCATTATTCATTTTCAAATTATTATTGGTTTGCCTCTACAGCTAGGAAATCTTAAAATAACCAGCCGAGAAACAAAATTGTTTGTTTCTACATAAAAATGAAGACAAGAGTTAGATACTCACTGTGTAAATGCTCAAAGAGTGTCCCGTTTGGAGCATATTCAAAAACCAACATTCTAGTGAAAGGCTCCTTTTCCACGCAATACCCAAGAAGATTCACAAAATTCTTGTGGTTTACATTTGATAACGAGTCAATCTGAGACAGTTGAGGAATGACACATTCAGGGACTGTGGAACTGAATATAAACAACATTAGTGGGATTCGTTTGTAATATACCTTGTTCCGGAACTGGGCTTCCAGATTTTTTGACCAATCCTTGGGAGACGTGGCTGCAACAGAAGTAACAGCTATTTCAACTCCATTAGACAATGTCCCTTTGTATACTGTTCCGCTTGATGAAGAACTGATCACATTGCTGAAATCTTCACAAGCAGCCTGAAGCTCTAGTCGGTTGAGCTTTGGCACACCTGAGAAGGGAAATTACAATCGTGCATCAATATAAACACAAGAATTAAAGCGATCCCAGATTTATAAGTCAATATATGTTTAAGCCTATGGTACTATGAACATGAACCTTTTCCAGAAATCTAGCTTGTGGAGGCAAATATTTGTAGGAGGAAAACATCCCAAATTATAGATGCAATATGAGATTGTGACCATTGCACTACCATAGACAATGGGATGTGCTTATATTAAAAAAATTATTCACATAAGATATTTGAATTCGCCATTATAACCCAGGATTAATCCTAATTGTTCAACTGTGAAGAAGCAGGCTTTGTCCTTTTGGACATCCGTAGAAGATAAAACACAAAATTGGTTTATTCTTGTGAGAAAGAAAAACTACCAGTTACAAATGCTTTCTGTAGCTGTCCACTTAATCCTGTGGCCCAGGGTCTGACAGCAGCCATCTTATTTCCTTGACAGAAGAACATGCTAATGACCAAAACAAGAAGCAACACAGGAACCCCTATGGCTAAAGACAATATTAGAGAATTGGTAATTTCTTTTCTTGAATGTGGTGGAACAGAGATGGAAGGAGGAAAAGGAGAGGGTTTAGGGGCAGAAGTCAAGTCTGGGTTTGGCACAGTCGATGGTGCAGGAGACGGAGACGGGGACGGTGACGGTGACGGTGACGGTGATGGTGGCGGTGGCGGATGTTTATTGTTTCCTGGTGATGGCGATTTTGATGGTGATGGTGACAGTGGCAGTTGTTCATTGTTTCTTGGTGATTTCCGTGGTTTTGCTGCTGGCTTATTTGCAGGTGGATCTGCTAGCAACCTTCGGTGAGCTCCATCTCCAATTTGGGCAATGGTCCTGGAAAAAATAAAAGCAAATTGTCATGAAAATGACCAAGACATGAGCTATCCAAATTTCATGATAGACATTGTAAATGACTGGGATCAGGAGAAACATTTATACAAGGCAAGAGAACATGAAAAGAACGTTCATATCACTTATGAGGTAAAGTTATAGAATGTAAAGCCATGATTAATGAGCCACAAGGATAGGAGTGCAACTCTGGTGGGCCCAACCCCAAATCTTTTAGGTCTTGGGCAATATATTTTTGAATTTGGTGCATGCTAGCGCAGGGCCGAAATTTAAAAGCCTAAATTCAATTTCGGCCTGGCTTAGACGAAGGCACCACAGAGAACCCCAAAACCCAAATTAAATATATAAATTATTAACTGCTAGATAATGTTAAAAAAATTTGGACCTTTGGATCATATTCATTATACATATCATATATACAAGTAACACAACATAAAATCTACCATTTCCTTTCACATTCAGAAATGACGAAGCCACAACTACAGTTCCTTGATTCTCATTTCCCTCTCTCATCATATATATTTGTTTTGATGTTATTAATGATTTTATTAAAAAGATAAATGTCAATAGGGTCTAACTTTAACAAATTAATTAGCCTAGCTGCAAAAAAAATTATAGAAAACCCCCTCAAATTTGTGGGTAATTCAGGACATTTGAACCTAGCCCAAGTTCAATTTATTATGCTCACATCGGGTTTGGGAAGACAAGTTCGGGTTTGAGGTCGGATATGGACAACTCTCAACACAATTTGAGCTGAGCCTAAACAACTCATCAACCTGACAGAACCCGCTCAAGTTGCACCCTTACCCAAGGATATGCCAGGTTGAATTTGCTTTTGAGCCCTATACACAGTTTGCCCTGTAGTTTTCTATAACATTTCCTGGGGCCCATGTTATTGAAACACTACATTATCCATAGAAAAAAAAAAAAACTCTTTACTTATGTCTTATGTATTATTTGTTTATAACTTAAATTTTTTTTTATTAATTATTACTCTGATAAAATTGAATTATACAAATGTCATACCCCTCTTTCTCTCTCTCTCTCTCTCTCTTATATATATATATATATATTGTTAGATGTCATATCAATTACTGGGGTGTCCTAAATAAGTGTATTTTTTGACTTTTTAAACTAAAAAGTTGAGGAAAAAAATATAGATGTTTGGGTTAACTTTTTGTCTTTTTACGAAAAAATGTGTAATAAAAAATTGTATAAATAAAGTGTATAGTGGAAGAAAGTTAAGTGGTTTGTACGGTGCACTGCTGCCCCAGCATGTCTTACACATAAATAATTGCCTCTTCGGGGCAAAGTTTTTGGACAGTGATGGTCAGTTCGTGGGGCCACCATGGGTCCCATTTTAATAATCTGAACCGTTCAATATGTACAACTCTTGAGTATTATATGCTTGTAAAAAATCACGTTGATCGGATATCAATAGCTATATGATCGGATTAGTTTTTTTTCAACAATTAACTATCACTACCATCGTTTTGTTTATACAAAATGATTTGATCATATAGTTAACGCTATCCGATCAATGTAATTTTTTACAAGCATATATTACTCACGAGTTCTACATATTCAACGTTCGGATTATCAAAACGGAACCTTTAGTGGCCCCTAAGGACCCAATGTTTGAATCAAACTTTGTGCTTTACATATGTAATATTTTTTTTTTGGCCCAAAAAGTTATAATGGCCTTCCTATTTTACAAATACGACTGGGTGTTATCCATCAGACTTTTGTATTATAAAAATATATATAATATATTTTTAATTTGTGAACAGTAATGACTTTTTTGCTTTTTGTGTAACTTTTTGACTTTTTAGATTATTTTGGACTTGCCAAAGGGCTTCGTTTGAGAAGTGGTTACTTTTTGACTTTTTGGCTTTTTTGACTATTTTAGCCTGGGCTAAAAAGTTTGGTTTGAGAAGGGCTTTTTGACTTTTGATTTTTTTGGCTTTTTTTGTGAGAAAAGAGTGTAATAATTATGGTTTGGATGTAGTTTTTTTTGTATGACTAAAATAGTCTATTTTGACTTTTGTGACTAAAATACCAAAAAAAACTCCCAACCATCTTCCCAAACGGTGCCGAATAAGACCTATTTTTAGTTGTCACCAACAAAACACATGACCAAGTCACACAATTTTTTATTTCATTTTATTTAAATAGAAAATATTATTATTTTATTTTATTTAAATGGGAAACAAGTCACACAATTTTAAATAAGAGAAAAAATAATATTTGTGTGACGCCGGTTCTAGTTTGTGTGCAAGATAGAACTAAAAAATAAGAAACTCGATCATCAATTGCTGTGACATATCCAGTTATTTATCAAATTCGAGTTTTTTTTTAAAAATTATTTCTTAATAATAGATTGCTTTGAATTTAATTTTTAAATTTAAGTTGTTTCATTAAATTGTATTTTTCAAAATACGATTTAAATAATCCTAAGGGTATGTGATGAGACCTAAGATTTGGGGGTTTCTTCCTCTAATATCTCAAGTTTGACTCATTTTGTAGAAAAACTCTTGAGATCACAGACTTTAGGCCTTAAATCATGTTTTGGAAGGCTTATTCAGATTGTAGGGACTGAGTCTAATACGCGCAAACTGATACAAAATACCCCACATACCAAAAAAATAAAAAATACAATTAATTTTTTTTTTTAAAAATAAATTAGTGGGAGTCATATGTTGAAGTTGTGTTTCAAAAAAACATGACTTCACAAAAAAAATATGAGTTTTAAAAATATATTCAAAAGTGTTTTGATTATAGAAAATTTGTTCCAAAATATTTTGAGTCTTTGAAAATATTATGATAAACATATTATTTCATTTTTTATCACGAGACACAAAAGCATAGGTCTCATAAATATTAATTAATGTTGTCTTTACTATTTTGTATGTAGTAGTTAGGGGCGTGGGTAGAGCGACTCGGTCAGTTTGAGAATAAAATTATAAATTAAATAGCGGTTTGAAATATTGACAAATTACGATTTTAGGCAGTTTTGAACGAATTGGCAGATTGAAAAATATTTAATTAATTATTAAGCATTTTCATGATATATAACATTAATTTGTATAATATTTTTCATATATATAACACAAACTAAACAAACTAATTTTCATAATATGTTTCATATATATAACTACTAATTTGTAACAAATTTTACACCTTAAATCTCTCTCATACTCATTTTTGCTTTGATATTTATTAGAAGTTAAAAAATATGTATGTATTAATTATACAGAGCGAAGCAATTTCGAAGACGGATTATAAATTTTAAAGTTTAATCCGCAGTTAGTAGATAGACGGTGCGAATGATGCGAATCGGTACAGTTTCAGCAGATTGGGCGATATGTTGCACATGGTAAGAAAATTTTATTGAGAAATCCATAATAATATATCAACAACATTACTCAATTTTTGGAAAGACTATGGTACTTTACCTTATAACTACAATATATATATATATATATATATTATAATTTCATACTTTCTTAATCATAATTATAGGAATAAAAAAAAAAAAAATCATAACTAAATATCTCAAAATAATTTCATATTAAAAAAAAAATTGATCACAACGAAGAAAAAAAAAATGATTAACTAAAAATGTATATGACACGAAGTGTGCATAATAGAATTTTCATTTTTTGAAAAAAAACTATGATATACACCCGGTGCCATATACACCTAAATTATAGTGTTAGATAACATATCTTTTTTTATCCTTTTGAGGATTTGATCCTTCTGCCTTTAATTTTCTTTGTAATAATTTTATTGTGATAAATTTTTTTTTTGTATATGATACTTGTTATGGGCTTCTCTCCGTAATAATCGGGCTGGAGAGGTGTTGTCCAGCCTAATGGGCTAATTTTGACTCTGTTTCAATCATTTAAATAGTTTATATTTTATATTCGTTGAATATATCATTCTTGCAAAATATCATGTCGATCGGATAACGGTAATCACGTGTTTGAAACAGTTTTCTATATATGAGAAAATAAATGATTCATACAAAACTGATCTGAATACATAGTTACCTTTTATCAGATCAACTTAATTTTTTATAGAAATGTACTTGACGAATCTGAAAATATGAAACGATTTAATTATTGAAACGACATCAAAAGTGAGTCTATTAAATCGAACAATACCTCTTCGATCCGATTATAGACTAGAAAAAACCAACTCTTTTCAATAATATCGTGAATAAATTTTTTAATAGTCAAGTCATGCCCTGTCAGCGGCAACTCACATGTGATAAACAAACAACAAACAAACAAACAATTATGTAGTGACCTTAAGTACACGGCGAGGCTGGAATTTGAGAGTTTGTCAATACATATGACCAAGTCACACAGAGAGGATATTTGCATAAGAAATGATATTTATGGAATTTGAGAGTTTTTTAACTTCTCTTATACCTATTTAATTATTTTAAAAATAATAATTATTTCTTAATTTATAATTTCAAATAAAAAAATAACAAAAATATTTCTAATTTCTCCATCCTAATCTCTCTCATCGATTTTCAAAAGAAAATATTAAAACTTGTCTTCCTTCTTTCTCTTCAAAACTAGATAATATTTTTCATGAAAGTTGTGGGTATCTATTGATATCTTATATATTATATTATAACATAACAAAAAAATTAAAAATCAGATATACAAACAGATCTAATGATAATTATTTTTATTTTTTATTTCTTAACCAAATTAATTTTTAATTTTTAAATTTTTTTTCTAAAAATCAAACCATACATAGCCTAAGAATTTTTTGATAAGTTATTTATTACGTTGGTAACTTATTTAATTATTTGTTAATTTTACGACATTTTTACTATTGAAGCCTGTTTGGCAACCATTTCGTTTTCAGTTTTCAATTTACAAAAATTTTAAAAACTGCAATAAAAACTTGTTTGATAATTTTTTTAGTTTATAAATGGTTGTCTCAGTTTGTAAATTTGAGAAAAAAACGTAAATTCAAAAAATGAGCTTACGTTGGTTTTTAAACAGAAATTTAAAAATTTTACTAACAAATTTCAATTAATTTTTTTTCAATTAATTTTTTTTTCAATTAATTTTTTTTCCAACCAATACTAACCGATGGGGCAATTGGTGATGTACGTTAAACCTTAGGGAGGGGATTGTAATTTTAAAATGTGAGAGGGTGTCAATGTAATTTACCCAATGAGGGCAAAATTGGTATTTAAAAAAATAAATTGCTAGAGGAGAGAATCTGTAATAAAACTTTAAACCTCAGGGGGAGAGATGTAATTTCTAAAAGGTGAGGGGGGAACTATAATAAACTTAAACCTCAGGGGCGTCATGTAATTTATCCTATAAATTTTATGTATACCACAAGACAAAATATTAAATTGCTTCAATATATTTATAATGATTTCTTTTTTTAATTTATAAAGTCCCGTAATAGCACGGGTTACACTAATTTTTGGGATACTTACTGTAGGTCCTAATAAGTTGACTTATTTCTAATAGGTCCTATGAGAAAAATTTGTCAAAAAAAAAGGTCATTAATTGTAAATTTTAGCTACAATTTATAAAAATCATGACAAAAAAAGTCACTCATTGTCAATTTTTAGTGACATATATAAAAAATTGTCACAAAAAAAATTATTTTTTGCGATAATTTTACCAAGACTTATTTTCAATAGGACTTGATAAAAATTAAGTTTAACTATTATGACTTATTGACAGTTTATCCCTAATTTTTATATATGTGAATTTGGAAATGTCAAACTATCACCTAGAAATAAATATGATGGGCTGTGATTGAGACCCCTTAAGCCTCCACCCCGACACCCCCCCCACACAGTAGGGATTGGTGATTGGAAGAAGAGAAGAAAAAAAAAAAAAAAAACTAGCCAATCAGAAGCTAGTGGAGGTCGTGGAGGCAACCCTCAGAGGGGGTCCGGATCTTTTTTCCAAATATGACATCTCCAAATTTGAAGTTATTGTTGGAGATATTCTTCAAATTGGTTATTGGCGAGAAATAAGTAATCCCCAAATAACTTTTTATTTATTTATTATTATTATAACAAAATAAGCTTTTTTAATTGGTAACTTAATTTTTTTTATTATAATAATAAATTGTCTTTTTAAGATGTTGTAAAGAAAGCCTCGAATTACAATTGCAAAAGCCAAATGTGGTCCATTTTCTTTGTTTGGCATTTTGTGGATGTGAACCAATAATAAATTTTAAAATGTGATGTTGGGAGCAGTTTTATTTTTCCTTTTTTCTTATAAACACAAAGGTTCTATTAAAATAAAAATTACACAAAATAATAGTCACTTACCCATTTGGGCTGAATTTTTTAGGGATTAAAGTAGCTTTCTCCAAATGTGAAATTACACATTTGGGCAATCCGCATTATAGAGATTTTGGATTTCCCCTCCTTTTGAAATAAATCCCACATTACGAATAAGAATATAACACTCCAATAATGTAACTCTCTAATGTAATACACTAAAAAACTTCTTAATGTATTTTTTTCAAATATAATAACGTAACATTCTAATATAACACAAAACAAACTCCTTATTCCAAACGTTGTTGTACAAATTGTTCATTTAAATAGAATAAACGGATTCATAGTTAACTAAATAGAAATTACAGAACATGAAAACATGTTGAAAATTACACCTTGATTAACAGAAATATATATAACAAATAAAATACTGAAATCAAGAAAAGAACACAAACCAAAATCTGAGTAATACCATAATCTCCGTAAAATAGATTCGCCACCTCACTGTGGGTGTTAGAGGTATGTCGGCGTTTGTCTCTCAAGATACGATAGTTAGTGTGTGTGTGTCAATTTTCGACCACACTGCCAACTTAGTACTCAACTGGAAACACCGGCAGAATAGATGGCACCTGTCTGACCTGCAACAGAAAGAAGAGTCTCCGGCGGTGGCTCGTCCACCCGGGGGTACTCCGACGATCAAGTCAGTACTCCATATCTCTCAAAGATAACCAATAGTGCTTAACTCACTAGACAGAATATCAAAAGCCATACCTTAGACCCATGGGGGTGCCTCCCTTTTATAGCCAACATAATCCTAGTCTCAAATAGAAGCCTAGCTTAATGGACTTAGGATTACTGCTAATCCTGGACTCCCAGTAGGATTAGGATAAACTCTCTAAGAGTCTTATCTTCACCCAAACTGAAGTCTTCTCCCATTCCAGGACTCTTGTCCCTTATCTGCTTATCTCAGATTCCGGTATTCTCGCAGATAACCTCGGCCTAGCCGAGATCATCTCGGCATCATGACCAGGACACGTGACACCTCGGCTGACACTTCAGTGTCACCTCGGCCACGTGTTGTCATTCAAAAATTATGTCCCCACAACTGCCCCCTAGGTTCTATTATCTCGGCATCCTGAGGTGATGGAACCTATATCACTTATTCCACTTAGCACGTCGGCTAAGCTCGCTTCATCATCTATTGCCGAAGTCAGAACTCGTCGGCTCAATATGACCAAGACCTATAGTCTGCTTTCATCAATGCCTTAGAACCAACGACCAAGTTCGTTCAAGTTTCTCAGCCGAAACCGTCCTCCTTTGCAACCGTCTCGGGATGACACACCTCGGTTATACAAACTGATGATTTACCTCGGCAAGTAGCTAAGTACCTTTTCTTGGCATAACCTTGGTTTCACCTTGTAAATTTTTTCATAAAATTTCAACAAGGGTTTAACCTCGGTTAACTTTAACTTGTAAATTGTCCACAAATTTCAACAAGTGTTAAGCAATGATTTCGGTTAACTTCAACTTGTAAACTTAACTTCAACTTGTAAACTTTTCTCAAGTTTCAACAAGTGTTAAACATCATCTCGGTTTAACTTCAACTTGTAAACTTTTCTCAAGTTTCAACAAGCGTTAAACATCATCTCGGTTTAACTTCAACTTGAAAACTTTTCTCAAGTTTCAACAAGCGTTAAACATTATCTCGGTTTAACTTCAACTTGTAAACTTTTCTCAAGTTTCAACAAGTGTTAAACATCATCTCGGTTTAACTTCAACTTGTAAACTTTTTTCAAGTTTCAACAGTGTTAAACATAATCTTGGTTTACTCTTCTCTTCTCGGACTTAATCATCTTAGGCCGAGATCTTGTCTTCTGGGATCTGGGATCTGAGATCTGGAATCCGGGATCGGCTTACTTGGGCTGAGCTCTTGTCTTCTCATATCCAGTGTTATCTCGGCTTCGCTACGGCGAACCATTTCTCTTCTCTAGTTTGGACGCCTTTGTCCTCGGCGTGTCTTCATCGGCTCTGGCATACTTTTCTATCCTGGCCATCAGCTCCTCCACGCTTTTCCGCAATGTCTTTGCCAGTGATTTTCGAAGCAGGCAGTCATCCTTCAAGCCGCTTTTAAACGACACGACCGCCACCTCTTGGTTGCATCCTGGTATTCGGTTGAATACCTCATAATACCTTTTATCCTTGCCGATCTTCAGGGCGATTAGGGAGTCTACCCTCAATGGCTGTAGCTTGTTTGTCACGAACTTGGCCACAAACATCTCGGCCAGGCCTTCCCAGGTTTTCACAGTTCCTTTCGGCAACTTGTGAAACCAGTCCGATGCAGTTTCTCCGAATGATGAGGGGAATACTTTGCAAAGCAACGGCTCGTTCCCAGAGTATAACGCCATCGCGTTCAGGTATAATTCGACGTGAAAGTTGGGGTCCGACTTCCTATCATATATTTGGAACCTCGGCATACTGAATCTCTTTGGGACCTCAACTTTGTCTAATTCTTCGAGAACGGTGTCCTCGGCTTGACAGGTGAGGTCACCTCGGCATCTTGTCGCTTTCTCTGGAGGTAATCCCTCAGATCCTCCTTGGTTCGTCCAGGAGCTCGGCTATCTCCGGATTTCAGCCTCTTTGGTGCCCTACTTCCTGTGTCATTGCGAGTCCTTTTGGTCCTCCCTCCATTGGTCGCGTCGAAACAGAGGTCCTTCCCCTGAACATGCCGATGTTCTTTGGAGTCAGCTTCCTTGGTGCGAGTGTCCTCTGTGAATCTCCCTTCTTAATTCTCCTCGTCCACCTCCCTTGAAGGCCGGTGAGAATGTTCCTTGGTCCTATTGTGCTGAGGAGTCGTAGGAGTTGTCTTCTGCCCCCCTGCCTAGGCATCTTTCTTGGCTGCTGGAATCGGCTATCTTGTGATGGGAACGGTGGCTGCATGACGTTGTTCTGCGTCAGGAAATTGACGACTGTTTGCAGGTCCGCCAATTTGTTTGCCATTCCCTTTATCTCGTCGTCCCTCTGCAGGCATCTATCCTTCCATACCTGGAGGTCTCCCTCGTCGTAATACTCGCCTCGGTCGGCCTTCTTTGGGCGTCTCCCTCTCAGCCGACGTTCTTTCCTCCGTGATTCTTATCACGAGTCTCTTATTGCAGTTGTCTTTTTCGACGTCAAGGTCAATACGTTTCCCACTCTCAGTAGGGGTGTCGTCTCCAACCTTCTCTTTCTGTCCGTCGTTGGCCATCTATTCTCCTTTTGTTCCCACAGAAGTGCCAAATTGTGTGTGTCAATTTCCGACCACACTGCCAACTTAGTACTCAACTGAAAAACACCGGCAGAATAGATGGCACCTGTCTGACCTGCAACAGAAAGAAGAGTCTCCGGCGGTGGCTCGTCCACCCGGGGGTACTCCGACGATCAAGTCAGTACTCCATATCTCTCAAAGATAACCAATAGTGCTTAACTCACTAAACAGAATATCAAAAGCCATACCTTAGACTCATGGGGGTGCCTCCCTTTTATAGCCAACATAATCCTAGTCTCAAATAGAAGCCTAGCTCTAATGGACTTAGGATTATGCTAATCCTGGACTCCCAGTAGGATTAGGATAAACTCTCTAAGAGTCTTATCTTCACCCAAACTGAAGTCTTCTCCCATTCCAGGACTCTTGTCCCTTATCTGCTTATCTCGGATTCCGGTATTCTCGCAGATAACCTCGGCCTAGCCAAGATCATCTTGGCATCATGACCAGGACACGTGACACCTCAGCTGACACTTCGGTGTCACCTCGGCCACGTGTTGTCATTCAAAAATTATGTCCCCACAGTTAGAACTCGTTAAAACGGAAGCACCTTTTATTTAGCTCCGACAAACTGACAACGGCAGCACTCTTTCACACAGGAAGAATAATATTATAGGAGCAACAAATTGACTATCATATAAGAGCAAAGAATTTTGTGTGGAAACAAAGAAAGATAGCCTCATTTTATATACAATGGGAGAGAGAGGAGGAGCCTCCCAGCCATGAAGGTTGACAATAAATGCAGCCAATTACTTCTGCAAAATTGATGGAGTAATGCACCAAAACTAATGGGACATAAGTGTGTAAGTTACACACAATATACACATATGTGTATATATATATATATCAATAGCCACTTAACAAACTTGGCCCAAAAAGACTAGATTTGTCACGCCCCACTTTTTATTACTCGAATTCTATTACGAAAACCTTGCTTGTTTCTATTTTTCAAAAAACACTTTTCAGAAAATTTTACTTTCTTATTTTCCGTGTTTTTTGTTTTTACTGAATTTTTTTAATATTTTAAGCAATTTTTTTACTTTTTAGACACATCTAACATAAATACACCTAAAAAGTAAAAAAATTGTAAAAAAAATATTTTAAAAATTCACTAAATACCAAAAATACAAAAAAAATACAATAATTCAGTACATATTTTGTATTTTTATGTATTTATTAATTTTTTAAAATATTTTTTCACAAATTTTTTACTTTTTAGATACATCTAAGTAAGGTGCATCTAAAAAAGTAAAAAAAAAAATTTAAAAATTTTAAAAATATTCATAAAAACAAAAAAATACGAAAACAAAAAACTCAGTTTTCAAAAAACTTAATCCAGAAAACTCAAACCAAACACACTATAAATTCAATTTCAGAGATTGCATACAAAAGCTTGTTATATTTACAAAGAATACACAAATAATAATTCTCTCATTCGAATATAAAATGAATGCAACAAGAGTATATCCAAATAAATTGCCCGAAGGCTTACATCCTTAAAAGTAGAAGAAATGGTTAAACCCTTTTACAAAAAAAGGCGTTCTACCCACAAATAAAGGCCCCGTGGCCAACAGGTAAGGAAGATCCATGACCTTGAAACACTTCTCCAAGTTCACCTGAAAAAGATTAGCAACATGGGATGAACATATAGTCCAGTAAGAATCTCAACATGATTCTCAACAATAACAACTTATAGATAGCTATGATCATGAATGTTTAGTCTCATACTATATAATATTGTGACAATTTATAGCCAAAGTATACTTACAAAAATACTTTTCTCAAAAACATTCATTTCTTTCGTTAATGTAGACAACTCACATTTCCTTCTTCTTAACACCATTTAACCAAATTTTATATGACAAAAACAATTTCTTGAAGGAAAGACTTTCACCAAAAACCTTTTACACTTTCTCACCCTTTTTAAACTTGCACCTGATTTAACTTTTCAAAACACATGCTCACGAGTATCCAATATCTTTCACATTACATACAGTCTCAAACATTACTCATGTCTACTTCTCACACACTCATGCCCATGCAAGTATACCTTTAGTACGAAAGGAAACACAACAAGCATCCAACAACTATCTATTTCTACAATTTAGGCAATTCGACCTTTCAAAAACCACAACCATCATAACACATAACATACTCAAATACACCAAAGCAATAATAATGAATAAATCCCGCTCTACCTGCCTCAAGCATGGTAAGCCAAAAATACTTCTTTCCACAATAAAATACCAATGTACCAGACACCGGCTGGAAGGAAATGGTACCTCTGCCAATTCTCCAGGCGCTAGCTGGAAGGTAATGGTACCTCTCATTCTCAGTGCAACCAATCCTACAGGCGCTAGCTGGAAGGTAATGGTATCTCTCATTCTCAGCGCATTACACCTTTTCCAACCATCACATTATACAACATTCATAGACAACTCGAGTGTACTACAGACACATAACCATCTCAACATTCACAATGTCATCCTCCATTGACGACCAAGGACAAAAACTCTAAGCAACATGTATTAATGCAGAAAATACAATCATCCCATTCTTATGAGGCATTAAATCCAACAACAACAATGATGTTCCAAGGTTTTCAACTTATACCAAGGTTCTTTCTTAATTGTAAAAGAGTAACTTTCCAAACTAAATTTCCAAAATTTCCAATTCACAAAAACTCCAATTATATAAATACATGCATCTAAAATAAATGAGACTCCTTTCTTCCATTTAATCCAAAAAACTCAACCCACGGACAACAAGTCATAACCTGCTCAATTTCAACTCAACAAGGGTATTACCCAAAATTCCTACTCTCATGGTTAAATCCCCTTTTTAACAATTAACAAATTATCAATCCATTAAAAAGTTATTTGGGGATTACTTATTTCTCGCCAATAACCAATTTGAAGAATATCTCCAACAATAACTTCAAATTTGGAGATGTCATATTTGGAAAAAAGATCCGGACCCCCTCTGAGGGTTGCCTCCACGACCTCCACTAGCTTCTGATTGGCTAGTTTTTTTTTTTTTTTTTCTTCTCTTCTTCCAATCACCAACCCCTACATGTGTGGGGAGGGTGTCGGGGGTGGAGGCTTAAGGGGTCTAATCACAGCCCATCATATTTATTTCTAGGTGATAGTTTGACATTTCCAAATTCACATATATAAAAATTAGGGATAAACTGTCAATAAGTCATAATAGTTAAACTTAATTTTTATCAAGTCCTATTGAAAATAAGTCTTGGTAAAATTATCGCAAAAAATAATTTTTTTTGTGACAATTTTTTATATATGTCACTAAAAATTGACAATGAGTGACTTTTTTTGTCATGATTTTTATAAATTGTAGCTAAAATTTACAATTAATGACCTTTTTTTATGACAAATTTTTCTCATAGGACCTATTAGACAATAAGTCAACTTATTAGGACCTACACGTAAGTATCCCAAAAATTAGTGTAACCCGTGCTATATACGGGACTTTATAAATTAAAAAAAGAAATCATTATAAATATATTGAAGCAATTTAATATTTTGTCTTGTGGTATACATAAAATTTATAGGATAAATTACACTGACAGCCCCTGAGGTTTAAGTTTATTATAGTTCCCCCCTCACCTTTTAGAAATTACATCTCTCCCCCTGAGGTTTAAAGTTTTATTACAGATTCTCTCCCTTAGCAATTTGATTTTTTTAAATACCAATTTTGCCCTCATTGGGTAAATTACATTGACACCCTCTCACATTTTATAAATTACAATCCCCTCCCTAAGGTTTAACGTATCATCACCAATTGCCCCATCGGTTAGTATTGGTTGGAAAAAAAATTAATTGAAAAAAAAATTAATTGCAAAAAAAAATTAATTGAAAAAAATTTTGTTAGTAAAATTTTTAAATTTCTGTTTAAAAACCAACGTAAGCTCATTTTTTGAATTTACGTTTTTTTCTCAAATTTACAAACTGAGACAACCATTTATAAACTAAAAAAATTATCAAACAAGTTTTTATTGCAGTTTTTAAAATTTTTGTAAATTGAAAACTGAAAACGAAATGGTTGCCAAACAGGCTTCAGATAGTAAAAATGTCGTAAAATTAACAAATAATTAAATAAGTTACCAACGTAATAAATAACTTATCAAAAAATTCTTAGGCTATGTATGGTTTGATTTTTAGAAAAAAAATTTAAAAATTAAAAATTAATTTGGTTAAGAAATAAAAAATAAAAAATAATTATCATTAGATCTGTTTGTATATCTGATTTTTAATTTTTTTTGTTATGTTATAATATAATATATAAGATATCAATAGATACCCACAACTTTCATGAAAAATATTATCTGAGCTTTTGAAGGAGAAAGAAGGAAGACAAGTTTTAATATTTTCTTTTGAAAATCGATGAGAGAGATTAGGATGGAGAAATTAGAAAATATTTTTGTTATTTTTTTATTTGAAATTCATAAATTAAGAAATAATTATTATTTTTAAAATAATTAAATAGGTATAAGAGAAGTTAAAAAACTCTCAAATTCCATAAATATCATTTCTTATGCAAATATCCTCTCTGTGTGACTTGGTCATATGTATTGACAAACTCTCAAATTCCAGCCTCGCCGTGTACTTAAGGTCACTACATAATTGTTTGTTTGTTTGTTTATCACATGTGAGTTGCCGCTGACAGGGCATGACTTGACTATTAAAAAATTTATTCACGATATTATTGAAAAGAGTTGGACTTTTTTCTAGTCTATAATCGGATCGAAGAGGTATTGTTCGATTTAATAGACTCACTTTTGGATGTCGTTTCAATAATTCAAATCGTTTCATATTTTCAGATTCGTCAAGTACATTTCTATAAAAAATTAAGTTGATCTGATAAAAGGTAACTATGTATTCAGATCAGTTTTGTATGAATCATTTATTTTCTCATATATAGAAAACTGTTTCAAACACGTGATTACCGTTATCCGATCGACATGATATTTTGCAAGAATGATATATTCAACGAATCATAAAATATAAACTATTTAAATGATTGAAACAGAGTCAAAATTAGGCCCATTAGGCTGGACAACACCTCTCCAGCCCGATTATTGACTGGAGAGAAGCCCATAACAAGTATCATATACAAAAAAAAAAATTTATCACAATAAAATTATTACAAAGAAAATTAAAGGCAGAAGGATCAAATCCTCAAAAGGATAAAAAAAGATATGTTATCTAACACTATAATTTAGGTGGATATGGCACGCGGGTGTATATCATAGTTTTTTTTCAATAAAATGAAAATTCTATTATGCACACTCTCGTGTCATATACATTTTTAGTTACATCATTTTTTTTCTTTCGTTGTGATCAATTTTTTTTTTAATCATGAAATTATTTTGAGATATTTAGTTATGATTTTTTTTTTTTTTACCTATAATTATGATTAAGAAAGTATGAAATTATAATATATATATATATATATATATTTTTTTTGTAGTTATAAGGTAAAGTACCATAGTCTGTCCCAAAAATTGAGTAATGTTATATATTAATGGATTTCTCAATAAATTTTCTTACCATGTGCAACATATCGCTCAATCTGCTGAAACTGTACCGATTCGCATCGATTCGCACCGCTCTATCTACTAACTGCGGATTAAACTTTAAAATTTATAATCCGTCTTCGAAATTGCTTCGCTCTGTTATAATTAATACATACATATTTTTTAACTTCTAATGAAATATCAAAGCAAAAATGAGTATGAGAGAGATTTAAGGTGTAAAATTTGTTACAAATTAGTAGTTATATATATGAAACATATTATGTAAAATTAGTTTGTTTAGTTTGTGTTATATATATGAAAAATATTATACAAATTAATGTTATATATCATGAAAATGCTTAATAATTAATTAAAATATTTTTCAATCTGCCAATTCGTTCAAAACTGCCTAAAATCGTAATTTGTCAATATTTCAAACCGCTATTTAATTTATAATTTTATTCTCAAACTGACCGAGTCGCTCTACCCACGCCCCTAACTACTACATACAAAATAGTAAAGACAACATTAATTAATATTTATGAGACCTATGCTTTTGTGTCTCGTGATAAAAAATGAAATAATATGTTTATGCATAATATTTTCAAAGACTCAAAATATTTTGGAACAAATTTTCTATAATCAAAACACTTTTGAATATATTTTTAAAACTCATATTTTTTTTGTGAAGTCATGTTTTTTTGAAACACAACTTCAACATATGACTCCCACTAATTTATTTTTAAAAAAAAATTAATTGTATTTTTTATTTTTTTGGTATGTGGGGTATTTTGTATCAGTTTGCGCGTATTAGACTCAGTCCCTACAATCTGAATAAGCCTTCCAAAACATGATTTAAGGCCTAAAGTCTGTGATCTCAAGAGTTTTTGCTAGCAAAATGAGTCAAACTTGAGATATTAGAGGAAGCAAACCCCCAAATCTTAGGTCTCATCACATACCCTTAGGATTATTTAAATCGTATTTTGAAAAATACAATTTAATGAAACAACTTAAATTTAAAAATTAAATTCAAAGCAATCTATTATTAAGAAATAATTTTTTAAAAAAAAACTCGAATTTGATAAATAACTGTGATATGTCACAGCAATTGATGATCGAGTTTCCTATTTTTTAGTTCTATCTTGCACACAAACTACAACTAGCGTCACACAAATATTATTTTTTCTCTTATTTAAAATTGTGTGACTTGTTTCCCATTTAAATAAAATAAAATAATAATATTTTCTATTTAAATAAAATGAAAAAAAAAATTGTGTGACTTGGTCATGTGTTTTGTTGGTGACAACTAAAAATGATATTGTAGGTCTTGTTATGAGAGGAGAGCAATTGATATCACATCTAACAAAATATATATATATATATATAGAGAGAGAGAGAGAGAGAGAGGGTATGACATTTGTATAATTCAATTTTATGAGAGTAATAATTAATAAAAAAAAAATTTAAGTTATAAACAAGTAATACATGAGACATAAGAGTTTTTTTTTTATCATAACCAACATAGATCCAATTTTTTGATGCTTTCGAATTTTTTTCCTATTTCTGGTGGTATCAAAATGCCATTGTGTCGGGATATCTTATCTATCTCTTCAGGAAAATGAAAATCTCCATAAAAGATTTTAGTTTTTTGACTTTTTCGCTATTTTAGGCCCGGCTAAAAAGTTCATTTTGGTTGGTTTTTTTGACTATTGTGAGAGAAAAAGTGAAATGATTATGATTTGAATGTAACATTTTATCTTATTAACTTTTAACTTATTTTATTTTTTTTGTGACTAGGCCTCGTTTGGGAACAGGCTAATTTAGTAACTTTTTGGCTATTTGGCTAAAATATGAGCTAAAAAAAACTAGTATGTTTGGGATGACTTTTTAGCTTTTTACGAAAAGATGTGCAAAAAGTAGAGAGAAAAGAGAATCTTTGACTTTTTGGTATGAGTTGTTGGCTATTTGGCTAATTTAGTAACTTTTTGACTTTTTGACTTTTTGACTAAAAAAGAGGGTTCCCAAACGAGGCCTAATTTAACTAAAAAGCCAACCCAACTTTCATACCAAAGACACCTAAGTATAATCAAATCATAACAAAGTTATAACTAACACTCCAATAAGTCATAACCAAAAACCTCAAAGGTTATAAAGGTTTGTTTGGGATGTGGGTTAGCTTTTTGGCTTTTTGAATTTTTGGCTATTTTAGCCTGGGGCTAAAAAGCCTGTTTAGGATAGACTTTTTGGCTTTTTTTATTTTTGTGAAAGAAAAAATGAAATAATTATGGTTTAGATGTGACATTTTGTCTAGTTGAGCTGAAAAAGCCTATTTTGTCTTTTTGTGACTATTTTAGCCAAAAAGCTCCATTTTAACTTATGCCAAACGAAAACTAAGAACATCTCCAATGGTGAACTATTTTTTTTTATCAAATTTGATGAAAAAAAGGCTCTTTCTTCAATTTGATACGAGTTGCTCCAACGGTGAACACTGTTGCTTGCATCAAATGCCTGGGGACGTTCAGTGGGATGACTGGCCGGTCGACCAGTTACGCCACTGAAATTTTTTTTTTCCCTTCATTTTTGTTTCCTCAATTCAAACAAGAATTCTTCAGAATATCCACAGTGAGAATTCTTCAAAATACGTATATATACAAATTATATATCTTTACATAATTTAATTGTTAGTTAAGAAGATTGGAAGATTGAGGAATTGAAAAAAACTGAACAACTGTTAGTCAAGAATACGTATATATACATATGCAGTTAACAAGAACACAAAATTGGAAGATTGTGGAATTGAAAAAGATTGAGTGGTTTGGTAGTTAGAGAGAGATTTGTAAAATGTGGAATGTATAAAGATTGTTGTTAAATTCCAAATCAACATATCACCATCAAACTAATTCCAGTCAGAATTGAAAACAACAAGAATAACATAAAAATACAGAGATGGAAATATGGACTTCATCTTTTATTTGAGACTGAGCTCTTGGGTGTTCAACCTATACTCATGCAATTGGAAATGGAATTGGAATTGGAGATATAGAGTAGATCAAAGATGAGAATTGAGAAAGAGAACATGATGGAAATGGAATTGGAGTTATAGAGTGGATCAACGATGAGAATTAAGAAAGAGAACATGATGGAAATGAATTCAGGGGATGACCTGTGGGTCGACCTGGGGTTCGATCTGTGGGTCGACCTGTTAATGTAAATTTTCACAAATTTTTGCCTTAAACAATTTATATATATATATATATATATATACAAATGAATCCTCTAGATTGAGGTAGATGAAAAAATATCAATCTGTATATATATATACAAATGAATCCTCTAGATTGAGGTAGATGAAAAAATATCAATCTGTATATATATATACAAATGAATCCTCTATATTGAGGTAGATGAAAAAATATCAATCTGTATATATATACAAATGAATCCTCTATGAAAAAATATCAATCTGTATATATATAACTTCGAATCGATACAGAACTTTTCCATGTTCAACCTTGAATTAATTGTTAGTGCCACAAAAACAACCTAATTGTGAAGCAATTCGCAAGCCAACCAAACACTGAAGCATTGCATAGGAGCTTGGCATTTTTTGTATGCAAGGGATGACCGGTGGGACGTCCGGCCAGTTGTCCGGTGGGACCCACCTCCAACATAAACGCACAGTGTTTTGGTGAAATCTGCCCAACTCCTCAGTTTGGTGAAATTTTTGGGCGGTTCTCATTTTGATATCAGTTTGATGAAACTGTTGGAACCAAAAAAGTTACTTTTTTTTTTCACCAAATTTAAATTTGGTGATGATTTTGCTTAACCGTTGGAGATGGTCTAACTACGGGCATGTGTGTACCATAAAATTTTCCATATGTATATATGTATATATATATTTTCATTGATACTATGATAATTATATTATCTTATTATATATTTTTTTGTTATGTGATATATTAATATTGTATTAATTTAATAAATTTTATCCATTGAATTTATTTTCAATACAATGATGATAAATTACATTATAAATGAAATATAATCCTTATAACATTATTATTTTGTGGGTAAGGGGAAAATAAAAATAGTCAATCTCATGTATATGAACTAACACATCACTCGTGCTATGTACGTGGATAAAATAATATATTATTTGTTAAAAATATGATAATTATATTTAATTTTTTTATATTTTGTCTCTCGTAAATAAAATTTTATATATAAGTTTAAGGGTTTTATTTCAAATGTTCCTTTACTATAATATATAATATAGATAGATTAAAATTGTTGTATTGACAATTGACAATTAATAATTAAAATTATGCTTTGTTATATATAAAAAAAAATGATATAGTTCTAATACTTCACTATTTTAGAATAAAAATATATGAATTTTAAATAATTATCATATTGGTTTTTTAAAGGGAAATAATTAAAGAAATTTTAAAAACTTAATGAGTAAGAAAGAATCATTGTAACATGTAAAACCACTAAAATCACGGTTAAACCAGCAAATCATTCAAACTAAAAAAGGTTTAGCTTAATCAGTTAGGTCAAATGACTAACCAGCTTATAAAAAAATTAATTAATTAAAACTTTTAAATTTATTTTTTTAAAATTTAAACTGTCACTAAATATGGAAAGTAATCTATTAATTTAAATTTAAAATCGACACAATATAATTTTAAAATTATACTAATCTATCTCATAATGTAACGCCCTAAAAATAATTCAACATGAACTCCCCAAATTAATATACATTCACTACACAATGACAATAATCCTTCCATCTTCACATATATAATAAATGGGTTTAAAACAAAAGTTCCACATGCGGTATACATTCACAACATAAAAGAAGACATGAATCTATAGCATGTGAAGAATCAAATCTCAAAACAAATAAATGCCCTTAAGGGCTTATATCTTCCAAGGCATTAGCTCGGCTACATAAAAGTGGTCTCTCGGATCCATACACATTAGCCCCTTGGTTTTACAAAATTACGACAAAATAGGAGAGCTATCTACTCTTCACAAAAATATCCACGCCCTCAGTTCGGCGAGATCACCACATCTTTGCCTGCACCAAAATCCATAAGGGTGAGCATAAAGCCCAGTAGAGAAATCCCTAACAAAGTATATACATTTATGTATGATGTCCACCACTAAATGAAAATGCAAATGCGATGCAGTGCTTCTTCAAAATAATATCATATCATGCCTTTCTTGAAAATCACCATGCTTTCATTAACATTTTTGCAATCTTAATCAATTCTCAAAACTTCAAATTTTAAAACAACAAGGGGCGGTAAATACGACACTGGTAATTCCTAAGCTGTTGTCTGCAAGTAGACTCTACGAGTACTACCAAAACTGTCATTTTTACCGTTTTTAACCGGAAGGCTCGACACTTATCCGCGCGATTTTTTGGTCTTTCACCATGGACACTCAGGCCAACTTATCAAATTCATCTACACCCTTAACCGGACTTACCACCGTATTTACCCCATACACATTTCTATAGTTCTTGTCACAACGTTACCTTCTTTCATGAAATAAATATCTTCAATTGAATTCACAATGCAAAAGTAATAATGATTGAATAAGTATTCAATGCAAGGATTTTCCACACATCATAGCATTACTCCCTTTTCAACTATCTCTACAACAATATCAATTAGCCAGATTTATAATTCTTCTTCTCCATATTACTTCACAATATAACCATGCCATCAATCTATGGCACTAACCATTTCTCATCATGCTCGATTCACAACAAGTTAGCCTCTTCAAGACTACATGTGATGTCTTTTACACGTCAACTCCAATGTTTACAATTTCCACTAATCAAGGTGCACAAATATTAGCTATTTCACAACAGCACACACACTTTCAAAATGTTTAACAATCATGTTAAAATCACATTTCATATCTCATACATTATGTAAATTGCTATTTTGCTCAACATGTAGTGAAAGCTCACCTTCTTAATACAAAATAACAAGATGACTCTAAGCATGTTCACATCTTTCAAAATCTCCAAAATTTCTAGGGCTTTTATGTCAAAATCAAAGCAACAACTCCACCTTTTGAAAATATTTTCTTTCATGGCATCACCTCTCTATTTATGTGAGTTAAGATTCTCAAGAAAATAGTCTTAGAAGGAAAGAGAGATCAAACCCACCTTTAAAACCCTAGCATTTATGAGACAAGACCAAACTTCCAATATCATTAATGAAACCCTTAAAATCAACCAAATCAAACATAAATATATATATAACTCAAGGAAGCTTCCCTACCTCAAAGATTTATGGAGAAAAAGTGAAACACTAGCTTCAAGATGGTGTGTTCTTCAATTTCTCCTACACCAAGAGGGATCCAAGCTTGGTCTTCTAGATTTAGGAGAGATGATGATCTTTGGCCCAAGAATCACAAGAGATCAAGGGTTTGGAGTGCTAGGTGAGGATTTTTAGAGAGAAATGAGAGAAAATATAAGGTTTAGAGTGAGAAGGGAAGGTTACAAATTCGGCAAAAAGGGTAAAAAAAAATAGAGTTTTCGGGTGCCCAGAGTGCTGCACGTGCGGCACCCAACCCCGCACGTGCGGAGCGCCCCTTTCTACACGTGTGGCCCTCACCCCTGCACGTGCGGGGGTCCTCCTGCACCTTAGCCCGTACCTACAATTTAAGGAGTGTGCAACCGAGCCAAACACCCCTCTTCCCGCACGTGCGGCTTGGCCTCCCGTACGTACGACCCAACCCCGCACGTGCAGCTCTGGTCCAGCAGCCCAGAAAATTCTTGCTTTGCTCCCGGGCACTCCGGACCTGACCTCGCACCTCCCGGAACCGATGAAGCTCAACACTGATAACCAAACAAGAACGATAGCTTTAATTGGAAACACCACCGAATGTCTCAAACCCAACGAGAACAAAAGAAAACGAAACCAAGAAGAATGAAAAGAAGGAGAGGAAAAGAGACCCGGTCATCACACATAATTTATAAGTTTTAAATACAAATTTAAAATTATCATAATTATCTTATAATTTTTGTATTAAAGAGTAGTAAGAGTGACATTGAGATTATCGATATATCTATATATTTTTATAAAAGAATACTTTTAAGGAGGGATTTTATGAGAGTTTCAAAATCTCACACAAAATTATTTTTAAAATCAAAACCTCTATGTCGGATTATAAAATAAAAGTTAAATGGAAGCTAGCCAATCGGAATTTTCTTAATTGTTTAAAAATAAGAAATCAAAAAAATTAGTATGAGATATTGATCATAAGGTTTCTTACTAAAAATCTACTTTTGCTTATATAAATGGGAGCGTAAGATTTACTTTATGTAAGTGAAACAATTCACTTTTTCCTTCTTTTCTCGATGTGGGATTATAAAATAAAAGTTAAATAGAAGCTAGCCAATGAGAATTTTCTTAATTGTTTAAAAGTTAACAATTGTTTAGGAGGGAAGTTTATTTCGAACCAAGCAATCTTAGCCGTTTAATCTTTAATTAGGTCAATCTTTAATTTATTTTGAATCAAATAAATTTAATCAATATATTTTGATAAAACCACTAAAATCACAATTAAACCAGTGAATTAGTCTGTAACAACCCAGATTTTTAATTATTCTATAGAATTTATACCAATAATATTTAATCACAGTTAGAAAAATATATAATTTATTATATATTATTATGTATAATTTTGTAAAATAATATAATTATTAAAAGTTTAGGGGTCACAATAATAATAATAATAATAATAATAAAAATAATAATAATAATAATAATAATAATGGTTGTAGTAGTAAAATAAATAATTAATTTTCTATTAATATAAGATAGAGCGTAATTTAATTAAAAATTAATTATTTATATAATTATATTAAAATATTGGGTCAAAATGTAATTATGTTAAATATCTATTACGATAAGTATTAATCTTAGTGAGTTAATGAGTGAATCTTGGAGTTGGCCACGTGTTGGCCGGACGAGGCATTTACCTCCCTATTTAAGGAGGTGATCAGTGGCGTGTGAAGAAAAGAGAGACAGAAAAGAAAAGAAAGAGAAAAAGGAGGGAATGAAGAGAGGAAATGAAGGGAAAAAAAAAAAGAAAAAGGAAGTTGAGAGAGTCTTTGATAGTGGAATGAAAGAGTGGGGTATTGAAGTTAAGGTGAGTTATATTATATCTGGAGTTATCATAATATATTTTATGTATGTTTTGACTTACCAAAATCTGTTTTATTCAAGTTATGTTTTATTAATATATTAATAAAAGTTATGTTTTATAAAGGTTTCAGTTACGTGATTTTATTTCTGAACCCTATTTGCTTGAAAGGAAACCTATGGATATATTTGTTTATATTTTAAAGAATATTTGGTTATGACCTTATATACAATTATGTTTTGTAAGTACCACCACGGGAGTCCCACCTCTTAGGAGACTTATATAACCATTAGCCTCTGTTTGACCACTTTGTGGTCCTCTGTTTGTCATGGATCCGTTGACCTCTATTCTAAGTGCTACACTATGGTGGGAGCCACCTCTAGAATCCGTACGAGCCACCTCTTGAATCCGTACATCTGTTCTGTGCGGAGCTAAGTGCTACACTATTGTGGGAGCCACCTCTAGAATCCGTACAAGCCACCTCTTAAATCCGTACCTCTGTTATGACTGTCACTCTTGTGACCTTTGTTCTGTTCTGTTCTGTTCTGTACCGTGGTTATGATTATTTATTTACATAATCTCAGTTTTGCTACTTAAAAGATTATTTGTTTCGACTAAGTTATCTTAATGTTTTGGCCTAATTAACTATCCATGGTTATTTCATGTCCCTTATACTCTTGGTATAATATTTCTCACTCTTTTATGTGCTTATAGTTGTTTACCGATTTTCAAGAAGTAATGCAATTCAGAAATAGCTTTTGGAAAGTCTTAGATGTGAGGCTGCGGAATAGACACACATAGCACTTTTATGGATATGTTTATATGTAAATATCGGCATTTTTGGTCAGTAAATTTTGTAATAAAAATAGAAGCTCCGATGATTATTTTGGTACCCTAATTTAAATATTACTTCCGCTCACGTTTATTAATTTGTTTAAGAATTGGCCGGAGGCAACCTCAGCTATTGGCATCACAATGCTTAACCCTTGGGTACGGGGAGTGGGTCGTGACACAGTCAAACCGAAAATGATTCACATATCGGCTAGGTCAAAGGACCAACCAATTTGTACAAAAATTAATTAATTAAAACTTTTAAATTTTATTTGAATTTTAAAATTTGAATTGTCTTGTCTTGAATTGAAACATGTACAATACTACAATATTAAATGGGAGCATAATGTTTATATAGTGAAACAACTCATTTTTTCCTCCTTTTCCTGAGGTGAGATTGTAAAATAAAAGTTAACAGTTGTTTGGATGGGAAGTTCATTTCTAATCAAGCAATCTCTATCGTTCAATTTTTAACAAGGTCAATTTAGTTTATTTCAAATCAAACAAATCTAAGCAATATATTTTGATAAAATAGCTAAAACCGTGGTTAAACCAATTAATCAGTCAAATCGAAAACGATTCAGCCTAATCGGCTCAGTCAAAAGACCAACCAGTTTACAACAAAATTAATTAATTAAAACTTTTAAATTTTATTTTAAAATTTAAATCATCTTGAATTGAAAATGCACAATACTATAATACTAAATGGGAGTATAAGATTTACTTTATATGAGTGAAACAACTCACTTTTTTTTTCTCGATTTGAGATTATAATTATTTTAAAGTTAAATATTATGAGAGTTTCAAAATCTTATACAAAATTATTTTTAAAATCAAAACCTCTATGTGATTTTGTAAAATAAAAGGTAAATTGAAACTAACTAATGGAGATTTTCTTAATTTAAAAAATTAAGAAAATAAAATAAAAAAATTGTTATTGATTGTATGGTTTCTCACTAAAAATCTACTTTTTGCTTATATAAATAGGAGCATAAAATTCATTTTATATAAGTGAAACAATTCACTTTTTCCTTCTTTTCTTTATGTGCGATTGTAAAATAAAACTTAAGTGGAAGCTAAACCATGATGATTTTTTTAGTTGTTTGAAATTAAAAAAATTCAATAATTTATATAAATTGGACCATAAGATTCACTTTATATAAATGAAATAATTCACTTTTTTTTTTCCCCCCGATGTGGGATTGTAAAATAAAAGGTGAATGAAAGATAGCTAATGAGAATCTTCTCAATTGTTTAAAATTAAGAAAATTCAATAATTTTAGAATGAGGGTTTAGAGCTACTAAAAAACGTTTCTCTCAAAACCTCATTTATAAGATTCACTTTATATACGTGAAACAATTCACTTTTCATTTCTTTTCCCAATATAAGATTGTAACACTTTATATAAGTGAAACAATTCATTTTTTTTCTTTCTTTTCTCGATATGGTATTGTAATTATTTTTAAGTTAAATATTATGAAAGTTTCAAAATCTCATACAAAATTATTTTTAAAAGCAAAACGTATATGTGAGATTATAAAATAAAAATTAAATAGAAGCTAGCTAATGAAATTTTCTTAATTATTTAAAATTAAGAAAAAAAAATGAGTATGAGATATTGATCATAGGGCTTCTTATTAAAAATCACTTTTTGCTTATATAAATGGGAGTATAAGATTCACTTTATGTAAGTGAAACAATTCACTTTTTCTTTCTTTTTTTGATATGGGATTGTAAAATAAAAGGTAAATGAAAGTTAGCCAATGAGAATTTTCTTAATTATTTAAAATTAAGAAAATTTAATAATTTTAGAATAAGGGTTTAGAACTCCTAGAAGGCTTCTCCCCAAAAACCCTCGTTCCATATATAATATATAGATAGTGAAACAAACTTTGCTTTTTCTTCTTCTCCCGATGTGGGATTATAAAATAAATCAAAATCTAATTAAAGTTTTTATTTTTATATGGTTAAATGGAAGTTAGTCAATGGAAATTTTTTTAATTGTTTAAAATTAACAAAATCAGTATGAAAAATCGCAATTAAACCGGCGAATCAATCAAATCCAAAATGATTCATTTTAATCGGTTAACTCAAATGACCAACCAACTTATACAAAAATTAATTAATTAAAATTTTTAAATGTTATTTTAATTTTAAAATTTAAACTGTCTTGAATTGAAGTATATACAATACTACACTATTACGATTCACTTTATATAAGTGAACCAACTCTTTTTTTTTTTTCTTTTTCCGATGTGAGATTATAAAATAAAAGTTAACAATTATTTAGACGGAAAGTTTATTTTTAATCAAGCAATCTCAGTTTTTCAATCTTTAATTAGATCAATTTTTAGTTTGTTTCAAATCAAACAAATCTAACTAATATATTTTGATAAAACCGTTAAAATCGCTGTTAAACCAACGAATCAATCAAATCAAAAATGATTTAGCCTAATCGGCTAGGTCATAATTAATTAAATAAAACTTTTAAAATTTAAACTATATTAAATTGAAACATACACAACACTACAATATTAAATGGGATAGGAGTATAAGATTCACTTTATATGAGTAAAACAACTCATTTTTCTTTCTTTCTTTTCCCGATGTGGGATTATCAAATAAAAGCTAGCCAATGAAGATTTTTTTAATTGTTTAAAATTAAGAAAATCGAGAAAATTAGTATGAGAAATTGAAACTCTCACAAGACTCATCACTAAATAGGATGGGAGTATAAGATTCACTTTATATGAGTAAAATAACTCATTTTTTTTCCTCTTTTTTTTTTCTCGATATGAGATTATCAAATAAAAGCTAGCCAATGGAGGTTTTATTAATTGTTTAAAATTAAGAAAATTAGTATGAGATATTGAAATTCTCACAAGACTCCTCACTAAAAATTCTATTTTCCTTATATAATATATAGATTTTATAATTGAAGTTGCTAATAGAAGCCGTGCGATTTCTTGGGACCTCCCATATTTCTAAACAAAATTTATTATAGTTTTATCTTCTTACAAAATGGGGTGGTGAATATCCTTTTTACTCTTATCTCTACTATCTAAACCATAACCATAATCTCCCTAACCCAACTGTCACTATCATCACCCTTCACCACCATTCCCAGTCCTTTCTTTGCCTCTCACGCCACCCCTAACTGTTGTGCCTAGGAGGCAGAAAACAATCACACACAAGCAAGAACACACAAAGATTTATGTGGTTCGACAAATCGCCTATGTCCATGGGCAGCAGATTTCACTATATGGAGAGAAATACAAAATTACAACAATGGAGGAGGGGGAGACACTACTTTCACTCAATTCACACTCACTCACTCAGTTGCTTACACTTTGCTTACACTCTCTGATTTCACTATACAAAACTCCTCCCATTCATTACCCATTTATAGATGCAATAGGAGAGCCAAGCTGCCGACACCATTAAAGGCAACCACCAACAAGATTAGCCACCCCACCATGAGTAGCTCAGCTGAATGTCTAGCTTCTTCATTTTTTCTTCAATCAGCAGCCATCATTGACAAAGAAAATCTGAGCCAATCTTCAACAAATCTCCACCTTGGCGAGGATTCTCTATCCAACATAGTGATTGATTAACACTGCCATGCACCCGAAGGTGCTTAGTTCCAAGAGATGTTGACCAAGTCCAAACAGTGTTGGAACTTGATCCCAGAAACCACTTTTGTGAGCATATCGGCCGGATTATCTGCAGTGCCAATCTTTTGAAGCAGAATATCCCCTTCATTCATAGCTTCTCGGACGAAATGTTCTTTGCCAAACAAATGGCACTCTGACTATCGCAGTACACCTCAACGTGCTTCTGAACAATACCCAAGTCCTCAATACCCATGTAGCCAAATAGCTTCCTTAAAGGCTTCTGTCACTGCCATGTACTCTACTTTTGTAGTAGACAAAGCCATCGTTGACTGAAGCGTTGACCTCCAACTCACAGGCCCTTTAGCAAGCGTAAATAAATAACCTGTTGTTGACCAGCGTTTGTCCAAGTCACCAACATAATCTGAGTCCACATATCCAACCAGATTCTGTCTAAGTCTATGATCTCTCTCGAACTTCAAACCCATATTAACTGTGCCATGTAAGTACCTCAAGATCCACTTCACTGTTTGCCAATGACTTTTTCCTATATCATGCATATATCTCCTTACCATAGTCATAGCATGTGAGATGTCAAGCTTTGTACAAACCATAGCATACATTAATGCACCAACTGCATTTACATATGGAACCTATGCCAAATGCTTCCGTTCTTCTTCTGTGCGTGGAGACATCGAAGCATTAAGCTTGAAATGAGGGGCCAATGGTGTACTCACAACTTTTATTTTCCCATTTATGCCAAATCTATCTAACACCTTTTTCAAATTCTGGGTTTGCGTCAGATAAACCGTGCCCTTCTTCCTATCTTTTTGATCTCCATGCTAAGAATTTTCTTTGCTTCGCTAAGATCCTTCATTTCGAACTCTCTAGCCAACTGTGCCTTGAGTTTGTCAAGCTCCACCTTGCTCTTAGATGCAATCAACATATCATCTACATATAAGAGCAAATAGATGAAGGAACCATCGAAAAGCTTACGAAAATATACACAATGATCATACAAGCTTCTTGTGTATTTCTTTTCTGTCATGAACTGATCAAATCGCTTGTACCATTGTCTCGGGGAGTGCTTTAACCCGTACAACAATTTGTTCAGCTTACAGGCCCAATTCTCTTTTCCAGCAACTTTGAAACCATCTGGTTGGGACATGTATATCTCCTCTTCAAGATCTCCATATAAAAAGGCAATTTTGACATCGAGTTAGGCGAGCTTGAGGTCAAACTGTGTAATCAAAGCAAGCAAGATACGAATAGACGTGTGCTTCACAACAGGTGAGAATACCTCATTGTAATCTATTCCTTCCTTTTGGACATAGCCTTTAGCTACTGATCTAGCTTTGAATCTGATGTTGTCTTTGCCTGGGATGCCTTCCTTCTTGGTGTAAACCCACTTACACCCAATTACTTTCTTGCCCTTTGGAAGTTGTACCAACTCCCAAGTCTGGTTCTTATGGAGTGACCCAATCTCTTCATCCATAGCCTCCATCCACTTGACACTTTCTACATTTTGCACGGCTTCTTTGAAAGTGCAAGGAACATTGTCTTCAATGATTAGAAGTGCATAGGCCACCATATCGGTCATCCAACTGAGTTGCTTAGTAACCTTTTTTCCTTTTCTGATTGCAATGGCTTCTCACTGTTGTGGGATCTCTGTATCTTCATTCTCATCTGAACTCTCTTCAGGATCTTCTTCAGAGCTATCAATTGAAACTTCTTCAGGATTGTTGCCTATCTGAACAGTATTCGCTGGAGTCTCAAACTCCACCTACACTGACTTCTTCAATGCTTTATCATTCTCTTGAGGATTTGGCTGCTTCAGCATTGTAGACTTATCAAAGGTAACATCTCTTCTAGTGACAACTTTATTTGATTCAGGACACCAGAGTCTATATCCCTTGACACCGTCACTGAAGCCCAAGAAGATAGCTTTCTTGGCTCTAGGATCCAACTTAGATTTTGTAACATGAAAATAGGTTGGACATCCGAAGATACATAGCTGATCATAATCAGTAGCTGGCATTCCTGACCATACCTCCATAGGAGTTTTGCCATCTAGTGCTGCAGCAAGTAGTTTGTTGATAAGATGACGAGCATAGTTCAATGCCTCGCCCCAAAATGCCTTGCTCAATCCTGAATGTGACAGCATCACCGAACTTTCTCCACCAAAGTGCGGTTCATGTGTTCTGCAACTCCATTTTGCTGTGGCGTTCCACTAACTGTGAAATGTCTCACTATCTCTTCATTCTAGCAAATGTCAAAGAAGGGATCTAATATGTATTCGCCGCCATTGTCAGATCTGAGATTCTTGATCTTCCTGCTTGTCTAGGTCTCAATCATTTTCTTCTATGTAAGGAAGATGTCTAACACTTCATCTTTATGCTTTATTGTGTAAACCCAGGCTCTCCTTGAGAAATCATCAATGAACGACACAAAGTAGTGTTTATCTCCCAAAAAAGCATTTTTGGAAGGACCTCATACATCGGTGTGAACGTAGTCTAGAATCCCTTTGGTACGATGAATAGCAGTACCAAACTTGATTCTTGTTTGCTTGCCTAGTACACAATGCTTGCAGAACTCAAACTTCCCTATTTTGGTGCCTTTCAACAAGCCTTGCTTTACTAACCCTTGTAAAGCCTTTTCTCCAGTATGCCCTAAGCGCATGTGCCAAAGTCGGGAAATGTCTGATGCATCATCCTCTGAGCTGGTGGAGACAACTACTCTCCTTGTGATTGTAGAGCCATCTAGGAAATATAAATTTCCCTTTCGAGTACTTTTCATTGCAACAAATTCTCCTCAAACAACTTTGAGGACTGCACCTTCTACAGTTTCTTTGTAACATTTGGAGTCTAAAACTCCCATTGAGATGAGATTCTTCATCAAATCTGGTACATATCGAACTTCTTCAAGAATTCTGATTGTTCTATCATGCATCTTCAGTCAAATTGTTCCAATCTCCTTTGTCTAGCAAGCTTAGTCATTGCCCATCAGTACAACTCCCCATCGAACTCTTATAAGCTCAAGAATCACTGCTTGTTAGGACACATGTGGTAGGAACATCCAGAATCTAGAATCTATTCATCAGAATGGCTAAGTGATGAAACTGTGAAGGCTGATCCTTCACCATTATCTCCATCTTATGAAAAATTCACCTTTTCATCTTTTTGTCTTTATTAGGACAATCTTTTGCCCAATGCCCCTTCTGGCGACATGCTGCACACTTATCGTTTGCAAGACGTCTTCTATCTGATGATCTCCCTCTGGATTTTGAGCGAGACTTTCCCCGCCCTGTATATCTTCTGCTATTCGTCTTGCATTTGACTGTTAATGCCTCTGATGTTGAGTCCCTGTTTGCAGACTTATCTTTCCTTCTGAACTTATTATTTACCAAGGCGTTTACCATACAGTAAAGTGGTGGTGAGATGATCATATGTGTCAGGCAAGGAATTCAATAATAACAGTGCTTTATCTTCATCATCAATTTGAACATCCAAGTTTTTCAAATCGGCAAGAATTTTGTTGAAATTGTTCCGGTGTTCGTTCATCGAAATACCTTTCTTGTAGTCGAAATGAAACAACCTCTTCTTCAAGTAGAGCTGGTTCTCAATACTCTTTGTCATGAACTTGTCCTCCAGGGCCTTTCAAAGCTCCTTCACAATATCATATTCTGTGAAGGCATATTTTTCCTCTTTTGCAAGGCAAAGTCGGATGGAATTGCAGGCCAGGAGATTCACTTTGTCCAATTCTATCTCGTCCAAGTCATCTGGTTTATTTTTCAGAGTGAAGTGCAGGTTCATCTGGACAAGCATATCTTTAACTTCGTATCTCCACATGCCGAAGTTGCTGCTTCCATCAAACTTTTCTACTTCCAACTTAGCATGGGACACTGGGGTCCAATGCCTAGAGTTGCTCGTAGTCACTGGGTTACTTATGGACTCAGTTGATCTCATCTCTGTAAATTCTGCCATTGAGACTGCTCAATAATCTTCACCACAAACAATAACGGACGCTTGAAATGCCCGGAACACAGCAAATTCTAAGCTCCCAAAAACTTCACTAAAAATTTGGGCCCGATCTCAAAAAACGGAATCTACGGTTGTGTCCGGAATGGTCAATTTAGCTAAGAAAACACTTTCTCTACCTCTCCAGGGACCTTAATGAAATTTCTCCAAATCCAAGGGTCAAATTGTAATTTTCCAAAACTCTAGGGACCTTACTGCAATTAACAGAAGTTTTAGGGGCTAAATTGTAATTTCAACAAGATCAGGGGCTAAAATGCAATTTCCCCAACTTTTAGAGGCCTCCCTACAATTTCAAAAATTTCGGCTGACTAGGCTAATGATGCGGCAAACATGTATGTTGACGTGTCGATGACATGGTGGTTGAGCTGTTACTGGCGTGACTACACACGTGGCAGTGACTTGGCAGCCACGTGGTTTAGACGTGGCAATGGCTAGGCTGACACCTGACACTGATGTGGTAGTGTTGCAAAAATAATTTGCAATATTGTTAGGAAAATACTATAGGCCCCAAATTTTCTACCAACAAATGGCCAAATGTCTCACATAGGTGTGGGGTTGCAGACCCCACACCCCACACCTATGTGAGACATTTGGCCATATCCTTAACATTACCCATATTGTTGCCCTAAGGATTTGAACCTTGGCCAAAGGAGATCAATGCTCAACCTTAACCACTTGGACAGAACTAAACTTGGTGTTAGTTTTCCTTCAAATATATATTTGAAGTATATATTTTGGCGCCACAAAGTCGTCTTCTTCTTCTCGACGCGCGTGGGTCTTTTGGTTCAGAGTTGACTTTACACGCCGACCTTTGACTAGAGCATGTGGACCACCCCGACCTCCGTTTTGACCGTTCTTTCTGGGTCTGGACTCCTCTCGTCCAGACGTACGCCGTGGTATACTGAAAACTCAATTTCGACAACTTTAAAATTTTTAATTTACGGGAAAATACTCTGTTTTTCGCACAACAAAGCTCTGATACCAATTTGTTGTGCCTAGGAGGCAGAAAACAACCACACACAAGCAAGAACACACAAAGATTTACGTGGTTCGACAAATCACCTACGTCCACAGGCAGCGGATTTCATTATATGGAGCGAAATACAAAATTACAACAATGGAGGAGGAGGAGACACTACTCTCACTTAATTCACACTCACTCACTCAGTTGCTTGCACTCTCTGATTTCATCACACAAAACTCCTCCCATTCATTACCCATTTATAGATGCAATGGGAGAGCCAAGCTACCGACACCATTAAAGGCAACCACCAACAAGATTAACCACCCTACCATGAGTAGCTCGGCTAAATGTCTAGCTTCTTCATTTTTTCTTCAATCAGCAGCCATCGTTGACAAAGAAAATCTGAGCCAATCTTCAACACTAACCCTTCTCTAGCCCTTTTCTCTACCTACTGACACCAGCATCGTAACCCCCATCCCCACGATGCCCCACTTTTGTGACCCTCACCCTCTTTTCTTGCGATCTCTCTATTGTTGTCAATCTTTTTTTTTTTTTTTTTCACATTGAAGGTTTGCCTACTAGAGTGTGAAAGGGGCTGCAGGGGTAGGTAGCGTAATCGCAAGAGTGGATATCGCAACGATAAAGAGCAGTTGCGGGAAGGCATCCCGATGGTAAGGAGTAGTGGGAGTAGGGGCGATGGTGAAAAGGCACACTAGAAGTCAAGGAGGATTGGAAGAGGTTCATCGAAGGGAGAGGTTGCTGACAATAAGGGTAAGAGTTGGCGAAGGAAGACTACATGAGTGGGGGTTCCAAAGGGTAGAACTGGGTTTATGGTGGGTGTTCAAACCAAAAAAAAAAGAGAGCAATTTTAGCGTATAAGGATCTAAAGAAATGAGATCCAAAACAAACAACAACAACAAAAAAATGCGTGGCAAATATGACCAGTCTTTTATAATTGTGTGTTATTATTAGTACTTACTTAATTTTTTTAGCCCTCTAATTTCTATTTTAATGGAACACCTACCCACCAAATAAAGAAAATTAAAATGACACTATAATATTGAACACCTACTTCCATTCCAATCTAAACGTATTCTTTACAAACCTAAACCCTAAACATATTCCTTTTTATCACCATCCTAAACTCTAAACATGTTCATCTTCATCACCATCATAGTCCGGTCCAAACCAGTTAACGTTTCAAACAATCCGATTACCGACTCCAAGTTCATTCAATCAAATTTCCATCTACATCTGTGGTTATTTTCACCATTCGTTAATACTTACAGAGTAATGGAAGACGATGACAATAACTTTGATGAGGTTGACATTGCACTGGTAAGTTTATCTATCTTGCACTAACAATTCTTGGTTGTTTTCGATGGTTGCTGTTTTGTTTGCCGACTGTTAAGGTTTTGTTTGGTAACACAATGCTGAACCGAAACATTTAGTTCGGTAATGAGTTCCGAACAAAACCCTTATTTTCGACATTGTTCATCGGAACATAAATTTCGATGAGGCAAAGAGATTTCTGTTAGTTACTGATCTCGACTGAGAGACTTCTTACGAGTCAAAGAGAAAACGATGATGGTAGATCAGAGGCAGCAAGTGTAGCAGCAACTTCGCTGTCTGCAATGGTGACCGGGGAGGTGAAGAACAATAGTTTGGGTGGCTAACATTGTAAAACCGCGCCTTGGTTGCTGGAAAAGTGAGAGACACATCAAATTTGGAAGAAGAAGAAGAAGAAGAAGAAGAAGAAAAAGAAAAAAAAAAAAAAGATGAGAAGAGAGAGAGAGAGAGAGAGTGTGTGTGTGTGTGTGTGTGTGTGTGTGTGTGTGTGTAAGTGGGTGTGCACTTGAGTGTGATGATATTATGAATAAGGGTAAAATTGATATTAAGTAAGGGGTGTTCAAATAAATTTTATTAAAATTTAGAGTTTAGGGTGAGACTTCAAATAAATGAAGGGTCCAAAAAATTAAAGTATGTGCTAATAGTAGCATTAAATTACAAATACACCCGTAAGATTTGTTTAAAGTACATATTGCCCCCTGTAATTTGGAACATTACAAATATCCATTTATTAAAAAAATTTATTTAACAGAATTAATTAAAAAAACGAAATTCATAATTGCTCTCCTATACAATAATAAAATTACCTAAATTATTAATTGAAACATATTTCTAACATCATTAAAAACTGTTAATTGACTTGATGATTTATTAAAAAAATGAATGATTTGTTATGAAATTAGAAACCTCAGGAGGTGGAATATAATTTCCAGAACCATAAGAGGCAATTCGTATTTTAATTAAACTTCAGGGGTATATTTGTAATTTATCCATAATTTTAGGTTCAACAAGTAATTTTACAAAAATATCATTTCCCTTGTATTAAGGGTTCGTTTGGGACGTGGGTTGTCTTTTTGACTTTTTAGTTTTTTTAACTATTTTAACCTCGTTTGTGATGTGGCTTTTAGCTTTTTAACTTTTGTGAGAAAAAAAATATAATGATTATAGTTTGAATGTGATAATTTTTAACCTAACATTAAAAAATTTATTTTACCTTTTTATGATTAAAATAATCCGAGCCTAATTTAAATTTACATGCCAAACTAGCACTAAAAAGTGTGTGACTTTTATTTATTTATTTATTTATTTATTTTTGCCGTGGAAAAAAGTGTGTGACTTGGTCATGGGAGTGTGTCTTGTGACTTCACTCTCCAATTGCGGAAAGTGAATGTTATCCTATAGTAGAATTTTCGCGTGGAAACAGTCATGTCGATGTTGATCTGTATAGTTATTATCTTCTTTTATTTTATTTTAAGATGGAACATTATCTTCTGACATTAAGGTTTGGAAATTACACATGAATTGACAAGCAAGTCCCGTTTGGCCTCTTACATGAAAAATCATGAATATGAATCTCATAAGTGAATTAATGATTAAAATATTTTATTTTTCAGTTTCTAATGAGGCTATTTCAAGACGCTAATTCAATAATTATTTAATATATATGTGATAGATGAATATATATATATATATACATTCAAAAAATTTAATCTAGATGAACTTCCAAAAAAAAAAAAAGAAGAAAAAGTATAGTATGAGCTTCATATTTTATGTTCAGGCCTCGTTTGGCAAGTGATTTTTTTAACTAAAAAATCAAAAAGCCAACAACTTATACTAAAAAGTCAAAGATTCTCTTTTCTTTTTACTTTCTGCATATCTTTTCGTAAAAAATCAAAAAGTCATCCCAAACATACACTAGTTTTTTTTACATTATATTTTAGTTAAAAAGTTGTTAAAAAAACCTATTCCCAAACGAGACCTCAATTTTTCATCTCACAATCCAATTAAGTAAAATCAAACTAACCCATTAAAGATCAACATTTTATTTCATTTGATCACTTAACGTATGTCATGTAAGTATTTTTATTGATTTTTTTGTGTATTTTTTATTAGTAGAACATTTTTAATTAGGAAAATTAAACAGGTTGTCTTAATTAACAAAATTTATAATTCTTATAAGAGAAGTTAAGAGTTCGAATCTTAAGGACCGAGAGAAACTGGATGAATAGTTTCTAATTTACCTCACGTTTACTTAAGGGCTACAAAACTTCAAACACTCTCATCAAGGAAAAAGAAAAGAAAAAAATAAATGATCCCATCAACAATTTAAAAGTAACAAAGACTAAGGTCAAGTTTGGCAACTCAAAAATAATTTATCTTTTTATTTTTTTATCTTTTTTTCATCACATCACTTCTCTACTTTTCTGCACATCTTTTCGTAAAAAGACAAAAAATACACTTATTTAGGTCATCCCAAACAACCCCTAAAATAAAGTTGTATATTCAATCCCAATTAACTGTTTTTAGAAAACAAAGTCAATTCACTTTTATATTTTTTTATTATTTTTATTTTATTTTAATTGTTAATTGATCAAACTTTGTCTTCAATGCTACAAACAATTTCATACAAAATATGTTAATGTAGCATTTTGTATATATATATAATTTTATTTTATTTTTTTATTTTTTGCCTTTGGTTTTAAGGTTTAGACTGCCATGTGCACTTCTTACATTGAAGAAACACCAAAGGACAAGGAGATAATTTAGGGTAAACATCACATTGCTCATGAAGCTACTTTGAATAGCAGTAAACTATGTGTTAAGGTTTGTTTAGTCTTGCTTTCCTTTCATTTTTTTCCCTTTGTTTTTGTTTTTTGTATTTTTTTTTTTCGTATTTTCGAAACAAAAATAATAATAAGTTTAAATGTACCTATCTTTTTCATTTGTGTAAAAACATAGTATTCAGAAATATAATAAAACAGCTTAAAAGTGTTTTCTGAAAAATTGGATATTTATAAAAATAAAAAAAAAAATTCAAAAAAAATTATTTTGGAACAAGTATTTTTAAAAATAGAAAAGAGAAAACAATACCAAAGGCATTACTCGTTTGTAAAAAATTTTAAGAATGCAATTTGACGTGACAATTCCATACAATGCTTTTTTTTAAAGTAAAAAATAAATAAAAGAAAAAGAAAAATAACAAATTAACTTCAAGCTGGTGGTAACGAGACCTTTTAGGTCCTGTTTGGAAACTTATTTTTTTACTAGTCAAAAACTAAAAAAAATTAAAATGTCAAAAAGTTATTTAAAAAAAAATAATCTCAGTAATTCAAGATTTTTTGATACAACTGAAAAAATTATTTCCAAACACATTAACTTTTTTCTATTTTATAAAAAAATAAAAAGTTAAAAAAATTATTAAACAAGTAAATTCCCAAACAAGGCTTTACTTAGCAACCACTTCAAGTTTATTGTTAAAGCAAAGTTTTGCGTCCGTGGTTCAATGATCCAAATATATATTCGTGTGGGTTTGGATTTTCTTAACTTGGCTATCTAATTTGAGAGACCAGTTAAAGTTAGTGAGCTCGTTTTTGGATTGAATTCCGTGATCTAAATTGTTTATTTTTTAAAGACTTGTTACATAAATTTTTCATACAAAAAGTTAAGATCATCGGATATTTGTAACTATATGTTTAAATCACATTTATCTTAAAAAAATGAATAAAAAATATAATTTTAAAAATAATCATCAAGCATTTTCATTTTATTGTGTTTGTCTAAAAAAAGGGCTTTAAAAACAAACTCACCATTTTTTTGAAGACAAATGTAATAAAATAAAAATGTTACGATTATTGGATTGTCTTAATTTTTTTCATGAATGATATACATTGAGGGTTCTACAAAATAAATGATTCGGATTATCGAAACGTGACCTATAGTGGGCCTTACGAGACCCTCAAGTTTTCTACGGTTTAAATTTTAATATGAGAGAAGCTCAATTCTTTTTGTAAATTATAATACAGGTTAATGTAATGGGAAAGAGATCAATCAAAAGGTGTATACTATATGCACCTTATTATACTTTTTTGTGGTGTATTACGTATTTTTGTAAATATTACATATTTTTTGATAGGAGTTATGACAATTAATAGTTAAAAAATGAAGTTAAGCATTTTTTAGTAGTATTACGCATTTTTGTGGTATTGTAATATATTTTTTTATCCAAACATTTTCTAACCACAAAAAGTGTAACAATAACACAAAATACATAATATCACCACAAAAATATGTAACTTCATTCTCAACCACAAATTATTGTGTAACTTTTATCAAAAAAATATATAATATTACTACAAAAATACATAACGTAAACCACAAAATCACGTAACAAGATGCACATAGAGGGGTATGTACGAATCTGGGGATCCTGTTGTAGCTTTGGGCACAGTAGGCTACTGTGCTCCATTGTGGAGTGTCATCTCGAGTCTCTTTTGATAATCTGAACCGTTCATATTGTACGGTTCGTCGAGTAGATTATCCATGCAAAAAATCAAGTTGATTGGATATCTGTAACCCTATAACTAAAGTACATTTGTTTTTATAAAAATTGACGGTTAACATAACTTTCATTAATTTTTAAAAACAATTAAGACCTAATCATGGGGTTATGAATATCTGATTAACTTGATTTTTTACATAAATAATATTCTTGACGAACCCTATAATATGAACGGTTCAAATTATTGAAAAACATTCGGTACAAACTCCCACAAAGGAGCCCAACAGGCTACTATGCCTTGAAGGCAAGCATCCCCATACCCGGTACGTACCATAGAACTAGAAGTGTAAATTTGACCCATTGGCCTAGGCCCGAGCCCAGCCCAAGACCCTGGGCCTGAGCCTAGGCCTAAGTCGTCTATTTTGAAGCTCAACCTACCTCGTGAGCCCGACCTGATTGGCTCGAAATTTTTTGTAATATTTTATTTCATTTTGTAATAAAAATTATTCGTTAAATGTTATCTATTTAATTAATGATTGTAATATTTCGTTTCATTTTGATATAGATAAAATTATTCATTTAATTTTTTTGGGGGAAAAGACTATATACGCACTTTATAATTAAAGAACAGAATAGTATAACTTCATATTTTTTTAGTCATAACTAAATATCACATGAAATATAACCAAACATCTCATGAATCATAACTAAATATACTATAATACAATTTTTTTTTTTTATCCCTCATAAATAATCTATATATATAATATATCTATCAATTATCTTTTGCAAAAAAAAATATCCATGAGGCCCGGCCCGTGGTCCTATTTTGAGCGTGTTTGACTTACTAACTAGCAAAACATAAGTTATAATTAAATACCACATTAAATATAATCCAACATCTCATTAATCAAAACTAAATACTATAAGTCATACTTCTAAAGTTTCATTTAGCATTGGCTAATATATCCAACTTTTTTGTGTTGGGACTTTTTTAGTTTGACTTTTTTACCCTCGTTTGGTTTGAATTTTTTGGTTTTTTTAACTTTTATGAGAGAAAAAGTGTAATGATTATGGAGTAGACGTGATATTTTGTTTTATTAACTTATTTAGCCTATTTTGTCATTTTGTGATTTTTTAGTCCCAAAATGATACCCAAACCAGGACTAAATGTAACCCAACATCTCATTAATCATAACTAAAATATTATATATAAGAAAAAAACCCATCAAACTCGGCCTGTGACCTTAATTTAAGTGGTCTTGAACCTGGACCTGAGCTTAGATTTTTTCCATGTGCCCTAAGAGCATCTCCAACGGTGCATTTCTTTTTTTATCAAATCAGAGTAAAAAATGACCCATTTCACCAAATCTGATATCACTCGCTCCAACGGTGAACTTTCATCAAATTTTTGTGCCGGGACAACCGGTTGGTCGACCGATTAAGGCAAAAAAAATTTTTTTTTTTTTTTTGAATTTTTTTTTTTTTTGAACTTTTTAGTGGTCGACCGGTAAGGCAAAAATTTTTTTTTTTTTTTTTTTTTTTACTGTTTGAACCTTTCTTGGACTGTTTGAACCTTTCTTGGACGACCGGTTGGTCAACCGGCCGGGCAACCGGCTGGTTGACCGGTTGGTCTCCCCCAACGATCACAAACAGTGTTTTGATGAAATCAGTATTCTGTGCTCAGTTTGATGAATTGTTTGGTGAAATCTCATTTTGATATCGATTTGGTGCAACCGTTAGAGTATCAAACAGTAACTTTTTCACCAAATTTTAAATTTGATGCTGAGTTTGATGAACCGTTGGAGATGGTCTAACCCGACTTGAATTTTGGCGAGAGCCCTCATGGCTCGATAATGAGTCAGGCCAAATTTACACCCCTACATAAATTTTCCTAATATATTTATCTAATTATATAAGGAGTAATACTATCGATCCTAAAAATTTTACTAAATTTTTTACCACTCACATCATGCGAAATCCATACCTATATAAGGCATTTAATAAAAATTTTAATAGAATTTTCAAAAGTTCTACCATTTTTGTTATGTAAGTAGTTAGTAAATGGTTTGTCCGCATGTCACACTGCTTTGAAGGTTCATGAATTTGGGACATTAATTAGCTTGTGGTTTAGACGACTCCTTGCCTATGGATCATCCGATCATGGCTTCATCAATAAGCCAACATTGACATTTCTATGGACTTTTCTGAAGTAGAGTAGATTATTTATTAAGGTTGCCGTTGATTTATGGATTTTATATTAAAAAAATTGTGGACATTAATGGAGAATAACTTAAAAATTAGAATATGAATTTTAATGTTGAATTTGAGAGTCTTTTTTATCATGATCAATTTAAAAATTAAGGACAAATTACATATACCTCCCTCGAGATTTAGTTAAATTACAGATACCCTCTGAGGTTTCAAAAATTACAGATACTCCCCTGAGATTTATATTTTCATAACAATTTACTCCCTAATTTGTTATGCAAATATAATTTTCAAGGGGGTATCTATAATTTCTCAAACATCATGAGGTATTTGTAATTTTACTAAACTTCAAGGGGTATATGTAATTTGCCCTTAAATTAACAATGTAAATGCTATTGTTTGAAATCCTTTGTACGAATAATTTTGTACAAAGACAATAACAAAGTTTTCTTTTGTTTGTTTGTTTTTTTTTTTTTAATAAAGTATTCTGTTTATAATAAAGACAATAACAAAGTTGAACTTTAAATTCTTTCATTTAAAATTCATTTATCCAAACTTAACCTAACTATTCACGATCTCATAATATAGGGCCATACTAACGAGTATATTGACAACAGCCCAATGGGTTCTCAATAAAGGAAAAAAATGTCAAAAAAAAAAAAAAAGCATATCATAATTGCAGAATTTTGTTTACAAAAAGGTAAAAAAGTTTATAAATATTAATAATTAAAATTATAAAATGTTTAACCTTTTTGTAAAAAAAAAATTCTACACCACACTGACATGTAATTTCCCTTACTTTTTACACATTCTAAAGTAAATTTACATATTTTTACACATTTTAATACAGTTTTTACACTTGAAATTACACAATCTTTGGACCTTTATAAATATTTCTTGTAAAAACACCTTTGAGCCACTTTATGCTCAATAGGTTTTACAACTCCATACTATCTTTGTTTTTGGCCAGGTCTTCCTTCTAGACAACAAAGAGTGGCACAACTATATAGGTCAAAAATGGAGGATGAAGAAAATAGGCTGTAGGTTGATAGCGGATGGGATCTAGTTTTTTAAAAATTTAAAATCAATTAAAAATAAATCATGTGACCATGAGTTCAAAGGCACCAAACAAGGAACATGCACTTTTTTAGGAACACAAGATCCTGTGCCCAGTTATAAAATTAGCAGATTCTGTAAAAACAAATTCATATAAAAAGATTAACGCGACTAGGTCCGTTTGAGAACAGACTTTTTTAGTAATTTTTTGACTTTTTAATTAAAATGTGATTTAAAAAAAACTAGTATGTTTGGAATAACTTTTTGACTTTTTATGAAAAGATGTGCAAAAAGTATAGAAAAAATTGAATCTTTAACTTTTTGGTATGGATTGTTGACTTTTTGATTTTTTTAAGAACTTTTTGGCTAAAATATCCACTTGCTAAACGAGGCCTTAGATGTTTTGGCAAGTTGGAACTATCTTCTTGCTGCGCTAACTCTGTCACATCTTCAGCCCTCCAGAAATCGTGCTCAACTCTTATGACATCACGAGAAGCGAGAATTGTCAGAAAGAAAGCGTTCACTTATTTCAAATTCCTTAAGTCAAAATTTTTGCAAGTGGAGAAAGAGATTTTCAAAAAAATAAAACATAAAAAATTTGGAGCAAGTCAAAAATTTTTGCAAGTGGAGAAAGAGATTTTTCAAAAAAAATAAAAAATAAAAAATTTGGAGCATGATGGATTGATATATACCACAAGTTTGATAGAAGAAAAGGGCTGCTTTCTTTTTGTTCAACCCAAAGGCTAGCTGATTAAGGGATTCTGTTTGAGAGGTTCCTGATGTATCAAAATGTGTCTTGGCTGCCTGTAGGCATCAAGTCCAACATGAAGCATAAATTGAAAGATCGAAAATTAATATAGGACATTGAATGGTTCAGTAGAATCTTAAAAAGAAATGTTAGCTTCAAATAGAATCAGTTATCATGTCAATGGGTGGATTGAAGATTTTTTTTTGAAGTCAGGCAGATTAAAGATTGGTTGCTTTCCACCAAGAGATCTGCAGAAGTAAAACATGAGAATTGAACAATCCTAGGAGAACTAAAATGAGGTTATTTACTATTGCTTACAATTAAGTGGAATGGAAAGGTCAGATGAGCTAATTACCGTTCTCAGGTGTCAGGCCATTTTTAGATAGTCTAGCTAACTTGAAATTCAGGTCCGGTTGCTGCCATGAATTCTCCTCAGCTACTGGTTCAAGGCCACTCCAACTGTGTCCAGATGAAGCATAAGGCCTTTTCTTGTTGGACCTGAACAGTTTGAACTTCTCATTCAAAACCGAGCACTAAATAGTTTTGATGAGGCACTAGAATATAGTGATTATGACTTGTCAAAATAAAATTTCCCCTAAAATTTCAGAGACAGCTAACAGAAACCATTTTTTGTCAATCACCTTACAATTACATGGATTCACAGTGTGAGTAGTGTAAGAACAAGTGTACATTTATGTATGTATGTAAATGACACTCTACTAACCTGCCTGAATTAACATTTGAATTATTTGACAGGAAACTATGCCCAGATCCTGAACTGGGAATAGATTTTACTCTGTCTCCTGCGGTAGAGTTCAGCCATGAATATCTTGATCTTAAAGAATTGTGAGAGAAGAGAGAGATGATAAGAATATAACGTACCAGAATTTCCAGGCGTGACCATCACATTGGCCTCATTCACCCTCACACCATTGTTCCCAAGGTTGTTGCTTAGCCCCGGTATGAGGACTTCAGTTGGTATCTCGTTAGTTTTGAGATTTGTCCGAAGCTTCTCTCTGGAAACTCCCAATGATTGGGAGCCAAGTCCACTGTGAAAATCTTCAAAAGGCTTCACCTTCAAGTATTTTATCAGAGAGTACAGAATGTTTTTGGAGATGCTGAAGTAAAGATTAAAGACTGGCTTACAAATCCCAATGGATCATTATAATGTCCTCTATCAGGTGGTGATGATGAAGAAGATTCTGGAGGCTGGGTTGGGGATTTCCTCCCTGCATCCAATTGTAGATTAGTTTTATCTTTTTATTCTTTTAATAAAGATAATTCTAAGAGCTACCATCATAGAACTCTGACCAGAAGGCAAATCACGGGCAGGTATGGTACTTCTCATCCATAGTTCCAAAAGAGGTGCTGGATAATGTATTTCTCTATTTCCACTTGTGGAAAGCCCACAGATTAGTGCTACGGGAGGCAATTCCATGAGGTTTCCTATCTTCATGGTAGACATGGCATCATAGATCTGAAATGGATAAAGCATGAAAGCATTTTAGTGGAAGAGTAATTTGCCTCAATTGAATTTAAATAACCCACCAAGTCTATGCATATAGAATGGAATAAACTGGCAGGTGCGTATCAGAGCATGCCTTTCTCTTTCTTCCTCTTTTTCACACAATATCAGAAGTTCTCTGAAGCCAGGATTGGTATATGTGACTGGGGATGATAGTTTGTTCATAATCCATGGCAGAGGCCGCTGGCTTTCTTGCTTTCCTTCAAGTTGGTCCTTGCCTCTGGTGATCCTGCTGGGGTTATGACATCACATGCACATTCCAGGTTTGTTAATTTATTTTGAATCACAAATTTGTTTTAATTTTCACACATAGTTCCAGTATTTACGTATGTACTAAACCTGTCAAAGGGGGCCTATCCAAAAGCCAGTATTGGCATTAAACAAGACCTAAACTATATAAGAAACTGATCAGGTTCTATTTGAATGATTAATGACAAATTAACAAATTTCTTGCTCTTGTTACACTGTTACTTACAGCTTGATTTGCTGAATTATTATCAATCTGATCACTGTAGATACCCGATTGTGTAGTTGGCTTGAGAGTGAGTTGACCAGATTTGACCACATTCATGCATAGCAGATTTCAGCAGCAAAAGCCCTGAATGATCAGCCAGCTTCATACTCTGCTACCAATAGTCCCCACAGGAGCAAATTCCATTCCTGAAATGATGATAACGGATTGGATCCCTGATAACAATGTTCCGATGCTCCATCTTTGCTAAGAGTTTGGCAAAGACATGACAGTCGCCGCAGATCCTGAGGTTTTTCCTGATCCTAATAGTTTTCTCCCTCGACAAGCTCATCATACCAAACACTATTGCCAGTTTCTCACTGTGGTATGAGAGCGAGTCTTCCTTCTGTTCCCCTTCAAGATCTTGCAAGACAAAATTTGTGTCAGGAACATAACCCAGTTCCTTTAATCTCCAAATGAACTGGTCCAGTTCCATCCTTATTGCTCCGATTTGTGGGTGTGACTTATCTCCTAATATGAAAGCATGGATTTGTTTATCTACTTCAATCCAGCTGCAACCTGGTTCCTTCCCAACCCCTCGACCCCTCATAGCTCTCCTCACTTCTGCAACATCTTCCCACCTTTGAGAGTTAGCATAAATGTTGGACAAAAGTATGTAGGTTCCTGCATCATTAGGCTCGAGGTTAGAATTCTCTTGGCAGCATATATAGCAAGATCTGTGTTGCGGTGAACCCTACAAGCGCCAAGTAAAGCTCTCCATGTCACAGTATCTGGTTCACATTCCATTTCGTGGATAAGCTTAACTGCTTCATCAAGCTTTCCAGCCCTTCCAAGGAGATCAACCATGCAGCCGTAGTGCTCTCTTCCAGGATCAATCCCAAAACACTTGTTCATTGATTGAAAGTAGTACTGCCCATCTTCTACAAGCCCTGCATGACTGCAGGCAAACAGAACCCCAAGGATTGTAATATAGTTTGGTTTGGTCCCCAAAGCTTTCATTGACTCAAACAGTTGCAGTGCTTTGCGACTAAAACCATTTTGGGCCAAACCCATGATCATGGTACTCCAAGATACGACATCCGTCTCCACCATCCGACTGAAAACGGAGTTGGCATCTTCCAGACTGCCACACTTGCAATACATATCAAGAAGAGCATTGTTGAGGATTAGATCTTGATTGAACTTGAGTACATGAACATGAATTTGTCTCCCCAATTCCAGAAGTGCTAGACCAGTACATGCTCTCAATACGCTGGTTAGTGTCCCTTGATCAGCCCAAAACCCAGCACGCTTCATCCTCTTAAAAAGATTCAAAGCCTCGTCACCATCGGTGTTCTGAGCAAAACCACCAATAATAGAGTTCCAAACAACCAAATCGGCAGTTACCATCTCATCAAAAACACGCAGGGAATTATGCAATTCACCCCATTTAGAGTAAATATCGATGAGGGCACTGCGGACAAAGACATCAGAGTCTAAGCCAGTCTTGATTATACTAGAGTGGAGCTGTTGAAGGTTGGGTAAACCATGGGAGGCTCTCAAAACAGAAGAGTAAGTGAACATGTTAGGCCTGACACCGTCTCTAAGCATGAGAATCAAGAATTGCAAGGCCTTGTTGTGGTGGAGCATAGCATTAGCGTTAGCATAGGCAGATATCAGGGTTGTCCAGGAGACAACGTTTCTGTGGGGCATTTGATCAAACAATGCTTGAGCATCATCCAAGAGATTAAATTTGACGTACATGTTGAGGAGGATGTTAATCAAGAAGGTTGCGGGGCGGTGACCGTGGGAGAAAAGGTGCTTGTGGATGAGCCTACCATGGTGGATGGCATGGTGGGCCAAACAGCACTTGATAAGCTCAGAATAAGTGATGGAGTCGGCCCATAATTGGTGTTTTTGCATGGATTCCATGGCTTTCATGGCCCTGGGGAGGTCTCTTTGATAGCAGAATCTAGTAAACTCGTCAATTAACAGAGACGGAGATGGCGAGAAATCGGCTGTGGCTGTGGCCGTGGCCGTGGCCGAGGCCGAGTATGGACGCAAACGTAGCAGAGTACAAGTGGAGAATGAACAAGAAGAGGTCCAATATTGAAGGATGAAGGGAGGAGTGGGTTTCATCCTCCTGATATACATACTACTGGAGTAGTATACTATGGTACACACGCGAAAATGACGCAATTTCATACTTTCACAGTCATAACCAATCAACAACATAAGGCATAACTAAAATAAGTTGGTAATTATAGAAAAAAATGGTAGTAGAATTTCCCTTAATACATATTACATTACATTAGACATCCCCCATCTAATGCTAGGTTTAGCAATGATATCATTCATCAACTAAAATTGCTCAGAAAGTATGAACCAATTCACATTCAGTTCAATGGCACAAATTACCGTCAATATGAGCTAATACGCAGAACAAACAGAGGTACAAAGAAATTGATATTCAAGTAACGGAGAGAGAGAGAGAGAGAAGAGAGAGAGAGTTTACAGTAATTTCGATCAATTGGTGTTAAATGATGAGAAGTAAATAGGAAGGAAAACAAAATTTGAAAATCACCATATCTGTCCTAGGGGAGCTTTCCGAGCCAGAAGTTGGTGAGGGTACAACATTTGATCGTTGTTGAAATCTACGACACTTAAAACAGAAGACAGGGAGCCATAAGAATGTGAGAGAGAGAGAGAGAGAGAGAGCCGTCAATGGCGTTAAAATGGGCCAATTTCCCTCACTAGGGTATGTCCAAGACTCTATTTTTAGGGGCACTTACCAGTGACTCTATAGGGATGTTCGGGATTACATTTTTGTTTTTTTATAAAAAGATATAAAGAAAAGTAGGGAGGTGGTGTGATGAAAAAAAGATAAAAAGATCGATTATTTTGTGCATGTCAAACTTGACCTTATACTGAGTATATAAATTTTAAAATTTATCTAGTCTCAAATAAAAATTAATATCATAAAATGTTTTATAAATTTTTTTATTATAATATTTTTTTTATTATCTACTATTACTTTAAAATAAAATATTTATATCAATTAGTTTTATATATTTTTAATTAGAATAAATTATAAACACAATTCTTGATATTTACTTAAATTATAAATTATTTCTTAATTTTAAAAATTATATTATGTCCCTAAGATTTTTAATTTCATAACAAATATATCATTTTATTAATAAATCATCAAGTTAATTAATAGTTTTTAATAATGTTAAAATTTTATTTCAATTAATAATTCAGATAATTTTATTATTGTATAGGTTAACAAATAGAAATTTTACTTGTTCAATTAATTCTATTAAATAAAAAATTCTGACAGATAGATAGTTGTAATTTTTCAAACCACAAAGGACAATTCGTATTTTAAGTAAACTTTAAAGGGTGTATTTGTAATTTACCCTTTTAATTATTATTAAAAAAATCTTATTCTTCTTTTTTATAAATTTAAAATGCTGTTACATTTCACAATCGCCGGACTTTCGTCAGACAGTTATCGGAGACTCAAATGAATGTTTAATATCACCGGAAAGTCATCGAGCATTGTCGAAGTATCGCCGAAATGTTCTAAACGTCACTAGAAGTTGTTGGAATGTCCAGAACGTTCGCTAGACGTCAAGAATATCATTAGAGACACACTGAAATGTCCAGAATATTGCCCAAAAAAAAAGAATAAATGGAAAAATTAAAGAGAAAAGACATTGCAAAATGTGATAAATATTGATAAAGTGAAATAAAAAAAATAAAAACAACAACAAGAATGAGAAAAAAATATACATATTATTTTTTAATTTTTATAGGATTTAAGAAAATAATCTCCAATATTGATCAAACTGAAAAATAAGTTTTAAAACTATAAAATGTTATAGTTTCAAAACATAATTCTATTAAAAAGTATTTATCTTTATTAATCAAGCTGGAAAACATATTATGAGAGTGTAAAATTTTATAATTCTAAAGAATCTTATGAAATTGTAAAATTTTATAATTTTAAAATATGATTCATTTCAGCACAAAAAAAAAAAAAAAAAAACTGAAACTGTAAAAATTTATAGTTTTCACTTTTTGTAATTAAAATTTGAAAACAACTTGTTCAGAATTTGAAAATTTTCTCTATTAAAACAGAAAATAGAAATGTGTAGCAGAAAAAATATAGAAAAAATGAAAGAAACATATATAGAGAGAATATTGTATTTCGATAACTATTTTTGATTTAGATCTAATTGGATTTGATGTACATCTACTCAGATTTGAGTAAATCTACTAATCTTTGGCGGAAACTTGTCCAAGAGAAAAAGTAAGGTGTGATCGCCGGTCTCCAAAAATCAAGAAGAGAAAGAAATAGAGAAAAACGAATGCGTAAAGAAGAAGGAAGAAGAAAAATATGTAATAGACTTCTAAGAATACTCAAAAGGTTATTGAACTAAATAGATTTCTTCTCTTTCAAATAGAACTTCCAAGTAATTTGCTCATATTCTTTGATAGATTTTTACTTTATTTCCAAAACAGCGTAAAACGACTTTTCATAAATCGTTTTCAAGAAAATGGCTTTTTAAAAACAGTTTTGGAGATTTAACTTTGATTAAAATAATAAAAAGAATATAACATAGGAATCGACTTTTGAAAATACATTTTTGATTAAGTTATTTTTAAAATTTAATTAATCAAAATTTACTTTTATAAAGATATTTTTACATCCAAAAAAATTTTATTTATTATTTTCAACTTCAATATTTTACTTTTAATAAAAATATTTTCTTTTTTAAAAGCAGGTTATTTTCGAAAATGTCTTTATGAAACACTTTTTTACACTTAAATCGTATAAATTTTTTTTTTTTTTTTGTTAATTACAGCGACCTCTTTTGTCAAAGTTATTTAGGCGAAGTTTGGCTAAACTAAAAATGTGCACTTATTTCATCTTTTTATCTTTTTTGGGTTACATCAATCAACATCTCCTCTCTACTTTTTCTACACATAATACAAGAAAAGTCAAAAAGTACACTTATTTATTCTTTCCAAACTTGGCCTTAGTAACAAACCTTAACAACAAATAAATAATTACTATTTTAGCCTTGGATAGAATTGGAATTCCATTACAATATATATGTGATCAAATAAATAAATAATAAAAAGAAAAAAGAAATATTGGCCATACTTGGTTTGTATTTTAGAAAAAAAAAAAAAATACAATTTTTTTAAAATAGAAACTAATTAAAATGTCATTATTGGCGATTATTGTCATTAGCGATTATCATTGAGAGGGTAATTTGTGAACAAATTGGGCCGAGCTAGGACGAGTCTTCTTTGGAGGATGGGCCGCGCTATAAGGCCAAGAAGACATTTCGTATTTCAGATTTGGGCCGAACTACGAGCCGAAGTACTTACTTATGTAGCACGGTCCTAGATCATCTGCGTCAAGTCGGTCAAAGATGGGCTACTAGCGGCATGACCTGGCTGTCCTGGACCAAGGTATCAGTGGAAGAAAGGACGAGCTAAAAGATAGCTCTGCAGGGCGTCATCTCAAAGTCAAGACTGACAGTATTGCCTAAAGTAGCACCGAGCTGTGTGAGTACGGTTAAGTCTCGTGCGAGTTGAGGTAAGAGTTGCAACTATCTCACTTGGTTAGCAATGAGTAAGAAGTTATCAGAATGGGCATTATCCTTAGGAGTGTGATTCCTAGAAGGACTCTTATAAGGAGAGTTGAAGTCCTACTAGGATGGTACCAGGTGGAATCTACAAAAGCTCGTGATAGGACCTATGTACAAGTATCACAATTCTTTACTCTCAAATACACAGAGTTTTTGTGTCTATTGTCTACTTGCTGACTTAGGCATCGGAGAGGTTTCCGGCACACACTCGCCGGCCAGCTCACGTTTGTGTTTTCAGGTAGTAAAGCGATGACGTTTGGAGGAGTGCAAATTTGATCAACAAGATTATACGAGAAGATTATTCCGTACTCGTACAATTGGGGTCGTTTGTGGGAAACCACAAAGAGAACAAACTTTTTGATTGAGTTTCTTCTATTAGTTGAAATCCATGGCACACAGTAAAGACTTACCACATTCTGCTATTGATGGACAAACCCCGGAAGGAGGTGGGAGGCGCGAAGGTTTACCTTTTATCCCACCTATGGCAGAATTAGACCCCCAGTGACAGAACCCACGGAAAGACACACAAGAAAGACGGAGCTCAAGCTTTTGTCGCTCTCAGAGCCCTGACAGACAGAGGTTGAGGATGGATCCTCAAGTTCTGGAGGATCGCATAAGGGAGCAAGACGAATTGATACGGAGGATGGCGGCAGACATGGAGACGATGAAGCGCCAGATAAAAGGCAAAGGGGTGGCAACAGAAAAAGGGTGCAAAGGTAACACGCACTCTGGCCACTCAAAAGAACGTGACAGGCAAGTCACACTGTCACAAGCTGAAGGTAGAAGCCTCAGGACAGGCGACACACAATCAAGGATTTCCAGGACTAGTTACTCTAAGTCTAAGAGAACGAGAACTGAAAGGTCTTATACGGAGGGAAGTAGTTATCATCCCTCGCATTTACACCAAACAACATCCAGGTACACGGATTGCCTAGGTCGGCAGACTTGCATACAATGCTACAGGAAAGGGTTTGAAGGAGAAAAGACACTCAGGCTCGCAACCCCCACAGTGTCTCAGCACTACAACGATTAGCTCCTAGAACACATGGGAGTGTTGAGGTTGGGATGCTAGAACCACACCTTGCCTACGAACCAGCAGACAAAGCGTTAGCAAGGTTGTAGAGCTCGCCGTTCATTCCGGCGATAAAGAACGCACCATTACCCTCAGGCTTCCACCAGTCCAAATTCACTACTTATGAGGGGAAGTTCGACCCCTACATGCACTTGAGTCACTTCCGCCAGGTTATGGCCGTGTATCGGCGAAACGAGGCTCTAATGTGTATCTTGTTTCCTTCCAGCCTTGGCGATCTCGATTTAACATGGTTTGAGAGGTTGCCAAAAGGTAATATAGCTTCAAGGGCGCAACTAGTGGAGGCATTTGTGACCAGATTCAGAACGAACACCAAGACGCCAGTGGAGATTGACCAGCTTCTCTCCATAGACATGGGCGAGAAGGAAACATTGAGGTCTTACAATAACCGGTATTGGGAGACTTTTAATCAGATTGGAGATTGCCCCACAAACCTAGCTATCGCACAGTAAACGGGGTTTACCGGATGGCAATAAATTGAGGGATTCAATGACGATGACACCACTCCTCACAATGGAGGCCTTAACGGAAAGAGTGCATTAGCACAGCTGGGTAAAAGAAGATGTCGTGCGCACTAAAGCAAAAGTTGGCACAACAACAATGTCAGACAAAAACCTGCGGCAAAAGTTAACACGGTCGGGCGGGAAGAACAATCGAGCAAAAATGGGCGAGGTAGATGAGCCAACAGAGAGGACCCCCAAGCAAGGAAGTTGAGAGTCCGCACTGCCATCACCACGGTATTCAATAAACCTATCTACCAGATTCTTAGCGAGATACGCGATGAACCCTTCGTTCGGTGGCCAGCCAAATTAGAAGAAGCACAAAGGGGCTACGATGATAGGTACCGTTGCAACTTCCATGATGAAAAAGGGCACTAAATTGAAAACTGTACGCTATTAAGACAACATCTGGAGGAGTTAGTGGTCACGGGTCACCTAGACCAATATATTAAAGAGGGAACGCACCTAGCCCCCCAGGACCGCAACAGGCCAGATGGGATGCCGGTCGACGGTCCACCCCAAGGCATAATCAATGTAATACATGGGATCATCGAACCTGAATGAGTATGTGAACTCAGAGGGATGATCAAAAGGACTGAGCACATGAGAAAGGTACTAAATGCATAACCTACCGTGAAAAAGGAAAAAACGGAAGCAACGAGCATCATCACCTTTTCTGACAAAGACTTAGCAAGGTTACAAAGAACTCACAATGACACATTGGTAGTTACTCTATGCGTCAAGAATTTCGACATCAAGCGAATCCTAATTGACCAAGGAAGCTCATGCGAGATAATGTACTACGAGACCTTCAAACAACTAAAATTGGAGGACAAAGACTTGGCACCCGCGACATCTCCTCTAGTCGGTTTCAACTCAATGCCAAAATGGCCGGTTGGCAAGATAATTCTGCCAGTCAAGGCAGGAACGATGACAAAACAGGTGGAATTTTGGGTATTGAAAGTCCCTTCCACTCACAACATAATCTTGGGAAGAGGATGGTTGCACGGCATACGAGCGGTGGCATCGACCTACCATCAGGTGTTACGGTTCCCCAATGAAACCGGAATGATTGAAAAATTTTTAGGAGACCAAATCATGTCCAAACAGTACTTCGTTACAGGAAATGGCAGCCGGGCTGCAAAAGGGTTTGTACAAATGGTAGAAGAGCCAAAAAGCAACAAGTTATTCGAAGACGTCGGCAAAGCAACCGAACAGAAGGTAATGGAAGACTTGGTAGAGGTAAGGATAGATGAGAAAAATCCAGAGAAGTTATTTTTGTTCATCTCATCTCTGTCCAGCACCGAGAGAATAGAGATCATGGAATTTTTGACCTTTAACATCAAAGTGTTCGCCTAGAAGCCGTATGACATGCCTGGTATTGACCCCAATTTCATCTGCCATCAACTCAATGTTCATCCAACCGCTAGACCAATTATACAGTGAACTCACCGATCGACACTCCATTATGCAGAGATAATGGCAAAAGAAGTGGGAAACCTGCTGGAAGTAGGGGCAATCAGAGAAGTACACTATCCCTGGTGGATTTCTAACACGGTAGTGGTACCAAAAAACAATGGCAAATGGTGCGTTTGCGTGGACTACAAAATAGTCAACAAAGTATGCTCGAAAGACAGCTTTCCTCTACCACGAATAGATCAACTGGTGGACCTAACTGCAGGGCATAACCGACTTAGCTTTCTTGATATGTATCGCGGTTACCATTAGATCGCTATGTATAAATCGGACCAGGTGGTCATATCATTTGCAATTCTCAGGGGATTATATTGTTACAAGGTCATGCCCTTTGGCTTAAAAAAAGCGGGGCAACATTTCAACGGATGATCACCAAAATGTTTGAGCCATTGTTAGGCAGAACAATGGAAGCTTACATAAATGAAATGGTGGTCAAAAGTAAGAATGTGGGGGACCATCTTAAGGACCTATATGAGATGTTTCAAATTTTGAAGTCCCACAAGCTGTGACTGAATGCATCCAAGTGCGGGTTCGTCGTGGGATTTGGAAAATTCCTGGGGTTTCTAGTAACCAACCGGGGTATAAAAGCTGATCCATCTTAGATCAAAGCCATCCAAGATCTTGAGAGGCCCAACACAATCAAGGAGGTGCAGCATCTCACTGGCCTTGCAGCTGTGCTAAACTGGTTCATAAGCTTGTCGTCAGATAGGTGTCGACCGTTCTTCCAGGCACTAAAGGCCAAGTTTGAGTGGGATGACGAGTGCGACCGCGCTCTGGAAAGCCTGAAAGAATACATGGCCTCCCCACCGTTGTTGGTAACCCCAGTACCAGGGGAGGAACTCTTTTTATACTTAGCAGTTTCCCAGCATGCAGTTAGCGCAGTATTGGTATGGGTTGAGGGAATACAACACCTGCCTATCTTCTATGTTAGCAAGACATTGCGGGGCGCCAAAACAAGGTATCTACCATTGGAGAAGTTTGCCTTAGCTTTAATGATGGCTTCTAGAAAATTGTCGCACTACTTCCATGCCCACACTGTGATTATTTTGACAACTTTCCCATTAAAAGCCTTGTTTGAAATGGTCGATTTTTCTGGACAAATTTTGAAGTGGGCAGTGGAGTTAGGGCAGCTCAACATTAAGTTTCGGTTAAGAACCACCATAAAAGCACAGGCGTTAGAAGACTTCGTGGCTGAATTTGCCCCAGGAAGCCATCAGGTTTGCCCGATCAACTAAACCGGGGAGAGGGGGGAAAATGCCGCAGGGATAGCGCAGCCCCCACAACAGGGCACTCAACTACATAACAAACTCTTCAGCCTTTTAGAATGGGAAAAATGAGCAACCCGCATTACGACAAGCAAACACCCTGCTGAAAGTCCAATCCTAAACAGTGAGGACCAGGTCATAACGACGACCATCAACTTTGAAGAAAATAATTTCGGCAGCGAAGCCCCTAATCCTAAGGCGTCATTAGATCCCTCAATTTGCTAGAAGTTATTTGTATGAGAGATGTGGAAGCTCTTCATTAATGGAGCCTCCAACAGACATGGTACAGGACTCAACATAGTTCTCATATCACCAGAAGGCCTAACCATTGAACAGGCAATCAACCTTGGCTTTCCAACATTCAACAACGAAGTTGAGTATGAAACATTATTAGCGGGTTTGAAGTCGGCATTTCGCATGAAGGCAATCGAGCTGATGGTATACAATGACTCTCAATTGGTAATCAACCAAATTTCGGGTGACTACGAAACAAAGGATGAAGAATGGCCAAGTACCAAGAGTTGGTCAGAAGGGAGATCATGAAATTTGAAGTGGTTCGGATAGAGCAAATCGGTCGAGAAGAAAATAGTAAAGCAGATGAGTTGGCCGCTTTCGCCTCAATGGCAGATACGTCTATCCCATACCCATTGTTAATTGACTTCCTACCCAGACCAAGTATCGAAGAGCCGGAAGTAGCCAAAGCATGTTGCGCCGATCTAGGCCTTTCTTGGATGGATCCCATCATAATGTTTTTAAAAGATGGCATCTTACCTGAAAAAAGAAAGAAGCCAACAAAATTAGAGCAAAGTCATAATGATTTTGGCTCTCCCTATCACTAGCATTATACAAAAAATCCTTCACTGGACCTTACTTGAAGAGTGTCCATCCCAGCAAAGTCGAGGCATTTTTGTTCGAAATACACGATGGCGTTTGCGGAATCCACTAAGGGGGAAGATCACTGGCCTACTGGCCAATTTCACGGTATTGGTGGCTGTACATGCAAGCAGATGCAGAGAAATATGTCAAGAAGTGTGAGAAATGTCAGAAGTTCGCACATCAAATACATCAACCAGCTAGAGAGTTTCTACCTTTGACCAGCCCGTGGCCCTTTGCAATGTGGGGCCTGGATATAGTGGGATCACTTCCAATCGCACTAGGCAATAGAAAGTTCTTTCTTGCAGCAACGGACTACTTCACAAAGTGGATGGAGGCAGAAGCACTCGCATCCATAAAAGAAAAAGACGTTAAGAAATTCATCTGGCAGAACATCGTAACTCGTTTCGGCATACCCAAGGCATTAATATCTGACAACGACACTCAGTTTGATGGCAAAATCTTTAGGAGCTTTTGCGAAGAATACAAGATAGAATTCTATAACTCTACACCGGCATACCCCCAAGCTAATGGCTAGGTGTGGACTCGCCTTTTTTAGCACCCCCGTCTATTGGAAAGGGTTTGAAAAAGAAAGGCCTCACAGTTCGAACTCCCGCGATTCTGAATCTAGTCTCACAAGTACAATGTGAAACTGATAATCACCAAAGAGTTCAAATCCGGCAAACCTTTTTGGAAAATCGATTTTAAATCAAATAATGCCAAAATTGGACTGCTTTGCCAGATTACAGAGTTCCCACCTAAATATTTTGTTTTAGAGAAATTTAGGAAACCCTAACTCGTGCCAAAAGGCCACATGTCCGTCATCACCAAAGTTGACTCGGCTCGAGAACTTAGGTACGAGAGGGGAAGGTCTTGAAATGAGCACCCTCGCTCGCCCGATCAAAGATCGACCTCTACTAATCATGATATATCATTTTATAAACCTTATGTGTTCTTATTTCGGTTATTAATCTAACCTTACTATGTGACGCACACAAGTAAGTATAGACTACATCGAAAAATTGGAACATTTCAAGTCATGTTTGTTTGTGAAAATGATTTGAATTTGCCACCCTCAAGTGGGCTTAAGGATACAGATTTGCCACCAAACGTAGTGGGCTTAAAACAAGATTTTGCCATAGCAAAGTAGGCTTAAAACTCACATTCATTGAATCGTTCCAATTCAAACAATAAAGCTTTCATCCACATGCATTCATACAGTTTAACATTTAAGCGCATAGCCTCAAGGCAAGCATTTGAAACATGGTAATATGGCACTCATGTAAGTATGCTAAAGCGAAAAAAGCTTACCGAGTACTCCAAACCAAAACAAAAGCTAGTTAGAAGGATGCATGATCCTAACTATGCGAGATGTCTAAGTCAATACATGCAATAATGTAATTAATAGGCTCGGCTACTAATATGGCATGTGATTCAATTTGATAACATGTGATGAAACATGTATTCAAAGAATTATTGAAATTGCAATTCAGTTTGAATGATGCGCCGAGTCTCGGTACATGCAAGAGAAATGAATGGATGCAAACATGCAAGCATAAGGTATGCTAATTGAAAATGTCCCTAATCTAACCATCAAAAGTAGATAAATAAAAGAGAGAAAGACGCGCGTTTGGAAGACATGCACACTTATTATAACATTATGCCCTCGTGAAGGAGGGTCCAAATGAATAAGCTAACTACCTCGCTAATTAAACTAATTATTACAACACAAAATAAAGAAATAGCTAAGCTAAGCTACTTTAATTATTATAACAATCAATTAACTAATCTAAGCTAATCCAATACATATTGCGCTAATTAATTACACCAAATTAATTAAGTACAAAACCAGCTCAAAAATAACAATAGGCATGCTGTTCTAACTAGTTAAAATTGAGCCGCATCAAATGCACATGCGCGCGTTCGGTTTCCACCCGGAATACCATTGCTTTGCTGTTGACTGCCTCTGTTTGCATAGTTGAATACTGGAATGCTGAAAGGACACTATTCTGAGAGTACATCAGTGGCTGGCCGTCCACTAATGGAGGCTGCCGGCCATGTGCCTGCTATAAAAGGGCACTGGCGGCCATCAATGAAAGGTTGTAGGCCATCAGTGTATGAATTGCCGGCCACTGATGAACAACTTCATTCTGCTACAACAGAGGACAACACAGAGAAGGAAAGAAGTAGTTTCTCAGGTTGTATGTACTGTGTACCACTCCCTGTCATCAAAACATCTCCAAGGAATGGTACCCTTGGCTCCAAAACCACCAACCAAGCATTTTCAATGCATGATGGCCAAAGAACCAAGGAATACAATTTCATTGTATATAAAAACAAGACTCAAGACCATCACATTATCATGTGTGATCAAGGGCAATGAAGACCAAAGAGATTGGCTCATTTCATCACTTTCAGTATGAAATGCTCTAATCTTCCTTATGTTCAATATAACGTCCGATTGAACACATGTAATGCAACACAATATGCTTATCTTGCTCAAGTTTTACTTATTACTTTTGTTTACTCATTTTAAGTTACCAATTCATTCTTTAATTGGTTTAGTCCATTGGTGAGAGTCATCTAAAGAGAAAGAAGTGTCAACCAAGAGATGATGTAAGGCAAGAGAGAGTTCATGCCGTTGGTAATGAACCCTCAAAGAGGATTAAACCATTAAGCATAAACTCTATCTCAAGCTTAAAGAATCCCAAACTTGAAACAACTCTCAAAAGCAATTGAAAGAGTGAAACAAATGAGAATGTGACAGAGCTATATATGCTGAAATTACATGCAAAATGACACTACAACATGCAACCAATTCAAACAACTCATGTTTAAAGGCCTAAAACAATAAGCTAGTGAAGGAATTAATCATACAACTATGCAATACAAGCCTCAACTGAATTAACTAGCCCAAAACAGAGCCAAAATAGGTCAAAACAGAGGCAAAAACAAGTTGGACTTAAGCTACAAATTACTAGAAAAACATGCTAAAAAATGAAGCTCTCTAGGCATGCAAACAAAACACAAGGAGAGGAGGCTAACCCCTCCAATTTTGGACTTCAAAACATGGTTTTTACCACTGAAATACCTCTGAAAATCAGTGATTAAAAAGCCCAAAAAAGCTAGTTTAAAACCCTTGAAAGATGGCACAAAAGCCTAAGAAAACCAAGTAGCAAAAGGGTGAACCACCCCTAACTCAAAAGGGGCCTTTAAACTACCTTTTAAACCATAAAAATAAAGATTTTTGGAGGTCAAAACCAGCTCAAAAACAATATGTAAAGATGGCAAAACAAATATTTAAAACAAGAGTAAAATACAAGTGTTCTACCTCTTGAAGACAAGGTACAATTTGAGCAACAAAACAAGCTAAATCAAGCCAAAATCCTCTTTTAGAGCTCAAACAAAACTCCAAGAGACCTTAGCTCCAATGTGGTCAAGTTTGATCAAGGGTTCATGTGCAAAAGTGTAGAGAAACTAGACTTTAAGGCACAAAATAACAAGAGAGAGAGAAAGAGAATTTTTTTTGTATTCAAATTTTCTAACCTCTCCACATGCAAGAGAGGGGTCATATATATGGAAGATGCAAATTCCCTTCACAAAGATCCAGCCACACATGTGTTAGAAGATGCATGAACTTGTGCATACAGCTGGCACAAAATATCACAAAATATCTGTTGGAAACACTGATGGCCTTCATTGATGGCCGACGAGAACATCAATGGCCGGCAGGCCAAAATCCATGGCCGGCAGCCTTTAAGGATGGCCGACAGGCTATCAACATCCTTATGTTGAAAATACCTAAGTATGGTCCAAAGACGAAGTAAGAAGGATGTAGGGTTTGGAAAACTCAAACCTGTGGCGTTCTGCCGCGGACTTCGAGCGTTTGCTGAGCAATCAGACTCGCCATCGGATGTACCTGCAAGGATATCCAAGTCTTAAAGGGCCCTCAAAAATAGGGTTTTTACAGTTACCCCTCTTTGACAGAACTCGGAGTCATGAAATGACGTGAGTGAATGTCAAAGCGCAGAGACGACCCATTTTGACAAGGCCGCAATACTCAGACAGACAATCAAGATAGCAATAAAAAGGTTGCACCTACAGGCTACCTACGCATCTCCTTGTGAGGAATCAAACCAACGCAGTTCTGGGGCAAGATGCAAATGATATACATGATGCAAGAACATAACTTATGATCATGCAATGAAGTTGTAATGAAACATCTAAATGCAAACGCTATGCAGTACAAATGTCATATTCATGCAAACTGAAACAAGGTATAGCAACCTCATACACAAAAGTAAGTAAGCAAACATGCTACGCATGGAAATTACAAGTCCAAACCACATTTCATGATGTAAGAAAATATGCAATCTTAACTATGCAACGCGTAGGAAGGGCAAAGAACAACACAATCATCGGGTGCACTCGAAGTGCCGCACAAGATCACAACGCGTTACACACGCAAGGGGAAAAATGGTATGAACACAAGGACACACCAGAGCGTTTTAAACCGAAGTGTCCTAACGTGTCGCACGTGAGAGGAGAAAAAGGTGATGTAAACACCGGGCATACCCGAATATTTCTAACCGAAAACATCCTAACGTGCCGCACGCGAGAGGAGAAGAGGGTGGTGTAAACACCGGGCGTACCCTAACCAAAAAATATCCTAACGCATCGCACGCAAGAGGAGAAGAAGGTGGTGTAAACACCGGGCGTACCTGAATGTTTCTAACCAAAAAAACGTCCTAACGCGTCGCACGCGAGAGGAGAAGAGGGCGGTGTAAACACTGGCGTACCTGAATGTTTCTAACAAAAAAAAAATGTCCTAACACGTCGCACGTGAGAAGAGAAGAGGGTGGTATACACATCGGGTGTACCCGAATGTTTCTAACCAAAAAAAGTCCTAACGCATCGCACGCGAGAGGAGAAGAGGTGGTGTAAACACTAGGCGTACCTGAATGTTTCTAACCAAAACACGTCCTAATGCGTTGCACGCGAGAGGAAAAGAGGGTGGTGTAAACACCGGGCGTACCCGAATGTTTCTAACCAAAAAAATGTCCTAATGAGTCGCACGCGAGAGGAGAAGAGGTGGTGTAAACACCAGGCGTACCCGAATGTTTCTAACCAAAAAAATGTCCTAACGCATCGCACGCGAGAGGAGAAGAGGCTGGTGTAAACACCGGCATACCCGAATGTTTCTAACCAAAAAAATGTCCTAACACGTTGCACGCGAGAGGAGAAGAGGGTGGTGTAAACACCGGGCGTACCCGAATGTTTCTAACCAAAAAAACGTCCTAACGTGTCGCACGTGAGAGGACCGAAAACAGGAAGTGGTTTAAACATCAGAACTCGTCCGAATGCTTCTAACAAAAACAAGAAGTGGTGTAAACATCGGAACTCGTCCGAATGCTTCTAACCAAAAATAGGAAGAATCAAAGGACAGGAGTGGTCTCACCTAGAACTCCTCTAAATAAACCATACATACAATATCGTGCCTGCATAAGAAAGATACTTAGCAGGCATAACATAATAAGAGTGCATGTTCTATGCAATAAACAAAAGTATGCTCTATGTAAGAGATGAACATATTCTATGCAAATACGAGAAGCGCATATTCTATGCATGATTGGAAAGAATGCGTATTCAATGCATGATAACAACTGGGATATAACGACATGTTTTGCGTAAACCAAATAATCTGAAGGCATATTCTATGCATAGTACAAGAGCGAAGGCTGTGAGCATATTCTATGCATAATATGGCAATATGTTCTACGCTATGATGTAAGTGGAATGCACATTCCATGCAGTGACAAAGAAACACATATTCTATACGATAACAAAAACGCATTCGTTAAGATCAATTCAAGAATAACTCCCAATATACCTCTCGGAAGAGTTGTAACATGTTAAAAGGATACACTTCACTATGTCGATAAACAACAAATATCGTACCCTGGAAACACGATTCTGAGCTCTCGCAAAGACATTCTGAACCAAACACTAAACACTCCTTCATTTCTTGCAATCCAAGAACACAAAACAGAACCAGGGACACAAAGGAAACTCTTGGACACCTGCCTGCCACCAGAGGGAACCGCCGGCCACCTGCCGGCCACCAGTATGCGTTGCCGGCCATCGATGGTGCCTTGTTTACCATCGATGGCCATTCGGGGAAAAACTGACTTTTCAGCCTCGAGTCTTTAAGTATACAACTCCAAGCTTCATTTCTCACAACCCTTGCTCGAAGATCACTTCCCTCTCTCTTTACGTGCTCCTTCTCTCTAGATCCGCGCTTTCTACGCGTTTTCCAACACCCCACACAAACTTTATTCGCTAAATCCTCTTTGTTCTCTTCACTTTGAACTGATTGGAATTTGATTTCGACGCTTCTTTTCTCATTTCCACCATTCTAGGCTCATTTCCCTCGAGTTTTTCTCGAGTTCTGTGCATTTTCCTGGGCTTTGACTTTTTCTCCCATTTTTCTCTCTTAGGGTTGACTTTTGTTGACTTTTGGCATTCTCCATCCGTTTTCCTCATTTTCGCCCATTTTCTCACCTTCTTCTCACCTTCTTTCCAGATGGCGGATGATCTTCCTCATGATGGGGTTCCCCCGGAACTTCCTCCAGTAGATTTCGAGGCAGACTTCGAGGCTAAGCCTGAGGCCGAGCTAGAGCCATTACCGTTGAGTGTACGACCTTTTGATCCAGCGAGGTATCATCCTCAAATACACATAGTGCCCACTACAGGAGGCATCAGATGTTTTAATAACTTCGACGAGGACGTGCCAGAGGACCTCCTGTTGAGGGAGCCAGCGTCTCACTTATTGGCCATTGCCGTTGAGGTACGAAAACTGTTTTCATGCATTACTGCCCTTATCTATTTGCATTTGTTGCACTGCCTTCATCTATGCACTACCTAATACACTGTATCGATCTGATTGCATTTCATGCATTGCCACAGGGCGGGTCTCGCGCTTGTAGGGGCTATGGTACGACGACTGCTCGAGATTGGTATGGTGAGCCTCCAGCTATGGTTCATGACATCGTGGACGAGGCAGGCTTCGGTCTCTTCTGCTCCAGCTTGACTCGGGTTATCGCGAGCCGTCCTCTCTTAAGAGCTCTGGTGGAGAGGTGATGGGACACCACCAACTCTTTCCACTTTTCCACCACGAGAGAGATGACGATGACTCCCTATGACTTTGCCATGATCACTAGCTTAGGCGTAGGGGTGATCCGATCCCTTTCGACTATGATATGGGGGAGTAGGAGGTAGTATGGCTCGAGCTGCTTGGGGCACATCCACCAATATACCGGGCAGGTATGGTGCAATACAGCTGGTTTGAGGAGCAGTTCAGGAGGAGTGAGCCCAAGACGATTGAGGAGATAGAGCAGTATGCGAGAGGATTCCTCATGTTCATCTTTGGTACCACCTTGTTCTCAAACAGGTGGAAGGCCTCACCACACTGTACGGATATATGAGCTCCTGCTTCCGTTTACGAGGGACTTTGGTTGGAGGCTACTGGCGAGCTTGGGAGGTACACACCTTAATTCCCTCTTTACACTTTACATTTTCTGCTCAAGCATTTCATACTTTATATATGTTCTACACATATGCTTTCTACTTTACACTTTCTATAACTGTTTATACTATAAGCTTTCTACTTTACATTTTCTGCATCTGTTCATACTGTATCGGTATTGATAATATACCTCTGCATTCTTCCTGCAGTTATGGGTATATGCATACTTCCCGGTTCTTGCTCCTAAGCCTGTAGATGAGGTTCCACTGACAGTCCCCTTTTCTCGGGTATACGACAGCCAGCTCCGCTGTAGGACCTGCGAGTCTTTCTTGTTCTTCTGCCAGTATTTTGACAAGGTAACGGCGCACGAGGTATCCTAAAACAAAGTCATTTTTTCCTTTACAACTGTTTTGATCCACACATTAGCAACTAACAATGACTAATAATATGTTCACCTCTATTTCAGATCACATGGCAACCCTGGGCCATGATACCGATAGGGCTTCAAGTTCGATACACTATAGCTCGAGGCATTTCCCAGCATCACATTCTTCTTGAGGGCCCGATTTGTCGAGCTTGGTTCTTGGGTGAGCGTTTCGTCTGTTAGACCTTGGGCCTACCTACCCCGTTTGTACCGATGACACCACCTGCATCTATGAGAGTGAGACACAGCCTGACTTCCGACAAGGTGATCTAGTTCATGATAGGCCTAGAGGTAGAGTACTTCCATGTAGAGGGCGATTATGCAGTCTTTATCCAGACACACCTGATGCCACCTCTAACTGGTGTTCGTAGGGATAAAGGAGAAAGAGCTCTTGCTGTAAGGGTGAGACGCAGAGCGAGTCGAGCGAGTAGAGCCCATAACAGAGGGGCTTCCCAGGGGAGATAGGGGACCGGATGGCCAAAGCTGCTTACTGAGCTTACCTGCTAGCGGTATACTGGGAAGGCTTATCAGATCTCGATCGAGCCTGCAGCAGCTGGATATAGATATGTCAGAGCGCCCGATTCACCTCCGGTATGCACTATAGTTCCCATTTTTTTCCATCCTTGCTCAAATACTCAGATATTCATTCCTTCCGGACATGATCATTCCAAATTGCATTTACAGGCACCCCTAGGGTACGTCGAGGGATTGCTCGAGATGTTGGCCTTGTTCGAGGGCATGATCTTGAGAAGGAGGCACTGCTCGTTTCCACGGCATTCAAGTAATTTCTTCAGTTTTCTTGAATTTCGGTCATCACATTTCCATTGATACAATGAAACTAAAACTGACACTCCAACTAAACACTTCCCCACGTTGCATTGATACACTGCATCTGAACCACACTGCACTGGTACATTGCATCTGAATTATGCATTTTCACACTATATTCATACTCTGCGCCCTAATTCATTCTGTATGTACTCATTCTGCACACCATACTTGCATCCGATACACATACTGTGGCTGACATATACCAACTACCTTTTCAGGTCCCATCTTTATCGATAGCACCAACGACAGCAGCATCAGGACCATCAGCACCCCCTCCAGCAGCAGGGAGAGAGTCAGGTTCCTGCACGCGGCCGGGGCCGAGCTGAGAGTGGCCCTTTAGAGCCTATTCTGAGCGAGAATGACATTGAGACCAGCGAGGCCGAGGAGGCAGTGAATTAGCATGCTAATTCATCTAAGAGTGGAGACAATGACGTCGGTTCGGATTCTGCTAGTAGTGATGTTGATGCTGAGGAGGGCTCCGAGGCAGAGGGTGGTGGCGACAACCCCGGTTCTGGTTCTAATTCAAAATCAGGTTTAGACAGTGGCGCCGATGGAGATAGTGCCGCAGAGTCCGCCCCGTCGAGGAAGAGAACGAAGAGGGCCTCTCGAGCTTGAGATCGTTGGAATTGATTTATATGTTTTTACTTAGTTTCTTTTTGCTAGTAGTGTTAGCACATTGTATAGTTTTAGATAGGTTTTATTTTGCTTTAAAAAACTTGTACTCCACTTTTGTAAAAGCTACCATGATCGGAATGAAAACAGCTTTTTGATGAAAAAGTGTTGTAATTTGTATTTTGAGCACCACACAAGCACTACAACGCATAAAAACGAGATTAAATTTGATTGAAAACTGCACATTGTATTGGCATTCTCTTAATCAGGTAATGAACCGACCAACACTTATCAAACAGAATAAAACAACTCGATGAACAACTAATAATAACAACTCGATAAACAACACAAGAACTCAACAAACTAATCAACACAAACACAACTCAATAAGCAAAACAAAGTGAATTCAACCCAACGAACCTACTCAAGCCGAAAATAGACCCAAAACAAGGCCTTCGGACACACAAATAATAGAATAAAATTACTGCACACAATTGACTCTTCACAAAGGAGGGTAGTAGACACAAAAGGAAGGCTGCCGGCCATGAGGAGTGGCCTGCCAGCCATCCATTCCTCTGTTGGCCATAAATGACCCCCTGCCGGCCATCAATGAGCCTTTGCTGGCCATCAATGTGCAGAACCTCCAAAATGTTGACACCTAGCCTCCACTCACTGCCTTATCTTCTACAAAAGCTGTAGCTTTGTGATTTCTTCATTCCAGCTCTGTTTTTCTCTCAAATGGAGCCATTCTTTGCCAAAAAACTCTCAAATTGGATTGCAACTTTAGATGGTTCGAAAAAGTTGAATTTTCGGGGTTTCGGGATAAATGCACTATTCTCGCTAAGTCGTTCTCCGCTATGTTTTCCATTCCTTCATGCCGTGGCTAGGTGTTGAAACCCGGTTACGCATGTTTTTAGCTTTGGGGGGGCAAGAGATATGCCCTACAATTGAAGAATTCTGAGTTCTGATGTAATCCCGGCGTGACGAAGAAATCTTGGCCCGACCCCATTTTGGTCACATCCAGGCTTTAGGAAGGATGTGTCGGCTCACTTTACACGATGCTCGATCCTTAGTTCACAATGGAGAGTTGTATATCCCCGGCCTCATTCATCGATTTTCTGACGCCGGTGACCACGGCGACCATCTCTGGCAAAGTTTTCGGCAGCATGCCCTCTGTTTGTGCATGTTGGCTCATTTCCTTCTTGCCTCTGGTTTCGAAGGATCTAGCATTTGCTTGATCGAAATAGCCTAAGTCTTGAAAGATGGCAAAAGCTGCATTGGCTTAGAACTAGCCGAAACTTTGATGGGCTTGGACGCCTTCCATCGGTGGGAGATGACCAACTTCGCAGGAAGTCCCCTACTTTTGTAGGTAATGTTTCCCATCCTATCTCATATGTGTTTCTCACATCACTCGGCACTCAGGCTCTGTTTTTCTCTCAAAACGCTTTTTCATTTTTTTTCTCTCCACATACACCTCTCTATTCTTTAATCTCTCTTATTTTTCATCCCTCTCCAGATATGGCTCATGGACAGGTTAAAAGTAGTGGACTCTTGCCCTACATATTCAGCGCGAGGCTATTTCTTTCGCCAACTACTGGTTGATTTCCCGAACGAGGGGTGGTGGTGCCATTGGATATGCAACAGGTCTGCTGTTGACATTGCTTGGCGTTGCCCTTGGTTTGATCAGCCCGAGATGAGCTACAGCATGTCTCGGCAGCCCGGCATTCAGTTGGTCAGCTTGACACACTGCGTATTCTATTTTCCATTCCTGCTCAGGCGTTAGTTCGGACACGACCAAATTTGTCTAGAAGAAGGAGTAGAGTACCCGGCTTTATTTCCAATCTGAGATTCACAACTAGCTCGATATCCCACTGCATCGAGGACAAGAGAACTTCTGGCTCCCGCTCCTAATTTCAACTACGCCTTATCTGGCGAATGCCTAGCTTGGCTTGAAGATGAGGCACAAACCAGGCCTACTTTAGTATCTGAAGCTTCCACAAGCTCTAGGAGGGAACACAGGAACACCTGACTCACTTATGCCCCCAAGTGTATTACTTTGATCTATACTTTCAAGTTTTCCTTTTGAATGTAATAAAAAAGCAATTTTGATTTGTGTCAAGAGTTAGAGAACTTTGTGTTGAAATCAATGAAATTCAAATTTGTAGGCACTAAAAATTTTCGTTTTGGTCCAAAAATGGTCTAAGCTGTAAAAAAAGTAATTTGAACAAAATCAACTTTTATTAAAACTTTTCAAAACCATTTTCAATAAGAATCACAACTTCACACACATGGAATCTATCCTCGAGATGTACAACCCCGAATCCAGCAAATGGAAAGTTGCCCCTTGTCTGAATAGCACTGCACTGTACTGTAACCAGTTCTCATAGTGAAGATCACAACCGAACTCTTGAATACGGAAAAGACAAAGATGATCTGAACAATCTCATGGACAGGACAATTGATTTTGAAGTGTTTACGGCTGAGCTTCATAAAGAAGTTGCCTACGTATCCCGAAGATGGGAATCAAGCTTTATGTAGTTTGGTTCGGGTTCACTCGTGTATTAACACTCTCCTTTTGCGCTCCAACTTTTGCCAAGGTCGCCCTTTCTGGGTTTTCAACCTTGCAAGCTCAGTTTTTCTTTTTTCTAATTTTTTGTACTCTAACTTTTGCCTAGGTCGGCCGTTCAGGTTTTCGGCCTAGCGAGCCACTCAAGGATAGTATTTCTTCAACTTGTCCATGTTGATTGGTTGGGAGAACTCCAGGCCATCTAGGTCCATAAGAATGATAGCTCCACCTGACTAAATTGATTTGATGATGTAAAGACCAGTCCAGTTGGGTCTGAACTTGCCCCTAGGGTCATGGATGGGAGTTCGATTTTCTTTCAGCACCAAATCCCATTCCTTCAAATTCCTGGACTTAACTTTCTTGTTGAAAGCCTGGGCGATTCTGCGGTGATAACCTTGGATATGGTACAGTGCTTTCAGCCTTCTCTGGTCGAATAACATTAGTTCTTCGAACCTGCTCTGCTGCTAATCCACTTCTGCTATCTGACACTCAGCCATAACCCGTAGCGACGGAACCTCTATTTCGATCGGTAGAACAGCCTCCATCCTATAAACCAAAGAATACAGAGTTGTCCCAGTAGATGTTCGAATTGAAATCCTGTAGCCCTAGAGAGCAAATGGAAATTTGTCTGGCCAATCCCTGTAAGTCTCAACCATTTTCTGCAAAATGTGCTTGATGTTCTTGTTGGCAGCCTCAATAACTCCGTTGGTTTGCGGTCGATATGTGGATGACTTCTGAAAAGCCACATTGTATTTCTCCAACAAGTCGATCACCTCTTTCTTGAAATGGGAGCCATTGTCTGTAATGATCTTATTCGGGACCTCATAGTGACAAATAATGTTATTCCTGATGAACTTGGCTACATGCGACGCTTTTAGCACTACATAGGATTGGGCCTCAACCCACTTTGTAAAGTAGTCAATTGCCACCAGGATATACTCATGCCCATTTGAGCCTTTCGGCGTAATTGCCCCAATAACATCAATTCCCCAAACTGAAAACGGCCATGGTGAAGTCATGTTGTACAGCTTCGACGGGGGGATATTCATGCGATTTGCATGAATTTGGCATTTGTGGCATCGCTGAACAAAACCAATACAATCCTCCTCCATGGTTGACCAGTAGTAACCCTGCCTGAGAATCTTTTGGGCTAGCATTACTTCACTCATGTACGCTCCGCACTCCCCTCCATGGATGGCCTTCATTAGGCGTTTCGACTCTTCTGCATCAACACACAGCTTGTGCGTTCCCAGATGACCTCTTTTGTACAACTTACCCCCACAGATGATAAACTGAGCAGCCATTCGCCGTATTGCCCTTTTATCTTTGGCGTTTTCCCCTGGTGGATAAGCCTCATTTTTTAAGAAGTTCCAAATATCATAATACCAAGGGTTTTGATCTTGTACTCCATCTATTGCAGCAATCAAGTCATAGGCCGGCACATACCTCTATTCATTAATGATCGGACACATCCGGACTCCCAAAGGGATGTCTATCATAGAAGATAGAGTTAATAAGGCGTCAGGGAACCTGTTGTTCTCTCTTAACAGATGTGTGAAGGTTAGCTTCTCAAACCTAGGAATTAGAACATCCAGGGTTTGGTGATAGATTTTCATCCTTTCTTCCTTAACCTTCCAGTCTCCTTTTGCTTGAGACACAACCAGGTTCGAGTCTCCAATGACGTCCAACCGTTTTGCCCCTAATTCTAGGGCGGCTTCCAAGCCAGCGATACATGCCTCATATTCTGTTTCGTTGTTAGATACCTTGAACTGGAGTTTGAACGCTAAGGGTATATGAGAATTGTCGGGTGCTATCAGCAACACCCCTATCCCATAACCGTACTGGTTAGATGCTCCGTCAAAGTACATGGTCCAAATCTTTTCTTCGACCTACAGAATAGCCTCATCTAGGAATAAATACTCTACTGCTTCATCCCCTTCCACTGGGTGATCTGCCAAGAACTCGGCTACCGCTCTTCCCTTGACAGACTTGCGCGTCACATATTTTAGATCAAATTCGGAGAGAAAAAGCAGCCAACGAGCTAGCCTACTCGTAAGTGCTGGTTTCTTGAAGAGATATTTGATGGGATCTAATCTCGAAACCAGAATTATGGAGTGGCCTAACAAGTAGTGCCTCAACTTCCTAGTAGCCCATACCAAGGCCAAGCAAGTCTTCTCCAGCGGGGTGTAATGGGGCTCATAATCCAGCATCTTCTTGCTCAGGTAATAGATGGCCTTCTCCACTCCATCCTTAGATTCCTGCGCAAACATGCAGCCTATTGTCGTATCGGTTACTGACAGATACAAAATCAACGTCTTTCCCGGCTCTGGCGGTGACAACACGAGCGGGTTCTGAAGGTACTGTTTGATCTGCTCAAAAGCGAACTGGCATTGGTCATCCCATTGGAATTTCTTTCCTTTCATTAGGAGACCAAATAGTGGTTCACAAGTCAAGGTTAATTTTGCAATAAACCATCTTATGAATTGCACTTTACCTAGAAAGCCTCGCATATCCTTTTCAGTCCTTGGTGGTGGCATTTCTAGGATGGTCTTGATTTTGGAAGGATCAACCTCAATGCCCCTTTGCGTAATCAAGAACCCCAGCATTTTCCCTACTGTGACACCAAAAGTGCATTTCTGCAGATTTAGCCTCAACCGATATTCCCTAATCTGTTGAAAAAATTTCTTCAAGGCAGTGTAGTGGCCCTCTCTTTCCTTGGACTTGACAATTATGTCGTCTACGTATACCTCAACCTCTTTGTGGATCATATCATACAAGATCGTGGTTGCAGCCCGTTGATAAGTAGCCCCAACATTTTTCAAACCGAACGGCATCACCGTGTAGCAGTAGGTTCCTCACGGTGTGGTGAAAGCAGTCTTCTCCCTATCCTCAGGTGCCATCAAAATTTGGTTATACCCGGAAAACCCATCCATAAAGGAGAGTAATGCGTGACCTGCGGTGAAGTCCATCAATTAGTCGATGTGCGGTAGAGGGAAGTCGTCATTCGGACTAGCTTTGTTCAAATCTCTGAAATCCACACACATCCGAATTCTGCCATCTTTCTTCGGCACCGGAACAATGTTAGCTAACCAAGTCAGATACTCAAATACTAGCAAGAACCCTGTATCTATCTGTTTGGTGACCTCTTCCTTAATCTTCAAAGCCCAAAGCTTCTGCTTGACGGGTCGGGCCTCGGGGTCAAGAGGGATCCAATGCTGTACAATCTTAGGATCGATTCCAGGCATGTCATCGTAGGACCACACGAAAACATCTTTGAAATCTTTTAATAAAGCGACTAAGCGCTCGTGTTCCTCCGAAGACATCGTGGACCCAATCTGGACCAAACGCGGATCATTCTCAGTACCTACATTAATTGGAGTGATTTCATCAACAAGGGGTTTTACAAATCTCTCCTCCTCTCGATCAATCAAATGTTTCAAAACCAAAGGAATTCCTTCCTCATCGTTTTTATCAAAATTTTGAAAGTCATGATCAATGCAATATACAAGTGGCATAGAAAAGTACTCAGAAACAGCAGTGGTACCATTCTCATTCAAAGCTTCCAGCTCGTCCAATTCCTCGGTTACAACCGACTCAAAAAAAAAGGAAAAAGACGACCTGGACAAAACTACGGCATTCGGGTCATCAACCCCAGGAATACCGGACTCTGACTCAGCAGAACTGGAATCTAATTCAGACAACACAGACTCTGTGGAATCAGATTCCGACTCACTACCTAATTCAGAACTGCTGGACAGAAAACCCTCATCTAACTGCCAAACGAGGGAGGGTGCGTTAGATGCATCCATAATACCACCGGAATGGTCCACACTTGATTGTCTCCGATCATGGAAACGGTGAAGTCATCCCCCAAGCTCTCCGGTTTGATCTGAGGATATGAAAGGAGACACGCCAGTGCTGCTCCTATCTCAAGTTCACTGATGTTGGACTCATCCTCTGTGATCTGTTCTGCCTCAACAGGCAAGTCAGTCTGTTTCTCTATGGCTTCATCCTCTTGTAGCTGTAGGTCGAAGAAAATCTCAAAGCTGGGCAAACGCTGCTTCTTAGAGTTCAACCATGGCTTAGGAAAGCCACAAAATAGGAAGTCTTCTCCCTCCTGAACAAAGCGGCCGTTGAGAGTTCCCTGAATTGGTCTATGAACAAGCTCATAGTGCTTCCCACTTTGCTTAGCTTTGGCTCTTCCTACCATTTCCTTCCCTTTTCTCACCCAATTCTCTTTGGTAGGCGTGTAACCTAGACCAAAGGTATGAGGGTTATATGGCACTTCGGCCAGTGTAGTAATGCATTTCCGGACGCTCTTTCCTAATCCCATCCCGGGTATATGTTGTAGCTTGTTCATGAGGTAGACTGATTAAGCATTGACGTACAACCGCTCATCAACAGCCAAGATATCTTACACCACCCAGCCCTCAACCAAGGTAAATCTGGACACGAATACATCCTCATCGCTGTGTACAATTTCCAGTACTGGTGTGGTGACCTCCGACGAAGGATATATGGAAGAATTCCCGAAAACAATTGCTACCCCTTTTCCAAGAGGGTACTTCAGCATCTGATGCAAGGTGGAAGAAACAACTTTTACTTGGTGCAGCCACAGTCGTCCAAGGAGTAAGTTGAAAGTGGCCGGAACATCCAGGACGTGAAACTCAATATCCTGTTGTGCCAGACCAACCTGTGTTCTGATTTGAACTATTCCCATCACCTCTCTGCTTGTGTTGTCGTAAGCCCGGATCACCTGGGCCGTTGGTACAAAGTCTGCTGGCTTCAAGCCAATAGCATAGGCCGTGCGCGATGAACAAACATTAATCACAGACCTAGTGTCAACCAAGACAACCAGCACCCACTTTTCTCTACATTCAACTGAGATGTATAATGATTTGTTATGCTCAGGGCCCTCGGGCAGCAATTCCTTATCTGTGAAGGTCAAAGTCGGTGAAGCACCTCCTGGGAAGACAAGTCCCACTAGTTGTTCTGGAGTTGTGTCAATAGATAGTTTGGCCTTATCCATTGTTGACAGGACAGCTTGCCGATGCACGCGCGAAGCCATAAGCAACCCCTAAATAGATATGTTTGCTTGGATCTTTTTCAACTGCTTCAGTACAGCTTCCTCCTCCAACAATTTGTCCTTTTGTTTTTCAGCTTCCTTATCCTTTCCGGATGCTTCTGGTTGGTCCAAGTGTGGGGGCTTGAAGTACCACCCGTTTCTAGTCATGTGGTCCACTTCCTCAGAATACCAAGTATCGTCTAGCAAATTTTGTCCCTATCTTCATCAGTGTGGGCAAGATGCAGATAATCATTTTCCTACCATATTCCTCAGGCAACCGACAAGCAATTGTCCAGTTTCGTTGTAAGTATTCCCACATCCACATCACAATCATTCCCCGCAGGGCCTTTGGCTTTTTTAGCTTTCGGACTATTCTTAGCTTTTCCTGTTCAAATTGCTTCAATGCGGCTTCTTGCTCTGTGTATCAGCTGTACTAACACTACTCAGTTCCTGAGTAAAATTTTAATACCGGTGCTCTCCGGCAATTTCCTTGTCATTGGCCATTCCGGCCGCTTGCAGCAGTTCCTGCTTTTGGCTGTTCCAGCTTTGGTTGAAATTCCTCATCCAGATCAGGTTCATCAGTGAGCCACCTCGAATTGTCTGCTGATCCATTCAGATCGAACCAATCAATTTGTACATTACCCAGATCTTGCTCATCGTAGAACTGCATATTGCTGATGTCCTTCTCGAGGTCGGCTAAGTCATCCAATCCCTGGCTTAGGTCATCCTCCCGGACTACACTAACATCTATCCCCATCGGCAACTTCACCTCTGGTTTGGCTTGATTGGTTGGCACAATATAACGGCATGGGTTGTATTCTTCCTCAGATAAGTCCACAGAGCTCTCAGGCACTGAACTGACACTCTTATTCTTCACCAAGGCTAGCTTGCCTTTAACTACCACCGTCATCACCGTAAACTTGGGTTGAGATGTGGACGTGTTCATCATGCACAAATCTGTACTTTCCGGGATGAACAACGCCGACTTAGGTAGGTAGAAGGGGGTGATGTATATATTGGGGTCGTAAGGGGCGGCCAATGTTTGGATAAGGTTTATTTGTCAGGGTGGAGGGGCTTGGTTATGTGGTGGGAGAGGATTTGTAGTGACATTGGGCTTTTCAGAAGGCGCTATCACTTTATTGTCAATGAGATCCTGAACCTCATGACGAAGTCTAAAGCACTGGTCGGTATCATGACCATGCTATTGGTGGAAAGCACAATACTTAGCCGGGTTGTGTTTAGGAGGGAGTGGATCGGGCAACGGGCGCTGTTCTAACAACTTTAGATGCCCTTTTTTGATCAGGACCCTTAAGGCCACAGATAAGGACATATAGAGTGGGGTGAAAACCCTCTGGCCTCGGGCCTGATGGCTGGAAGTTTGGGGGGTTGTATTGGCCGTGCCGGCAAAGGGGTTGGCAGTTTTCGGTGTGGTGGTGACCATACCCACATCAGGAGGTCTTGCAGCTGTTACTACTACTTGTAGTCGTATTGGAACTATGTGTGAAAGCCCTCTTAGGCTGCTCTTTCTTATGGTCTATCAGACCCTGCTTCATTGCATCCTCTATTTGCACCCCTATTTCATGGAGGTCGGCAAATGTAAATAGTGGTAAGACTATCATCTTCTGTAACAGTCTTGGTTGCAGATTACGGACCACCATTCGGATCTGGTCCTTTTCAGCCGGTCAGATGGTCATCATGGAGGCCTTGGCCCTCCACGAGGTTATAAAATCTGAGAAGCCCTCCTTCGGCTCCTGGCGAGTTGCTTCAAGATCACGAGTTGTGACCTCGATTTGAGTGTTGTAAGAGTACTATGCTATAAAGGCCTCGGCCATCTCCTCTCAATTCCTCTTTACAGAGTCTTCAAGTTTAGCATACCAAATGGTCGCGATACCCGACAGGGCCTGGCCGGAGAGAGATAGCTTCTGCAGTCTAGATAGGCCCATCGGCCGCAGAATTTCTGAAAATAGCTGCAAGTGGACCATGGGATCACTCGAGCCATCAAAGCGGTCTATATGCGGCATTTTAAACCTATATGGTAATGTCACCGCCGCATCAGTATAGCCGTCTTCAATATCCAGGATCGAATTCACACCCTGAGCTCGTTTAAAGAGCTTCTCAAGCTTGCTCACTTTCAGCACAGTAGAGTCGACCTCAAACTCAAACGAAGCTTGTGTTGGGTAAATCGGTGATTTGGAAGTCTGGGGTGGAACTAGCTTTACTAGAATGTCCGCATTTTCTTGGACATTAGTTGTAATCCCGGGTATTGGAACCCTGACCGGGGGTGGATGCGAAACAGAAGTTGTTGCTTGTTGTGGTTGTTGTTGCTGTTGAAGCCTACTGATCAACTTAGCCTGCTGGGCTGCAATCTCCGCTTTGCGGGCAGCATCTAGCTGAACAGCCTCAATGGATTGTTGGAGTTGGCGGAGCATTTCTTCCATGTTGACCAAGGGATGCTGATTTATCAAAACTGGTGTGTACTCCCTTTCCGAAGTAGAAGTAGAAAACTGGACTTCGCTAAATGAAGGTAATTGTCAAACCAGTGAGTTATGCCTGACTCTCCTCCGTCTTGTAATTGGGGATAGCAAAGCAAACACTAGTTGTCCTCTTACACGATCCCTAGATCGGTAAAGTTGCCTTATTCGAGTCCAGAGTGCCTGGAGAGTAACGGCCTCGTCTGAAGCAATGGTGAAAAACTACCTTGCAAAAAGAAAATAAAGCAAAGAAAAGAAACAAAAATCAGAAACCGCACAGCACCTCGGCTCAGATAGAAACAACACACACAGTTGCAATCTTAAGCTGGATAATTGTACTCAAACACTGATTTCTGCCCCAAATTTATGCCTCAAAACTGATACCCTCAAACTGATACCCAGACTTACAACTGATACATACATTCTTGCAGAGTTTCACTCTAAAGCCACGTATTAAGCAAAAGAAAGCCAAAACACCCTATGATGGGTTAGGGTTACCCCGTCCTAATTTTGTCAAGAACTAGGGATTCACTATGCAAACAGGCGGTTTCATACAATCCTACACTCGGATGAGCAACCTGTCCTAGTTTGGAACAGTCTCTACAGCTTCTGATATGCAACTAGGTCGATTGGTCAAAAAGGGTACCTCAGCAAGACTACCTAATATACCTGTCGCTCCTAACATCAAGAAGTGAAAGGAGGATCAAACGGCACAACAGTAGTCCAGATCTAAGGGTTGTGTTCCCATCGTGGCAGAGCCCGCAACTAGTCAGCCTTTTGGTAAGCTTTTCCAAGGAAGCCTCCGACAAATCGCTCAGGAATAACAATTGACAAACACTGTGACTTAAGCGCACCAATGCAAATGTAAATGCAAAGAAATACATGAGTATAGATAAAACAACATATTATGAGTTCGAGTCAAGTTCTCTTTATCCCAAGCAGAGAGTCGCCAGAAACTGTGGACTCTCCTTTTTTCTGCACCCCTGCCTTGCAGAAAGGGTTTTGAAAAAAAAAGCCTCATAGTTCGGACTCCCACGGTTCTGAATCTAGTCTCACAAGTGTAATGTGAAACTGATAATCACCAAAAAATTCAAATCCGGCAAACCTTTTTGGAAAATCGATTTTAAATCAAATAATGCCAAAATTGGACTGCTTTGCCAGATTACAGAGTCGCCACCTAAATATTTTGTTTTGAGGAAATTTAGGAAACCCTGACTCGTGCCAAAAGGCCACATGTCCGTCATCACCAAAGTTGTCTCAGCTCGGGAACTTAGGTACGAGAGGGGAAGGTCCTGAAATGAGCACCCCCGCTCGCCCGATCAAAGATCGGCCTCTACTAATCATGATATGTCATTTATAAACCTTATGCGCTCTTATTTAGGTTATTAATCTAACCTTACTATGTGACGCACACAAGCAAGTATAGACTACATCACAAAAATTGGAACATTTCAAGTCATGTTTGTTTGTGAAAATGGTTTGAATTTGCCACCCTCAAATGGGCTTAAGGATACGGATTTTCCACCAAACGTAGTGGGCTTAAAGCAAAATTTTGCCACAACAAAGTGGGCTTAAAACTCACATTCATTGAATCGTTCCAATTCAAACAACAAAGCCTTCATCCACAGGCATTCATACAGTTTAACATTTAAGAACATAGCCTCATGGAAAGCATGCGAAACATGGTAATATGGCACTCATGCAAGTATGCTAAAGCGAAAAAAGTTTATCGAGTACTCCAAGCCAAAACAAAAGCTAGTTAGAAAGATGCGTGATCCTAACTATGCGAGATGTCTAATGCAACACATGCAATAATGTAATTAATAGGCTCGGCTACCTAATATGGCATATGATTTGATTTGATAACATGCGATGAAACATGTATTCAAAGAATTATTGAAATTGCAATGCAGTTTGAATGATGCGCCGAGTCTCGGTGCATGCAAGACAAATGAATGGATGCAAACATGCAAGCATAAGGTATGTTGATTGAAAATGTCCCTAATCTAACCATCAAAAGTGAAAAATAAAAGGGAGAAAGATGCGGGGTTGGAAGATATGCACACACGCACGCACACTTATTACAACATTATGCCCTCATGAAGGAGGGTCCGAATGAATAAGCTAACTACCTACGCTAATTAAGCTAATTATTACAACACAAAACAAAGAAATAGCTAAGCTAAGCTGCTTTAATTATTACAACAATCAATTAACTAATCTAAGCTAATCCAATACATATTGCGCTAATTAATTACACCAAATTAATTAAGTAAAAAACCAACTCAAAAATAATAATAGGCATGCTGTTCTAACTAGTTAAAATTGAGCCGCATCAAATGCACATGCGCGCGTTCGGTTTCCACCCGGAATACCATTGCTTTGCTGCTGACTGCCTCTGTTTGCATAGTTGAATTCTGGTGTGCTGAAAGTACACTGTTCTGAGAGAATATCAGTGGCTGGCCGGCCACTAATGAAGGCTGCCGGCCATGTGCCTGCTATAAAAGGGCACTGGCGGCCATCAGTGAAAGGCTACCGGCCATCAGTGTATAAACTGCCGGCCACTGATGAACAACTTCATTCTGCTACAACAGAGCACAACACAGAGCAGGAAAGAAGTAGTTTCTAAAGTTGTATGTACTGTATACCACTCCCTATCATCAAAATATCTCCAAGGAATGGTACCCTTGGCTCCAAAACCACCAACCAAGCATTTTCAATGCATGATGGCCAAAGAACCAAGGAATATAATTTCATTGTATATAAAAACAAGACTCAAGACCATTACCTTATCATGTGTGATCAAGGGCAATGGAGACCACGGAGATTGGCTCATTTCATCACTTTGAGTATGAAATGCTCCAATCTTCCTTGTGTTCAATATAACGTCTGATTGAACAAATGTAATGCAACACAATATGCTTATCTTGCTAAAGTTTTACTTATCACTTTTGTTTACTCATTTTAAGTTACCAACTCATTCTTTAATTGGTTTAGTCCATTGGTGAGAGTCCTCTAAAGAGAAAGAAGTGTCAACCAAGGGATGATGTAAGGCAAGAGAGAGTTCATGCCATTGGTAATGAACCCTCAAAGAGGATTAAACCATTAAGCATAAACTCTATCTCAAGCTTAAAGAATCCCAAACTTGAAACAACTCTCAAAAGCAATTGAAAGAGTGAAACAAATGAGAATGTGACAGAGCTATATATGCTGAAATTACTTGCAAAATGACACTACAACATGCAACCAATTCAAACAACTCATGTTTAAAGGCCTAAAACAATAAGCTAGTGAAGGAATTAATCCTACAACTATGCAATACAAGCCTCAACTGAATTAACCAGCCCAAAACAGAGCCAAAATAGGTCAAAACAGAGGCAAAAACAAGTTGGACTTAAGCTACAAATTACTAGAAAAACATGCTAAAATATGAAGCTATCTAGGCATGCAAACAAAACACAAGGAGAAGAGGCTAACCCCTCCAATTTTGGACTTCAAAACATGATTTTTACCACTGAAATACCTCTGAAAATCAATGATTAAAAAGCCCAAAAAAGCTAGTTTAAAACCCTTGAAAGATGGCACAAAAGCCTAGGAAAACCAAGTAGCAAAAGGGTGAACCACCCCTAACTCAAAAGAGGCCTTTAAACTACCTTTTAAACGATAAAAACAAAGATTTTTTGAGGTCAAAACTAGCTCGAAAACAATATGTAAAGATGGCAAAACAAATATTTAAAACAAGAGTAAAATACAAGTGTTCTACCTCTTGAAGACAAGGTACAATTTGAGCAACAAAACAAGCTAAATCAAGCCAAGATCCTCTTCTAGAGCTCGAACAAAACTCCAAGAGACCTCAGCTCCAAGGTGGTCAGTTTGATCAAAGGTTCATGTGCAAAAGTGTAGAGAAACTAGACTTTAAGGCACAAAATAACAAGAGAGAGAGAAAGAGAAATTTTTTGTCTTCAAATTTTCTAACCTCTCCACATGCAAGAGAGGGGTTATATATGGAAGATGCAAATTCCCTTCACAAAGATCCTACCACACACGTGTTAGAAGATGCATGAACCTATGCAGACAGCTATCACAAAATATCTGGTGGAAACACTGATGGTCGGCCGACCATCAGTGAAGGCCAGCAAGAACATAATGGCCGACAGGCAAAAGCCATGGCCGGCAGCCTTCAAGGATGGTCGGCAGGCCATCAACATCCTCATGCTGGGAAGACCTAAGCATGGTCCAAAGATGAAGCAAGAAGGATGCAAGGTTGGAAAACTCAAACCTGTGGCGTTCTGCCGCGGACTTCGAGCATTCAGTGAGCAATCAGACTCACCATCGGATGTACTTGCTAGGACATCCAAGTCTTAAAGAGCCGTAAAAAATGGTTGGTCTACACTAGGCTGAGGCTTCCAACAAAGTAGTCTTAGACGGTCTGAAGAAGAGGCTGTAAAGAGCAAAAGGCAAGTGGGGTGAGGAGCTTCCCCATGTTTTATGGGCTTACCATATCACACCTCGGCGGTCAATTGGCGAAATACCTTTTTCATTGGCCTATGGCATGGAGGCAGTAATCCCACTAGAAGTGGGCCTCGGCACTATTAGAAGTGAAAATTTTGATCCAAACTTGAATGGTGAGGCCATAGCCCTAGAACTCGACCTTGCAGAAGAAAGAACAGAAAGGGCATTGGTGCACATTGCCTCATATCAACAAGAGCTGTCCAGGAAATACAACAAAACAATGTACTCAAGGCAATTCAAGATTGAAGATTGGGTACTGCGCAAAGTAATGGCCAACTCTTTAGTACCTGGAGATGGCAAATTAGGACCTAACTGGGAAGGACCATACAAAGTGATTGGTTTAGCGAGAAAAGGAGCATATCACTTAGAAGATATGGACATCAAAGCTATTCCCAGGCTATGGAACATGGCCAATCTCAAAATATTTTATTTTTAGTTTTTTCTTAAAACACTTGTAATTTTTTCTTTTTTAATAAAACCAGTGACTTTTTTCTGGTAAAATTCTTTCCTCTGTTTGTAAAAGTTGTTCATATTTATTACCGACTGGGGGCAATCAAGAAAGTTGGCAAGTTTGACCAACACTTTTATTCTTCAGTCGAGATAAGGATCTAGGCTCAAGAAAATTGGTAGGTTTGACCAACACTATTCTTCTTCAGTCGAGATAAGGATCTAGGCTCAAGTAAGTTGGTAGGTTTGACCAACACTATTCTTCTTCAGCCGAGATAAGGATCTAGGCTCAAGTAAGTTGGCAGGTTTGACCAACATTTTTTTCTTATTCAGCCGAGATAAGGATCTAGGCTCAAGAAGGTTGGCAGGATTTGACCAACACTTAGTTCGTTCTTCAGCCGAGATAAGGATCTAGGCTCAAGAAGGTTGGCAGGACTTGACCAACACTTAGTTCGTTCTTTAGCCGAGACAAGGATCTAGGTTCAAGTGAGTTGGCAGGTTTAATCAACACCTTTTAGCCGAGATAAGGATCGAGGCAAAAATCTCGATTGCAAAAAGTTTTGTAGTATCCCAAAGTTATTTTTCAGCCGAGATAAGTATCTCGGCCGAAAAATGTGGGCAGGATAAGGGAAGACCGAGCTAACTAGGCCAGCTAGGCTTGTAAGAAATATGATACACTGAAGCAGAGAAGTATTGTGATCGAACAAAAAGATGGCAAAAAAGAAAACTAAAGATACCTTCATTCATTAGAAATTAAGTACAAGAGGAGGGGCTTGTAGCCCGGTTACATTTTCATTGAGGATAAAAACTAAAAGAAAAAAAAAATCAGGCAAAGAGGTCATCCAACTCGGCATCCAAATCAACCCGGACTTCTCCAATTTCACCTTCTCGCGTTTGATCGGTCTCGGTCGCTTCATCAAGATTCAGCACGGCTTGGTTGGGTACTTCCGACCGAGCTGGCAATGAAGGTTGGCGACCAAGGTTAGTGTTGGTGGGGGGAACGTCAGCTGGATCTGGGACCTCTTCCTCCTCCTCAGCTTCCACCTGGAGGAATTTTTTTTGGACGACATGTGTGTAGTCCGTCATATAGACTAAAATGAAGTGTGTAGGAGGATTTAGGAACACCTCGGAGTCATGTGACTGACTGAGCTTTTCGGCCGCAGCCTTCCAGCCGCACTTGAAGAATATGTCTTTTGCAGCTTCGCATTACTGGACATAGGTTTATTCACCCTCTTTGAAACCACGGTCCTTCGCATCCTCCATTTTCTTCTGTAGCTCCTTTATTTCGGCGTCCTTCTTTTTCTCTAGCTTGGCGAGTTCACACAAATACCTATCTTTTTTCTCGGCTAAGGCTTTTTGCTTATCAGCATCAACCGCGCTAACCTGCTCGGTGAGTTTTTCATTTGCGGTGCTCAGCTCGGCCAGAGAAGCCTTCAGGACTTTTAGCTCGGCTTCTTTTGTCTTGACCTTAGCGACAGCCTCCTTGGACGTTTTTTGTAATTCGATCACACGCTAGTGGGCAGTGTGATTTTTCTGGATGGCCTGCCCAGTGTCCGAAAAGATAAGTTTAAACCGCACTAAGAGATTGCGAAAAGTAGCAGTTTTGTTGAGAAGTCCAAAGCTTACCAGAACCATCGACTTTGTGGCGGACAGAATCGCCTTCAACTCGGTCAGGTTCTCGTGCCTTTCCATATCGGCTGGAAGGCACAAACTTTTGGATAAACCAAATGCCAGCAGGTGATCTTTTTCGGTGGTAACGGAGTCGGCTGTGGTCACTGCATGGCCTTTGAAAGTTACAGCCGGTACCCACGCCGAAGAAAAACTAGCACAGCCGGGGGTGCCTTCCCCTTGCCGCGGTTGGCTTACAAGTGGCTCGGTCTCTGGTGGCTCAACGTCTTCTTCGTCTAATAGCCGCTGTGATTGAGAAGCCGAGGTGCGCGACCTCTTGCTGGGCTGAGATGAAGTAGCCCGGGAGGAGGGCAAGGCAACAACGGTTTCCATGGTCTAACCGGTTGTAGTTTGCTCGGTCTGGACCTCAGCGTTTGAGTTGGATGCTTGTTTGGTGATCAAATCCGAAACGGCTCTCCTATTGGCCATCTCTTGCTCTTCGGTAAATAGGAGAAGGTTGATCTGGGGCAAGTTAGGGTTCGGTTCGGGTGATGATTCAAGAAGGAAGTCAGTAACCTTTGTTTTTCTCTTTTTACTATACCGGTAAGTTGGCTCGAAGTTTAGGAGCTCAGTCCAATCTCTGTGGCAATATCAAAGCGCGGCTCAAAGTGCAGCCTGATTGGTGTAAGCGTAGTTGGATTTAAGCTGGTTCAAATCTGCATAGAGGACAATCACAAGGGTTAGCACGGTGGTTGTTGAAATAACAAAGGAAATTAAACCGGTTTATTCTTACCAGATGTTCCTTTATTCTAGTTTATGTTATAACCCGGTATTTGGGCTTCTTGGTCTTCAAAATTGTCTGACACACAGAGAAAGTCATCGTCGTTCAAGTCTTTGTTCGATGTTCTCTTGACAATTTTCTCTCGGCCTCTTCTGACTTTAAGGTAATAAACCCAGCCGTCGTCATTCTGGCCGAGCAAGTATTAATGGAACAGCTTGGCCAAACTAAGGTTGAGACCTAGGCGGCGATTTAGCTCAGCAATCCCGTTGATAATCCTATAGGTGTTGGTTGATAATTGAGTGGGGCATAGCCTAGTCTGCCTAAGGAATTCACAGATCAAGGGTTGGATGGGGAACCACAGTCCCCCCCTCTACAATGGACACCACGGTGAAGGAAACAAAGCCTAATTTATCCCATGGTGTGGTGTCCAGCTAGGCTAAAGAAAGGTGAACGTTGTCTGAAATGTGGTAGTCTCTTCAAAATTCGGCCATGGCTCCAAGGGAGTCCACCAAAAATTGGTATTTACCCATTAAAAAAATTGCTAAGTTAAAATTGTACATGGCGGCTAGCTCGACACTGATGTGACCTTGGTTAGCTTGGTTGAGCAAAAACCACCCTGGGGCAAGGTGCAAGGGTGTGCCTGGCCAACCTAGTCAAAGTCTGCAAAGTGGAAATAAAAAGTGTTATGCCCAGCTAATGGACCGGGCTAAGTAAATAGTCAATGCAAAATAAGCCTAGCTCGACTACAAGTGGGTCACAAGCTATTCTTAGTCCAGCCCAAGAATAGGACCGGCTCAAGGATTATAGCTCGGTTGTTGGTCAAAGTATTTTTAGTTCGGTCAAATGCAGGCCTAAAGGTCGCAAACAGGTTCCTATTTCGGTCACAAAACGATTTTGGATCTAAAGTCATGTTCTAGACTGGTTTAAAATCCAGCCAATATGTTTTTGGGTTTGAGCATGTGGTTTTGGGTTTATGATATTTGTTCAAACTCTAGTAAATCTAACAATCATATATGGTGTTGAAGTGCTGGTCTTTAGAGGTAAATAAACAAAGAACATCAGCAAAAAAGAGAAAGAGGTGTGAGGGACTTACGAATTTAGAGCGTGAAGACGAAATCCAATCAAACAAGAACACTAGCAAAGAGACGAGCGGAGCAGGTGATATAGTTACTTGAGTTGGGACTGTAGCACAGGAGTTACATGTGTGGAACTCAGAAAGCAAGGGAGGGAAGATGAATACTAGTGGCCTTTTGAAAAAGTGGGGCTTTATAATCTAAAGCAAAATGGACGGGACTGTTCAAATTTCAGACAGTACGAGACGGCTGTAATAGGGGTACTTGACCAATGAGGGCATGCCACGTGTCCAAAGGAATAAATGACGTTTCAGATGTGCAGAGCAACTAACAAGACATTTTCGGACCGAACAAATCATAAAATCGGGCAATATTGAGCTCAATTGAATTTTAGACGTTTAGTTCAGTTTTGAAACAGTAATCCCAATCATGCTACGCAGATGGAATTAACGGGCAATTGAGAGGGTAATTTGTGAACAAATTGGGCCGAGCTAGGACGAGTTTTCTTTGGAGGATGGGCTGTGCTATAAGGCCAAAAAGACATTTCGTATTTCAGATTTGGACCGAACTACGGGTCGAAGTAATTAATTATGTAGCACGGTCCTAGATCATCTACGTCAAGCCGGTCAGAGATGGGCTACCAACGGCATGACCTAGCTATCCTGGATGAGGTATCAGTGGAAGGAGGGCCGAGCTAAAGGATAGCTCTGTAGGGCGTCATCTCAAAGTCAAGACTGATAGTGTTGCCTAAAGTAGCACCGAGCTGTGTGAGCACGGTTAAGTCTTGTGCCAGCCGAGTTAAGAGTTGCAACTATCTCACTTGGTTAGCAGTGAGTAAGGAGTTATCAAGATGAGCATTATCCTTGGGAGTGTGATTCCTAGGAGGACTCTTATAAGGAGAGTTGGAGTTCTACTAGAATGGTGCCAGGCGGAATCTACAAAAGCTTATGACAGGACCTATGTATAGGTATCACAATTCTTTACTCTCAAATGCACAGAGCTTTTGTGTCTATTATCTAGTTGCTGACTTAGGCATCAGAGAGGTTTCCGACACACACCCGCCGGCCAGCTTACATTTATGTTTTTAGGTAGTAATGCGACGACGTTTGGAGGAGTGCAAACTTGATCAACATGATTATATGAGAAGATTATTCCGTGCTCGTACAATTAGCGATTATTGTCAACCCATTGGAATGTCATTATTGGTCCCGTTTAATAATGCTTTTGTTTTTTTTTCTTTAATTTTTTTAGAAAATTGGCAAAAAAATTTATTTACCAATTAATTGTAAAAATAGAAACATGAAGGGTATTTTGATATTTTAGTTCAAAAATTGATGATGCCATTATATTTCCTCCAATTGATAGAAAGCGAATTAGGGATAAATGTTATGCAACTACAAACATTAAAAGAGGTTGTAATTATCTCATGGGATCAAGAGTGTTTTTACCAACACTCAAGGAAGATCTATGTAAAATATACTCCTGTTTTTTCAATAAAGGAAATAAATAATATAGAATTGGACATTCAATTGGAAATATGTTATAGGTTGGATGAATTCATTATAGAATTTACTTTAGTGATTTGAACGGTTGTTTTTGTAATGTTTATTGAGCAAATCATTCATGTAAAAAATTATATTGATATAACTATATAAGCAAATTACATTGGTCTTTTTGTCTTAAGAAAATGAGCGTAATGTCCTAAAATTTTATAATTATTTTTATTCACCTATATTACACTTATGTAGGCTATTTTAAAATTTTAAAACTATTAATAATAAAATTAGTTAATTTGTATAGTATTTCTTTATACTCAAAACCTTATAAAATATTACAATAAATTAGGTAAAAGTTACTTTAACACTATGTGACCTCAATTTCAATCCAAATGTAGGTGAGAGAAAATTTTAAAGAAATTATTCAATACTCGTACAATAAGTTTAGATAGTATTCTAAATTAATAATTATTGATCTAAGTTATTGCACTTATCACTTTTGTGTTAGAATTTAAAGATATAATTAATGTGCAATGTGTGAATGAATAAATGGAATTACTTCAAGAGCATTGAGAGCATTTCTAATTTATCATCAAATGTTATATGAAATTTAAATTTGATAAAAAAATTTGGTGAATATGGCTTCCAAATATTTCATTAAACTCATATCAATTTTTTCATCAAATCAAGACAAAACAAGTATTTGATGAAACAAACTAGTAATTTTTTAAAAATATTTGATAAAATGTAATGCTTCCAAATTTATGAAACCTGACTCATGGAGTATAACCCATTACAAAGTCCTCATTATCAATTGTAGAGGGACAAAAATTAAGTATGGACCTAAGTGTTGAAGTCACCTCTGTTGGGCGAACAAGAATGATTAAGGGAACATGGGCTAAAACCCAAAGGAAGTGGGTCAACAGAGGGCTGAAATAGGTTTGACCCGACAAAGGTCCGATCAAACTCCATGAAAAAAAATAGCTAAGTCAAGTCATAGAGGCAACATTTTCAGCGATTAAATTGCTGAGGCACTTTGTCTCAGCGCTGCCATTCTTAGTATTGTCAGCGCCGCCACCCAAAGTATTGTCGACGTCGCCATTTGAACTTGCTGAGAGAAAGAGAAAACCGCAGCAACTAACTTGTTGAGGTAACACTTGCAGCGGTCAAGTTACTGAGATACTTTGTTGGCATCGCCAGCTCTGGTATTATCGGCACCGCCATTTGAACTCACCAAGGAAAACAATTGCGCCGCAACAACTACAACCTCCGCAACTAACTTGTAGAGAGAAGACTCCACGAGGGTGATAGTAGCCTTTGAGAGGTTTTCCCTCCACAAGTAGAGGCTAATGCTTGGTGCTAATAGTAGGCCCCAAAGCAATACTAGCCTAGGGCAGATCGCAGGCTCCAAAGCTTATTGGTTGGAGCTAACAGCAAGCCCATAAATACCAGTATACTGCGGCAACCTCGTAAAGATGAAAACAAGGCAGTCCGAAAGTAATGGACTTCGTTCCCGTTTACCCAGGTCATGGACCTGCCTTGGTTGCACAAGTACAACCAAGGAAGCCCCCATGGCTTGGTACGAGGCACAACCCTAGCTATGGCCTTCGCCTTAAGAAGTTGGAGAGTTTATGGTTAGGTGGCTAAGAGTGGAGGAGTCGTTGAAGTAAACACGAACATGATTAATAGCAGGCTATGAAGTCATGAGAATGCATGTCTTGGCCAAATTGAATTGAGAAGGCAAGTGCATCAACAGGTATTACTGCTACAAGTGCACTTGTTGAGGTTCAAAAAGGAAGTTGCTGACGTATGTGTCAAACAGATAGTATAGTGTACATGCTAAGGCACTTGTGCCAAACAGATAGTACATAATACATGCAAAGGGACATGTGGTAACCTTAGCCTGGTGGTCTAAAACAGAATCTTCCATGTGATCCTTAGGGACACATGTCCTCACCTTATTTAGCCACTTGTTATCCTTTGGTACCAAAGAAAAGCCTATAAATAGGATCCATTTCCCAAGACCAAGAGGAGAAATTCTTAGAATTTGAGGGATATGTTGTATATTTGTGCATTGCCATTTCCTTCTTCTTGAACCATTTGCTTTATAGTGATTCCGGTTTTGACTCATTACTTGTTATATTCCGAACTCGGGTTTGTATGATTTAGAATGGTTATTCATGTCTTGCTTCCTTGTTTTCCCTCTATTTTGATTATTGGATTGTAATTGTGCGTTTGGAACAAGTTAGTTGCTTGTTTTTCCAAACCTGTGATGCTTAGATTTTGGCTTTTCCGTTAAAGTGGGCTTCACAAATTTTGCTCCTCCGCTCGAGCGACCATTCTTGCGCTCAAGTGGGATTTGTCAACTTTCAATATTTTTACAAATTTGCAAAATGCATTGGACGCTCAAGCGGACTGCGTGTATAACAGTCCATAAAGATGATGTTTTGTATCACTTTTTCACTTCTCTCTCTCTCTCTAAAACTTTCCAAAAACCTAGATCTACACTTTCTCTCTCTAAAACTCACATTCTCTCTTAGATTTCATCTAGATCCATTGATCTTTTCACTCTAGTGCCTTTGAGAAAAAGGTAGAGTGCATCAAGACCTTCATTTTAATCCAATTAGAAGTGGGTTTCAATGTTCTCAAAGTTTCACTCTTGCTTGACTCGTCTTCTCTCTTCAAGGTAGGGATTTTTCTACATCTTCGTATGATATTTAGCTTAGATATTTGTCATTTCTGTAACAATGGTGTGATTTGAAGATATTTTAAGTAAACCCTAGGGTTTGGGTATAAAATAGAAAGAGAGGTTTTTGATGAATGAGAAGAAAATGATTGTGGGATTTAAAAATGATGTGTGTGATGTCAAGATTGTTGATTTTGGCACTTGATTGAGATTTTAGGAAAAATGGAGTTTGCCCTAGAATAAGTATTATATTTACTTTGTATAAATAAATAAAATTGATGTTGTAAACATGGAATTGGACAAGTATTGAAATAGATGGTGAAATAGAATAGGTGATATGTCTCACCTTTGGAATTTTGAATAAATTATCTGTTATGAGATTGCATATCTGTTTAGAAATAACTATATTGGGTTATCGGTGGAGGATAGCCATGATTGTTGTAGAAATTGCATGTGGATTAGGTAAATTGAAACTAGTCCATAGTTGGTTATCATTGAATATGATTATGTGTTTACATACATTGTATATGTATGATTAATTGGGAATGGAAAGGAGATGTGCTCCGCATATGATTATGTGTTAAAATACATTGCATATGTATGAATGTTTGTTTGGGAGGAGAAAGGGGATGGACTCCATTATTTGGGAGGAGAGAGGGGATGGACTCCATTATAATTAAGTTGGCCGGAGTGTTCTGGGTGAAAATCCCGAAACTGCACATGGGTGCCAATCCCGCTGACGAAATTTCCGTAAAATGGCAATTGTGGTACTTATATATCTTACGTTTACATGGGTCCCGTTTGACGGTTTCCCATGGACGAAATATCCGTGAAAGGATAGTTTGAAGTGTTTATATGTTGATAATGTGATTATAGAACTATATGTTGATAATGTGATTATAGAACTAAGGAGTTATAGTCTTATTTGAGTTATTGAGAAATGATGAAATTGGCTCATGTAATGAAATGAATCGGATGGTAATGGATTAAGAATTGAATTTGGTATCCTGTGACAATATAAAAATGTGGACGTTTCATCATGGGCATTGTTTATGCATATTGTACTTACACTTTGCTAGATTTCATATACTGTGTTAGATGATTCCTACTGAACTGTGGCTCACCCTATTTTGGGAATAACATTTTCAGGTGTTGGTGAAATGCCTCTATCAAGGCAATAGCTGGGGGGGAAACTTTGTTAGGGAAAATCGATGATTCCCCACAAGTAAATCAATCAATGGGAATAAAAACTAATGAGAAAAATTAAATCAAAAGCAACACAAGAATTTTTACGTGGTTCCCTCAATGCAAGGTACGTCCATGAGATCGAAATCCGATTCTACTATCAACCAAAGAGTTTCCAAACGATTACAAATGAGACACGAATGGTCTCACAAAACCACCCTTAGGTGAATTCCAAATAATCACAAATAAACAAGAGGAAATGCCTCACCAAATAGATGAACCAAAATCTTCAGAACCAGAGTTGTAGAAGATCCAAAATAACGAACCAAATTAACACCGAAAACGAATCAGCCGCTTCAAAGTAGAGCACCAAACCAAGGCATCAATTCTTGATTGACCAAGTCAAAACTCAGAGCAACAATCAATACTAATTGAAAACCCAACAAGTTAGAGTTATACACTAAGCACAGTTGTCGAAACAAATTTGTTGCTGCCGCTAGATAGGCCATGGGACAAACAAAACAATATTATATATATTGTTAAATCTAGGGTTTGTTTTATCAAAACTCTAGTTGTATCCAAACTGAATTGGGTCACCACAAATTTGATATAATATATAAAAATATATTATAACTAATACCAAATTAAATTAAACTCTTTTAATAAACCAATTGGGTCTCACACTCCAATAAGGAGGTATATCCAACAATTCTCCCCCTACCGACTTAGGTGGAGACATCAACCATACCCGCCAAAGTTCGACACTTCAAATGTTTGTCCCTTGACAAAGTCTTAGTCAACATAGCCGAAATATTATTATCTGTGTGAACCTTTTCGAGTTGCAACAATTTCGAATCTAAGACATCACGAATCCAATGGTATCTCACATCAATGTATTTCGATCTCGAATGAAAGGTAGAATTTTTGCTCAAGTGAATAGCACTTTGACTATCACAATAAAGCACATACTTTTCTTGCTTCAAACCCAACTCTTGCAAAAATTTCTTCAACCATAACTCTTCTTTGCAAACTTCCGTAATGGCAATAAATTCAGCTTCGGTAGTTGAGAGAGCAATACATTTTTGTAATTTAGATTGCCATGCCACAGCTTCCCCTACAAAAGTCATCAAATACCCCGAAGTAGATTTCCTAGAATCAATATCATCGGTCATGTCAGAATCTGTGAACTCATCAAGCATCGGCTTACCATTCCTAAAACACAAACACACCTTCGAAGTCTCTCGAAGATACCTTAGAATCCATTTTACCGCTGCCCAATGTTCTTTACCCGGATTAGAGAGAAAACGACTCAACACACCAACTGCGTGAGCAATATCCGACCTTGTACAAACCATGGCGTACATCAAAGAACCAACTGCTGAAGTATAAAGAACTTTTAACATCTCTTCTTTGTCTTTCTCACTTGTAGGACATTGATTCGAACTAAGCTTGAAGTGATCCGCAAGTGGACAACCAACCGGCTTTGCTTTATTCATGTTGAACCTCTCAAGAACTTTCTCAATGTAGCTTTCTTGAGATAACCAAATCAGCCCCTCTTTGCGATCACGAACAATTTTCATACCAAGCATTTGCTTTGCCGGTCCCAAATCTTTCATAGCAAAAGATTTACTCAACTCTAACTTCAACTTGTTAATCATGGTGGAATCTTGACCCACAATTAACATGTCATCAACATAAAGCAAAAGAATAATAAATTTACCATCCGGAAAATTTTTCACAAACACACAATGGTCCGAAGTGGTTTTAGAAAAACCATTATTCATCATGAAAGATTCAAATTTTTTGTACCATTGCTGCGGGGCTTGCTTGAGGCCATACAAACTTTTCTTCAATTTGCAAAGAAATTTCTTTTTCTCTTTCTCCACAAAACCTTCTGATTGCTCCATATAAATTTCTTCTTCAAGATTACCGTGAAGAAATGCGGTCTTCACATCAAGTTGTTCAACTTCAAGGTTCATACTTGCAGCCATGCCAAGTATAACCAGAATAGAAGACATCTTCACAACTGGCGAGAAGATTTCATCAAAGTCAATACATTTCTTTTGCCCAAAGCCTTTCACAACAAGACGTGCCTTGTACCTCAGATTCTTGCCATCATTCTTCAATTTGAAGATCCACTTATTTTTCAGAATTTTCCTCCCCTTAGGCAACTTCATTAAATCATAAGTGCGATTTTCAACTAAGGAATTCATCTCCTCTTCCATGGCCTTTTTCCAATCACCTTTCTTGGCATGCTCAATTGCTTCTTGGTAGCTCTCAGGCTCCCCTTGATCAGAAATCAACACAAATTCATTGGGAGGATACTTTCTTGAAAGTTGTCGGTCCCTTGTAAATTTCCTCAACTCAAGTTGTGGTGGCAGTTTTTGAGTTGGATGCTCTTCTTCAATTTCTGGCTCAACTTCATTAGGATTAGCATCATCCTCTACATCTTCAATAGGTGGCTGCACCTCTCCTCCATTTTCATCATCAACTGAAGATGAAAGAGATGGATCCATGTCAATGAGATCACTAGTTTTTGGCTTCGGTTGATCACCTTTGCCAAAGTCTTCAATTGTTTGGTCTTCAAGAAACACAACATCACAGCTTCGAATGACTTTCTTGTCGACCGGATCCCACAATCTATACCCGAATTCATCACGCCCATAGCCAAGAAAAATACATTGTCTTGACTTACTATCAAGCTTGGACCTCTCATCATTTGGAATGTGAACAAAAGCTCGGCAACCAAACACTCTCAAGTGCTCATAAGATACATCTTTACCGGTCCAAACTCTTTCTAGAACATCACCATTCAAAGGATAGCAAGGAGACAAATTGATCACATCAACCGCTGTCCTCAATGCCTCACCCCAAAAGGATCTTGGCAATTTAGCTTGTGAAAGCAAACACCTTGTTCTTTCCACAATGGTGCGGTTCATCCTCTCGGCAACGCCATTTTGTTGAGGAGTCTTCTTAACTGTCTTTTGGTGCCGAATACCTTGGCTGCGACAATACTCATCAAATGGCCCAATGTATTCACCACCATTGTCTGATCGGATGCACTTCAATTTCTGCCCTGTTTCTTTTTCAACCATGGCTTGAAAATGCTTAAATACTTCTAGAACTTAATCTTTAGTTTTTAGTAGAAAAGTCCAAACTTTCCTTGAATAATCATCAATGAAAGTAACAAAATAAAGTGCACCACCATGTTTTCTAACTTTTAAAGGACCACAAACATCCGAATGAATCAACTCCAAAACATTTTCTTTTCTAGAAGCAACATTTTTATGAAAAGAAACTCTATGTTGTTTACCCGCCAAACAATGAACACAAGTTTTAAGATGTGTACCTTTCAAACCGGGTAGAAGCTCTTTCTTGACCAAAACTTGTAGCCCCTTTTCACTCATATGTCCAAGCCGCTTGTGCCACAATTCGGTAGAAGTATCATCTTCAAGTACATTGACAACACCTTTACAAATTTTTCCTTGCATTGAGTAAAGTGTATGAGTCTTCTTGCACTTAGCCACCACCAAAGAACCCTTTGTGAGCTTCCATATTCCATCACCAAATTTATTGTTGAAGCCTTCATCATCTAGCTTCCCAGCAGAGATCAAATTGAGGCGAATGTCGGGAACATGCCTCACATCTTTAAGCAACAACTTGCAGCCCAAATTTGTTTCCAAGTAAACATCACCCATGCCAATAATCTTGGACAAACCTTCATTACCCATTCGAACAGAACCACAATCTCCTTCGGTGTAGGTAGTGAAGAAATCAACTCGAGAAGTCACATGAAAAGAAGCACCGGAATCAATCACCCAATTGCTCTCTTGGCCTACAAAATTGATACAATCATCTTCACAAACGACCATGAGATCATCGGTAGTAACTGCTGTAGTGTCTTCTTGCTTCTTATCCACACTTTTGTCACGCATTTTCTCCTTGTTCTTGAGCTTTCGGCATTCCCGCTTCATATGCCCATTCTCATGGCAATAATAGCACTCAATGTCTTTCTTTGAAAAAGAATCATCTTTTGATTTGTCACGGCTTTGATCACGACCATGAAGAGTCTTATTCCTCCTCCTTCTTTTACTTCGGCCTCTCACAACAAATGCTTCTGAATGAGAGGAACCTGCTGATTTTCTTCTAGTTTCTTCATTCAACAGGCTACTAGTGACTTGGCCCATTGTGACAACTCCATCGGGCGCCGAATTACTAACGGTCACAACCAAAGTCTCCCAACTTTCGGGCAAAAAACTAAGTAGCATCAAAGCCAGCAACTCATCATAAAAAATAATTTTCATAGAAGCCAGTTGGTTAACAATACTCTTTATTTCATTTAGATGTTCCAGAATAGGGCTGCCCTCTTTATATTTTAAATTAACCAACTTACGAAACAGAAAAGCTTTATTTGTGGCTGATTTCCTATCATAAAGGCCTTCTAATTTTTTCCATAAATCATGTGCTGAAGTTTCAGTAGCAACATGATGAAACACACTGTCATCAATCCATTGACGGATAACACCAATGGCTTTTCGATTAAGCCTCTTCCACTCACCATCTTTCATATCATCAGGTTTGCCACTATCTCCCTCAATGGGTCCATAGAAATCTTTATAAAATAATAGGTCCTCCATTTTAGTTTTCCAAGTTACCCAATTGCTTCCATTGAAGCTAGACATACGACCCACATTCCCCTCCATTGATTTATACAAATAATTAAATACAAATAAACCGTAAGCTCTGATACCAGTTGTTAGGGAAAATCGATGATCCCCACAAGTAAATCAATCAATGGGAATAAAAACTAATGCGAAAAATTAAATCAAAAGCAACACAAGAATTTTTACGTAGTTCCCTCAATGTGAGGTACGTCCACGGGATCGAAATCTGATTCCACTATCAACCAAAGAGTTTCCAAACGATTACAAACGAGACACGAATGATCTCACAAAACCACCCTTAGGTGAATTCCAAATAATCACAAATAAACAAGAGGAAAGACCTCACCAAATAGATGAACCAAAATCTTCAGAACCAGAGTTGTAGAAGATCCAAAATAACGAACCAAATTAACACAAAAAACGAATTAGCCGCTTCAAAGTAGAGCACCAAACCAAGGCATCAATTCTTGATTGACCAAGTCAAAACCCAGAGCAACAATCAATACTAATTGAAAACCCAACAAGTTAGAGTTATACACTAAGCACAGTTGTCGAAACAAATTTGTTGCTGCCACTAGATAGACCACGGGACAAACAAAACAATATTATATATATTGTTAAATCTAGGGTTTGTTTTATCAAAACTCTAGTTGTATCCAAACTGAATTGGGTCACCACAAAATTAAATATAATATATAAAAATATATTATAACTAATACCAAATTAAATTAAACTCTTTTAATAAACCAATTGGGTCTCACACTCCAATAAGGAGGTATACCCAACAAACTTTTGGAAGCAAGAGCTTCTTTACTTTTGATTATTTCTTTTTGTAAAGCCAAGGGCTTAATATCTATTAAGCGAAGCTCACTTTTGTTGTAACCAAGTCAAGGCTTGAAAAGATGTAAGCCCAAGGGGGGCATTTATTTCTAATAAACTCTTTTGTACTATTAATGTTATGAAATGGAGATACATGCAATTATTATGTATGCTTTGGATTATATTTGTTATATTATTTTGGAGGTGTCACATGCTCCACCCTAACCCAATTACTCATTCTCTGACTTTTCCAAATTTGTTGACTCATTAACATAGTTTTACCTCTCCGATAATTCTCATAATCACCGTTCACACCAATATACTTAACAAGCAGAAGCAATATTTTATCTTGACAAAACATAAGTCAACATCATACTAAATCCTTATATTTCATTCGTGAGTTTCGTTTAGAGATTACAAATTGAGATCACAAGCAATAATACATTCACAAGTCATAAGACTTGAATCTATAGCATGTGATTACAATAATTAAAACTAAACAAATACCGGTATATGTCATAAGTGATTTCACAAAAATACGTAAATTGAATACAAATTAAAATAAATTCATAAAATTTTTTGTAATTATGCAAATTTGTGTTTAACTGTGTATTTTTGTGAGATCATTTATGTTAGTTTGTGAAAATTTACATAATTTTGTGTAGGACTACATATGGTGTGTATTGCACATCAAATTTTTTTAAAATTTTTTTATATATATTTTCACACATTTTAATGCAGTTTTTACACTCGAAATTATACAATCTTTGGACCTATATTAATATTTTTTTTGTAAAAACACCTTTGGGTCACTATATGTTAAATGGGTTTAACAACTACATACTATCTTTGTCTTCCTTCTAGATAGCAAAGAGTGGCACAACTATGATATATTTCAAAACTCGAGGATGAAGAAAAATGGCATGACTAGGCTATAGGTTGAAGGTGGATGGGATCTAAATTTTTAAAAATTTAAAATTAATTAAAAATAAATTGTGTGACCATGAGTGCAAAGGCACGAGACAAGGAGCATTGTGCCCGGTCATAAATTTAGTGGATTCTATAAAAATAAATTCATATAAAGAGATGAACGACACTAATCAAACTAGATGTTTTGGTAAGTTGGAACTATCTTCTTGCCACACCATAAAAAATTATGGACTAATAAGACACCCTTCGTCTTTCTCGCAACAAATTCTGATTATCCTAGCTTTCCACAAAAGAAGCCACGGTTTGGTGTAACTTATGAAACTGCATACAACTTTTTTATTTAGAAAATTTGTGTTAGACTATTTGATGCATTTTTTGCTTACAGATTATGAGAGTCGAAAAAATTGATTATTGAAGAAATGGGCACTTTTAGATTCTGCAATCTGATTATCAAATTTTAATTTGCAAAAGCCTGCACCGAACATGCCCAAAGTACTAAATGTGAGTGTCGGGAAGAGTTCAACTTCATGAACACATTGGAAGGAAGAACAAATCATGGCAGTGATCCAAACCAAAAAATCTTTGAATGAAAGAAATTCTAACAATCAAGCAACATAAAAACTCCTACTAATTAACTGCTGCAACTTACAAGAATATATACTAGATTTGAAAAAGGCTAAACCAAGAAAACCATATGTACCTCCGAAAACTATTCCTTTTACTTTGCTAGCCTAAGTACGACGGTGCCCAAATTATCCTATTCTAATTGCAAGTCACTAGACAAAAAACCCAAAAAATTTGTCTACATGAAATCCATCCAAGAGAAGGATTACCAAAGAAATTTATCATGTTGGAGGTGCTCATTTTGACTCCGTCACATCTTTAGCCCTCTAGAAATGAGAATATCTCCATATGGAACCTCTTGCTCAACTCTTATGACATCACGAGAAGCAAGAACTGCACAGAAAGAAAGCATTCGCTTATCAAATTCCATTGAGTCAAAATTGTTGCAAGTTGAGAAAGAGATTTTTCAACCAAAAAAAATAAAAATAAAATTTGGAGCATGATGGGTTGATACCACAAGTTTGATAGAAGAGATGGGCTGCTTTCTTTTTGTTCAATCCAAAGGCTAGCTCATTAAGGGATTCTGTTTGAGAGGTTCCTGGTGTATCAAAATGTGTCTTGAGCTGCCTGTAGGCATCAAGTCCAATATGAAGCATAAATTAAAAGATCGAAAATTAATATAGGACATAGAGTGGTTCAGTAGAATCTTAAAAAGAATGTTACATTCGAATAGAATCAGTTATCAGGTCAATGGGCGGATTAAAGATTGGTTGTTGAGTTTGTGTAGGTCCAGTTTCCACCAAGAGATCTGCAGAAGTAAAACATGAGATTTGAACAATCCTACAAGAACTAAAATGAGGTCATTTACTATTGCTTGCAATTAAGTGGAATGGAAAGGGCAGATGAGCTAATTACCGTTATCAGGTGTCAGGCCATTTTCAGATAGTCTAGCTAACTTGAAATTCAGGTCCGGTTGCTGCCATGAATTCTCCTCAGCTACTGGTTCAAGGCCACTCCCATCATGTCTAGATGAAGAATAAGGCCTTTTCTTGTTGGACCTGAACAGTTTGAACTTCTCATTCAAAACCGACCACTAAACAGTTTTGATGAGGCACTAGAATATAGTGATTATGACTTGTCAAAATAAAATTTCCCCTAAAATTTCAGAGAAAGCATAACAAACCATTTTTTTTTGTCTCACCTTATAATTATATGGATTCACAGTGTAAGAAATGACACTCTACGAACCTGCCTGAATTAACATCTGAATTATTTGACAGGAAACCATTCCCAGATCCTGAACTGGGAATAGATTTTACTTCGTCTCCTGTAGTAGATTCAGCCATGAATATCTTGATCTTAAAGAATTGTGAGAAAAGAGAGAGATGATAAGAATATAATGTACCAGAATTTCCAGGCGTGACCATCACATTGGCCTCATTCACCCTCACACCATTGTTCCCAAGGTTGTTGCTTAGCCCCGGTATGAAGACTTCAGTTGGTATCTCGTTAGTTTTGAGATTTGTCCGAAGCTTCTCTCTGGAAACTCCCAATGATTGGGAGCCAAGTCCACTGTGAAAATCTTCAAAAGGCTTCACATTCAAGTATTTTATCAGAGAGAGTACAGAATGTTTTTGGAGATGCTGAAGTAAAGATTAATAGATTGGCTTACAAATCCCAATGGATCAGTATAATGTGCTCTATCTGGTGGTGATGATGAAGAAGGTTCTGGAGGCTGGGGTGGGGATTTCCTCCCTGCATCCAATTGTAGATTAGTTTTACCTTTATATTCTTTTAATAAAGATAATTCTAAGAGCTACTATCATAGAACTCTGACCAGAAGGCAAATCACGGGTAGGTATGGTACTTCTCATCCATAGTTCCAAAAGAGGTGCTGGATAATGTATTTCTCTATTTCCAGTTGTGGAAAGCCCACAGATTAGTGCTACGGGAGGCAATTCCATGAGGTTTCCTATCTCCATGGTAGACATGGCATCATAGATCTGAAATGGATAAAGCATGAAAGCATTTTATTGGAAGGTAATTTGCCACAATTGAATTTAAATAACCCACCAAGTCTATGCATATAGAATGGAATAAACAGGCAGGTGCGTATCAGAGCGTGCCTTTCTCTTTCTTCCTCTTCTTGACACAATATCAGAAGTACTCTGAAGCCAGGATTGGTATATGTGACCAGGGATGATAGTTTGTTCATAATCCATGGCAGAGGCTGCTGGCTTTCTTGCTTTCCTTCGAGTTGGTCCTTGCCTCTGTTGATCCTGCTGGGGCTATGACATCACATGCACATTCCAGGTTTGTTAATTTATTTTGAATCACAAATTTGTTTTAATTTTCACACATAGTTACAGTATTTACAGATGTTTAATTTAGGCTACCTGAATAGCTTCCTTTTGTTTATTAGGTTGCTGATTGACTTGGTCTTCCGGATGCCGGTCCAGGATTTCATCAGCTGCAAGAGGGCCTGATTTAGCATCTCTAGGCAGATAATAGTTCTCTCTCTCAAGTTTTTATGTCTTTGATCATGATATATTTGAATAGGTTTTTCAATATCCAATGTTTAAGATTTTTGCTTGCATCGAAGTCAGTTTCTGTGATTTGCGGAAGAGTAATATATACTTAGTCACTGATAAATGAACCTAAGAAGCAAGAACTTAGAAGCTCTATTAACCTATAAGCTTCATTAATGAACTTAGAAGGAAGGACATACATATAAGCTTTATTAACCAGTAAGTAAATAATACTTGGCCTTATTAACCTATTTAACTTGAGGGCTTCATAGTAATCAGCATGTGAATGTCACATAGCATCGGACTGGGAAAAAATTCTTGAATTAACCGTGGTACACTTGCTGGAAACTCCTTACTAAGAGCCTATACACACTTGGGGATTAGTTGGGCTTTGATCCGGACAACCCGGTGCCAATCAAAAAAAAAATGTCACATAGCATCTAGTAAAATTTTTGTATATATGATGGCTACAATATTTGGCAGATTAACAGGCAGAAGCATCTAGACACACCACTCTCAATAGAAGAATTAGGATCTCCTTCAAACTCCAAAGCTCAAGTGGAAGCACCAAAGAATTATATTGTTACAATTATTTATCAAGTTGATGTCAGTTGCAGAAGTTGCATTGCTGGAATTAGCCAAGCATATTACCCTAATCACCTCAAATGCCATCTGTTCAGCCTTTGGGCATGCTTTCCCAGTTCCCAAAAAAAAAGGCGCTATGTGTTCATACATGTGATTGTAAAGGTTTTGCTTGGCAAATGATAAAAGATGCATATTTAGGTAATGGATGGGTAAAAGCAACAAATATCAAAAACTCATCCTACAACATATATGCCTTTTTTTCATTTTAATAACATGTTTAATGCATCATAAATGTATCACTAGGTCATGCATTCAATAGATTGGACATATCATCCTTTTTGCTCAAATAAGGTTAGCCTTATTAAGGGAGGTTATTATGAGAAACTCCATAACAAAGCATTGCAAGTTAAATTCAACATCTTAAAAGTGAAATTGCTCATATTTATAATTTGAAAACCTACAATGCATGTTTTCATATTCCCTACAAAGTACTATTCAGAAAATGTACAATAGATATCATCATTTCATGTTTAATTTTTATTATAAAAGACCTAGCATTTCAACATGTCAATTCAAATTCAAATTCAAAGAGAACACACAATAAGATCTTTTATAGTGATCACTAACCAGCATAGTTTCTTACATTTGAACTTGAGATAAAATTTTACTGTTCAACATGGTAAGTATCCTTAACTAAAATATGAATTTCTAACTTTCAGGTTTACGAGAATTAGAAGCATTAATATGTTGCTTACGTTTTTGAGGCCCTGCTGGACGTGGTGGAGAGGGTATTAGAGTACTTGGAATTTGAGTGTCCTCTTGAGAATTAAAATTCAACTGTGTCTCATTGTCCCCTTCAATATCAAACCTGCCAAATCATTCAAAAAATAACCCCCCAAAAAAAGTAAGTCGAACCCACGAATTACCCAAAATGCAGTGTTTCCCTGCTTGGGACATATGATTAGGACTATAGGAGTTATTACATAACCATTTAGGAGAGTAGAGTAAGAAGCCCCCTGAACGAAAATTTACATTACATCATTATTCAGAAATTACCTTTCAAAGTGATGGTATGGCCGCGTATCTGTCTGATACGAATCAAATAAGGTGATGTTAGCGGCATCAGCTGTGAGAGAGAAAGAAGGATTAGCTGACGATATTACTAACAAATCTAGCATGATGATAAACACAGAAAATCAACATGTTTAATGTTGTGTTTGATTAGGGGAATTGATTAGGAAATTTGGAAAGAAAAATGAAAAAATGCGTATCAAATTAGTTGAAATATAAATATATTTTATTCATATTTTACCTCTCCTTTTATTTTTCCTTTCCAAATTCCTTTCTCAAGTCTCGAACTAAACACAGCGTAAATGATCACAAAAAAGAAAAAGGTTATGGGAGAAAGTAGAAAACCTTGATGGTATTGTTCTGATTGATCTTTTTCACTGGGATTGTTGTTGTTAATGTAAGGCTCATCCACATTATCTAGTCGCTGCACAAATGGGAAGGTCAAGCAGAGATTTTAGTTTAGCCCTACAGGGTTTTGGGTGAATTGGGTTGGGGGTTTTGGCACATATATAACTTCTGAAAATAAAAAATAGAAAAGACGTAGAGAAAAAAAAAGGGAATGTTACCATGGCAATATAGCCAGTTTGTTGAAACCCCATCATTGTTCTTGTGTTAGTGAGGGACTCTTCGATCTCTCCAAGCTCTGCCTCTTGATTATTATAAGGTAATGTCACAGCTTCGTACCTTCAACAAAAAAAAAAATGAAAATGGAGAGAGAGAGAGAGAATTCAAAAGTTGTGCGAATTGACGATCCTACCCTTCCTATTTCTCACGCCTCTCTCCCGCGAAAATGCACTTCAACGTTGTGATATCGGCTAAAGTGCGCCGTTAGTGAAACTTGAAACTTAAAATCATGATGAAATGCGCCATTATGAGCAAAACGAATCAAATTTCTATCATGCACCGATTTTCACTCTATACCTAGATGATGCTAAATTGCGCTGATTGTTAAGGAAGAAGCTAAAGTGCGCCGTTAGTGAAACTTGAAACTTAAAATCACGATGAAATGCGCCATTATGAGCAAAACGAATCAAATTTCTATCATGCACCGATTTTCACTCTATACTTAGATGATGCTAAATTGCGCTGATTGTTAAGGAAGAAGAAGAAGAAGAAAAGAGAAGGTGGGACTGACTTGGCCTGAGATTTGCCCTTGGGCAGGAGGGTCGGATCTGGAACAGATTTCACCTTCCATGCTTCGTTTAGCTCCACCTGAGAGAATCGCAAATTACTATGGAATTCTTTTTCTCGTTATTCAAAATTTAAATTAAGCAAAAAAACAGAGTGTATTCGATCATCGATAAAGGACATAAGGAATTCACAAACGTACGTACCAGAAAACGATTCACATCATCTATAAAAACACATCAGAAAAACTTATTCAGACTCTGTAATTCAGATATACGCCAAAGAGAAAACTAAACAAATAAGATTCTAAAGCTTACCGTAAAGGAGCTTGACTTTTCGTTCGTAGACAATCACTACTCCACCTGAGAACGAACGAACGAACGAACGAGCCGAACAAAGCCAACGGTTAGTCGAGAACAGAAATTGAAAATTGAAATTGAGGTGAATTTACAGAGCTTTACCCATTAGAATTCCAGAGAGTCTCAGAGCCATTGGAACTGATGGATTTAGGATTTCTTCACTGTCAGGAGGTAGAAGAAAATCAATTTGATTGAAGTGAGTGAATGATAGGTATAGAAACTAGAGAGAAAACTCACCATATTGTGACAATGTTGAGCTTATTCAGCTTCCTCCGATTGATCTTCGCGTGCATTGTCGCTGCCATCCTTGATTACACACATACAGAGAGAGAGAGAGCTTGAATTAGATTTATGTTGGTTAGATTACGAAAACAGAGAGAGTTGATGGAAATTGCAAATGCATTAGGAGTAAATTTGCATAAACAAACATAATTCAGATTCAATATGACCAAATCTGGGAGGAAAATTTCACGGAAACAAAACAGAGTAAGAACCAATTCCCATTCAGTCGCATGACTTACAGTGAATATGAGCTAAACACAGGTTGCAGAAAAACACACAATTCACAGACGAAGAAATTGAAAACCAAGTTAAATTATGAGAAGTAAATAAAAAGGAAAACAAAATTTGAATCACCATATCTGTCCGAGGGGAGCTTTCCGAGCCAGAAGCTGGTGAGAGTAGAACATTTGATCGTTGTTGAAAACTACGACACTCAAAACAGGCAGAAAGCTATAAGAATGAGGAGAGAGAGAGAGAGAGAGAAGAGGAAGACAGAGTCGTCAATGGCGAGAGGAGAGAGAGAGAGAGGGATGGAGGTCACATAAACCGCATTGCGCATGGATTTTCTGGGGTGCGGGATGGGGATGTGCTTTAAGCACACGCGGCTCTACGGTGCCGTTTTGGGCAAAAAAAACATTGTTTGCGTTTAGTATTTCTAAGAAATTCATTCACATTTTGGTTGTATAAAAACCAACGTCCATGAGTACATATTTCTTATTTTTGTTGTACAAAAAACAACGTGCAACTAGTAAGATTGAGTACATATTTCTTTGGTATAATATATAAAGGGATAGTTCTGAAACTTAAACCCATCACGTTAAAATTATTAGATAAATATTAACTGTTGAGCCAATGATTAGCTTATTACATTTTGGTTGTATACATTATGATTTAAAGTATATATATATTATGTAAAATTTTGACAAATTTATGACAATTTGGAATTTAGAAATAAAATTAGTATTTTCGATAATGTCATAAATTTTTTAATACTAATATTTTTTAACCATCAAAAAATATGGGATCAAATTTCTCTGCAATTCAAAATTGGACTGGCGCAATTGTTGGGTCCGTGGGGCTTATTATGGCCCATTTTAATATTTCAAACTGTTCAAAATTTAGAGTTTGTCAAGTAATTTATTTCTACAAAAATCACGTTGATCGAATATCGATAACCACTTGATCAGATCATAATTTTGTCAGTAATTTGTTAACAAAAATGTGTTCTGATCAAGTAACTATCGATATCCGCTCAGCGTGATTTTTTGTAAGGATAAAGTACTCGCAAGCCCTACACATTGATCAGTTCAGATTATCAAAATAAAGCTCGTGATGGATCCTACAAGTCCAACCAACACCTTCTAGACCTTAAAATATGTAATGTTACTAAAAAATATGTAATATATGCCACAAAAATATATAATAAGATGCATCTAATATACACCATTTAAAGAGTGTGGGATTCCCTTTCCATAAAATTTCAATTTTTTACATAATTTTATTTAGTTGAATAAGAAAGTAAGTAAAATAGAATTTTAAGCTCAATATAATTTTTTTGCTTTATATTTGAATGAATTGTTTGATAAAAAAATAAAAAAATAGTATTTAATTTATTAAAATTTCATATTTCACAAAAATTAGGCATTGTTTGAGAAGTGATTTTCTTGACTAAAATATGATTTTTTTTTTCTTTTTTTCCTTTTTTAAACCTTTTACAAAAAAGCGTTCAAAAAGCAAAGTAAATAGAAATGAATTTGTAACTGTTTTGTATGAGTTAAAATATATTTGATTTTTTAAAATTTTTTTTTTGGACTTTTTAAATAAAATAATCACTTGTCAAACAAGTGACTCAATCTCATTTGTAAATTTCAAAAACCAAAATTTATTTATTTTTTATTAAAAAAATGCTAAAAACAGTCCTAAAGGCAGTTGTTAGTGTTGAAAAATTGTCTACAATGTGTTGCAGTGAAAATGTAAGGAATTTCTTAGAAATACTATTTAAAAAGAAAAAACAAAGGGACAACTTTTTTAAAAGAATAATACAGCCAACAAGTAAATCAATGTTTTTTTGGTCCAAAATAACACCGTAGAGCCGCATAGCAGCCTAGCAGGAGTTGCTGTTCTTTGAGTATAGTAGCATCCTCTATATATATATATATATATCTATTTATGTAAGAAGTACTTTTTTTTCCTATGCTTGTCATTTCTTTTTCTATTTAGCCTTAGCTTATTTTGAAATTGTTATTTTGTTCTTTAGTTGGTTAGTGAAACAAGCATTTTAAAAATTATGTAAGATATTTTAATTGCTTTGGTTGGAAATGTTTGTTTTGAATTGTCTATTTTGCGCTTAGTTTGTTTAGGAATTCCTTATTTTGTAATGGTATAACAATTTGAATGAAGGTTCTTTCATAAATATGCAAATATTCTGGTCAATTATAAAAACATAAATCTTTTATTTTTTAACAAATTATAAATACACCTATAATGTTTGTTTAAAATATGAATTAATCATATAATAATACAAATAACACCTATTGTTTGTTATAAATTTTAATTTAACCCAATAATCAGAAGAAAAAATAAATAACTACTCTCTTACGCCATAATAAATTATCAAAATTGTTTATTGAAAAATATTTCTCATATCATTAAAAACCGTTAATTGATTTAATGCTTCATTTGTTAACAAAATGGTTAACTGAAAGATATTTTTCATATCATTAAAAATTGTTAATTGATTTAAGGATTTATTTATTAATAAAATTGATCATTTGTTATGCGAGTATGATTTATTTATTAATAAAATGGGTCATTTATATATGTGTGTGTGTGTGTATTCTTTTTTGCTTCTTTGGTAGTTCATTTTTTTTTAGATGGGGAATTATCTTATCTCTTTGATATTAAAATGTATACTTTATTTTGTTTATCTTTATGTCTTCACACTTAGTCTTACTAAAAAAGAAAGAATATAATTATATTAAAATGATAGGACTTATTGGGTGTGTTTGGTTTGTGTTTGTAGAGTAGTTTTTGAGATAAAAAATACGAAACTTGTTTGGTTTGCCTTTTTTCAGAAATGGTTTTGGAAAATTGTTTTGGGGAGAGAGTTTTAAAAAAAATGATTGATTTGATGTGTATGAGAGAGAGTGTGATTTTGGAAAGTAGGTAACTAAACAAAATTTTGAGATTTTTTTTGGAAAATTTTGTTTGGTTTGATTATTCTTGAAAATTGTTTGTAGAGAATTTTTCCTAAAATTTTTTCTGAAAAACAAACCAGACAAGGCCATTATATTTGTTCTAATTGTTATTATTTATAATACAATTTATATAATTCTATCATATATCTAATGATTTATTCTTATTAATTTCATAAAAATTATTAAAATACAAAACTTAAATATATTGTAATAATAACCCGTGCCTTGCACAGGCCTTTGTTACTATTATATATATAAGAAGGTCTTTCTTACTAACAACTTGTCATTTCTTTCCTACTTTGCCCTTATATTTTGCATAATTTATTAATGGTGACCTATTTGTTCAGTGAAGGTTTTTTCGTAATTACGCAAATATTTTTGGTCAATTATGCAATAGGTTTTCTCATAATTACGCAAACATTTTTGGTCAATTATGAAATAGGTTTTTTCATAATTACACAAATATTATTGGTTAATTATAAAACATAAATCTTTTATTTTTTAACAAATTACAAATACACCATAAAATTTGTTTAAAATATGAATCGGTTCTATAATACTATAAATTATAACTATCGTTTGTTATAAATTATAATTTAACACAATACTTAAGGGAAAAAATACTATGTAATAGTAAATTATTAAAATTGTTTATTGAAAAATATTTCTCATATCACTAAAAATTGTTAATTGATTTAATGATTTATTTATTAACAAAATGGTTAACTAAAAAATATTTTCATATCATTAAAAGTTGTTCATTTACTTAATGATTTACTTATTAATAAAATTGATCATTTGTTATGTGAGCATGATTTATGTATTAATAAAATTAGTTATTTGTATATATATGTATTTTCTTTTACTTCTTTATTAGTTCAGTGACTTATCGTAGCAGTGTTTTTTAGATGGAAGAATTATCTTAAATTTTGTTTTATAGTTATTTGTTGAGAAAAGTTACACACAATAATTTTTTTTTATAAATTCAGAAGAAATGTTAAAACTCATAAATTCACCAAAAATTATATGGTAATAGAATTGGAGTCGACATCATTGGGTGTATAACAAATCAAAAAATGACACATATCACACCACATAATTCTGTCATATATCTAATGATTTATTCTATTCAATTTCATAGAACAATATGTTAATTTTTTAAAAATTATTAAAATACAAAATTTAAAAATACTGTAATAATAACATGTGCCTTGCACGGGCTTGTGTAAATTAGTATATATATATACATATATTAATGCATAAATGAGGGGGGATTCTAAAATTTTGTTAAAAATTCATAATGATTTTCCTTGTTAATGAATTGTGGCTATAGAACTTGAGAAAACTATATTTGAGGAAAAAATCCAATTTTTCTCAAAACTCTAGATGGATTGAAAAGTTTAAAAGTTTTTGATTATGTATTATTTTGGGTATCTTTTAATTGTTGAGTTAGAGGTAATTGTTTTGGCTATTAGTGGAGGGTAGTATTGTCATGTGATAAAAATTGTATGTAAATTAGGCAAATTGAAATATTTATAATTCATGCATTTCATGGAACATATTATTGAATTAGTGGTTTTTATAATTGTGCACTTTGAGAATTCTTGGAAATTCAGTTTGTGAAAGAAGTGTAAATAAAATGGTAAATCCATGTAGGGGTGTGGTTGTGATAATTAATATGGTTATAGACCCATGGTGAAACTCCGAAAATCCATGCGATCAGGTGCCAATTCCTTTCAGTTAGGAGCCGGTAAAGTAGCTTTTGGTAGTGTCTTTATAGCCTACTTGTAGACACTAGCCCCAGGAATTTATAGCATTGTATTTGCTGTCCTATTTTCTAGCTTAAAGAAATGTTTGAATTGTGAATTTTAGAACTCTTGCATGGCATTGTTTCAAAGATAAAAACTCATGTTTCATCATAGCATTTCATTTTCATTCACCATATGACATTGTTAAGTATCATATATATCATTAAAATTATCTCTACTAGGCTTTTAGGTTGCCCTACGCGGAAAATATGTTCAGGTGCTAACGGTGTGTCTCCGTCAAAGTAATGACTTAAGAGGATTTGAGAGCTTGAAGCTCGTTTTTGTTTACTTGCTTTTGTAATGCCAATTCCGTGTATTGGGTTTTGTAACTCTTGTTGATGTAGTCGGGCTATGCCTTTGAATTTGTAACCTTTAATGTATAGACTTGTTGTAGTTTATGTGACACCACAATTATTTAATTAATTAAATTAAAAATAAAAAATAAAATAAAATATTTGATTTTATAGTTATACTCGCTAAAATATAATCTAACTTAAAATTAAGGACATTGTTATTACCAAAACATAACAACGTGATTAATATATTTTTCTGGGCCAAACCAAACATAACCATGAAATTAGTAAATTGTGTGGGCCAATGTAGAAATAGGCTAAAGTTAAGATGTGTTGGCTACTTAGGAGGTTAAGTTGTCTTAAGAGCATGGGGTGGCTTTGGTTAAGGCAAGCCGTGTGGGAGTCTAAAAGGGCCAAGTAATGGAGCCTATGGGATAGGGATGACAATTTAAACCTGGCCCGACGGGGACCCGGTCTCCTGACCTCGATTAGAATGGTTTTTTTCTCAAAAAATATCTCCAATGGGCCGGGGATGATATTCGAAAATGAATCCCCAATAATATTCGGGATGATAACGGTGATACGTTCCTCATCCCCGGCCCGTCCTCGTTTTTTCAAACTGAAATTACTATTATACCCCTCTATCCATTCATATATACCCCTCTGTCTCTCTCTCTCTCTCACACACACACACACACACACACACACACACACATACACACACACACACACACATTCACTCACTCACTCACTCTCTCTCTCTCTCTCTCTCTCTCTCTCTCTCTTTCTCTCCCCTCCATTCTCTCACACACACACACACACACACACTCTCTCTCTCTCTCTCTCTGATATCTCACCGATTTCAGTCCCTTACAGTAGATCACTGTCTCGATGGCGACGACAGTGCTCTAATCGTTATTTTTGGCGATGAGAAAGAGCTTCGCGTGAGATAAATAGGGAGGAAAGAGGGAGAGAGAGAGAAGAAAGCCGCCATGGACCTTACGGCCCTTGTCCTTTTCACAGTGCCGCTTCTCTACTAACTCCTTCGTTGATCTCTTCCGCCACCCTCCTTCGCTTTACTACTGACTCCTTCCCGACTCTTTCCATCTCTCTCTATTCCTCTCTCTTTCTCTATGTGTTATACACACACACACATACACATATATTTTATAGATTTTAGCTCAGATCAGTGAGATCTATGATGATGATGATGATGATGATGATCTATGATAATGATGATCTGTTGTTGTTCATCTCTCTCTTTCGCCATGTTGATCTATTTTTTTTATCCTCCATAGAGCTTCAAAGCAGTTTTCAAAAAAAAAAAAAAAAAAGGTCTAGGATTTTTTGGGGTCGGGGAAATCCCCGTTAGGGGGTGGGGGTGATGGGTTTCCAATCGGGGATCGGGGGCGAGGACGGGGAATTTCGTACCTTTAGGGATCGGGGACGGGGAGTGTAAGCCCCGGCCCGGCCCGGCTGTTGCCATTCCTACTATGGGATGGATAATTTCATAAGGTGATGAATCAGCGTCCATGGGCTTGTATATAAGGAATGGAGGCTTTGGCAAGGGCAAAAAAAGTGCGAACATAAGTGAAACAGTAATAAAAGTGAGTAGAAGGAATAAAGAGCTCGGAGGAAATAAATAAATAAATAAATAGTAGGGGGCAGTATTAAGGTGAGTTATATTATACCTTGAGTAGCCATAAATTATTTTATTATTTTATAAATTATTTTATGCAAATCATTTTTTTTAATAATTATATTAACATTCAATTTCATTTTATGAGCCCTGCTTATTTAAAATTGAAATCCATGAATATGATTGTTTAAATTTTAAAATTTATTTGACAATGAATGTATAACCATTTATTTTTATAAGTACCACCATAGAGATCTGACGTCTTGGGGAACTTAAATAACCATTGGCCCTCTGAATTATCGCTTTAATGACCCTACGACGGTCTCATGCTTTAGGGGACTTAAATAACCATTGACCCTTTGATTAGTCACTTCGTGACCCTTTGTCTGTCATAGATCGATTGATCCTCTGTTTTATTCTGTACCGTGATTATGATTGTTTTGCATGTACGATTTTTGTATTATATGTTTATTATTTAAAATAATTTATTCAAACCAAACTACTCATTATTTAGCTTAAATAATTATCCATGGTGATTTGTATACCCTTATGCTCTTAGTATAATATTTCTTACTCTGCTATATGTTTATAGCTGTTAAAACCCCTTTCAGGTGAAGAAACTTAAGGAAGAATGGTTTTATCCCATTAATCAGGACCCATACTTGAGATGAACATTGACTTAATTGACTTGAGATAACCCACTAATGTATCTGAAATTCGGAGTTTCTTGTGATTAGCACGATATTACCGACATTTTGTTCAAGATTTCTCGAAGATTGCGTCACCATTGACTCAATTGACCCAGAAGAACACACCATTCGAGTGGACAGATAAACAAGAACGTTGGTTCCAGGAGTTAAAAAATAGACTTGTGACAACACCCATATTAGCACTCCCTACTGGAACGAATTGATTTGTAATCCATAGCGATGCCTCATATAATGGTTAAAGATGCATACTTATGCAAAATGGGAAAGTTATTGCATATGCTTCTCGTCAACTAAAGATTCACGAAAAGAATTACCTAACTTATGATATGGAATTGGTTGCGGTGATTTTTGCTCTTAAAATTTGGCATCATTACCTCTACGGAGTAATATACGAAATTTACACCGACTACAAGAGTCTTAAATATTTGTTTACACAGAATGAACTAAACATGAGACAATGACGGTGGTTAAAGTTTATGAAAGATTATGATGTAAAGATTCAACACCACCTAGGCAAAGCTAAAATGGTAGTAAATGCACTGAGTTGGAAGACCACCCGAAGTTTGGCATACTTCATCACTGACAATAAATCACTCATTGGAGACTTGAAAAGAATAGACTTGGAGTTGGTTCCATACACAGATGATGGATTTCTCGCTAATATAGTCATGGAACCTACAATAGTCAATGAAATTAGGACGCGTCAATATGAAGACAAGCTTTTGAAGAAAAGATACGATGAGCAAGGAAGTACGCCCAATTCTGATTTTACCATAGGCAATGGGGTACTAAAGTTTTGAAACTGAATTTGTGTACCCGACATTCCAGAAATCAAAAAGAAGGTATTGATCCACACAGGGATGATGGATTTCTCACTAATATAGTCATGGAACCTATAATAGTCAATAAAATTAGGACGCGTCAATATGAAGACAAGCTTTTGAAGAAAGGATACGATGAGCAACAAAGTACGCCCAATTCCGATTTTACCATAGACAATGGGGTACTAAAGTTTTGAAACTAAATTTGTGTACCCGACATTCCAGAAATCAAAATGAAGGTATTGATAGAGGCCCATAGCTCGAGATTTGCAGCTCATCCTAAAAATACAAAAATGTACCACGATTTGAAAGAGCAATATTGGTGGACGAGAATGAAGAGAGACATAACAAGCAATGTTTCCAAATGTTTCCAATGTCAACGAGTTAAGGCAGAGCATCAGAGACTTGCAGGACTGCTGCAAGCCTACAACCACTCCCAAAGAACACATTACCATGGATTTCGTTAGTGGATTACCATAATCAGCCTCAAAGAACGATGCGATATGGGTCATTGTAGATCGATTAACGAAATCAGCACATTTTCCTAACCATCAGAGTCACATACTCTCTTAACAAATTTGCCACTATATATATCAAGGAAATCATTCGATTACATGACACCCTAGTATCAATTGTATCTGATTGAGACCCTCATTTCGTATCTCAATTCTAGAACAAGTTACAGACAACTTTGGGAACTACACTAAAGTTCAGCACCGTTTATCACCCACAAACTGATGGACAATCCAAAAGAACGATTTAGACGTTGGAGGACATGTTGTGGGTATGTGTATTAGACCTTAAGGGTAATTGGGACGATCATCTGCCATTAGTAGAATTCACTTATAACAACAATTACCAAGCAAGCATCGGAATGGCAACGTATGAAACACTGTATGGGAAAAAAATGTCGATCGCTAATATGTTGGACAGAGGTAGGAGACCAGGAGTTGTTAGGTCCAGAAATTGTGCAGATAACCAGTGACAAAATTCAACTCATCTAGCAGTGAATTCGCACTGCTCAGAGCCGCCAGAAAAGTTATGCGGATACACGGAGATGGGATTTGGAGTTTCAAGTAGGAGAGCATGTTTTCTTAAAGGTCTCACCAACAAGAGGAGTCATTCGATTTGGAAAATGAGAAAAATTGAACCCGCGTTACATTAGGCCATTTGAAATATTAGAAAGGATTAGCCTTGTAGCATAACGTCTTGCCCTTCCACCATAATTGTCCAATGTTCATAATGTATTCCATGTGTCGATGCTCCGACGATATCTTCAAGAGTCAGAACATGTCATTGATCACAAAGACCTAGAAGTTCAAAATGATCTCTCCTCTGAAGAGCAACTAGTACAGATCCTCGACCGTAGTGATCAGATTCTCTGAAACAAGGCTATACCTCATGTAAAAGTCTTATAGTGGAATCATCGTATTGAAAAAGCTACGTAGGAAACGGAGAGTCAAATGCGGGCTCGATATCCACATTTTTTTGAAAACTAAGGTACAACAAGTTTGAGGACAAACTTGTATTTAGGGGAGAGAAATATGACACCCCAATTATTTAATTAATTAAATTAAAAATAAAAAAATTAAACAAAATAAAATATTTGATTTTATAGTTATTCTCGCTAAAATATAATCTAACTTAAAATTACGAGCATTGTTATTACCAAAACATAACAATGATATATTTTCTAGGCCAAACCAAACATAACCATGAAATTAGTAAATTGTGTGGGCTAAGGTAGAAATAGGCTAAAGTTAAGGTGTGTTGGCTACTTGTTTAACATTCAATTATGTTATTCATTTTAGAGCCCTGCTTATTTAAAATTGAAACCCATGGATATGATTGTTTAAATTTTGAAATTTATTTGACAATGAGTATATAACCATTTATTTTTATAAGTACCACCACTGATATTTCATGCCTTGGAGGATTTAAATAACCATTGGCCATCTGAATTGTCACTTTAGTAACCCTCTGACGGTCCTATGCCTTGGGAGACTTAAATAACCATTGGTCTTCTGATTAGTCACTTCGTGACCCTCTGTTTGTCATGGATCCATTGACCCTGTTCTGTACTGTGGTCATGATTGTTTTGCATATATAATTTTTGTATTATATGTCTGTTATTTAAAATAATTTATTCGAACCAAACTATTCATTATTTAGCCTAAATAATTATCCATTTAGAGGGTAATTTATATGAAAATTGGGCCGAGCTAGGTAATGGGCCGTTATGGGCCGCTGTGCGAAGTGCTGAGTAAAATGGCCATAAAGTTACTCCAGTCTTGCAGAGGCGTGAAGTTACTCCGGTCCTAAAGGGCTTACGGTTAGTTCAGTCACCATACTAAAACTTATACCGGTCATAGCGCAGTGTAATTAACGTAGTCTAAACCTTACTAAAAGTTAGCTCGGTTTGGGCTTACTATGGTTTATGGAAGAGGAACTAAGGTAAGGGCAGTGAACCGAACTAAGGATAGTTCGGTCTATTCTGCAGCTAAACATAGCCATGCTTACCTCGGCCACATTGGAGTCCGACCATGGTAAAACCATCTCACTTGGTTTAAGCAGTGAGGGGGGTGTTGAAGGATAAGCATTATCTTTCAGGAGTATGAATCCTAGGAGGACTCTACATGGAGGAGTAAGAGTCCTACTTGGATTGTGCCACACGGAACCTATAAAAGCTCACAAACATCACCTATGGAGAGGTAACACAACTTTGATTCCTGAATACACAGAGCTTTTGTCTATTTGTCTAGTTTGCTGACTTTGGCATCGGAGAGGTTTCCGGCACACACTCGCCGGCTAGCTCACGTTTGTGTTTTCAGGGAGTAGAGCGACATCGTACGGAGAAGCGCAGACTTGATCAACAGGATTATACAAGAAGGTTTATTTCTTTCCCGTACAATTGGCGCCGTCTGTGAGAATTCAGACAAGAACAGAACCTCTTGATCAAGCTTTTCCTCTTTAAAACCAATGGCGCACAATGAAGATTTGCCATAGTCCGCCATCGACGAGCAAACACCAGAAGGGGGTGCAAGGCGCGAAGGCCTACCTTCTATCCCTCCTATGGCGGCCTTGGAGCCACAAAGACAGAATCCCAGGAGGGATACAAGGGGGAGAAGGCGGACTAACAGCCCCCGTCACTCTCGTTCACAGAGTCCAGAGAGACAAAGGCGGAGGATTGATCCTCAAGCTTTGGAGGATCGCGTCAAGGAGCAGGACGAATTGATATGACGGATGGCGGCAGACATGGAATCTCTAAAGCACCAGATGAAGAGAAAAGGAGTGGCGCCAGGAGAGGGGCGCACAAGCAAGACGCCTCCTCGCCACTCGGAAGATCGTAGTAGGAATACCACACCCTCACAAGCAGAGAGTAGAAGCCTCCGGACAGGCGATACCCAATCCAGGTCTTCCAGAACTCGTCACTCCAGGTCTGAGAGGACGAGATCTGAGAGGTCATACACTGAAGGAAGCACCTATTGGCCCTCACATACGCACCAAACAAGATCCAGACAGACGGAGTTGCCCAGATCATCCGACTTACGAACCGTGCTCGAAGAGAATGCACGATGGAAGGAGGACGCCAGGGCACGCGATCCACACAGAGTTTCTGCCTTACAGCGGTTGGCTCCTCGGATGCATGGAAGCGTCGAGGTTGGAATGCCAATACCGCGCCCTGCCTACGAACCGACGGACAAGGCATTAGCAAGGCTACAGACCTCGCCGTTCGTTCCGGCGATTGAAAACGTGCCCCTACCATCAGGCTTCCTTCAGCCCAAATTCACTACATATGAGGGAAAGACGGACCCCTACTCACACTTGAGCCACTTTCGCCAGGTTATGGCTGTATACCGGCGAAACGAGGCTTTGATGTGCATCCTCTTCCCATTTAGCCTTGGCGACCTAGGCTTGACTTGGTTCGAAAAACTTCCAGAAGGCAGCATAGCCTCCTAGGCGCAATTGGCGAAGGCGTTCGTAACAAGGTTCAGAACAAACACCAAAACCCCGGTGGAGATCGACCAGCTACTCTCCATCGACATGGGCGACAAGGAGACCCTAAGATCCTATAATAGTCGCTATTGGGAGACCTTCAACCAGATTGGGGACTACCCCACCAATCTCGCCATTGCACAGTATAAAAGAGGCCTTCCAGTCGGGAACAGACTAAGGGACTCAATCACCATGACGCCACCCCTCACCATGGAGGCCCTGATGGAAAGAGTGCATCAGCACATTAGGGTGGAAGAGGATGGCGCCCGGGCCAAAACAAAATCTGGCACGACCGCAATACCAGAGAAAAAGGCCTCAGCAAAGGTCAACGCGGTAGATCGTCCGAGTAGAAACGGACGAGTTAGACGAGACAACAGAGAAGGCCAGGATAAAAGATGGTTAAGGGTCCGCACTGCTATAACCACGGTATTCAAAAAATTGATCTACCGAATTCTAAGTGAAATACGAGATGAGCCTTTCGTCAGATGGCCAGCCAAGCTAGGGGAAGCTCAGAAGGACCACGACGAAAGGTCGTGGTGCACCTTCCATAAAGAAAAGGGGCACCGCACTGAGAATTGCACGCTATTGAGGCAGCACCTGGAGGAGTTTGTGGCAGTCTGTCACCTGGATAAATACATTGAAGAAGGGACGCAACCAGCCTCCCAGGACCACAATAACCCCAACGGGATGCTAATCGACGCCCCACCTCAAGACATAATCAATGTGATACATGGAGTCTTCGAACCTGAGCGTGTATGCGAGCTCAGAGGGTCAATCAAGAAGGCTGAGCACTTAAGAGAGGTACTAAGTGCACAACCTACCATAAAAAAGGGGAAGACAGAGGCCACGAAAGTCATGTCTTTTTCAGATAGAGACTTGGCGAGGATATATTGCCCTCACAATGATGCCCTGGTTGTCACTCTCCGAGTCAAGGATTTTGAAGTCAAGCGGATTTTGATTGACCAGGGTAGTTCATGTGAAATAATGTACTACGAAACATTTAAACAATTGAAGCTACAAGACAAGGACTTGGCACCTGCCGTATCTCCCCTGATCGGATTCAACTCAATGCCAGAATGGCCAGTCGGCAAAATAATTCTACCAGTCAGAGCAGGAAGCGTGACAAAACAAGTGGAATTCTGGGTGTTAAAAGTCCCTTCCACTTACAATATAATCTTGGGAAGAACATGGCAACATGCCATGCGATCGGTAGCGTCATCCTACCATCAAGTAATGCGATTCCCCAACGATGCCGGGGTAATTGAAGAGGTCTTTGGAGACCAAATCATGTCCAAGCAATGCTTTGTTACGGTTAATGGCAGCCGCGCTGCCAAGGGATATGTTCATTCGGTGGAAGAACCTGAGAGCAATGAACTGTTCGCAGACGTCGGCAAAGTAGCTAATCAAAAAGCGGTGGAAGACTTGGTAGAGGTAAGAATAGATGAAAAGAACCCAGATAAGTTCTTTTTGCTTGGTTCGTCATTGTCCAGCACTGAGAGATTAGAGGTCTTGGAATTTTTGACCTCTAACATCGAAGTGTTCGCCTGGACACCATACGACATACCAGGCATTGATCCCAACTTCATCTGTCACCAACTCAATGTCCACCCATCCGCCAGACCAATCATTCAGCGCACACGCAGATCGGCACTCCACCATACCGAGATAGTAGCGGAAGAAGTGGAAAATCTGCTAGAAGCAGGAGCTATCAGAGAGGTACACTACCCCAGATGGATCTCCAACACAGTCGTGGTGCCAAAGAAAAATGGCAAATGGCGTGTCTGCGTCAACTACAAGACAGTTAACAAAGCATGCCCAAAGGACAGCTTCCCCCTACCACGGATAGATCAACTGGTAGACCTAACAGCGGGGCACAACCGACTTAGCTTTCTTGATGCGTACAGAGGCTACCATCAGATCGCTATGTACGAACCAGACCAGGAGGTCACGTCCTTTACAACTCCAAGAGGATTGTATTGCTACAAGGTCATGCCCTTTGGCCTAAAGAACGTAGGGGCAACATTCCAAAGAATGGTCACCAAGATGTTTGAGCCATTGTTAGGCAGAACAATGGAGGCTTACATCGACGACATGGTGGTCAAGAGCAAGGATGAGAACGACCATCTAAAGGACCTAGGTGAGATGTTCCAGATTCTGAAGAAGCACAAGTTACGCCTTAATGCATCTAAGTGCGCGTTCGGTGTAGGATCTGGCAAATTCCTAGGCTTCCTGGTGACCAACCGGGGTATAGAGGCAGACCCCTCCCAGATCAAAGCTATTCAGGATCTGAAGAGGCCTAACTCAGTAAAAGAAGTGCAGCATCTCACCGGTATGGCAGCTGCACTCAACCGATTCATTAGCCGGTCGTCAGACAGACTATGACCATTTTTTCAAGCACTTAAAGCCAAGTTTGAGTGGGACGAAGAATGCGACCGCGCTCTGGAAAGCCTGAAAAAATACATGTCTTCCCCACCACTGCTTGTCACCCCAATACCTGGAGAAGAACTCTTCCTGTACTTGGTGGTCTCACAGCACGCAATTAGCGTAGTGTTGGTCCATGCGAAAGGAATCCAACATCTGCCTATCTTTTATGTCAGCAAGACATTGCTGGGCGCCGAAACCAGGTACTTGCCACTGGAAAAACTGGCCTTAGCCTTGATGATGGCCTCAATGAAGCTATCACACTACTTTCACGCCCACAGCATAGTCGTCCTCACAGCTTTCCCATTAAAAGCTTTGTTTGAGAGGGCAAACTTTTCTGGGCGAATTTTGAAGTAGGCAGTAGAGTTGGGACAGTATGACATCAAGTTTCAACCCAGGACCTGCGATAAAGGCTCAAGCTTTGGCAACTTTGTCGCAGAATTCACCCCAGGAAGTCATCATATCTGCCCAGTCGACCTGACTAAAACAACCGAACTAGGGATGGAAGTTGACGTCGGAATAACGCAATCCCTGGTGCAAGTTACCCAGTCAGAGAAGAAGAAGAAAACCATACTACACCAAGCCAAGACTCACCAAAATAAAGGCTTGGTACAATCAGATAGCGAGGGGCAGACAGCAAGCATGGACCCTGAAGAAAACACCAGCAACATTCTGGACCCCCAGGCATCATCTGATCCCTCTACTTGCTGGAAGTTGTTCGTTGGAGAGATGTGGAAGCTCTTCGTGGATGGAGCATCCAACCGGCATGGAGCAGGGCTGGGCATAGTCCTCATCTCTCCAGACGGCCTAGTAGTAGAGCAAGCAGTCAACCTTGGCTTCCCAGCATCAAACAACGAAGCAGAGTATGAAGCACTTCTTGCAGGTCTCAAATCAGCATTCTACATGAAGGCCACCGAGCTAATGGTTTACAGCGATTCACAGCTAGTGGTAAATCAAATTTTAGGCGACTACGAAGCAAAGGACGACAGGATGGCCAAATACCAAGAGTTGGTCAAAACAGAGATCAAAAATTTGAAGGTACGGATAGAACAAATCGGCAGGGAGGAAAACAGCAGAGCAGATGAACTAGCGGTTTTGCTTCAATGGCAGATACTACTCCCTCTGTTGTTAATTGACTACCTACCTAGACCAAGCATTGAAGACCCCGAAGCAGAAGAGGTATGTTGCGGAGCTAGGCCTTTCTTGGATGGATCCCATCATCCTGTTCTTAAAAGATGCATCTTACCAGAAGAGAAGAAAGAGGCCAACAGAATAAGAGCGAAGTCGCAGCGATTTTGGCTCTCCCCATCATTGGCATTATACAAAAAATCATTCTCAGGACCCTATCTAAAGTGTGTTCACCCCACAAAGTGGAAGCATTCTTATTCGAGATACACGAGGGCGTATGGAAGCCATCAAGGAGGAAGATCATTAGCATACAGAGCAATCTCGTAAGGATATTGGTGGCCATACATGCAAGCAGATTCAGAAAAGATGTCAAAAAGTGCGAAAAGTGTCAAAAGTTTGCACACCAAATACACCAACCGCCAGAGAACTCCTATCATTAACAAGCCATGGCCCTTTGCAATGTGGGGCTTGGACATAGTAGGGCCACTTCCAACAGCACAGGCAACAGGAAGTTCTTTCTTGCAGCAACCGACTACTTCACAAAGTGGGTGGAAGCAGAAGCTTGGCATCAATCAAGGAAAAGATGTGAAGAAGTTGTCTGGTAGAATATCATCACTCGATTTGGCATACCAAAGGCACTAATATAGACAACGGCACGCAGTTTGACGGCAGAATCTTTAGAGGCTTTTGTGAAGAGTACAAGATAGAGTTCTACAATTCTACACCGGCATATCCCCAAGCAAATGGTCAGGCAGAAGCATCAAACAAGGTAGTCTTGGATGGATTGAAGAAAAGATTAGAGAAAGCCAAAGGCAAGTGGGCAGAAGAGCTCCCTCATGTTTTATGGGCTTACCGCACCACACCTCGGCGGTCAACAGAAGAAACTCCATTTTCCTTAGCCTATGGTATGGAAACAGTAATCCCACTAGAAGTTGGCCTCCCCACAATTCGAAGCGAGAATTTCGATCCAGACTTGAATGGCGAAGCCATAACATTGGAGCTCGACCTTGCAGAGGAAATAAGAGACAGAGCACTGGTTCACATTGCCTCATACCAACAAGAATTGTCCAGAAAGTATAACAAGACAGTACATCCAAGGCAATTCAAAATCGGAGATTGGGTACTGCGCAAAGTGATGGGAAACACCTTGGTACCGGGAGATGGCAAGTTAGGGCCTAATTGGGAAGGACCTTACAAAGTGGTTGGATTAGCAGGCAAAGGGGCGTACCACTTAGAAGACGAGGACGGCAAGGCAATTCTCAGGCCATGGAATACTGTCAATCTCAAGTTATTTTATTTTTAGCTTTTTTCTTTTAAATATGTGTAATTTTTTCCTTTCTCAATAAAACAAGTAGTTTTCTTTTCAGTATAGACGTTTTCTTCTGTAAAAGTTTATTTTAGTGAGTTAGGGGCATTAAAAACACAGTTGGCCGGAATAACCAACTGTGACCCTTCCTAAGCCCAGGATCAGGATCCAGGACGTTTGGTCGGAATAACCAAACATTTTATTCCAGGTTGGCTGGAAAAACCAACTTAGAGGTTGATTGGATTAAACCAACACCCTTCCTAAGCCCAGGATAAGGATCTAGGCTGCAGGACGTTTGGTCGGAATAACCAAACATTTTATTCTAGGTTGGCTGGAAAAACCAACTTAGAGGTTGGCTGGATTAAACCAACACCCTTCCTAAGTCCAGGATAAGGATCCAGGCTGCAGGACGTTTGGTCGGAATAACCAAACATTTTATTCTAGGTTGGCTGGAAAAACCAATTTAGAAGTTGGCTGGATTAAACCAACTCTTAAACACTCTTCAGCCGAAGTAAGGGTATGGGCTGAAAAGTGGTTGGCGGGATTAAACCAACTCTTAGTACTCTTCAGTCGAAGCAAGGATATAGGCTGAAGAGTGGTTGGCTGGATTAAACCAACTCTTATTACTCTTCAGCCAAAGTAAGGGTTGGCTGAATTAAACCAACTCTTATTACTCTTCAGCCGAAGTAAGGGTTTAGGCTGAATAGTGGTTGGCTGAATTAAACCAACTCTTATTACTCTTCAGCCGAAGTAAGGGTTTAGGCTGAAGAGTGGTTAGCTGAATTAAACCAACTCTTAGTACTCTTCAGCCGAAGTAAGGAAATCAGCTAAAGAATGGTTGGCTGGATTAAACCAACTCTTATTACTTTTCAACCGGAGTAGGGATACCAGCTAAAGAGTGGTTGGCTGGTATGGCCAGTCTGATTACAAGATTAAGACCGGGATGAATTATCTCGGCAAGAGAATGCACTACTTCATTCAAACTACAGTAAGAAAGCAAGTACAAGAAGAGCAGCAAACCGAGATAACAGTTAGAGCAATAGACGATTTTCATTGGCAAAGTTTAAAGCAAATACAAAGGAGGGGCCCCCAGCCCGGTTACATTGTCCAGAAGGAAAAAAAAAAAAAAGATACAAAGTCAGTTGAACAAGTCATCCAGATCAGCGTCGATATCAACCCGGAGCCCGGTTTTAGATGGGAGTACGGTCTCGTTTGGGAGCTCGGTCTCAGTAGGCAGCTCGTCGTTGGTCAGGTCCTCCACCATTGGCTCTAACCAAACTGACTGATCGACGGGATCATTGACAGCTGGGGTATCCTTTGGTGCGGTCTCTTCTTCATCATCATCTGAGTCCTCGAGAAATTGTTGCTGAAGGACGGCAGCATATTCCGTTATAGAGCTCGGAATGAAGTATGCTGGAGTGTTGAAGACCTCGGTCTCTAGACCGTGACCGAGTTGCTCTACAGCCGCCCTCCAGCCGCACTTGAAGAAGAGATCCTTGGCAGCTTCACATTGTTTAATGTAAGCCGCCTCCCCCTCCTTGAAACCCCGCAGCTCGGCGTCGTCAGCACTCTTCTTCAGCTGCTCTATCTCGGCGTTTTTCTTGCCTTCGAGTTTAGCAAGTTCGCGCAGGTATTTGTCTTTGATCACAGCTGCAGCCTTTTGTTTCTCCGCTTCAGCCGAGCTAACGAGTCCGGTCAGACGACCGTTCTCGGATTTTAGCTCAGCTATTTGTTGCCTGGCTTATTCCAGCTCGGCCGTCTTTTCTGTCACTTCGGCCAAGGCCTGCCTTGTAGTCTTACGAAGTTCCAGCACACGCTTGTGAGCGATGTGGCTCTTTTGTATAGCCTGCAAAAGAAGGGGGAGACTTGTAATCAAACCGAGATAAAAGTTGTGCAAATTAGAAAGGTTAACAGAAGAAGTTACTTACAAGCACCATGGATTTCGTGGCCGAACGGATGGCCCTTAGTTCGGTCAGATGTTGGTGGTGCTCCATGTCTGCTGGAAGGCAGACACTCTTGACAAGGTTAAATGCCATCAAGTGATCTTTTTTACCAACCACTGAGTCAATGTCCTGAATATCTCGGTTTTGAAAAGTCAGTTTGGGTGCCCACTTAGAGAAGCTGGCTCGGTCGGAGCGCTCCGGTTGCGGGTTCAGTGGAGGGCTTGGTGGAAGAGTGGTCTCGTCTTCATCAACAAGGCGTTGCTCGGCTTGAGTAGTCCGGGCACGCTTGCTGGGGCGCGATGAGGAGGGTTGTTGAGATGGTAGGGCCACCACGGTTTCCTGAGTTTGGCTCGGTGGTGGTACCTCGGCTCTGTTTGTTTCGGTTAAGAGGGCCCTGACTCTGTTCCTCTTTGCCATCTCTTCTTCGGCATTCAGAGGGACTAGGTTGATTTGGGGCAAGTTGGGGTCCGGTTCGGGCGAGGCTTCCAGTAAGAAGTCTGTTACTCTGGCTTTACGTCGGCTGCTGTATCTGTACGTCGGTTCAAAATTCAGCAGTTTGGCCCAATTTCTTTCTGGATATCGTAGTGCGGCGCGGAGAGTGTTCAGATTGGGGTAACTGTAAAGTGATTGAAGATGGGCTAAATCTGCATAAAGAAGACAATTGTTAGTTCGGTTCAGGAATAGGAAACCGAAATAAAACAGAAGCATGCAAAGAAACCGAAGTAATTATACCAGGGGTTCCTTTATTCCAGTTTATACTGCGGCCTGGGATCTGGGCTTGGTGGTCTTCGAAATTGCCAGATACCCAGAAAAAATCATCATCGTTTAAGTCTTTGTCCGGTGTGTCTTTTATTATTTTCTCACGCCGGCGTCGTATTCTTAAATAATAAACCCACCCGTCTTCTTTTGAGCCTGTAGAATATTGGTGGAAGAGTTCGGCTAAGCCGAGGTTAATACCAGCATGGCTGTTTAGCTCGGCTATACCATTTATTATGCGGTATGAGTTGTGGAAAGCTGGGTTGGGCATATTCTAGTTTGCCTAAGGAATTCACAAAGTAACAGCTGTACAAGGAATCTTAGGCCGGTTTCTACAATGGAAAGGAGGGTGAAGGGAACAAAATCAGGGTTTTCCCAAGGTGTGATATCTTGTTCGGCTAAGGTGAGATGGACGTCGTCAGGAATGTTATACTCCCTTCGGAATTCAGCCAAGCCACCAGGTGTTTCTACTAAAAACCTATATTTACCTATTCTCTCTTAAAATATGAATAAATTATACTGCGTTAGCTCGGTTGCGGAAGTGGGCTGAGTAGCTCAGTTGAGCGCTCAAGGGAGTGCCTGGGCAACCTAAAGTCTGCAAAGTGAAAAAACAAAGGTGTTAAGCACAGACCGTTGGACCGTCCTGAAGAGAAATAAAGGCAACATATATCAAGTCTTAGTTCGGCTATGTGGCATACTACGGGTTTTTAGCTCGGTTTGAGCAAGGGGTTTGTTGGCTCGGTTTGGGCGAGCGGTTCGATATCTCGGTTAAAAGGAAGGTTTTGTTAGACCAGTTGAGCTTCTAGGGGCAGCTTTCTTAGTTCGGTCTAAAACTAAGAATGCTAGTTTAGCCCCGAGACATAGCTCGGTCGGAGTTGAGGTTTCCCCAGTACACTAATTGCAGACTTAGTTCGGTTTGTTATCTCGGCTAGGATAAATCAAAAGATGGTTTGACTTATTGAAACTACTGGTATAAGCATAAAGTGCTAGTTCGGTTAAGTAGTCTGATATAGTGACATCAACTACAAACAACTTTTTAGTTCGGTTATACTATGATTTTGGATCAAAATCAATGGTTTCTCAGATTATTCATGAAGATTGGAGGTTCTATTACATGGTTCTTCAACGATAGAAAGGTATATGTTTTGAAAAAACATACAAAATACAGATATTATAAAAGCAAGTGTGAAAACAACAAAAATAAGGCAGATTGGTGATGCTTACCTGATGAAGATCAAAGAACCTAGAGGATGGGAGCAATGACAGCAGCAAAACACAAGCTCTTTCAGAAAACAAAGAACAGAGTAAACTCAGCAAAAAGTGAGAAGAGAAAGTGAATAGTGTGGTGAGTGATTCAAAGACGAAGGGTTTTTTGTTTTGAAGAAGGTTTATCCAAAGGCAGGAACTGTTCAAATTACGCGAGGTACGAGGGCGGTGTGACAGCTGCCTTCAGCCAATGAGGGCATGCCACGTGTCATTGGAATGAGAAGCGATTCAGCTGTTGTGATTGAAGGGACGTTTTGACCGGACAAGCTGAGCTCGGTATGGAATTTAGCTCGGCTAGAAAGGCTAAAGGGTTTTAGCTCGGCTGGATAGGCTTAAAAACTTTAGCTCGGCTGCTAGACAGGTAATCCCTATCATGCTGTGCAGATGGAATTAAAGGGCAATTGAGAGGGTAATTTATATGAAAATTGGGCCGAGCTAGGTAATGGGCTGTTATGGGCCGCTGTGCGAAGTGCTGAGTAAAATGGCCATAAAGTTACTCCGGTCTTGCAGAGGCGTGAAGTTACTCCGGTCCTAAAGGGCTTACGGTTAGTTCGGTCACCATACTAAAACTTATACCGGTCATAGCGCAGTGTAATTAACGTAATCTAAACCTTACTAAAAGTTAGCTCGGTTTGGGCTTACTATGGTTTATGGAAGAGGAACTAAGGTAAGGGCAGTGAACCGAACTAAGGATAGTTCGGTCTATTCTGCGGCTAAGCATAGCCATGCTTACCTCGGCCACATTGGAGTCCGACCATGGTAAAACCATCTCACTTGGTTTAAGCAATGAGGGGGGTGTTGAAGGATAAGCATTATCTTTCAGGAGTATGAATCCTAGGAGGACTCTACATGGAGGAGTAAGAGTCCTACTTGGATTGTGCCACACGGAACCTATAAAAGCTCACAAACATCACCTATGGAGAGGTAACACAACTTTGATTCCCGAATACACAAAGCTTTTGCCTATTTGTCTAATTTGCTGACTTTGGCATCGGAGAGGTTTCCGGCACACACCCGCCGGCTAGCTCACGTTTGTGTTTTCAGGGAGTAGAGCGACGTCGTATGGAGGAGCGCAGACTTGCTCAACAGGATTATACGAGAAGGTTTATTTCTTTCCCGTACACATGGTGATTTGTATACCTTTATACTCTTAGTATCATATTCTTCACTCTGCCATGTGCGTATAGTTGTTAAAACCCCTTTCAAGTGAAAAAACTTAAAGAAGAATGGTTTTACCCTATTAATGAGGACCCAGACTTGAGATGAACATCGTGGTGTTTTTTTTTTTTTTTTTTTTCTTTTTTCACTCTTGTGTTATTTGTAATTACTATTAAGGGTGTAACTCGGGCAGGTTTGATCGGGTTGAGAGGTTATCCAAGCCCAGCCCAAGTTGTGCTGAGATTTACCCAGGCCCCGTCCAAGCCTGAAATGTAACCCGAGATTGCATGCTCAAACCCAACCCGAGTTAAACCTGAATTGCCCGAATTGCTAGAATTGTATTTTTTTTTTTTTTTTGGTAGCTATATTATTAAATTATTAAAATTTGACTCTATTTACATTTTTTTTATATATAGAAAATCATTAATATCATCAAAATAAATAATTTATATAATGTAAGAGAGATGCCGCTATAGTAGTCTTTACAATTTATGAGTGAAAATAAAAAAATAAAAAAAAAAGGAGTAAGATTTTATGTTATTTGTATATATAATATATATTCAATATGATTTAATAATCTAAATTTCTTTAATATCATGTAATGGCTAATAATTTTAATATATATATATATATAATATTTTTATATATCTATATATCATATATGTATAATTCGGGTTTCAAGTTGCTCGAGTTGTTTGATGTCTTTGTCCAAGCCCGTCTAAATTTAATTCGGGTTTCTGAATTTTTGCCTAAACCCATACTGAATTTGAAAATATCTTGTCCAAGCCCTAAAAAAATTCGGGTTGGGTTTGGGTTGCTTGGGTTGAGCCCGCCCAAGTTGCACCCATAATTACTATCTGATTTATGTTACATAAATAATAATTCTCATGTACACTTTAGATATTTATTTACACTTTTTATTTCATTCCGTTGTGTTATTTAATTTAGTTACTTCGAACTAATCTTAAAAATTTTAGAATTTAACTAGTTGTGAATCCAACCCTAGGCATCAAGGTGGATCGTGACAATTTAAATGTTGTTTTTTATTGATCATTTGCTATAAATTTATGTTTTAAAATCAATAAATATATTAATAGATGTGATGTGATTTTGTAATACTTAAGGGATGTTAATGAATGGAATATGGTTTCAGGAATATTCCTATATTGAATGATTGTAATTAATTAAGCTTCCGCATTACTTAATGAGAATGAATGATAATGGGGCACTATAGTGAGATATTTGGTATCTGTATTTTCTTACAATTTTTGTGAATTTTTTTGGTATAAATTATATATATAAATAGAGTTTATAAATAAGAAAGAAAGAAAATTAAACTTCTTTTAAAATATGAAATTCTTTCATCTTTCTTCTTCTTCTTCTTCTTCTTCTTCTTCTTTTTTGAAATAAAAAACACAGCCAATATATTAAAAGAAAAATAAACTTTTTTTAAAGCAAGGAATTTTTAATTACTTACAAAGACATTTTTTTATTTTTTTTTATTTTTATGTTTCACAATTATTTTATCTCTTCTCTATTTTGTTTATCACAAGATGAAAAATTTAATCCGATCAAATTTCATTAAGTTTTGATTACTCAAAGATTAATAACATAATACTTAAAATTCATTAATTATTCTATATTTGTGCATATTTATATTGATAGTGCTTAAGGATTCACTCTAAAACTCATTTTTATAATTCAAATAATTTATTTTGTAAGATTCGGTCAAATAAATAATTTAGGTAAAAAAATCAAATTAGTTAGAGCATGTCCAACGGTTTAGTAAAATTTTCACCAAATCTGAGTAAAAAAAAAAAAGGTAATTTTCTCAATCTGATACGAGTAGCTCCAACCGTTCCACTGTAGCGTGCATCAAAACAAATGGAACGTCCAGTGGGTCGACCAGCCAGTCGACCAGGTAGCCAACTCAAAAAAAAAAAAATTCTCCCTCTCTATTCCCAATTCGTTTATTATTTCTTATTCCTCCATTACGTATTTTCTATTTTGGTTGCCTTCCAAAATTTGCTATAAACACATTATCCATGTACCATATACCAGACAAGTGATACGTTATATCTAAAAGGCACATAACTGAAAGAAAGCAAAGCATTATTTGTATCTTAAATTCCATGATGTTCACTTCATTTTCATTCTTTTCTTCTTCCTCATCCTCTGACAGGGCCGGCCCTGGGGCATAGGCCACAAGACCATGGCCTAGGGCCCCTCAAAATAGACTAAAAAAAGGGGCCCCTTTTATTATAATTTAATGTAATATATTAGGTATGTTTTAAGTTTAAAAAAAATAAAAAAGGCCCAAACTAACTTAAAATAAATTGACCCATTAAAAAATTGAAAGACCATTCAAAAAAATTAGCATTGTTATCCATTGAAAATAGACACAAAAAAGGGGTCTCTCTTATTATAGTTTAGACTAATATATTAAGTATATTTTAAGTCCAAAAAAAATTAAGGAAGGCCCAAATTAACTTAAAATAAATTAATCCATTAAAAAATTGAAAGGCCCATTTAAAATAATTAGCATTGTTATTCATTGAAAATGATTTTCAAAAAAATTAGATTATGCAAGTATGATTGATTTATTTGCTTATAAAAATACAATAAGAGTGAAAATCAAGCGATACTCATTAGTTATTGTAATGTAATGCTAACTATTTTTTGTGATTTTGACACAAATCTTTTGTCTTTTACTTTTAATTTTTTTTTTTCATTCAATGAAAAAAAAATGTGAAGGGTCCCAGAAATTTATTAGTTGATTATCGGCTTTGGGCCCCGGAAATCTCAGGGCTGGGCCTGTTCTCTGATGATGAGTCTGATGATGAATATATGGTCATAATTTTGGAGCTTATGAGATGAATAATGCTAGTACGATTCAGATTCTGCAATCAACTGATAGATCAAAGAAAAGAGGTGGTTTCGTTGTAGGCCATAAGTACATGCGTCGCAATAAAAGGAAGGGTCATGAGCGATTGTTAGCGGATTATTTTGCGGAAAATCCAGTTTATTCACCTACAACATTTCAGAGACGTTTTCAAATGTGTCGTCCTTTGTATCTGTGAATTTTGAATGCCGTCGAAGCACACAATTCATATTTTGTTCAAAAACAAGATGCAGCTCATATTCTTGGATTGTCTCCCCTACAAAAGATGACTTCAGCTATGAGAATATTGTCATATGGAGTGGCAGCAGATGCAGTTAATGATTATATACGTATTGAGGAAAGCACTGCAATTCAAAGTTTGAAACACTTTTGTAATTCAGTAATTGAAATATTCGGACCAGAATATCTGAGATCTCAAACACCAACTGATATTGCTAGATTATTTGCTATTGGGGAGGTTCGGGGGTTTTCGGGTATGTTGGGAAGTTTAGATTGCATGCATTGGGAGTGGAAAATTTATCCAAAGGCATGGCAAGGTCAATATGTAAGCCATCAAAAAAAGCCAACTATCATTCTTGAAGTAGTAGCTTCTTATGACTTGTGGATTTAACATGCATTTTTTGGAATGCCTGGATCACACAATGACTTGAATGTGTTGAATCGATCGCCCTTGTTTTTTGATCTTGCTCAAGGTAAAGCTCCCCCTATCCATTACACTATTAATGGACACAGTTATAATATGGGTTATTACCTTGCTGATGGTATATACCCTCAATGGGCAACATTGGTTCAAACAATCTCTTCTTCCCAAAAGAGCAAAGAAGTGACATTTTGCAATGATGCAAGAGTCAGCAAGGAAGGATGTAGAGCGGCATTCGGAGTGCTTCAATCTCGATTTGCAATTATAGGTGGTGCCGTACGTTTTTAGGATTCGAAAATGCTTGGGAACATAATGAAAAGTTGCGTTATATTACATAATATGATTGTCGAAGATGAGAGAGAGGAGCACCTTAATTTCGATTATGAACTTTCATCAACCAATGCACCAGTTCAACTTTCTTGTACTCCTAACAATGACTTCCCATCATTTATGTCTCGTCATTTAGGTATTAGAGATAAAGATGCATATCATGCCCTCCGTAATGATTTAATAGAACATATGTGGCATCTTCACGGTGAAAACTAAATTCACCACATCGACGCGAACATGTAATTTTGCTTATTTTTTGGAATAGGAGGTTGTCAGCTACTGTTTGTTGTTAGTACTCTTCATAATTTTGTCAATATTATCTAAGTACTTGACAAGTTCTGTTATGATATTTTGTTTTGATAATCTAATCTATAAATTTGACAATTGATAAATGTTCTCTGTTGATTATCCAAGATTATCCAATTCATAATTTATTGATGTTGTCTTCTTATATATATCCACATATATTAAATTACCAAAGAATTATAGTTTTTAATAACCATGTCTTAATCAGTTACAAAATAATTACCAAAGGCTTATTGATGTTGGAAGTCTTATATTTAAAAGCTCATTCATAAATTTGGAAATTCATTTATTCAGTACATCATGAATATTTAACACCTCATTAATTTGACAAATCAATGAGGCTGTACAATACAAATTTAAGAACTCAATTTGTTTTTAGATGTGGCATACGAGCCTCATTTGATGAGTCAATGCCTCATGACACACACCACCATCCAACTAATTCATTAAACCAATTTACCAACCACATTAATTCCCTCCACCACCTACCTTATTTATTGACCCTCTATATCAGCTCAACATTGGATAGAAATGGCTATACAAAATCTGCTCCACAAACCCCAAGCTAAAGCAGCAACCAAGATCAGCAAGCCAAATTCTGTTCCCCAAACACTACATATTTACTGTATACAAACTCTATATTAGAAGTGTGAATCGACAGAATTAGCAAGCCAAAGCAACTGAAGCAACAAGCCGAATAGCAACATAAACAACAAACCGAACAACATCAGAAACTCAATTTCGTAAGTGTACAACACCGATTAACCGATGGGTTGACCAGCCGGTCAATGGCCCTGCTTTTTTTTTTTTTTCCAGTGTGCACTTCCTTATCTATTGCACTTTTGTACACCACACTTCACACCATTTGAGCTCCTCACACTGAATGTCAGCTGTAATTCACTTTTGATATTTAACACAATTCCATTTTAATTTGAGCTCATCTATAATTCACCATTGATATTTATCATATTTCCATTAAAATTGAACAGATATTCACATCATGCCTAGAACAAAACGAGCCAGACCAGAACATGGTGAAAGCTCCAACCCTCCACCACGCCAACAACAGTAGCCTGAAAATGAGGCTTATTCTACTTCTGATTTTCTCAGTGAAAGTCATGAACAAGCCTTTGAAAGCTTCTCCAGGTGACCTATTGTAACCGGGAGGAGGGTTCATCTTCCACCTCAATATGATCCATTGTTAGTTAGCATACTTGAGGCAATGTGTAACGCCCCAAAAGTAACACAAATAATCCAACTCATATGAGAAATGGATATAATCGAATTGGCTTACTTCCATTCATCAAAGTTCGTATTACAAAAGATATTACATGCATTATACTTTCATAAATGTTTATTCTGAAACTACAGCATGTAACACTAGTTAATAACAACAAAATAAATGCCCTACAGGCTTGCATCTTTCCAAGACGTAACTTGGTTACAACAAAAGAGAGTCATAAGCTCTATACATTAAGCCCTTGCCTTGAATAAATATTTAAACACAAAAGTAACAAAATAGAGCCTCCAGCTCCTAAGTCCTCCCAAGCTACGTCCTTGGAGAAAGCATATCATCTGTACTTGAAAATGGTGTCCCAAGTAGAGTGAGCCAAAACCCAGTAGAGATAGTCTAACATAATATGAGGTTTAACTAAGATATAAGTGTCAGATAAATGTTCAATATTCATGACCAACTTACATTCTTCTCATGACCATTCCATATAGATATTCACATCTCAAACCATTTCCATTTATTTATTTCATTTCAAGCCAATGCATCTCATTTCAAGTTATATGACAAGTGTATATAATTTTCCCAACTAACCCAACTGAGACTACAACTCAGTGGTTCTCAATCAACAGAATTATTATACAAACACTTCAACCTTGCCATTTTATGGAAATTTCGTCCGCGAGATCGGCACCCATGTATACATAAGATTTTAGGACTTTCACACTGGACACTCAGGCTAACTTAATTCTCAATGGAGTCCATCCATATCTCCTTCCAAACAATGGAGTACATTCCCTTTCTCCTCCCAAAACGTTATACATATACAATTTATTTAAAATATACCGTCATATTCAATGACTACCATTCAAGCATATTCAATGCCTCAACATACCGTCATATTCAATGACACAAATAAATGATTAGTTTCAATTCACCTAATCCTCATGCAATTTCTACAACAGTCATGGCTACCCTCCACCGGTAGCCCAAAACAGATATTTCTAAACAGATGTACAATCATTATGACAAATAATTTATCAAATTTCCATAGGTGAGTGATTTAAAAAAATCCAACTATACCATTCATTCATACATCCTCTCAATTTCACAATTTCCATGCCAATTCCATTATTTTTACAAAATAATTATTTAACACATATTAGGGCGAATTTCTTCCTTTTTCAAATATCGACCCCAAGGCCAAATTTTACCATTTTAATCCAAGGTAACCTCATATTCAAAACCCCATATTTATTTATAGAACCTAACATAGAAACCCCTCTTTCAATTTGAATCCAAACCCTAACTTTACCCCAAACACACCCAAACTTCATCATTTATATATAACAACAAATAACTAGGTTAAAGATCATAACAAAGTGTAGAATATCCCTACCTCAAAGAGAGAAGATGATCCAAGCAAGAGAGAAACCCCAAAGGTGCCGAAATCCAACTCTAATCGGTTCAAAGAGGGGATCTTGAGAAGCTCCACCTTTTTCTCAAAGGGACTAGGGTAGAGAGATTAAAGGATCTAGGCCAAAATGTAGATAGAGAGTGTATTTTAGAGAAAGAAGCTCAAGATTTAAGGTTTTGGAGAGTTTTAGAGAGAGAGATATGAAAAAGTGATATAAAATGTCACTTTTACAATCTGATATACGCATAATCCACTCGAGCGGAAGGTTTTACGCTAGAGTGTCAGACACAAAATTTTGTTTCGCTCAAGCGCCACACACTCGAGCGTAGGAAACGCCGCTCGAACGTGGAAAGCACCTTTCCATTACTTTGCAGAACGACACAGTACTGAGTGTTTGCAAACCTCGTTCGAGCGCAAAAAGGCCTACTCAAGCGGAAGACCAAAATTCTGGGCAACAACTATCAAGACTAACTAGTAACCAACCTGTTCTAAACACGCCCAAGACATTCAAAACTCAATTTCAAAAAGGGAAAAGGAGGAAAAGACATCAATAACAATATTAAATCGCAAGACCCAAGTCCGGAATATCACAAGAGTCGGGTCAAAACCAGGATCGTTATATAATGGGGTGGGTAAATTTAATTAATTTACCGCAAAAGGTATATCCACGGCTGGTGTCTTTATTTTATGTTCACCTAAGAGGTACTAATAAAGAAGATGGAAACTTTACTCTTCTGTCTTATGTGAAAGGAAAGGGTATTCAGTTTGATATCCCTACTTTGGCAGGAATTATTAGAGTTAAGAAAGGGAATATGCATATCCATTTTCAGAGTGAGGCTGACCTAGTTGATATTGTTCGTAATATCAGTGACGTATATACTACTATTTGTGAGAACAAATTTAGCGAGAGTAATCTACAAGCAAAACATTTGAAAGGCCATCTTCGAATTCTCCACCGGTGGATTGTAGAAAATGTCACTTCGAAAGGAGGACATTTTGATGTTGTCCCATATTTTAATGCTTATTTGTTATACTGTTTTGAAGTTGGCCATAAATTAGATTTATGCTACATAATAATGAAAGAAATAATGTATGCAAATCTTGGTCAATTCATGGGGTGGTCATTACTTTTTAGGGCACTGCTGACTAAAATTTTCAAACATTTTAGGGTTCACCTTGTAGGTGAAACAGAGACCAAAATTTTTTTAGCCATTTCGGAGTATACACTGACCTAAGCCGGTGGAGCCGACAATTTAATGGGAAGTCTTAATGCACATGTTCTACCAGATGATGTCCAACCAGATCCTCATGCCAATGCGATGCCATCAACTGAACAACCTCAATATTGAACTGAGTTTTTGGCCATGGAAAAAGAATGACATAATCAGCGCGTTCAATGGGAACAACAAATGGCTAATCAGGTTAGTTCATTGGGTACTCAGTTCGATGCATTTGCCACTATGCGAAACTCATTAATTCAATAATTTGGTGAGTTCGGTTTGGACATTGAAAGACGTAATGAAGTGGCAAACAATCGCATAGATAGGATTGAGCATCGCGTAAATGACATTTACCATCATTACTTCCCTCCACCACCACCGGATAATGACTGTTGATGTGTTTCAATGACAACTTGGATAACAAGAACAAATTATGTGATTTTTTAGAATGTACTTTTACATTATGTATTTTCTTTGTTTTGTATTTTGTTATCAACCTTTTGTTATTTTGTTAGGTCATTTCGTTTTATAAATGTAGTGGTTCTGTTTTTTATAATATAGTAGCTTCCTTTATTTGCTAGTGGTAATTTAAACATTAGTAACGTACACGCTTTTTTACTAAACACAGAACAATTGGCAAATAAATATGTGAATGATACATTTTTTACCAACCACATTTTTATGAGCATGTTAAAATCAAATCAATACAAATATATGTTATCAAAAAAAAAAAAAATGAATACAAATAATTCCAATATAACCAATATAATCCACTGTTAATGTCTTTAAATAATAAAACCAATACTACCCACCAATACAAAAACAGTCAAGGAAATCTATTAGTCGTTCGAAATAAGATTTGTCGTTGAAGCTCTTCATAGTATGCCCTTTGCATAGGATTTAAATTTGTCATGTCCATTGACATTATTTTATGATCTTCATTTCGTTGTTTTCTTTCATTCATCATAGATACGAGTTTTAGTTGTTCTTTCCTATCATCGGCCCTTCTTCGATACTCTGTAGCCTTCTGTTCACGGTCTATCGCCTTTTGTTTATCTCGCTCAACAGTTCTAGCGGAGATAGTTGATAATACTTCAACAATTTTGGATTGGTTGGCAGTCATTTCATCAAATCTACCATCGTGAGTTGTTTGATTCTTCAACTTCTCTTTCGTTGCCTTAGTACCAATTGGTCGTATTGATGTATTAATCGGTTGTTGGTCCACCGCAATATTCTTGTTGGATTGAAAAGCCTCATCTTCAGTTGACAACTAAGGGTTTGATAAAAAAAACCCTAGATGCACAATATATGATTGGTATTGTTTTTCCCAAAAGAAAAAGTGCAGTCGTTTTTTGCTTGGGAAGTTGCAGCACATTTTTGATCAATTAATTCGGTGAGATAGCACTTGGTGCATCATATTTGGTGGAATTAAATTGGGTGAGTTAGTGCTGTTGTTCGGCTGATCTTCGAAAGTTCCATTTGCTTCGGTTTTGTTGGTTCTTTGAAGCATTATCAGTGTGCTTATTCGGTTGTTTGGTGGAGTTGATTTGGGTTAATTATTTTGGGTCTTCTTCAACTCTGGTTCTGAAGATTTTGGTTCATCTATTTGGTGAGGTCTTTCCTCTTTGTTTATTTGTGATTATTTGGAATTCACCTAAGGGTGGTTTGTGAGACCATTAGTGTCTCGTTTGTAATCGTTTGGAACTTATTTGGTTAATAGTGGAATCGGATTTCGATCCCGTGGACGTACCTCACATTGAGGGAACCACGTAAAATTCTTGTGTTGCCTTTGATTTAATTTTTCCGCATTAATTTTTATTCCCATTGATTGATTTACTTGTGGGGAATCACATATTTTCCCTAACAACTGGTATCAGAGCTTACGGTTTATTTGGGTCTATTTATTTGTGTAAATCAATGGAGGGAAATGTGGGTCGCATGTCTAGTTTCAATGGAAGTAATTGGGTAACTTGGAAAACTAAAATGGAGGACCTATTATTTTGTAAAGATTTGTATGGACCCATTGAGGGTGATAGTAACAAATCAAAAGATGGTTCTTTTTCAAAGAAAGACATTGAGTGTTATTATTGCCATGAGAAATGGCAAATGAAGCGAGAATGCTGAAAGTTCAAGAACGAAGAGAAAAGGCGTGACAAAAGTGTAGATAAGAAGCAAGAAGACACAACGGCAATTACTACCGATGATCTCATGGTTGTTTGTGAAGATGATTGTATCAATTTTGTGGGCCAAGAGAGCAATTGGGTGATTGATTCTGGTGCTTCTTTTCATGTGACTTCTCGAGTTGATTTCTTCACTACCTACACCGAAGGAGATTATGGTTCTGTTCGAATGGGTAATGAAGGTTTGTCCAAGATTATTGGCATGGGTGATGTTTGCTTGGAAACAAATTTGGGCTGTAAGTTGTTGCTTAAAGATGTGAGGCATGTTCCCGACATTCGCCTCAATTTGATCTCCACTGGGAAGCTAGATGATGAAGGCTTCAACAACAAATTTGGTGATGGAATATGGAAGCTCACAAAGGGTTCTTTGGTGGTGGCTAAGTGCAAGAAGACTCATACACTTTATTCGATGCAAGGAAAAATTTGTAAAGGTGTTGTCAATGCACTTGAAGATGATACTTCTACCGAATTGTGGCACAAGCGGCTTGGCCACATGAGTGAAAAGGGGCTGCAAGTATTGTTCAAGAAAGAGCTTCTACCCGGTTTGAAAGGTACACATCTTAAAACTTGTGTTCATTGTTTGGCGGGTAAACAACATAGAGTTTCTTTTCATAAAAATGTTGCTTCTAGAAAAGAAAAGGTTTTGGAGTTGATTCATTCGGATGTTTGTGGTCCTTTAAAAGTTAGAACACATAGTGGTGCACTTTATTTTGTTACTTTCATTGATGATTATTCAAGGAAAGTTTGTGTCACGACCCGCTCCCCGTACCCAAGGGTTAGGCATCGTGATGGCCAGTAACCAAGGTTACCTCCGGCCATCACGATGCCTAACCCTTGGGTACGGGGAGCGGGTCGTGACAAATGGTATCAGAGCAATGGTTTATAAAAAATAAAAAAAAAATCATTGGAGCATAGGACACATGCACATTTAGGAAGTAGAATAGCGGGTAATTAATACCGAATTATTATATTTTGTTCGTCGATTTAATTATATTATAATTTTATATGATTATATATATATAATAAATTTTTTTTAGTGTGCCTAATTATATTTGTTATAGTAAAAGAAGGAAAAGAAAAGAAGGATGTCGGGCTCAAGCACTCACCAAAATTATAATATAATTAAATCCATATAATTTTCAGTTCAGTATTCAAAAAAAAAATTATTTTGATGTTTTTTTAAAAGTGGATTCAAATTATAAAGATACTAATTTTGAAACTATTTTCCATCAATGAAGAGTTCATCTCAAATTTTTCAATTTTTGCATATAATTCTGTCTTTGTGTTCTTATTTTTATTTCTTTTTATCATAAACAAAACGTGTGAAAAGTTTTTAAAGTCGTTCATTATTTCTTATTTTGACCCAAATCAATTTTTGACAACTCGACATGAGTTATTTTTGGTAAAAAAAATTTTGAGGAACTATTTCTATCAGATTAATCAGCTAATATATATTTATCAGAGTGCGCAGCGGATAACTTACACATGGCAAATTTCGAGGACGAAATTTTAAAAGGGGGGAAGATTGTAACAACCCAAATTTTAATTATTCTGTAAGATTTATACTAATATTATTTAATCTCAGTTTGAAAAATATATAATTTATTATATATTATTATGTGTAATTTTGTAAAATAATATAATTATTAAAAGTCTAGAGGTCAAAATATAAATAATAATAATATAGATAATATAATAATAATAATAATAATAATAATAATAATAATAATAATAATAATAATAATAATACGTGTGGTAGTAAAATAAATAATTAATTTTGTTGGTATATGATAAAATATAATTTAATTAGAAATTAATTAGCTTATATAATTATTTATAAAGACTGAGGGCCGAAGTGTAATTATAAGAAATTAATTAGATAAGTATGGATCTAAAAGGATTTGGCTCAAATCTGGGGTGGATTACCGTGGGCACGTGTTGGGCCAGGAGTGGCTTCTCCTCACTATTTAAGGAGAGTTGATTCGGCTGGAAGAAAGGGAGAGAAAGAAACAGAAAGAAGAGAAAGAAGAAAAGAGAAAAAGAAAGGAAAGGGAAGAAAAGGAAGAGAGAAAGAAAGGAAAAGATGGTGGAATTTAAAAAAGATCTTTGATAGTGGAAAGGAGGGTAAGGTATTAATGATAAGGTAAGTTATATTATACCTTGAGTCACCAAAATGTATTTTACATATGTTTTGACTTACCAAAATCTATTTTATACAAGTGCTGGTTTATAAACTATTATGTTTTATAAAGGTTTCAGTTACGTGGTTTTATTTCTGAACCCTATTTGCTTAAAAGGAAACCCATGGATATGTTTGTTTTGCTTTTAAAGAATATTTGGCTATAACCTTATGTGAAAATATGTTTTGTGAATACCATCACGGGAGTCCCACGCCTTGGGGGACTTAAATAACCATTGGCTTAGTGATGTCCCATGCCTTGGGGGACTTAAATAACCATTGGCTTAGTGATTGACCACTCTGTGGTCTAGTGATTGTCGTGGATCCATTGACCAGTGTAGTGCTTGGCACTTAGTGATGTACCGTGGTTATGGTTGTATAATGATTTTCGTATTATATGTTAAATGCGTATTATATGTATTAAATGATCTGAGGTACATGGCAGATGATTTGTGTATCATATGTATCAAACTCTTTTTGGCCTAACTAATGATCCATGGTGAATTTTATGCCTTATACTCTTAGTATAATATTTCTCACTCTGCCATGAGCTTATAATTTTTACCACTTTCAGGTGGCATGTCAGGATCAGCGTGTGGAGTAGTCACAAAGCACTTTTATTGATGTACTTTTTATATGTAAATATCGACCTTTTTGGTTAATAAATTTTGTAATAAAAATAGAAGCTCTGATGATTATTTTAGTACCCATATTTAAATATTTCTTCCGCTTGCGTTTATTGATCTGTTAAAGATTTGGCCGGAGGTAACCTCGGTTACTGGCCATCACGATGCCTAACCCTTGGGTACGGGGAGCGGGTCGTGACAGTTTGGGCTTTTCTACTAAAAACTAAAGATCAAGTTCTAGAAGTATTTAAGCATTTTCAGGCCATGGTTGAAAGAGAAACATGGCAGAAATTGAAGTGCATCCGATCAGACAATGGTGGTGAATACACTGGGCCATTTGATAAGTATTGTCGCAGCCAAGGTATTCGGCACCAAAAGACAGTTAAGAAGACTCCTCAACAAAATGGCGTTGCCGAGAGGATGAACCGCACAATTGTGGAAAGAACAAGGTATTTGCTTTCACAAGCTAAATTGCCAAGATCCTTTTTGGGTGAGGCAATGAGTATAGCGATTGACGTGATCAATTTATCTCCTTGCTATCCTTTGAATGGTGATGTTCCTGAAAGAGTTTGGACTAGCAAAGATGTGTCTTATGAGCACTTGAGAGTGTTTGGTTGCCGAGCTTTTGTTCACATTCCAAAGGATGAGAGCTCCAAGCTTGATAGTAAGTCAAGACAGTGTATTTTTCTTGGCTATGGCCGTAATGAATTTGGGTATAGATTGTGGGATTCGGTCGACAAGAAAGTCATTCGAAGTCGTGATGTTGTGTTTCTTGAAGACCAAACAATTGAAAACTTTGGCAAAGGTGATCAACCGGAGCCAAAAACTAGTGATCTCATTGATATGGATCCATCTCCTTCATCTTCAGTTGATGATGAAAATGGGGGAGATGTGCAACCACCTATTGAAGAAGTGGAGGATGATGCTAATCCTAATGAAGTTGAGCCAGAAATTGAGAAAAAGCATCCAACTCAAGAACCGCCACCACAACTTGAGTTAAGAAAATCTACAAGGGACCGACAACCTTCAAGAAAGTATCCTCCCAATGAATTTGTGTTGATTTCCGATCAAGGGGAGCCTGAGAGCTACCAAGAAGCAATTGAGCATGCAAAGAAAGGTGATTGGAAAAAGGCCATGGACGAGGAGATGAATTCCTTGCTTGAAAACCAGACTTATGATTTAGTGAAGTTGCCTAAAGGGAGGAAAATTCTAAAAAATAAGTGGGTTTTCAAATTGAAGAATGATAGGAAGAATCTGAGGTACAAAGCACGTCTTGTTGTGAAAGGCTTTGGGCAAAAGAAAGGTATTGACTTTGATGAGATTTTCTCGCCGGTTGTGAAGATGTCTTCTATTCGGGTTGTACTTGGCATGGCTGCAAGTATGAACCTTGAAGTTAAGCAACTTGATGTGAAGACCGCATTTCTTCATGGTGATCTTGAAGAAGAAATTTACATGGAGCAACCGGAAGGTTTTGTAGAGAAAGGGAAAGAGAAATTTGTTTGCAAATTGAAGAAAAGTTTGTATGACCTCAAGCAAGCTCCACGGCAATGGTACAAAAAATTTGACTCTTTCATGATGAATAATGGTTTTTCTAAAACTACTTCGGACCATTGTGTGTTTGTGAAAAATTTCCCGGATGGCAAATTTATTATTCTTTTGCTTTATGTTGATGACATGTTAATTGTGGGTCAAGATTCTACCATGATTAACAGGTTGAAATTGGAGTTGAGCAAGTCTTTTGCTATGAAAGATTTGGGACCGGCAAAGCAAATACTTGGTATAAAAATCGTTCGTGATCGCAAAAGGGGGCTGATTTGGTTGTCTCAAGAGAGCTACATTGAGAAAGTTCTTGAGAGGTTCAACATGGATAAAGCAAAGCCGGTTGGTTGTCCACTTGCAGGTCACTTCAAACTTAGTTCGAATCAATGTCCTACAAGTAAGAAAGACAAAGAAGAAATGTTGAAAGTTCCTTATGCTTCAGCAGTTGGTTTTTTGATGTACGCCATGGTTTGTACAAGGCCGGATATTGCTCACGCAGTTGGTGTGGTGAGTCGTTTTCTCTCTAATCCGGGTAAAGAACATTGGGCAACGGTAAAATGGATTCTAAGGTATCTTCGAGGGACTTCGAAGGTGTGTTTGTGTTTTAGGGATGGTAAGCCGATGCTTAATGGGTTCACAGATTCTGACATGGCCGGTGATATTGATTCTAGGAAATCTACTTCGGGGTATTTGATGACTTTTGCAGGGGGAGCTATGGCATGGCAATCTAAATTACAAAAATGTGTTGCTCTCTCAACTACCGAAGCTGAATTTATTGCCATTACAGAAGCTTGCAAAGAAGAGTTATGGTTGAAGAAATTTTTGTAAGAGTTGGGTTTAAAGCAAGAAAAGTATGTGCTTTATTGTGATAGTCAAAGTGCTATTCACTTGAGTAAAAATTCTACTTTTCATTCGAGATCGAAACACATTGATGTGAGATACCACTGGATTCGTGATGTGTTAGATTCGAAATTGTTACAACTCGAAAAGGTTCACACAGATGATAATATTTCGGATATGCTGACAAAGACTTTGTCGAGAGACAAACATTTGAAGTGTCGAACTTTGGCGGGTATGGTTGATTTCTCCACCTAAGTCGGTAGGGGGAGAATTGTTGGGTATACCTCCTTATTTGAGTGTGGGACCCAATTGGTTTTGGAAAAAGAGTTTAATTTGGTTTAGTATTAATTATAATATTTTTTATATATTATATTTAATTTGTGGAAATCCAATTCAATTTGGAAACAGCTAAGGGTTTGATAAAAAAACCCTAGATGCACAATATATGATTGGTATTGTTTTTCCCAAAAGAAAAAGTGCAGCCGTTTTTTGCTTGGGAAGTTGTAGCACATTTTTGATCAATTAATTTGGTGAGATAGCACTTGGTGCATCATATTTGGTGGAATTAAATTGGGTGAGTTAGTGCTGTTGTTCGGCTGATCTTCGGAAGTTCCATTTGCTTCGGTTTTGTTGGTTCTTTGAAGCATTATCAGTGTGCTTATTCGGTTGTTTGGTGGAGTTGATTTGGATTAATTATTTTGGGTCTTCTTCAACTCTGGTTCTCAAAATTTTGGTTCATCTATTTGGTGAGGTCTTTCCTCTTTGTTTATTTGTGATTATTTGGAATTCACCTAAGGGTGGTTTGTGAGACCATTAGTGTCTCGTTTGTAATCGTTTGGAACTTATTTGGTTGATAGTGGAATCGGATTTCGATCCCGTAGACATACCTCACATTGAGGGAACTACGTAAAATTCTTGTGTTGCCTTTGATTTAATTTTTCCGCATTAATTTTTATTCCCATTGATTGATTTACTTGTGGGGAATCACATATTTTCCCTAACAGATTCGAACATGGATAAGCATGTTGCGTGGTTTTTTTGGGTTGTGTTCTAAATTCATCCCACTTACAATTTCAGCGCAAAATATCCCAACACGTATTAAATGTGAAGTATTTTTTCTGTATTGTATGATACATCCGTTTCGCTTCAGCGACCTACAAAAAAAAAATTTTTGACAAAAATTTCGATAACAAGTATACATTACAAAAGAAAATTGATATTTAATAACAAAAATAAATTTTACCATGTCTGCCTCAGTTGTTCCACTTTGTTGTTTCAATTGAATTTGCTCAAGAAAACCACAGAATTTATTAATTCCTTTTTGCATGACAAACCAACGATGAGACAAAGAAATACGGTTTCGATTTGATTTACCACTCAATTGTGAATTAAAGTAAGCGAATACTCGTTCCCAAAATATTGCCATGGTCTGACTATTACCTGTAATGGGATCTTGAGAGACTGCCAACCGAGATCTACATAAAGTTTCATCTTCTATAATTGTGAACCCTTTACCACAAGAAACACGAGAAGTTTCCAAAATAAAATTAATATCAGTGTTGTGCTCTAAAATTCGTGATTCCTCAAACATTTCAAAATCTTCCATAGTTTGAGGCAAATTCAGTAAGATACAATATCTAACTCAGACAGTGAAATATATTGTAATGATATACACTGAACCTCAAAATCAGATAATATACATTGAAGCTTACAAAGAAAATAGAAATTATACTGATATTATCAAACTAAAACTCACAAAGAAATTGAATCTGAGAAACAGATAATATTCACTCTATAAAAATTGTAATGCTATTATCAAACTGCAGCTGACAAAGAAATTGAACCTGACAAACAGATAATACACACTGAAGGTCATAAACAAAATAGAAATTGTAATGACATTATCAAGTTGAAGCTCAGAAACAAAATAAAAATTGTAATGATATAATGAAATAAAAATATTGGTATATTTTATAGAGCACAACAGCAATGGTAAGTTTTTAAAATACTCTGTCACACCAATGGTAAGTTATTGGAATTGTTTGTACAGAACGGCTACTTCTCAACTTAAAATTTGTATGTATATACGATGTAACTTTTCCATGTTGCATTTTGATGGAAATTTAAATTTATATCAACCTTCAATTTATTCGTAGTGCCACAAAAGTAACTTACCTATTTGAACCAGTTCGCAGGCCAACCAAAAATTGAAGCAGATTGAAGCAACTATGTATGCACTGGTCGACCGGTGGGTCAACTGGCCAGACGTCCGGCTGGTTGACCAGTGGGACCCACCTCTAACATAAATGCACAATAAAATGGTGAAATCTCGCGCAGGTTCTCAATTTGGTGAAACTTTTGCTCCGTTCTCAATTTGATATCAGTTTGGTGAAACAATTGGAGAGAGAAAAAGTAACTTTTTTCATCAAATTCAAATCTGATGCTCAATCTGATGTAACGTTGGAGATGGTCTTAGACCATCTCCAACGGCTAAGCAAATATATCACCAAATTTAAATTTGGTGAAAAAGTACATCTTTTTTGGCTCCAACAATTTTATCAAACTGATATCAAATTGAGAACAGTCCCAAATTTTCACCAAACTGAAGATGTGTTGCACCTTTCACCAAATTATTCTGTGTAGCCGTTGAATATGGACCCACCGGACGACCGACCGGATGTCTACCCAGATGACCTCCTCAAGCAAAATTTTGTGAAAAATTTACACTAGGAGGTCGACCCCCCCGGTCGACCACCTCTTTGTTTTCTCAGTAAAAAAAAAAAAAAAAAAATAGGAAAAGAGAGAAAGATCAAAACCAAGGTTTTTATTTTTTTACATTGACTGGTTGACCGGCGGGTTGTCCGTCCATCCGCCCGGTCGACCGGTAGTTTGATAAAAAATCAGATTTCTCCGTTGGAGCATGTGATATCAAATAGAGAAAATCGTCTTTTTTTTACTCAGATTTGATGAAAAATCTGATAAACTATTAGAAATGCTCTTAGATATCAATGATCAGATTATATTTGTTTTAAAAAGAATTAATCGTAAACATAATTTTAGAATAGAAACCATCCACTTATTGAAGAAAAATATATCACTAATTTTTACAACGGCTCAAATGCAAAAGTAGAAGCAAAATTTAAAGTTAAATTTTTATTGGGCTATCAGCACATTATGGGGGTGTTTGGTGGGGTTTTTTTCAGCCAACTTATGGCTTCTGGTTTTTAAAAAGTTATTTTGGACTGTTTGGTTAAACTTATTTCAAACAGCTTCTGATTCTAACAACTTATTTTAAATCAAAAAAGCTGATTTTGGGAAGCTACTCACGCCTTATTTCTGATTATCAGCTTCTGCTGTGGACGTGTTAATTCACGGTTATACTCTTAAATTTTTTATTATTATTTTTTTAAAAATAGAAAAAGACCCAAATGGACTTTAAAATATTGTTATTATTTTTTATGAGAAATGTAGACAAATAGTGAATAATAAAAAATAAAAATTAATTGAAAAAGCTACTTCACAGCTTATTTAACAAACACTACTCAGCAACTTAAATTTATAATCCAACAGTTATACCAAACAGATCAACAGCTTCTGATTAAAATCATAATCTATAATCTGTTAAGTTACAATTATAATCTGTTTTAACAGTTACACCAAACAACGCCGATATAAGCAGCTAGCCATGTTTATGATTGATCTTCCATCTATGTGGGATTGGTATGTCATGGTAGGAGTATCAAATGTTTGTAGGGGCCGTACACATGCAAACACCTGTTGAACAACACAACTTACATACATACGTATGAAAGTAAATTGTAGAAAACATTCGAATAGATCAAAAAAAGCATTCTCAAACAGATTACTGGTTAACCGAGGGGGTGTGGTGGAGTGGAAGGGACTCCTCCTCCCTTAACCAAGTGTCGGGAGTTCGATTTCCACCTTGGGCATGGAGCAGCCTTAAATCCCTGGGCTAGCTGTCCCACCCTTTGAGGTGCCTACAAACCAGCGAAGGGATTAGTCTCCGCGGTCGGCGGGAATACCCTGGGGAGACCTAAAAAAACAGATTACTGGTTGCTGTTAAAAAAAAAAAAACATTACTGGTTGAAACCTGTAGGCGTATTTTTGGAATAAAAATTGTAGAAAACATTTGAATAGATTAAAAAAGCATCCTCAAACACATTATTATTATTATTATTTTTTAACTTTTCACCTCATAAAAATAATAATAATAAAAACACTGAAAAAAATTTAAGATAAATTACAAATATATTTGTTAAAATTTACTTAAAATACAAACTAGTCCTTATGATTTGAAAAATTACAAATATTCTATTGTTAAAATTTTTTATTTAACAGAATTAACAAAAAAAAATTAAATTGTTCTACTATACAATGATAAAATTACATAAATTATTAATTTAAATTAATTTTTAAAATTATTAAAAATGGTTAATTAACTTAATAATTTGTTAATAAAAATCATTTATTATGAAATTATAAAATTCAAGAACCTATCACTGTGTTTGGTTTTAATTTTCTAGATTCAATTTTATGAAATTGAGTTTTTTATTTTTTTGTTTTTAGTGAATATTTTTAAAATTTTAGCAGTTTTTTTTTATTACTTTTTTAGATGCAACTTACTTAAATGTATTTAAAATGTAAAAAATATTTATAAAAAAATATTTTAAATATTAATAAATATACAAGAATATAAAAAATGTACTGAATTTTAGTATTTTTTTATTTTATATTTTTGATATTTAGTGAATTTTCTAAAGATATTTTTTACAAATATTATACTTTTAAGTATATTTATATTAGGTATATTTAAAAAATAAAAAAAATCTTAGAATATTAAAAAAATTCTAAAATAAGAAAAACAAACATTTTCTAAAAGTGAATCCTGAAAAATTAAATTAAACCAGCTGTATAATTTTTAAAATTACCTGAGATAAATCATAATTAAGCAAATTTAAAAGAGTGTATTTGTAATTTATGAAAAATGGATGTGTTGTTTATATGTGGCAATTTGCAAACACAATCATGGATGTGTTGTTTGTATATGGTATCTCTATCAATTCTTCTGAGTTTGGCCATTGTTAAACTCAACCAGTTGTGAGACACAATTCAAGAAACTATGAATATTGAGACACAATTCTTCATCTCTGCAAATCAAACTCTGAATTTCCACCAAGCTACTCTGTAAAATTCACAACCAAACCAAACCACCCACTAAAATGTCACTCTCTCTCCTCCTCCTCATCACTCTCTCTCTCCTCTCCACCACCCCACTCTCTCTCTCCTCCACCACAAACCCACCAGACCGCTTCATCAAATCAATCCCACCACACCAGTCTCTCCGCCACTCCAAACCCCAAGAATACATCGAACTCACCCACCCACTTCCCTCCGATCACCTCATCCCTTCCTTCTCTCTCCAAATCCTCCACCACTACTTCGCCGACACCATCGGCCGCCCACCCATCTCCGCTCCCTACTCCCCTCCCTCCGCCTGCCCTCCTCCGTGGTCGTCCATCGTCCTCCACCTCCAAGCCTCCTCCAACGGCGACCAGTACGACCGCATCGCCGCAATCTGGCTCGCCGGCGCCGAGATCCTCCGCACCAGCACCGCCGAACCTACCCCCGACGGCGTCTTCTGGAATGTCCGCAAGGACGTCACCAGGTATGTCTCGTTGCTCCAACGGTCGAATCTCACTCTAACTGTCATGCTCGAGAACGTCGTTAACGACGTCTTCACCGGCGTTTATGACGTTCGTCTCACTCTCTTGTATTACAAAAGTAACCCCGTTAGGGTTCCGTCATCGGCAGATCATCATCACAACAAATTGAGTAGGAAATTCGGGCTTTTGAAGGATTATAGATGTGTGGATAGCAAATTAGGGTTTGAGTCTGAGAAATTTAGTGACAATCCAGTGATTATGCACGAGGAAAAAAAGGGAAATTCATTGAATTTGTATGAAACTCCGGCGGATTTGATAATTCCCATATCCAATGTGGTTGAGAATGAAGGGTTTTGGTTCAGAATCGAGAGTGAATCGGGTGTTCGTTCCAAGGGGCTTAAGATTCCTCGGAATACTTACAAGGCTGTTCTTGAGATTTATGTATCATTTCATGGAAATGATGAGTTTTGGTACTCTAACCCACCCGATTCATATATCAGGATGAACAATTTGACCACCGGGCGAGGCCATGGAGCCTATAGGGAGGTTTTCGCAACCATTGATGGGAGTTTTGTTGGGTCTGTGATTCCATTTCCGATCATATTCACTGGCGGAATCAATCCACTGTTTTGGGAACCCGTTGTTGCGATTGGTGCGTTCAACGTTCCTTCGTATGATTTCGATTTGACTCCATTTTTGGGGCTTGTTTTGGATTGCAAGACTCATTTGTTTGGGCTTGGAGTGGCTGATAGCATTCCATTTTGGCTTGTTGATGCGAATTTGCACCTGTGGTTGAGTCATGGCTCATCGGCAATTAATGCACAATCTGTTCATACACATACTCCGTCTCTTTCAATCAAACGCAGCTCGGTTTTTGATCAACTTGATGGATCATTTGAAATAAGAGCAAAGAGGACGAGTCGATTCTTGGGGTGGGTGAAATCAAATGAAGGGAATTTGACTACTCATGTCTTGCACCATCTCAACTTCAAGAACTCAATAAGGTTTGAGAGAAATGGAACATATAAATTAGTTCGACAAAAAGTGAAGACAAAGACTGAAGTGAAGGTAGAATCTGAGATGGGTTTGTTGATTGGTCGCATAAGGATCAAGAGGAGATACCCTCTTAGAGTGATCACCTCAACTCTACCCGGATCAAGAAGCAATGTGTATAAGATGGTCACAAATGTTTCTCATTCATTGACAGAGAAATTGTCTTGTGGATTCTTCTCAAGATCTTTACGTAACAGTCAAGATTCGCGGGGATGGATGGTGGTCAAGGATCATGATGTTCTCTCTGGATTGGCCAACACTGACCAAAGTTTCAGTTATATGGATGAGTTTGGTTGCTACTCTCGGGTTGTTTCAGCTACCGATGGCAGGCTCGTCAGTGACAGCGTGAAATTCAGTTGCCCATCGTCATTTTAGTTTTGAATCATTTTCTTTTTCTTCACTGCCATGGATTTAATAATGCTTACCACTCCAAGGTCGGAGAGCAAGGATTGAAATCAATCTCATTTCCAACCCAGTAAGATCATGTGGCCTCTTGAAGAGGTACTTGTTCTGAAGCAATCTTGGTAAATATTTCAAATGGGTCTATGTGAGAATGTATGTGTAATGTAAGTGAATAATTCTTGTCTTTTACCATGACATTCCACTCTGTTTTTCCTTTATTAAGTTGGCATGCAAAGGAGGGCATTTGTAAATCAGAAAAATGAATATAAAATGTAATATCATTTATTCTCTTGATGCAAGAAGTTTTCTTCTACATGATTCTATAACAGATGTTTGTTTAAGGTTATTCTCTAGCCTAGGCCTGTAAACAAACCAAGTTATTTATACTTGCAGTTCTTTCATTTGTACATTGGAATTGAGCTTTAACCTAAACTTGAGCTAGATAATTATTCGAATCGAGCTTCAACCTGAACTTGAGGTAGATAATTAAAATGAAATGAGCTTAAGCTTGAATAAGCTCAGCTTAATTGTTATTTGTGTATATTTTAATATAAAATGTACATAATAATATAAAATAATGCAACTTTGGCTTTAAGCTTTCGAGCTGAGTTGGAGTCTGAATTTGATGTCGATTAATAACTGAGCCGAGCTTGAACACTATAGTTCATAGGATATATAGCTGCTACACAATTGCAGCAGTTACTGAATTTGAGGATGTTTTTTTACTGCAACTATCTTAACCCTTAATTACACAAAGATAAATTCAAGTGGATTTTCAGTTTTGCCCCTAATAATAATAAATAAATAAATAAGTTTATTTTCAGTTGAATACTCTAAGAGGAGTTATTGGATTTTCCCACCAATTTCAGAAGAACTTTCGAACCACATGCATGAACAATTAGATTAACCATCCAAAATGATTCACGTAGTGTGCTTACAAAGGAATTCCCTAAACCTTGTCTTTTGCAACTGTTGCTTGATGTTCAAATAACCTCAAAATAACCTTTCTCTTAAACAAGCATAATCCAACATATTGGTCACTGAATTTTTTGGAGCTTACTAAATTAATGATGGTAAGTTTCTCAAGAGGGCTGCACACTTGTACTATATATAACGTTCGACAGGTAATCTGCTCTTTCCTTTTTGGGAAAACGTTTTTTTTTTTTTTATATTTTCTAACATTTTGGTTTGACAAAAATAAAAAGACAACCCAAAACGAAAAGTTTTTTGTGATTAATGAAAAAATGAGTTGATTTGGATAGAAATCATTTTTTGCTTTTTGCCAATGCCATCACGATTGTCACCACTACTACCACAATCCTAACTCCACCTCCCCCCACCACACCTACGCCACCACTACTATCACCACCACCCCTACCACTACTTACCACCGTTGTCGCTGCTGCTGCCACTACCATAACCACAGTATCATTATTTTTAAGTTCACAATCAAACACAAGAAACCAGGTGACTTTTGAACTATAATTCAAAGGAGAGTTCATAATGGCAAACCACATCACCAAATAACAGTTACCCTGTCCTCATGGGTAGAAGCGCTAAGTGCTATCTCTTAAGCTTTCCTCAAAACTCTTCCAAAAGCAAACCTCAGAAGGTTCAATAACATGATTAATTGGATTATCAAATCATTTTTCATTATTGCCCACAAATGCTGTTACAATTTATTTATTTATTTATGTTTTATTTTTTTCCATGCTAAAAACAAATGAAATGAATTCATGTCTTGCCACCACAAATTTCTATTCTTCGGGAAAATCTCTGATTCTCTGGGGAAAAAGAATATGCATTTTTCCTTTTCTAACTCTGCAAAAGAGAAGATACAACATGGAGTGTTTACACAAAAAACAATTGGTGCCTTTCATCATATCCTCATTTTGCCATCAGGACGCCAAAAACCTTTCTTACCAACAAGGAACTGTTCTTGATGTATGGTTATTGACCAGTGAAGCGAACGTAGAATTTGACCAAGACTGTTGATCATTTTGACTGTGTCTTGAACCAAAACAAATCCACCTGGTCTCAATATGCGATCCATCTCAACAGCCACAGCTGTCACGTCACATCTGAAAAGAAATTGCAAAGAACTCAAGTCATGATAAAAAGCCAAAAGCCTGGTAATTAGGAATGAAACACTCGTGGGAAATGGCTGTGTTACCTTTGAGTTACGTTTCTGAAGAGGAAACTGGAATGCAGAAGATCGTAAGTTCGAGGATATGTATTCAAAGACTCACACCAGTCATGATAGACTCCAATCAGCCCTCTATCGAAGATAACAGATAAAGTATCTGGCCCAGAGACTGGTATTATATTCATTACCCATAGAGGTCGATCAATAATTGCTGCAGCAAATCTGTAACCAATGTATAGAACAACTGAAATGATAACAGAGGAAAGTAGAAGGAAGTATAACTAATTGAATAAATTGATGTTCCTTACCCTCCATAACCAGCATTCATATCCATTACATTCCTCACTCTTGACCAGTCTATACCAAGGCGGCTTTCCAGATAAACACCTGAGACAAGTGCAGACCAGTGTTTGGTGTCCTCATAAAAGATTTCTTCAGCATCTCGTTCAGTTGATAGGCTTGGAGGTTTACTGTTAAGCCTTTGAGGCCATGGGGCGGGCCAGGTAACCACTGCTGGCAGCAGGACAAGACAACTGTCAAGGGGCACATACCTGTTCATGAAAATAAATAACATTAACATTGATAATAATCAGACAATAATAATAGTTATTTAGCCATATAAATATGTTGTGCCAAAAGTATACCATGAACTGTTTGGCCTACTGTTTTGATCACACAAAGATGGCTTATTGGCCTTGCGTTTTTCATAGCAGGAAGATGAAACAGGCTTCTGATATATAACCATCCCAATACCAGATGAATCAAAAGTTTTTGCCACCACCTTCCAGCATAGAGATTCAGTCAGAACCACCATAGCTGCAAGAAACAGGGAACACACATGATACTCAGTCAACTTCTAGAGCAAACCCTTCCGCAATAGCACAAAAATTTACACAACAAATATATTTTTAAATTACAATGGTAGATGAGAAATCAATTACAAAAAGCAGTGGTCACTATTGGGAGATTAAAAAAAAACTATGGAGAAAAGATAGTGACGCAGGAATACGAACAGTTCCAGACATTCTGATCTCTTTTATCATCACGGTATACTGGTGTAGCAGACCAAACAAAGAGCCCTCCAGGCCTAAGGATCCTGTTGAGTTCCAATAGTGGTTTTCCACCTACAGTTTTCAAAGAAAACCATCAAAAACAAGATAACGAGAGGACGGATGAATTACAAAAAAAGAACTAAAAAAGGGTTATACAAAGTACCATCTGCATCCCAGTGAACCCTGCATCGTGCACAGTGAATCATATCATATGCATTATCAGGAAAAGGCAGCCTTTTTGTTCCAATGACCGAGAGAGTAGCAGGAATTCCCCGCTCAAGAGCAAATTGTATCTGAGCCTCATGTTCATCCTTTGGTGCAAATGACATGGTGATGACATCTTTGTCCAACAAATAGCCACCAAAACTAGCAACGCCACAACCTACATCTAAAATAACCCTTGTGTGCTTTCCCCATTTAATTTTAGGTAAAGTCTGGAGTAAAGCAAGGAAAACAAAATCAGTATTAAGTAACTTATAGCTAAAAACAAATGACATGCATAGCTTATAACCAATTGCAAATCAAGATAAACAAAATAACACATAAATGTGTCATACAAACTGTTAGTTAAATTACATCATTACTAAAGTTAAAAAACACTGTGCTGCCAATATCAACAATGAAGCACAGTGTGTCCTGGTTGGCCGGCCACAAAGGGGGTGGTAATTGATGTTGCTTCTTGGGGTGGGGATAACAAACAGTAAGAAAATACTTTCATCTATACAATGTAATATGATGCCAGTTTACTGAGTGACGCAACTTTCTTTTCTCCCGTATCCATCTGATAAAATATAAATATGAAAATTTAACTAGGTTTTAAGGCTATAGTTAACTCCGCCGGGGTTGTTAACAACTCTGCCGGTCCCAAGCCTGAGTTAAGGAGGAGGGTTGTGTATTAGGTAGTCGACAGCCAACACGTAAAAAAAGCTGCTCGGATCCCTTATGATAATGAATTCTACTTTGAATCGTTTAAATGCTAGATCGTTCCCCTCAAATGACGCGTTGCGCCTGCCTCCGGGTGTTTCAAAAAGTGAGCAAGGAGCGCTGCATCGACGCTTGGGTGCGGTGAAAAATGGGCAAAGGTTCCTACTTTTTTCTGGACGAGCGCAGGTAAAGAAGCTAGTCCAAGACTACAGGTTTAGGGTAACCACTTGGAATATAGAAACCTTAACTGGTAAGACGATGGAATTGGTAGATGTTATGATTAGGAGGAAAGTTAGTATAGCTTGCATACAAGAAAATAAGTGGACGGGTGAGAACGCTAGGGAAATTGAGGATACCGGTTTTAAACTGTATTATAGTGATAAGGATAGACGCAGGAATGGGGTAGGAATCATAATTGCCAAGGAAACTTGGTTATAGGTGGAGATTTTAATAACCATGTAGACATAGATAAATTACGCTATGAAAGGGTGCATGGTGGATATGGTTTTGGTGACAGAGATGAGGCTGGAGAGAGTATCTTAGATTTTGTATTAGCTTCTGACTTGGTGATGGCCAATACTATGTATAAGAAGAGGGAGGGGCATTTGATAACCTTTAAGAGTGGGTCAGTTAAGAGCCAAATACATTACTTCTTAGTGAGAAAAGTAGACTGCCTAAAATGCAATGATTGTAAAGTGATTCCTGGAGAGAGCCTGGCCTCTCAACATAGGATTTTGGTACTAGATTTATGTTTTAAAGGGCAATACCAAGCTAAGAAGGATGGTAGGCGTCGTAAGACAAGATGGTGGGACCTAAAAGGGGATAAACTGGAGATATTTAATAATAGAATGGATAAGGAAGGTACTTGGGACTTGGAAGATGATGCTAACACTATGTGGAACTCGATGGCCAATTATATGAGGAGAATCTCAAGGGAAGTGCTTGGAGAGTCGAAAGGGACGGGACCTAACTCTATGGAAACCTGGTGGTGGAGGGAAGAGGTTCAAGCGGTAGTTAAGGCAAAAAAAGAGTGCTTCAAAAAATAGCAAAAGGATAGAACTGAGAAAAACCTGAAGAGCTATAGATTGGCTAATAAGGAGGTCAAAAAAGTAGTGAGAAAGGCTAAGTTGAAAGCTTATGATGACTATACACTACACTAGATAATAAGGAGGAAGAGAAGAGGGTATACAAACTTGCCAAGATAGTAGCAGAAAACAAGAGATTTTAATCAAGTTAAGTGCATCAAGAGTGAGGATTCTAAGGTATTAGTGAAGGATGAAGAGATTAAGGAAAGATGGAAGAACTATTTTGAGAAACTATTAAATGAGGAACATGGAGGTATGGCAATAGGGAAAAAAATAGCTAGTAATACGATAAACCAAGACTATAGGTTCTATTGCAGGATTAGAACTTTGAAGTAGAGATTGCACTTAAGAAGATGAAATCAAATAAGGCTTTAGGACCCGATGATATCCCTATTGAAGTTTGGAAGTGTTTGGGTAAAAAGGGGTTGCTTGGTTGACTAGGTTGTTTAGCAAAATTTTGTTGACTAGGAACATGCCAGATGAGTAGAGGATGAGTATTTTAGTACCAATCTATAAGAATAAAGGAGATATCCAAATTGTAACAACTATAGAGGAATCAAAGTGTGGGAGAGGGTGATAGAACGCCGATTGCGAGATATAACAGAGGTGTCAGAGAATCAATTTGGGTTTATGCCTGACAGGTCAACAATTGAAGCGATTTATCTTTTGAGGAGAGTAATAGAAAAGTATACAGAAAAGAAAGAGACATTCATATGGTATTTATCGACCTTGAGAAAGCATATGATAGAGTACCTCGAGATATAATATGATAGGTGTTAGAGAAGAAAGGGGTGACAAAAGGTTACATTGATGTGATTAGGGACATGTATAAAGGGTGGTGACCACTATTAGATCACCTGTTAGAGAGACAAATGAATTTTCTATCACTGTAGGGTTACACCAAGGATCTACCTTAAGTCCTTATCTTTTCGCTTTAGTTATGGATGAGTTGACGAGAAATATTCAGGATAACGTGCCATAGTGTATGCTTTTTGCAGATGATATCGTGCTAGTGGATGAGACTAAAGAAGGAGTTAATACAAAGTTGGAGATTTGGAGAAAAGCTCTTGAATCTGAAGGATTTCGGATAAGCAGAACTAAGACAGAGTACATGAAGTATAAATTTAGGGCTTGTTTGGGGTGTCCTAAAAAAGTGCACTTTTTGTCTTTTTGGACTAAAAAAGTTGAGAAAAAAATATGGAGGTTTGGGTTAACTTTTTGACTTTTTATGGAAAAATGTGTATTAAAAAATTGTATAAAAAAAGTGTGTAAGAGATGATTAGAGAGGGGTGGCCCCGGCCGTACAACCGGATGGAGTGTATTGGAGTTGGAAATTATTGGCTAATTTTTGTACAAAGCACGGGACGGTTTTGTTTGGCCCGTGGGGGTCATCACGGGTCCCATTTTAATAATCTGAACCGTTCAATGTGTGTAACTCGTCGAACACTATGTCCTATAAAAAATCACGTTAATCGGATATCGATAGCTATCTGATCAGATTTATTTATTTTTCAATCATTATAACACCATCCATTTGTTGTATATAACTGATTTGATCATATAGTTATCGATATCCGATCAATGTGATTTTTTGCAGACATATAGTACTCGACGATTTCTACACATTGAACGGTTCAGATTATCAAAACGGGACCCGTAATGGCCCCCATGGGACGAACAACGGTGTGTGTGAAAATCACACCGAATCATTTCATTTTTGCTGCACAGCCGCTGCATAGCCGCTGCACAACATCAATTCAAATTGTACTTTTTGGGAAGAAAATTGATTTTTTAATTTTTTTTTTTGGTGAATAGTGATATCTTTTTGGATTTTGGAGTAACTTTTTGGCTTTTTGACTTATATAGGATAAGCCAAACCAGCCCTTAGTAACAGTAACAATGAAAGCAGAGGAGAAGTGAAGATTGAGAACCAAAAACTGCTTAAGAGTGAACATCTTCGTTATTTAGGATCGATTATCACAACAGCAGGAGAGATTGATGCGGATGTGGCCCATATGATTAAGGCAGGATGGTGTAAGTGGAGAAGTGCGTCTAGGGTACTGTGCGATAAACGAATACCCACTAGACTAAAAGGTAAGTTCTATAGAACGGACCAATGATGTTATATGGGACGGAGTGTTGGGAAACCAAGAAACAACATGTAGCTAAGATGAGTGTGGCTGAGATAAGGATGCCAAGGTGGATGTGTGGCAAGACTAGGTAAGACAGAATTAGGAATGAGTGTATTTGGGAATAGGTAGGAGTAGCACCGATAGAAGATAAGTTGAGAGAGAATCGATTGAGATGGTTTGGTCACATTTAACGAAGACCAACAGAGGTAGTAGTGAAGAGATGCGATACTGTAACGGTAGATGGGAGTGTTAGGGGACGGGGTAAGCCTAGACTAACGTTGTAAATAGAGATATAGGTCTACTTAATTTGACTAACGAAATGGCCTTTGACAGGGTCGCGTGGAGAAGAAGGATTCATGTAGCCGACCCCATTTAATGGGACTTAAGGCTTGGTTTGGTTTGGTTTGGTTTGGTTTCAGGGCTATAGTTGCATCTAGTAATAGACCTTATGTTCCCAACCTTTTCTTCTGTATAAACTCTGGAACAGAAACAGGGATCATTTTTGTTTACCTCGCATTTTGAGCTAACATCTCTCCATCCAATTACATTTACATGAAACTAAATTTAAGCGATCGTGTTGACAACCCATAAATGACACTACCACCATTCCCTATTAGTATGTTTGTCTTCTTCTTAGACTCCAAGGAGATCTTTTTTGTGGGCATGGGCACTCAACTGCAATCTTAGTAGAAGAAACCAAAGCCAAGGTTATCTTCTCTTTTAAATGGAATCTACAGACTTAGTAGATGATATATTCTAAAAAAAAAAGAGCATTGAAGCATTTATGACACGCAGTATGAAACAATGATCACCTCCTGGACCCTCATGTAGCAGCCCTGGATCTAATCAAGGGGCACAAGGGATTGGCCACTTCCAGACCCCTCTATCTAAATGCGTGCATGTGTCACATTTCACAATTGTCATTCAAGTCTAACACGGTAACACCTTTCATCATGATGGATGCTAAAGACTAGCACTGATGTCTGAGACTTTTTTGTGGTAAAGGTGGACTTTAGACTTTTACAGCCATTTTACATCAAAAGATAAAAGGTCCCAGGTTAAAGTCATTTAAATGGAGATGGATATCTGGTCACATGCAACAATTAAATACAAGAAAAAGAAGTCAAGCACAGAGGAGCATTCTATTATAGCTTTAGAAAGTTGAATAAAAAAAATTTAAGCCTACAAGTTCATGTAATACCTTTCCTATGAACTCAATGTAGTGAGTAACTCCATCCTTAAATTGAGTACCACCTCCAGGGAAAACAAAATAGTCACCAGACTTGCGCACCCAATTTTGGTCCTTCTTGTATTCAACAAGCTTAGGGTGAGGAACATTATTAAACCATATCTGGAAACAGATATTTCAAATCCCAAAACTATGTTAGATGGCAACAAAAGCATCAAGGAAATTTATGAACAAGGTGAAACTTTCCTAATATAAATCAATTCCCCCTCTTTTACTTAAAAGTTAAAAGAATCATACAGATTTATATTTTGGGTGAAAGAACTGTCCTTCGTTAACAAGTTTAAGCTGACACAAAGTAAAAAACAGACATCCATTTGTAACTAAATATTCAAATTGTTACCTATTCCAACCAACAAGTGACATGACTTTACTGGACAATTCATCTTCTGTAACTGCCTGTTTAAATTCAATCCGATGCATGGTTGCAAGAGTTTGGCTCAAATTCAACAAGAAAACCAGTGTTCTACATCCCGACTAGACAATAACAGGTCTAACAACAAAAAGGAAAGTGTTCATGAATTTGAGCTGTTGTTTTTTTCATGAATTGTGGTGGTAATTTTACATATAGGGCTTGTTTATTGGGTGGACTATAGCATATGATTGGGATTATGAATCCATGGGACTCACATTCCATTGTTTGGTTGCAAATTTTATTATTTGGATTATATTCCAATGGCCATTCTATAAAACAAAATTGACCGATGTTTTAATCCTACAACTAATAACGCAAAACATCCATATAACTGGGGTTATATATTTCCGCATCTATTGCAAAACAAACATGGACAAGAGAGAATTATGTATCTCACTAATTAAGCTGGATAATCAATCCTACAGTAATCTCGTGGATTTTTTATCCTTTCAATATTAATCCTGCTAATCATACAGGCCCATAAGATTAAATTAGAGATCTAGTCAAAGAGTATTCTTATTGGAAATATGTTTTATTTTTTCAAACCTTACAGTTTACCTCAAAGTCCCAGATTTGGCATGCAAGTTGAGACAAGACAAAAGTATTCACCACATTATCTAGACAAAATCACAATTTTGAAACTAAAAATTTATGTGAATATCAATTTTCTAAAATTTAATTAAGTAATCACTCTTGTGAACCTCTCAATTAGTAATCAAACTTACAAACACACTCATTTTCAATTTATGTCAAAGCTCAGATGTGATTGAGCTAATACACGACTCTCCTTGTCAAAAACTCAACACTCACTGTATTTTTTTTCGACTTTTTTCGAATATGATCCGAGAAAATTAAAACTCGAACCAATCTTACCAAAGTATCAATCTCACCATATCCCTGCTCTTAGGCCACGGAACCGGAACCTTATATCCAGAAGGAAGAGGAAGCAAGCACTGCAGACTCCGGTCAGGGCAATGCCGCTCTCTGTGCTCCATATGCCTCCTCGATTTCAACGACTTTATGGCCTTGAAATTGTCAAGACAAGGAATGTAATCAACCGCAACTACACCATCACAGAGCCTCCAACTCAAATTCACATCATCAGCCTTGGATGAAAAACGATCGCGATCTTCTTCAGGTGGTGTTGTCTGTGTGCTAGGGTTTGAGAGCACCGGTGGAGGCGAAGATTGAGATTGAGATTGAGATTGAGGTCGTGATTGGGCGAGATCGGTGGTGAAATTGATAGGGGATTGAGAGGAGGTGGACAAGAGAATGAATGTGACGAAGAGGAGGAGGACGAAGAGAGAGAAGACGAATGGATATTTGCGCTCCTTGATGAGGTTTTGGACTGAGATAGCCATTGTCAGTCTATAGAAGCTCCAACTTTTGTTTTTCAATCGGAAAGAGAAAGTGAATCAGTACTGAGATCCGATTGTTCGAAGCTAAGACGAGAGAACCAATTAGGTGATTGAGACAGATTGAAGAGAGAGAGAGTGAGAAGAGAGAGAGAGAGAGAGAGATCCAGAAGATGGTATTGCGGTAATTGAGTGGGGGAGATTTCGAAATGTCGTTATCGCAGAGAACAAGAGGGCCCCGCCAAAAGCTATGCAGGGAAGGCTTGTTTAGGGCGGTTTTGACCGCGCTAAATGTTTGTTTGGTTGTTTGTTTGTTTGTTTTTTTTAATTTTTTTTTATTATATATATAATAAATTTAAGCTGGGGAATAAATAATCTTGACAAGGATGGTGTAATATTTTAAAGTTGCCAAAAATAAGGTTACAAGTTTTTACATTAATAAATGGAAAATGATACTATATAAGTTCACTTTTTAGATTTATTTTTTAGACTCAATAATATTTAAGTGATATAATTGGTTTATTATTAGAGAATATATGAAAAAGAGTATTGTCTTTAATATTTTAATTGATTGTCATATGACTGAATTTGAAAATTAAATCTATTTTTTGGTCTTAAATAGTAATGCTCTTAATAAATTTCAAATAATTTGATGAACATTATAATATTTGAAATTAAAAATTAACTATATATATATATTTTTGGTTAAAAGACAATTATTGGCTAGCAATGGAGCAATTTTTGGGCATCATATATTTGTGAAGTGGTGCCTTGTTTAAACACAACTGATTTATATGATAGCTATTATATTTAGGTCCAATATAGGAATTAGTTATGTTAATTAATTTTTTTAAATTTTTTATAAAAGATATATAGAAAAATAGAGAGAATAATATGATAATTTTATAGTAACTTGTTGACTTTTTTTTGGTTAAAAATCAAAGTCCCCAAATAAAGCCTAAGACATCTCATAAGTTTATATAATTATTTAAGGGTTAATTACACTAATAGTTCTTATAGTTTGGGACTTGTGTCACTTTGATCCCTGACTTTTCAATTGTGACACATTTGACATTGAATTTTGAATTTTGTTCCAAATAAGGACAATTGAAAATATCATTAGATTTTTGAAGGGTAAAATCGTCAATTTGATAAAATATAAACTAATTTGACAAAAATAAATGTCAAAAAAATATTTTTAATTTTTTAAAAATTATTTTTATCCACCAATGATAAAATTATGTAAAATTAATAAAAATTACATGATTAATTTTTTTAAATTAATTTTACATGATCATCATCCAAATACATAATAAAAATTAATTTGGTAAAAAAATAAATAAATGTCTAAAAGATTTATCAATTTTACATAATTTTACTTTTAGTAGGTAGAAATAATTTTTTAAAATTCAAAAATATTTGTTTGACATTTATTTTTATCAAATTAGTTTATATTTTATCAAATTGACAATTTTACCCTTGAAAAATCTAATTATATATTCAATTATCCTTATTTGGAACAAGATTCAAAATTCAGGATCAAATGTGTCACAATTGAAAAGTCAGGGACCAAAGTGACACAAGTCTCAAACTATATGGACTATTTGTGTAATTTACCCATTATTTAACTCAGCAAGAGTTGTAAAGCTTTACAAGCAGTAGTTTGATTAAAAATTATAGGAAGAGAACAATCTATATTATGTAGCAAAATTTCATTGCCTTTTTGTAAAAAGATTATTTAATATGATTTTATGACAAACTATATTCTTGGTTTATTATGAAAATTTTGAACATATGATTTAACAAAGGTTTTTTAACAGAAAAATGAATTAAGGCCTCGTTTGGGAACAGACTTTTTTAGTAACTTTTTAGCTTTTTTGCTAAAATATGATGTAAAAAAAACTAGTATGTTTGAGATAACTTTTTGACTTTTTACGAAAAGATGTGCAAAAAAGTAGAGAGAAAAGGAAATTTGATTTTTTGGTATGAGTTGTCGGCTTTTTGATTTTTTTAGTAATTTTTTGACTTTTTAACTAAAAGAGACACTTGCCAAACGAGGCCTAAGTTTAAGAGGCCCTAATTGAGTTTGTGAGATTCAAGAGTTTTTGAAAATAGCCCTGGTACATAATTAGGTTTTTCTAAAGTTTTGAAGGGAATAGAACTCCTTAAAATATCACTAATAAATGAAAACTTTCACATTATAATAGCAAAGCCTAGGTTATTAATTGTTCAATCTAATTTTATTTATAACTTTTTATTAATCAATAACCTCACGTTAAATCATTATACTTAATATTTATTTTCTGATACCCCTTTCACGTGTACCTGACCCTGTACTGCCTAATTCCACTATAAAAGTGTAAGATGATATGAAAATTTCTCAAAACAGGGGGAATCTTACATAATTTAATGGTAAGATAGATGTGCATATAATAATAAATGACAATAAAGTCAGTGCCCTGTTTTGTTAAACTAGTTTTTAGTGTCTTGGGAATTGGATCAGTCAGGCGCCCAACTAGCTGAGAGGTGCTCACACAACCACTAGGAGTACTATAAATTTAGACACAATTATTTTTAAAAAATTTAGATTTATTCTACAAATAAATTTTATATTATACAAATTTAATTATAATCTCATTTAAAATAAATTCGAAATAGATAAAGGTGGATAGATATAATTATTCTTACACAACAGCTAGGTAAATTACACTTTTAACCCATTATTTCAATCAGATTTCACTTAAATTTTTATTGTTTTAGATTAAACAATTTGATTTATACATTTAAGTCTAATTTTAACTTACGTTCGGTTTGTTTTGACGGAAAAATATTTTTTTGTGTTTGATACAATAAAAAATAAAAGTTAACAAAAACTATTTTTCATGATTAACAGAAAATAAGTCTATATGCATAAAAAAATATTTTTCACTTTTAAAAGGCGAAAAACGTTTTCCGAACTAAAATCTTACCAATATCACCACACTATCACCGTCACTTTCACCTCTACTACCACACCACCATCATTACAGCCACTACCACCATCATCATTGCTATTACCGCCACCGCTGCCCCACTACCATGCCACCACCACCACCTCCACCTCCACCTCCGCCTTCACCTTTACCTTCGTTTCACCACCCCCACCACCACCAAACATAGAAAAATGTTTTCTCCATAAAACATTAAAAAAAAATTTGTAGAAAATATTTTTCACCCAAACAAATAGAGCGTTAGTCCTTCCGTTCAATTTAGAGATTAAGGCCTAGTTTGGCATAAACAAAAAAATCTAAAAAGTCAAAAAGTCACTAAAACTAACAGTTTTGAAATATTTGTCAATCTCTTAAGATGCATTAAAATAAAAATAATAATAATAATAATAAAAATTTAGAAGAAAAGACCAAAATAAAACTAAACTTCTAAAAATTGAATTGTTCAAATTAAAACAATAGGTACTGTGGTGAAATTCAAGTCAAATTATATGGGTGAAAAAGTATAATTAATCCCAATAATTATTATCCACAAACACCACTAAACCAATATGTAAGGCCTTATAAGAGCTGTTATATATTGACATGAAAATTTGCATTTTCTCTTAATTTTATTTTATTTTTCTTTTCCAGAATTGGGTTAACAAAGTGGCATTTCCATATTTGTTAGAACTAATAGAAACAGTCCTTCATATCAATTAATTTGACAAGTCACCTCATTGTTTTTCAGAATTGTCACACTTAAACTGCATTGTTCATGGTCTCCATGTTTTACATCATCTCTATCATCAACACAAAAACTATTCCAAACTTCTCCATCATAGATACCACCATAGAATTAGTCATTCAAGCAAACTAGTTTCAGAATCACCAAATCTAATTACAATGGCTAGGAATGCAGCTACAAACAAAACAAAATAAGTAAATACCAGTTGTTCTTTCTCTCCATGCACGCTCATCTTCCAGAAGCTGGCATGCACGTGCATGGAGAGAGAGAGAGAGATTAATAGGCTGGGGCATCGAATTGTCCACACAACAGCAAAACAGAGAAATATTTCAATCAAACATCACACTGGCTAGAGAAAAACTACTCAACATATGCCAAATAACCAGCTATCATGGTTGGTTACTTTGATACAAGTTTGTATACACAGGTTCAGTCATTGCCTAGGGCTGCATTTTCACTCTGTTAACCCAGCACCTGAGTTTTCGAAGTCAATATCTCCCATATATCTTCCTCCTCTTCACTGTCTTCATCGCCACTGACCTCTTCGTTTTCACGACCCAGCTTAGCCATATGTTCAGCAAGTTGTTTATTTCCCGTTCACTCACCTGAATCAATGTACCATCACCCAATGAGATACACAATGAGAGAGAGAGAGAGAGAGGATTTATGGGCTAAGGATAATTTTTTTTAAAATCTCAGGACCTGAAAAAGATTGACTGGACTCAAGACGAAAACAAATAGCAAACAAGATTAATAATGAATAAAATGGAATTGATTCTTATTGCTCTGGCTGCCTCCTTTACAATAAGTTTTCCCTTGTGACGTGCTATTTCTTCAGATCAAGCTGCTATTGCTTTATTAAGAATTGCTATGCCTTGTTCCTGCCAACCAAATAAAGTAATGACACTTAATTACAGTTTCATATAAATCTAGGAGGTCATTGGCCAAGGATAAATGAAAGTGTCGCTGAATCATAGTGGAAGTACTTCCAAGAATCCATGTAACAAGATTCATTTCAATTGTAATGAGAAGCAGAAATAAGTGGATGAAACTGGTCATTCGAATGTTGACCTCCTATCCAGAAGGTGTTTTTCCAGGTCACTAATTTAGGTTGACAACAAAACAACAAATGAGTCAAGCATGCATGCACATGAACAAGGAGAGACCAAAAATCACCACATAAACACATCCATGCAGCCATTTGTCACAGAAAACAGAATCTGGAAGCAGAATATTTGCTTCCACATAGCAGCAGGCTATGGATAAGCTGAGTAGCCAAGACATAGGAGGAATGAGGAATCGGTAGATCATTTATTCTTGCATTGTTCCGTTGCTTTGAATTTATTGGATCGGCTATTTTGTTTGATTGATACACATCGGGTGGCTCTGGGTGCTTGCGCTAGTATGCTTTTAATTGATTTCCGGGGTTTTGGCAGCAACAAGAAAGCAAAAACATTGTTCAATTGTGTTGTCTTTGCGATCTTTTGGGTTGTTTAGTTGGAAAGGAACGTGAGGATCTTTGAGAATAAGATCGCAAATTTGGATTAAATTTGGGAGAGAGTGTGTCATTTGGCTTTGTTTGGGGTGTTGTGCGAAGAGCCTCTAAAAACTCAACCACACCAAGGTTGATGATGGTTATGTAAATTGAGAACAAGAATACAAACAAATATTAAAATAGTGAGAACAAAGACAGCCACACAAGACACCAGAGAATGATGTGGTTCGGCCTAGCCTACATCCACGCACAATCCCATAGTTTTCACTATCAAACAAAAACAAATGCTCAAAGAGCTATAATGGTGTATCTCTCAATCTCACTCCACTCAAATATGACTATAAATTACTCTCAAATAATTGCCGAAACAAACAGATGAATTCTCAATTAACTCAATACTTCAATGCCTTAGCAAGTCCCCAAATGGGATATTTAGTAGAGGTTTGGCACTGAGAAGCTAATTGATTTTTGTCTGAAACCAATCTGCAACCTTTTCCATATAAAGATTTGCAGTACAAAAACTGGGATGTGTTGGCTGCTGAATCTTCACCTTGTCACTAGCCATGCCATGCCTCATTTACTGCTTTTGTCTTGGAAAGTCAATGGAGTAATAGTAACTTTATTTAATGCTCCAATGATCAAATCCATTTCCTTTCTTTCACGTGAGGAAAATTCAGTAACCATTCAAACACTTCAAAGTTATTCAGCCAAAATTAACATGGGGCTCACGTCCCTTCTCTGTTTAAAGGGTTCCGCTTCTTTTGATTTCTAAATGTTAGATATATATATTATTTAATATTTATCTATCTGTATTGTAGTTGTATCTCATCTCTTTTTCTATACCTATCTCTGATGTATCTCAATCTTCTTTTCTACACTTATCTAGGTTTCTTCTCAGCCTATAAATCCAGGCTTCTTGTATTTGATTAATTAATTCAATATAGAGTTTCTTCTTTTTCTTCTCTCACTACTTTCATAATATGGTATCAGAGCCTAGGATTCTTTCCTAGCCTTTTTTTTCCTCACGTTCTTTTTAGCAGATTGCTTCTGTCCCTTGTTTGTTTCTGCTGGCTTGTGCGTATCTAGTTCATCCGTATTTCCACGTTTGGACTATACCAACCCCTTCGTCTCTTCAAGACAAAGCCAACGCCACTAGACTCGCCTCCATAGGAACTTCCACGCACCCTCATGCGCCTCCATATTGAGATCGATTGCCACTTCATACGACAGCATGTTACTAATGGCCTTGTTCGTCTTCTCTTTGTTACCTTTGCTGATCAAACTGCCGACCTCTTCAGCAAAGCTCATCTTCCAAGACGCTTCTCTGATCTCCTCTCCAAGCTCAAGTTGATATCTGACTTACCATCTCGAGCTTAAGGAGGGTGTTAGATATATATATATATATATATATTATTTAATATTTATCTATCTGTATTGTAGTTGTATCTCATCTTTTTTCTATACCTATCTCTGATGTATCACTATCTTCTTTTCTACACTTATCTAGGTTTCTTCTCAGCCTATAAATACAGGCTTCTTGTATTTGATTAATTCATTCAATATAGAGTTTCTTTTTTCTCTTCTCTCACTACTTTCATAACACTAAAGATTAGAAAGCTGTTTGTGAATCTTGATTTCTTTTGTTTGACAAGTTTTATCGTGGTTATTCACATTGTATAAGAAGACATTTTGTTCTCTTTGTACCTCCTTTTTTCATTGTAATGAAGTATCTTGTTATTGTTGATCAAAAATAAAAATAAAATAAATAATGCGACCCCTATTAGAACGATGACAATATATCCAAAGGATTTAGTTGGAGGAACATTTGTTAATGGTAATATTTCCTAACAAAAAGTAGTTGAGGTTTCTCCAAAAGCACTTTAAAATAAAATCACAAAGAAAAAATAGTGCTAGTTTTCCCATAAACAAAAATGGGCGGTCAGGGCAGGGGCAGGGGCAGGGCAGGGCAGGGCAGGGCTTGTGTTTTTCTTACTAACAGGGCTAAGTAATAGAAATTCAAAAATTCATGATGCATGGTTGCAAAATCAGGCTTGCATTTTGTGAAAACAATATGCATCAGATAAGAAATTAGATTGTCAAAATTGTTTACAATTGCCTCCTATCCCAAGTCTGGTAAAATAAGTCTTCACATTTTTGTCAAGCATCAATCACATAATAACTATGAAGTACGGGTACTCCAAAAATGTTTCCGTACACGTACCGGATACTTACTAGGTGCGGGAACGCATATCGGTACGGCTGCACACGTACTGGGTACAGCAAATATGCACCGGGTACGTTTTATACGGTCTGTATAATCCCGGTACACGATGGGTACGTCGAGGTAAAAACAAAATTTTCTACAATTTTAAGGGTACCGAAGCACTTGTTTTGGTCCATTTAAAAAAATTTAGGGTTCTTTTGTAATAACTAAAACATGAAACAAATGAAATTAGGATTACTTGTTCTATTCAACACCTTCTTCAAAGAAATACAATCGGCTCAAGAAGAGAGAAAACGACCGGCTCCAAGAAGGTGCTGATTCTCTCCTTCGAAGAACACAATCTAGTGAGTTTTTCTTCGATTCTTCCTCCTCTTCTTCTTCGATTCTTCTTCCTCTTTCTTTCATTTTTTTTTTCCAGATGTTTTTTTGTCTTTTTTCGCAGCAAATGAACAGTCGATCCTCTGTTTTTTTGGTTCATTTTCTTTGATTCTTCTTCCTCTATCTTTCTTTTTTTCAGATTTGTTTTAAGCAGCAAACAAATCTGTCCTTTTTTTTCCCTTCGTTTTTTTTTATTTTTTCTTTCTTTGATTCGATTCTTCTTCCTCTTTCTTGAACTCTCCTTTATTTTTTTTTCCCCGATATATGTATATATTTTTTTCATGCAACTTACAAGTCTAGAATGAAAAAATTGTTATTTAAATTGTTAGAATGATCCACTATACTAGAATGACCCACAGCCACTGGAATTTCAGCAACTTGCAAGCCTTTTTTTCATGCAACTTGCATGCCTAAAGTTGTTATTTAAATATTTGAAAAATTATATACTCCAATGAAGTGAAAAAATTCACAAATTATTTTGTTAAATGGTTATATAATTTATATTGTAAGAATATGAGTTCATCAGGAAGTATAGGTTCAAATGCAAGTGCCTCTACAAGTGTCCCTTCTACTGACAGTGATCAAATTGGGAATGAAAATGCTCCTTTTTGGCGTTAGTTTATTTTTAGCATGAAATTCCCTTTTCTAATTTTTTTTTTTAATGACATTAAAATAGCTTGTCAATTTACTTTAGTATTGGTATTGTTGAAAAATAATTTACTTTTATTTTTTTTGTAATTTCTCCTTTTAATTATGTTATTGAATTTTAATTTGTATGCTAGATGTTTACGATAAATTTTGAAAATAAAAATTGCCGTACTTTACTTTTTTTTTAAAATTTATCATATCAGCATACCCGTATTATACCCGCACCCGTAGCCGCACCCTTGCTTCTTAGCACAATAATAAATCACTAAAGACTCTTCAAAAACTCATATTGACACTAGACAAAGAGACAAGGGATGTATATGTTAGAAATGTTTTGAAAAAATCTGAGTAAAAACAGAATTTTTTCTTAACTTTGGTCTAATTTTTACGTGGGACCCGTGCGCTAAATTTGGCGAGTCAAAGTGGTAACGCGTTCTATGCCGCGTTGTGATTCACATGATATATTTGGTTGCTCAAAACCATTATCGGGTGAATGGGAATTTGAAACCAAAGTGAGCTCCATGGAAATGGAGTTTTGGTGGGAATTCCTTAAGGCTTGTGTAATGGCTTGTCCCATATTGATTTTATAGGAAGTTTTGAATGGGTTTATAAGGCTTGGAGTTGGAACTTGGGGTAGGCCCCAAGGGACACCCAAGTTTTGTAGAGAGGGAGGTTATAAGCAAAATGGGCTAGACCCATTGGACCCAAAAATCACCACGCGCGCCGCGGTCCGTCCGGTCAAGCTGGGCTGGGCAGGGTTGGGTGCGTGGTGTAAGGTTGAGTTGGGCTTGTCTGGCCAAAAACATTTGAATTTAATTTTATTTTTTGGTAAAATAAAATTTATGTCCAGAATTCAAATTAATTTCGAAAATAATCAGTTCCGGTTTTTCCCTACATCCAAACAGGTCCCTACGGTTTTTATCTGTTCAAAATTTGAACCCAACATAGTTGTATCTGTTTATTCAAATTGAACAGGTATCATACCTGTTCAAATAGGTTTTGTACCTGTTTAATTCAAATTGAAAAGCCACCACTACATCTATAAATAGGCAGCTCTCATTTGATGTTTTCATTTAGAATTTCCGTACTTCCCTTCTGCAAATATATGCTGCATTTTGCTGCATTTAATTTTTGTGAGAAAGAATGTAAACACTTAGTATGTTCGTTGTGCGAATAAATTGTAGTGATGCATTTATTCGTTGATTGATCATTTTATCCTAAGAAATAAACGTCCATATTCTGAAAGCACCGTGGAGATGACGAATCTGTTTGAAAGACATAGTGTCTAACACTAGACTTGATCAGAATATTGTACAAGAAATTAATCAAGTAAGTTAATTCTTTTTCTGTTTTATTATTATTTATTTAAATCAGATTTTGATTTTGTTTTTGTAACAAAATAAAAATCTGTTTTTATTTATTTGTTTGTTTGATTTTTGTAATCAAACATTCTCTCTCTTTTCCTATTTTTTTTTTGTATTCTGTTTGTCGTTTAGTACCCAAACAGAATTAATTTATTTAAGTACAGTGAAGATTGTCCAACAGTATACGAGATAAAATAAAAAAAACAATGAAATTTCATGAGGAATTTTTGTTACGTTGTCAAGTGTCTAAATATTAAGAACATACGATGGAGGAGCTACCACTTTAATTTTCACTGGGCAATCTTTATTGCCAACTGCTTCAATTTTCTGCATGGCTTCCTGCGGAATCAGATATAGAAACAAGCTAAAATCAAGTTTGGAATTAAGTAAACCTTCCACGATATGATCATATGATTCTTTGAAGACAAATTGATAAGAGAGAGAACCAAATTAGGTGATGGAGACAGATTGATGAGAGAGAGAGAGAGAGAGAGATACAGAGATCCAAGAAGATAGTATCTAGCGTGTAAATTTTGCCGGGCTCAACCGGGACTGGCCCGGCCCACTGTCGGGCTATGTGGGTTCCATAAAAGAATGGGGTCGGGTCGGTCTACTTGTGAAAAATTACGGCTCAGGCCCAAGGGTATTTGAGTAGGCTGGTGGTCTTCAAGCTTGGACATAGGCTGAGCTTGATTATTTTTTTATTTTTTATTTATAAAAAATGACATTAGGTCTCGGGCAAGGCGGGTCTTGAATGGGTTGATGGGCCGGGCTTTGAAATAGACAGCCCATATTGACTAGGCCGAGGCCTGGACGCACTGAGCCGTGGATAGGCTTTGGGTGGGTTGGGGTTCGATAGGCCAAATTTATACCCCTAAGCAGTAATTAAGTGGAGGGATTACGAAATGTCATTATCATAGATAGAGGTGTTCAAAATAATCAATGGAATCTGTAAATCGATCCAATCTTATTTAAATTGTCGATTTGGTCTGATTTTTGTAGTTATGATTCTAGTTCTAGTTTTGAAAATGGTTGAACCATTCAAATCAGTCCGGTTCTCAATTTCAAGGCTTTGGTTACGATTTTGAACCGAATCGAACCGTAACATATTTGTTTATTATTTTTTATATGTTTATAAAAAAATTAAAATATAAATTATTTCTCATAAGATTTGAATACTAGCCAGCATTGTGAAATTAATAAACTCTAACCAACTTAACCAAACTAATTATTATTAATTTTTTTACTAACATAAAATACATATCATTTTGTTACATAAAATTTTTAAAATTTTAAATCAAATTGAGTGCTCGTTCGGCAATGACTTTTTTAGTTGGCTTTTTGACTTTTTTGATTTTTTTAGCTTAAGACTTTTTTAGTCGTTTGGAATTCTTGTTTGGCTTTTTTGGCTTTTTGACTTTGGAATGGTGTATTTTTTTTTTGTCTTTTTGCTTATTTTGTCCTTTTGTGATTTTTTGATTTTTTTTGTCCTTTTGTGCTTTTTTAGTCCAAAATATTTACCAAACATCACCTGAATCAAATCGATTTTTATGATTCAGTTCTTCCATAAGTTAACGACTTGGTTACGATTCAATTTTTATAGAAGTGTAAGAAACAAATGAATTTTTAATTTACTCTAAAATCAAAAACTAATATGATCCGTGTACCCCAAACCCTAAAAAATCCTAAACCCTAAACCCGAAAAAACCCTAAACCCACCCTAATTGATAACAACAAAAGTGGCCCGTGAAAAGTTATGCAGCGGCTTCTTTAGGGCGATTTTGACCGTTCTCCATGTGTGATTTTGTTTCTGTTTTTTAAAATATAAATTAAAGTTGGGGAAATAAATAACAACAATGATTCATCCCACTAAAAACACCACCACTAATAGCACTAATGCATTAAAAAAGTAAAAAAATAAATAAAAAAATACAACTCCAAGACCAAAACATCACATCATTACTGGCGGGACCCACTGCCACCTAATTAGTGGGAGCACTAATTAGCGCTCCCAAGCATTTTTCAATAAATAAACTTGATGGTCTTCAATTGAATGTAATATTTTTAAAGGAGAAATTACTGCCTAGTGGGGACAATGAAGAAAACTTACAAATCAGTGGGGGATGTTTACAAATTACAGTAGCAGTGGAGAGTGAAATTTATATTTACCAACTCATGGAATCTTGAGTGGAATGAGCGATTAACCCTTACAGAGAAAACGACATTGTTGTCCTCATCCCTACCCTTTTCAAGATTAACAGGTTTTCTCTCTCTGCTCCGCCTCTCCCTCGCACTCTGACGCTGTTTTCTCCTTTCATCCCTCACTGCCATCTCACTTCCTAAAGGCAGAGGTACAGAGGTATCTCCCATTACAAACCCTAATCTCTCTCTTATTTTCTTCTCTATATATGTTTATATTTTTTCAAACATTGATATATGTGTGTGTCGTATCAATTTTTTTTTTGGCTTCCCTATGATGCTGTAAATGCTTGAACTATATGATTTATAGAATAATTTTTCGAATCTACATCTTGAAAAGTTTGGTCTATAACAAATTTTGGGTTACTTCTTGAGTTTTTCTGATTGAACATTGTGGGTTTGCAAATTTATTATTCTGTTTTGATTGTCATGGTGTATGCATACCAGGAAGTGGATATTGTCAAATTATTTGATGTTCTAACACTTGCACCCCACACATACTACAGTTGCACCCCATGAATTTTGTACCAATCTCTATGCTATTGACTTTCATTCAAACCATTTCATTCAAAACAACCTTGAGTTTATCTGATTGAATATTTACGTGTTTGCAATTGGAAGAAATGACACAAATTGATTTAAGTTTGAATCCTTGCATGCTGAGTGTTTGTTAAAATGCATAAAAGAGAATTAATTGTTATTGTGGGATCCATGTACATGAACTTGTTGGGTAATTGTGTTGTGCCGTTTAAGTGTTTGATGAAATGCCTATAACAATGTACTTCATTGGAATTGGATCATTATGTATGATTTAATTAATTGCCTCCATGTGAAGATGGATGAGAACATAATTATAAGTTAATATATGTTTATATGTTTATGTGCTATGTGTTAATGTGGATATATAATGTGTTTAGCAGTGGAAACATGGGTTACGGTGAGATATGTGGAACTATGGTTGAAGGTTGGTCGTCGAGTATGTTCTCACGAGCTTTTAATAGTGGAGTGCCTACTTTCCTAATGGATCAACTCCATATACTTAAGTTTGGGGTTATAGACTCTCTAGGACGAGATTCGAATTGTTGATATGTTTGAAACTTAGTACTTGTGTTGGTTGTGGAGTTTACTTATTAGATGAACTATGTAGTTCTGGGTTTGGAGTTCTGTTCATAGCAAGTGTGCTTAGTCATTTACATGTCTTGAATCTTAAAACATGTTCTTTAAAAATGCAATGCCCATTTGGTTCAAAAATCCAAACAATAAATTTGTTGATGGTATCCCCTTACCTAGTAAGTGAACATTGTCAAATTATTTGGTGTTCTAATACTTACAAATTACACTTGCACCCCACACAGACTACACTTGTACCTCATGAAATTTTTACCAATCTCTATCTTGTCCCCTATTATTGTGTCAATGTTGAACTTGTATGTTTTATATGAGATCTTTTTAAATAAAAAATAAAAAATTAGTTGTTTCACATGTGCATGTTAGTAGTCATGGTGTGTACATGCCCAAAAGGAGCCAAATTCATGGATGTGCACACTACACAAATTACGTTTGTATTATAAAAAAAAAAAAAAAAAAACAACAACAACAACAACAACAACAACTTGCCTATTCAATTGAGTAAGGAGTTTATGTTTCCATTTCACTACAATTGCCATGTGTTTATTCTTGTCTTAATTGCTATGGTGTATGCATACCCATGAAGTGGTCAATACCAAATTATTTAGTTTTCTAACACTTGCAGCCCAGACAGACTATACTTGCACCCCATGCAGATTACACTCGCACCCCACATAGACTACTCCGTGAAATTTTTATCAATTCTACTATAATACCTAGGCATTATCATCTGCTTCTTGTGTACTTTGTTCAGTTACAATATGTAGAATGTCTTTTTGCTGACAATTAGTTTCAGTGGACACTTTTGTCATAGCATATGTGTCCACTTATGCCTGACACATGAATATTAAGTGCATTATATTTTTGTCGTGGAAGTTGCTATATTACCATATTTTGTTTTTTCATTGTTGGTTATTTCATAAATAAAGACACAAACTCAAAATAGTTACATGTATGTATATGCGATAGCTTTGTGCAGCGGATCCATCGGCCCGCCAAATCCGCCCGACCCGACCTGACCTAACCAAAATTGGGTGGATGCGTGACACGTGGCGGGCGGATGCGAGCCCAGATTTCATGTTTTTGCAGATTCAGGTCGAGTTGCAGGTGATCCGCCAATATACCTAGCAAACCCGACCTGACCATGACTGCCCCCCCTTTTTTATATTATATTTTTTTACGCCTCAACTCAGCCATTTTCTTTCTGAGATCGAGGGGTTGTTTGGGATGTTCTAAATAAGTGCACTTTTTGACTTTTTATGAAATATGGGTTGGGTTGGAAGTGATGTGGTAGAGGGGTGATGTGACTTAAATAAGATGATGTGACTTAAATAGGATAGTGACTTTTTGGCTTTTTAGTTTTTTTAGTATATGCCAAACAAGACCTAAGTTTACTTTACCCTAAATTTGTTTGACAGACAAACACAACACAACACACATAGACATTCTCTCTCTCTCTCCCTCTCTCTCCCCCCCCCCCCCAAAAAAAAAAAACCCTACCCATCGTTCGACGATCTACACTGAACGGCCAACCGACGATCTACATTGAGGTATTCTCTTCTTCTTTCCTCTTCTTCTCTTCTTCTGACAAATGGTGGTGTCTGTTTGAGGTCTCTGAGAAATTTGGAATACCTCACTTCAATTTCAGATTTATGAACTTGTGTTTGAGGTCTCTTCTAATACTATATATTTTCATTTTTGGAATGCCTCATTTTAATTGCTAGCGATTAATGGTTTTTGATGGTTTGATATCTGCTTTTTGCATGTGTTTTAGTGAGCTTTTTTTAAGCTTGAATGATTGTTGAGGCCTTGTTTGAAATGGAATTGATTTTGATCCGTAATTGAATATGAGAGAGAGGAGATCTGTATATTAAAATGTGTTTTGTGACAATCAAGTGGGATCGTTTAAGGGTTTATGATTTTTTATTTTGTTTTATGATGACGTTTGCAATCGGGCAATGTGGATCATTATGATAAAACAAGTAATTGGAAAATTGTTTCCGAAAGCAGTGTTCTTGAGCCATGATAGTGAAGTGGATTAGTGCATAATTATGTTCAGAATTCTTTAGGTATGTTTGGAGCTATTGGTATGGTGAATTTGGAATACCTCACATCAACTAACCCTTGATTTGAGCAATTTGGTGTTTATGAATTCTTATATGATATGCTACTAAACTGATTTATGAATTCATATATGATAAACTAATTTAGTTGTTCATGTATTGTTTGGAATCAATGCTTATGCACAGAGGGTATGTCATCTTGTTTGAAATGATAGGGAAAAACAACGCATGGATTTGACAAGCATATTTTAAATGATTTTTTTATTGATTTTTTGCAGTACATTTGGTAATCTTTTGGTCATGGATTCTCCAAGCGAAGAAATATTTTTTGTAAGTCCTAATGTTGAGTCCGAATCATCTTCTATTGACCCCTCTACCCAACCAAATGCTCCCCCTCCTAGACCACCCCTAGCCAAAACTAGTAGTAGTAGGAGAACAACATCAAAGGCTTGGGATCATTTTGAAAAGATTAAGGGTATTGATGGGAAAGATAGGGCTATGTGCAAGTATTGTAAGAAGGAATATATGGCACGCTATGGAACAAGTAATTTGTTAAGTCATTTGAAAAATTGTACAAAGTATCCATATAGGGATACTCATGGGCAACAAATATTGGGATTTCAACCTAGAGAAGTTGGTGGGGAGGGTGTTGTTGATGTTGTGGCTACGTCATTTTCTATAGAAGTTGCTAGGAGGTATCTTGCCGAGATGATAGTAATTGATGAATTGCCCTTTAGATTTGTGGACGGGGTTGGTTTTAAGAGGTTTTGTAATGTCATGCAACCTAAGTTCAAGATCCCATCTCAATATACCGTTGCTAGGGACATTGTAGACATATACACCAATGAAAGGGAGAGGTTGAAGAAAATTGTGAAGGGGCGTAGAATTTGCTTTACAACAGACACATGGACTTCCATACAAAATTTGTGTTATATGTGTCTAACTGCACATTTCATTGATGATGATTGGAAGTTACAAAAGAGGATCATAAATTTTTGTCAAGTTGAAGACCACAAAGGTGAAACTCTTGGTAAAAAAATTGAGGCACTCTTAAAAGAGTGGGACATTGATGGCCTTTTTACATTAACTGTTGATAATGCAAGTTCCAATAATCTAACCATTAGATTCTTGAAACGAACCACAAAACTATGGAAGGGAACTGTCTTGGGCCATGAATTTTTACATATGCGTTGTTGTGCGCATATTCTAAATCTCATTGTTAGTGATGGATTGAAGGATCTTGAGTCTTGTATAGCGAATGTGAGGCATGCAGTGAGGTATGTGAGGTCTTCTCCAAACCGCCTTGACACTTTTGAAAAGTATGTGGAAAGTTTAAAAATTGAGAGTAAGAGTCACTTGTGCCTAGATGTGCCAACACGATGGAATTCCACATATCTTATGTTGGAGGCGGCGGAAAAATTTGAGAGAGCTTTTCAAAGAATGGGTGAGGAGGACTACAATTATAAACACTACTTTTTGGATAATGAAGGGAGTGAGAGGAGAGAGATGCCTACAACCGAGGATTGGGATAATTGTAGGGTGTTTTTGAAATTTCTTAGAATGTTCTACAATGCAACAAAGAGATTTTCTGGATCTTTATTTGTTACTTCAAACACATTCTACACTGAAATTTTTGTCATTGAAAATATGATTGGGCAATTAATCAAAGACAATGATCCTATTTTGTCTTCAATGGCAAAGAAAATGAAAGAGAAGTTTGACAAGTATTGGGGAAATGGAGATAAAATCAATCTCCTTTTGTATGTTGCAGTTGTGCTTGATCCTCGAAAAAAAATGGCATACTTGCAATTTTGTTTTCCAACAATTTTTGGTGGAGATGTGTTGAAAGTGAAAGAAATGTTAGACAAGGTGAAAAATTGTTTGAGTCAATTGTATGATCATTATGCCACACTTGATTCAACAAATGTGCATGCCTCCAATGTAAATGAAATAGTAGATATGGTGATCGATGAAAATGACCCACACTCTATTGTGAACTCTCAATTTAACTCATTTTTGGAGGGGCAAATTTCTAGTAGTGGGAGTCCGTCGGAATTGGACAAGTACTTGAGTGATATTGAGAAAGGTGAGAAGAATGCTCAATTTGATATCTTGGAGTGGTGGAAGGTTAATGCAACAAAGTATAGAGTATTATCACTTATAGCACGAGATGTGTTGGCAATGCCTGTTTCCACTGTTGCTTCCGAGTCGGCTTTTAGTACAGGAGGTCGTATACTTGATCCATTCCGTAGTTCACTTGCTCCCAAGATGGTGGAGGTTCTTGTTTGTACACAAAATTGGCTTCGAAGTAACATTCCAATATGCCTTCGACAAGCAATGGAGGATGTTGAAGAATTTGAACAACAATATGATTCGGGTAATATATACAATGATTTATTTATTTTTATCCATTTCATTTATTTTGTATTATTCAAAATGCATTATCATTATCTTCACTTCACATGTTTTTGTTGTGTTATGTTTTATGTGTAGTTTCCAAATCAAGTTCATGTTCAAGCCCAAGTCCGGAGAATTGTTTTATTGAAGTTTAATATCATTGGTAAAATACTTCTCCTTTGTTAAATATTGTTAACATATGTTTACTTCTTTTAAGTTTAAGACTTTTTAGTGTTTTCCTTATTAAATAATTTCAATTTTTTGTTTTGCAGGTTTAGATGGCTCATGGTTTGGCTCAACGAAATGAATGACTTTTTTGCTTCTTTTTGGATGACTGTAATGCTATTGCTTGGATGCACAATGTTTTGGATGACTGTAACTTGGATGCACAATGTTTTTCTTATGTTTTATGTGTAACTTAGATGACTTATGCCCACTGGATGCACAATATTTTGGGTGATATTGAATTATGCCTATTGGAACCAATAAAAACCAATTGAATTGCCCAAGTTGTTTAAGAAATGCCCACTGGAACATAAATGTGAATATTGCATTGCATGAGTTGCATTACCCAGGTGGTTCACTTGCATTGCCCAGGTTATGCAGGTTTATTGAACCACTGGACGAACATGGATGTGAATATTGCATTACCCAGATTGTTTTTTTAGGAAGTGCACACTTGAATTATGCCCAGGTTGTTTTTTTGAGGAAGTGCACAATTGAATTATGTTGAAAATTTGTAAACTTTTAAACCGCCAAACCGATTCGTATCCATCCACCAATCCGCTCAATCCGCATCCGCTGAATTGGCGGACGGATGTGAATTGATTTTCTCCAATCCGTCAATTTGGCGAACAAATGGCGGATTGGAGGTTTCGTGGTCGCAACAGATCTGCGCCCACCCCTAATATGTGATAATGTGAAATTCACTACACAGACATGTAGTAATGCCCCATGCCTATATATATGGGAGTTCGTTGTCTAATATCTCATGTTCCTAAAAATAATTCTAGTAAGGTTCATAAAATTTGGTCTAAGCCCCATTATTGTATTTTTTTTTTTTTTTGTTAATTCTGAAAGAAAGGTCTTTTGACAGTATACATGTTTAGTTTCCTTTCTTGGTTTATCTTGTCAGTTGAGGAAGCTTACCTCGAACATCTAATTATATCATGTTTCAAGTTCAATTCTTTGTTTCTGTACATTGTGGCTGCAGAAAAGGCCAGTGAGGGCAGTTTGTACAAAAACTGACCATGACAATTGACGTGCCTCTACTTTGGGGAGTTCCTCCTGCTTCTGAAACACTCCACCTTGTCATTCGTAGTGAAGGTCTATTGGCAATGGAACTTTTTAAGTTATTCAGATGTTCCAACCATTAATTTGTGCATTTTGCACATAAAATTGTTTTTCTCATGGTGTATAAAACCAAAATATGTGTAATTGTATCCATCAAAATGCTTGACGTTAATATTCAACCCATCATTCTTCATTGTTCCTTCCACTGGGGATCCCAAAATATCACTTCTAAGGTTTATTGTGAGGTTTGAAATGAATTAGATTATACACTTAAATTTGTTTTTTTTACCCCCATTTTTGCCAATTCATGAATGGTAATGGCATGATGAGTTACATGTTCATCTTCATAGATTTTGTGTACTAATTGATAGGCTGAAATTTATCCTTAATGTGGTGCAAGAAACATTTTAAATAACATTTTTCTATATGTTAATTATGAGCACATAATATATTTTATTTTTATCAAAATATAATAAAAATGAATATTATATTTGAATGTCCTATTCTCTCACAAGTGATGAAATGAATTGCAAATGCATTATTTAATTAAAAGAATTCTTGAACTTGTCTATTTCAGGACTTAGCGACTCTCATTTCTCATATCCTTAAAAGTATGTTAGAGATATAATTGTATTTTGAATCTAAAAATAAAGACAATATGTAACTTGAAACATTTTACAAAATATTGAAATGAGATTTTGTTTGTATGTAATGTGAAGAAAAGAGAAAAAGCAAAAAAAGAAGAGAAAATGTAGCTTATATTATATACACTTATCTCTCTCTCTCTCTCTAAATTCAAAATGATAACTCCACCTAGCAGATAATGCATTTTGACTTATATTCCCTGATTTATTGACAGATTGGATTGACAGAACTCTTTTATATTCTTTTTTATGGTTACTATCTGCTTTAAAATGTTGTGCATTGAAGCTTGGGTTGAACCATTAGTCCATCAAGTGGAACAATAGGCCCTTAGGGAGTAGGGTATATCTAATATACTACTTAGACTTTAATGGCCATTGCCAGCCACCTATATGTTAAATTAGGCCACCTCACCGCAACCCAATGATAAATGTTCCAAGGGGTGCGCAAAATGTCAAAAACATTTTTTTCCCCCTTCCCCGCAAAGGATAAGAACTTCATTCCATAAAAAAATACATGATTAAGAGCAAGTAGTTCTTAAAACTTATACAAAACTCTTTTATGGACATGCATCGCATAGCTGAATAAATATTGAGTATACCAATGAACACTATAATATTATTGATCAATAAAACATCACGAATAAGATTAATTAATTCCCTTTCAAGGAATATACCATGTTCCTAACCAATCAAACAAAAGATGTTTAAGTGGTCAATGCATTGAGAGAAACTATAAATAATTCATTTTGTCCTTAACAAAACCATAAATTGAAAGCGGAGATGATGATGATGAAAGTGGAGAGGATGGTGATGATGTTGAAACGTGATGAAGAAGTGAAATGAATGGGTAGCTTGTGGGTTAGTGATGATGAACTCTTCTTTAATTGTGAGAGAAAGAAGGGGCAATCCCAATTCCAATCTTCATGAGTTTCTTCTTGAACTTGGTGTTCCAGTAATTCTTGATATCATTCAGTAATTCCTGGTAATTGAGTTGCTACTATTGACCACCTGCAAAGGGAACAAAACAAACAAGTTCTATAACATGAAGATAATAAAGTGAGTGCATTCATGAGAGATCCAAATTAACTTGGCATGCATGCATAGTGGATTCTTTTTATTAGAATTATTGGAGGTATTCCATCCAAAATCAATTTGCAATATTGCTCATCTCTCTCCCTCTCTCTCACTTCTACACGTGATTGGGTCACATGTATAGGAGCGTTGGAGACTTGTCTTCCTTCATTTCTTTAAGTCATCCAAGTTCAATTCATATAATCTAGAAGCCCCTCCATCTATTTTCAATTGATTTTGGGTTGGTGACTAATAATCTAACACTTTTTTGATAAATAAGAACTTCTTTCAACATACTATATTAAGGAAAACTCTATTCATACAAAAAAAAATATCATAAGAATGTTGTGCCAGTACAATTTTATAAATAAAAACTATCACCATGTTGACAAGACAATAGGGGACTTGAAAAAAAAAAAATGAAGACATGGGCATGCATAGGTTGTTTTGAATGAAATTAGCTGACGCAAAGTCAATAGGATAGAGATTGGTAAAAAATTTACAGGGTATAAGTATAATCTGTGTGGGATGCAAGTGTTAAAACACCAAATAACTTGGTGTTGTCCACTTCCTGGGTATGCATAGACCATGGCAATTAAGATAATAGAAGAAACACCATGGCAATTGTAGTGAAATGAAAACATAAACTCCTTAGTCAATTGGATAGAAATTGAACAGACAAATTGTTTCATGATGGGATGCAAGTGTAATTTGTGAAGGCTGCACATCCATGAATTTGGCAAGTAATAGGTATGCAAACACTATGACCACTAACGTGCACATATAAAACAACCAATTTTTTTATTAAAAAAAAAAATCCTCATACTGAGTGATTCATGAGGAATGAAATACACAAGTACAATACTAACATAATAATAGGAGACATGAAAAAAAAAATAAAGACATAGGCAGGCACAGATTGTTTTGAATGAAATTAGTTGATGAAAAATCAATGGGATAGAGATTGGTAAAAATTTCATGGGGTGTAAGTGTAATCTGTGTGGGATGCAAGTGTAATCCGTGTAGGGCGCAAGTGTTAGAACACTAAATAATTTGGCATTGTTCACTTCCTAGACCATGACAAACAAATAAAATCTACAAAAAAAATATATTATTGTGATTATTCGAGGCTAAAATCTTTTTTTTTTTTTTTCCTGCATTTAGAAACATTCCACCCATAGAAGCAAAAGAAATGTTCACATACATTCATCAAAAGGTTGTAACTTTCAAAGGAGAGTTCAGAACCCATTATCACAAATATATTACAAAGTACAAACCCAATCACCACATAAGAAAGACTCCAAATAAATATATTAAAAAAAATTAATAACTGAAGAAAATCGAGCTTATAATTTCCTAATAATGAGGTACAAAGACTCGTGCCCAATAGGCTAGGGAGTTGCTTGAGTGGCCAAAGTAAACAAAATACTTTTAACATAAAATTACCTCCAATCTTAGGTGTACATAGATTACATAATGACCCAATTCCAACAAAGTACATTGTCATAGGTATTTCATCAAACACTTCAAAGGGCACAACACAATTACCTAACAAGTTCATATACAAAGATCCCACAACAAAAATTAATTCTCTTCTATGCATTTTAACAAACACTTAGCATGCAAGGATTCAAACTTAAGTCAATTTGTACCATTTCTTCTAATTGCAAACATGTAAATGTTCAATCACACAAATCACGATTGTTTTGAATGAAAGTCAATTGAGATAGAGATTAATAAAAATTCACAGGGTGCAAGTGTAGTCTGTGGGGGTACAAGTGTAGTATATGTGGGGTGCAAGTGTTAGAATACCAAATAATTTGGTAATGTCCATTTCCTAGTATGCACACATACACCATGACAATCAAAACAGAACAATAAATTTGCAAACTACAATGTTCAATCAGACAAACTCAAGAAGTAACACAAAATTTGTTGTAGATCAAACTTTTCAAGAAGTACATTCAAAAAATTGTTCCAGAAATCATATAGTTCAAACATTTACAACATCATAGGGGAAAAAATTCATACAACACACATACAATATCATTGTTTGAAAAAAAAAAATGCATACATATATACAGAAGAAAAAATAAGAGAGAGATTAAGGTTTGTTATAAGAGATACAAGCGATGTCGTTTTCCCTAGAAGGGTAAATCGATCATTTCCCCTCAAGATTCCATGAGTTGGTGATATAAATTTCACTCTCCATTGCTAATATAATTTGTAGAAATCCCCCACTAATTTTTAAGTTTTGTTTACTGCCCCCACTGGGCAGTAATTCTCCCTTATTTGTTTGAACAATGACATTGATTGATTCTTCAAAAAAGCGAGTTTTAAAAAATATGCATGTTAGACATCTTCGAAAAATGACTTAAAAAAATTATTTTTAATGGTGTTGCAAGAGGTTAATCAATAACTAATATGAAAGTTTAAGTCTTCCAAATGGAGAAAATATCAATTGTGTAGTCCAGATTAGAGGTGTTGTTTGTATCATTTTTGTATGCTCATTTGTTGTTTAATGAAAGAGTAATGCTAGAAACTCTAAAAAAAAAAAATTATCAAATTTTTCACTAAATGTCTCACATGGGTGTGGAACCCACGTCCATGAAAGACATTTAGTAAAAAATTTGGTAAAACTTTTGAGGTCTCTAGCATTTTTCTTGATGAAATGTCTGAACGAAAAATCATTAGTGGAAAATCACCAACTTATTTGGTGTTCCAACACTTGCACCCGTTACAGAGTACACTTGAACCCCTCACGGATTACACTTGCACCCCATGAAATTTGTACCAATATCTATACCCATTGCATTTCCATCCAATTTTTTCATTTGCCTTTTGTTAGATTTCAAAAATTTTTGTACTGAGATCTCATCCAAAATTTTGGAAATTGGATACTTTGTCAGTACTGAATTTGGCTATGAATAAGTGATATTTTCCCTACAGTTTTGAGTTTTTACAATGTTGGAGGTACTGTTGCGCCAAGGGTTTCTTGGGATAGACAATACTAGTAAACATGATTGGAAAAATTTGTTACATATGTATTCCAATTTTTGCATCAGTTTGTTTACTAAATCTTACAAAATTGTGTTCCTATTTTGTTATTTTTTATTCAGTAATTTATGAAATTAGATCTTCAGGATTTTTGCATTAGCTGGAGTTTGGAGCTTATCTTTCAACTTTATTTTATTATTATTCTTTTGTTGAGAAATTCTATAATAATGTATATTTTTGGGCTATGTTTTGTGGTTTTCATACCACTACAACCACTTTCAAGTATAACTATACCACCACCACGATGGAATATAACTAAATTGTCAATGGAGATATGACCAGTGTTGTCAAAGGCGCACCTAGGCGCAAGGCGAGTCGAGTCGCACCAGCTGCGCCTGTCGAGGTACCAGGCGAGGTGACTTGAGCCAGGCGAGCGCCTTAGTCGCGACTGGAGCAAGGCGAGAGAGGCGCAAGGCGATCGCCTAGGCGCGACTGAGTGTTCAAGTTGTAGATCTGATCTAACGACTCAGATGAACCTAATCGAAGGCCTCGTAATCACAGAGGATTACGACTCATGGACCATATGAGCCAAATAGGACTCAGATAACCCTAATCGAAGTCGTCTCTTCTTGTGTTCAAAAAAAGAAGTCGACTATTCCTCTTCCTCTGCGACTACGACTTCGATCGACTTCACAGGTTCGATTCGCAGGTTCGACTTCGATCGACTTCACAAGTTTCAACTTCGATCGGCTTCGCAGGTTCGACTCTCTCTCCCCTTCCCCTTCTTCTTCGTCTTCGATTGTCTTCAGCCTTCGACTGATCTGTTTTGCTTTTATTATTTATTTATTTATTTTTTTTTTTTTTTTCAATTATTTGAGTTGAGTCTGAAAAAAAAATGGGAAGCCTGAAATTGATTATGATAAATAAATAAATAAATTAATTAATTCATAAATAAATTAATTAATTAATTGATTATGATAAATTAATAAATAATTTTTTTTTCAATTATTTGACTTTCATAACCCTGATTATTGCATAAACAAATAAATTAATTAATTAATTCATACATACATACATAAATAAAAAAATAGATATATTACATTCATTATGATTATACTGAAATTGATTCATCATTATACTGAAATTAATTAATTCACCTTTAATTAAAAAAATAGAAAATTGATTCATAACATTAATTAATTCATACATTACATACATTACATTACATTACATACATTACAAGAAAATTGAATGTAACATATCATAGGAATTAATGTAATGGAATGTAATGTACATTAATTAATTAATTAAAAAAATAGAAAATTGATTCATACATTACATACATTAATTAATTCATCACATAACATGCAATATGCACTTTTATGGCTTTGAGAATTATTCTATATTTTGTCTTGAATCTTGATTACTTTTTATTTTTTAAAAAATTGTCTTAGTACTATGAATGATTAGTCTATATTAATTTTTCTTTTTTTTACGAAGACTGTGCGCCTTACTTCAATAAAGCCTGCGCCTCGCCTTGCGCCTAGGCTCCAAGAGACCTTTGGCGCCTTAGTGCGCCTTGAGCCTTTAAAAACACTAGATATGACCAAAGTCGTAACCAAAATAACAACTAGTCATAACGAAAAAAAAAGAAGCCACAACCACAATGAATCATAATTACACACCACTTAACTCATAACCGAAGACACATAAAGTCATAATCGACACATGGTACATCAAAAGAAAGGGGGTGTATTATTGCATGTTAGTGTTTGAGTCCGGATCCTCGGCCGCTGTTTCCTGTGGCGGGTCAAAAACGATGTCGTATTTTATTTTATTTATTTATTTATTTTTGTTTTTTGGGTCTCCCCTCTTTTCTCTTCTGTCATTTATTTTGTTCCACAACCCTCACCTAGCATCTAAGGGAGAGGTTGTCTGAGTTCATCGAACAAGTTGTTGAATCAAATCTTTTGGAAATGTTTCTTCTTCCAAACAACAGATGATTTGGACTCAACTTGGGTAGGCAAACACTTTGAAGCTTCTCTCTCCTCTACTCTCTCTCTCTCTCTCTCTCTCTCTCTATTAACAATGGCAGAAAGTGCAGTAATTGGCATTACATAAAGATGTGAGAGAGAGTTGGACTCTCCTTTTCTTTCCCATAAAGAAATGTTTCTGTCTCATTTGTTCCATCCTTCCCATCTCTCTGTCTTTCCAAACCAATTTTTCAAATCAATTCACCATTTTCCTTTCCTCAGATCAAAACCCCTCATTCGCAAAAATCTGATATCAATGACCCTAAATCATCAAATCCATAAAACTCAAGAAAGCAAACAACTTAACAAACCCATTTGAAAAATCAACAACAAATCCAACTCAAGAAATCAAATATATATATATATATATATACATATAAAACAGGAACAAATGAGAATGATGATGAGGGTTGTGGAACAACACTCGTCACCGCCGCAATCTCACCTTACCGCCGTCGCGTCGCCACCGGAATCATCTCCTTCGCCCTCATTCTTCTTCGTCTCTCAGTCCCTCTCTCTCTCTCTCCCCACTCTCTCTCAGTCCAATTTCCTTTCTGTATCCACTCTTTTATCTTTATCTCTATATGTATATACATATATCTCCAACCCCAATCACTATATTTTCAATCTCAACAATCAAAATGCTAAATAAAATCATAACTTCCCATAAAAAAACCCTATCAAAACCCATCAATGGCCGCGCACCATCTCTCCTCCACCACCATTCTTTCTCTCTCTAAAATCCTTCGCTAAAAAGATGCAAAACCCACGCCGAAATCAATCTCCGTCTTCTGACCCAAACCCACAAATTCGTTTCGTAGGTCAATCCGATGCTTTTTCAAGTGTGCTCTGCTCAATCCCAAGCAAAACAACAATACCTAGAAGAAGAAGATTGAGTTTCAACAACCCAATCACCCACATCCATTGATTTTGTGCAATAAATATAAGAACTTGATTTATACTTGCAGTTCCTTTGACGACTGTTGATGGAGATTGGGTTTATGCTTGTTTACAGTGTAAGGATTTGCTTCACATTTCATGTGCAGAGTTACCCATTGAAATTGAGCACCGATTTCACTCCTCTCGCCTCTCCCTTCGTCTCTCTCAGAGGGACTGGGTTCAAAAACGAAAAGGGGTAGAAAGGAAAAGTAAGAAAGAATGAGCCAAAAAAAAAAAAAAAAAACGATGTCGTTTTTGCGGGCCGCAGGAAGCGCTGCAGAAATGGGTGGCAGATGATCTGGACTCGTGTTTGCGTACCTATTACTTGCCAAATCAATGCACACGCAACCCCCATCAAATAGCCTTGCCTATTCAAGTTCTATCCAATTAGGGTATGTTTGGCAAGAGGGTTGTGGGCTAATTTAGTCACTACACGATAGAATTGGCTAATTTAGCCACAACGCAACAAAACATGTTTCAGCCTCCATTTGAATTGTATCTTACATACAAGGAGGGGTGAAATTACCAAATTATCCCTGGGTCGGATTGCACACTATCACACCCTTGAACACGTGAAGCTCCAGTTAGGTCATCCACTTTGGAGCTGAAGCAAAGGAGACGATCCAATCTGCGCTTGAGGGGAAGAAGAACGACAAAGGAATTGACATTGGTGCACCACCGGAGTTCAAATTTTTAACGGCGACCCTGCAACTCAGGCTCTCAGAAATCTAGAATTTCAAGGTAAACAAAGCTTTCCCCTTTTTTTTGTTTTCCTTTTTTTTTGAGGGGGGGGTTTGTTTGCGTAATGTCCTTTCCTTCAGCCCAATCTGTAATTTGATCTTTGGAACAAATTTGTTTTTGCTGCTTACAAAATTATCCTCCACTTTGGGTTACATTTTTTTCATTTCGGCTTGCAGAATGGGAAACCCACCGTTCTGTCTGTTCGGTTTGCAAAACCTCAGTCCGATTTCTAATATGTCATGGAAAATAAAAATTACGGCCGATTAGTGGTTCAAAACACATTTTCTTCACATTACGATGTCTGAATCAAATACCCTATGTTTTCAAAGTCGAACACCCATTCTCTAGTTTTTTTTCCTGCCAATTTTTTTCAGAGATCTGTAATTTCTACATCCTGATTTGTCACCCAATCTAAAATCAAAATTATTTTCTTCATAAAACTCACTGTTGTGCCTCAAAATTATTTTCTTCAAAATTATTTTCCCTTCTAAAATCAAAATTATTTTATGAGATCTGCAATTTCTACATGCAGTTCATATGTTTTCCCAATCGTAAACCCTATCATTCTGCATTTTGTATACCAATTTTTTTGCAAGTTCTCTGAAAACGACCTTTCTGTGTTCATAACTCTGCCAATGGCTCCATGTCAAACATTCTGAATTTACAAACACCCTGTCTCCATGTATCTCTATAAACAACAGAATTAGCATTTTGTTCAATCTGTGCCACGGCATCTGATTCTGTGAACACTTCCATATCAGAAGTTCAAGTTGATTTCTTATAAGAGGCAGTTTTTTAAACACTGGTAGCTTGCATTTCTTATATTTCATTACCTAATAAAACCTTTCAGATCTGTTATTCAAATTGATTTGTCAATGCTGAGCTCTATTCTGATTCTGTGTATGAAAGATGAAATCTGAAATGTTTTATGGGTCCTGTGAATGAAATCTGTGAATCACATCTGTGAGTCTGTGAATCAAATGGAAAGTTCATGAAATCTGATTCTGTGAATCACATCTGTGAGTTTGTGAATCAAAAGGAAAGTTCATGAAATCACATCTCTCCATCATGTCGGTTAAACAAATGGAAAGTTCAATCTGTGAATGCCATATGATTTTGTCAACATTTTCATAACAAAAGTTGAAGTTGATTTCTTATAATTCTCATTCTCTTAAACACTGGTAGCTTGCATTTCTTATACTTCATTACCTAATAAAACATTTCAGATCGGTTATTCAAATTGACTTGTCAATGCTGAACTCTATTCTGATTCTGTGAATGAAAGATGAAACATTAGTAATGTTTATGGGTCCTGTGAATGAAATCTGTGAATCACATTTGTGAGTCTGTCAATCAAATCTGTGAGTCTGTGAGTATCTGAATGGGTCCTTACAAATGAAATCTCTGAAACACATCTGTGAGTCTGTGAATCACATCTGTAAGTCTGTGACACTGTGAATGGGTTCTGTGAATTAAATCAATGACTATGCTACGAATTTCTGTTTTGTAACATTGGTAACGTACATTAGTGAATGAAGAAAGAAATGTAAATTTATGTATTGCTAGCATTGGTAAATCTAAATAAAACCCATGAATGTTGTATTCATAAATCTGAAAGAGTACCCTCTGCTGTTTTTGTGCATCAGCGTATTCACAACTATTATGGATAACATAAACGTTTGCAAATTGATTTGTTAAACACCACCACTCCGTCAAACACAACTTCACTTCTTCAAACACAACTACTCCGTCAGTGACAACTGACAAGTGTATTATGATCGAACCATTTGGTTGTACATACATGTATATCACATTGTATTACATTTATGGGTCCGTGTTCTCTTCATGTTTGTATCCATCTAAATTTTTTTTCTTTTTTACTTACATGTGTTGACCAATCCTGGCGTAGGGCTTCTTTTCTAGATCACCTCCACGGTGAAAGCATTTAGTTCTGAACAAAACCATCCCTGTCCTATTCATAACAAAACACCATATTTAAAATTGGGTTCATGCTTCATTCTCCTTGTAGAGTTCCATATGTTATGCGGATTTTATGCTTCACTACGGTATGAAATCTAAACCGTTGGATTTTCCCCTATGTTTCATCCATATGTGTTTAACTTGTGCATCAGCGTATTCAGTTAATGTTTAACCTGATATATGGATAACACAACCTAATTACTTATATGATTCATTCTTACTTCTGAATGTTTGTAAAGCATAGCATGGCTTCATTTACCTCTATTGCAACTTCCAGTACATGGCCACGACAAATGTGTGCCTGTGGACATGGCCCCTGTATTGTTAAGATTTCCAGGTCCACCAAAAATCCAGGACGTCCCTACTTTGCATGTCCCCGCCCTGTAGTGAGTGACCATTATTTACCGGTCATAACTGCATGAACATTAACAACCCATTGACTAATAGTTCCATCGTTTGCACTCATCAGCCCTGTGTCAGTTGGATTGGTTGGTGCGAAGAACCAAGGCGAGAAAACCAAGACTATGCGTCACCCAGAGACGAAATTGTCATGCAATTACGGGCTGATGTCATAGACATTCAACAATCCTTGCGTGTCCTTAAGACCATTGTGTATGTGCTATGCATTGTCGTTGTCATTTTGTTGTTCCGTATGTAGGCAACGTTACGATGTTGTCAATATGTACAAACACATTAGTATGTTGTTAGTATGTTGGTAGTATGTTTTAGTATGGCTTTAAGCTGCCTTTGCCTTCCTCCACTACAAAACGGTAGACGTATTAATGACTATCATAACTATGTCCACTACTAACTTCCATGGAACCTGTGTACGTATGTTATTAATGTGCAATGGTTATATGCTGGCTAATTTAGCATCCTATCTCTCTGTTTGTTGTTATTAATGTGTAATGGCTTATGCGTTTGTATATAACAACCGAATTTGTGATGGTAATCTTTTGTAACCGTACATTAGTAATGGCTTCTATACGTACTTCTCCGCATTCCCAATCCAAAAGCAAAGGCATCGTCACTGACAAGTCAAGCAGTCTTGAAGAGACACATAATCAGTTCAGCCACAAGGCCTCATGGGACAGTGACTCAATCCGAGCTTGCAGTTGATCGCAAATGAGATTACTAAAGAAAATCGCCCATTCCTAGTCCTCAGCCAAGTAGGGTACAAGTCCTTGGCAAGGAAATTTGAGAAAAAAACAGGAAGAAAACATAGACTGAAACAGTTGAAGAATAAGTACATGAGTTTGAAAAAAGAGTAGCAAGCGTGGACAAAGTTGATGGATTCAAGCAAAGGAGTGTCAAGGATAGGGTTTGACTGTGACACCGGTATGTTTCAGGTACCTGAGGAGTGGTGGGACAAGATGGAATCGGTAAGTACATGTACAAACAATTTTCATATTTGTCATTTACCAGTACATTTTTAACTTTTTTAGTTAACTTTTAATTAATTATATGAAATGTAACGTCTTTCTCTTTCATATATCTCTATTTCTGCAGATAAACAAGGTGTGTGCCAAGTTCAGGAAAAAAAACCTTGGAACATCGTGAGTTGATGGAGACGGTCTTCATGGGGGCATCAACTACTGGTAAGCACCATTGGACCCCGGGAGAGAAACTTCCTGAAGCTGCTGATGACTCATTTGATTTAGTGCATAGTTTGGGAGCCCAGCCATTTGCTGATCCGATACCCGCAGGAGTACAGGACGTGGATTCAAATTCTTCACTGGAGCATGTTCCGATTGAAAATGGAAAAAAGAGAAAGACGCCATCAACAAGTGTTTCAAAGTCGAAGAAGACAACAAGTAGAGCGTCAGTTACTGCGGAAAGCATGAACAATCTGACAGATGTGGTGCGTACGAAGAATCAGCAGGTTACGGTGAGGCACCTCACAGGCAACGAATCACTGTACACTATTTCGAAGTGCATGCATCGCCTGACAAGTATTCCATCCCTGATTGGTACGCCGTTATTCCACTTCGCCTCGACACTTATGGATAACGCCGATTACCAGGAGGTGATGATGTGCCAGCCTTATGACGACCACATCATAGGGTGGCTTACACAAAAGCAGCTCCAGTGTACTGCGTCGGCGCCTTTTGCAAACCTGTTTGGGGCTCGCCGGATGTGATGTAGCGGTGTTACGAGTGTTGAAGATGCCTGTCCTTCTCTTGCTTTTGAAAACTTTGACTTATGTTATTGTTGGCACTGTATTAAAACAGGATGGTTGTGTGTGCATGTTTTTATTCCTTCCTTTTTGTTTTTTTCTTGCTAGCTATGGTGAACAAAACTTTTAGTTAAGTGCATGGGTTAACGGAATGGAAGCATGGTTGTGCATGGTTTTTGGGAAATGAATGGGATGCTTCTGTTTTAATTAAATGTATGGCTATTTTTTAGACAGGCAACGACGGATTGTCTTGCTAGCTTTTGTATGTCTATATTTTGCAAATTTAACTGTTAGTTTACTTTGACATCAACTTTTGTGGTTGTTACCACCATGGTCCCCCTGTAAAGCAGAAGTTGAACAGGTTTACAATTTGTGCAATTCATATCATTATGCGTTACTAATGACATTGGTGACGGCATTACTTACATTAAAAACAATGTCGGCATTTTTTAATTGCAAACTTCAATATAATTTGAGTCAATGAATCACGTGCAAACTGATTGAAAGAGTGCCACTTTTGTAGGTTTCGCATCAACGAAGACGTGATGAATCCCTGGGATGGAAGCAACAATGACGATTTAAGGGAAATGCTTAATCAAATGGCGGTCCAGGTGCAACAAGAACACAACTGCACATTTCTACAAGCATGCCAGTATGCGACAGAATGATACGAAAAACACATGGCTAAAACGCCATGTCGCACTTCGATATTGACCGGGCATGCATGGATATGCGAACTATATGCGGGCCATATAGGTCGATTTGAGAAAAAAGTTTGTATGCCGAAGGAAGTTTTTGCCACTTTGTGTGAGACATTAGTAAATGATTTTGGGTTACAAGTACCGCAACGTCCACATGGCTTAGCTGTTGAAGAAAGCGTTGCAATATTTCTCCACGTGTTACAAGGGATGCAAAATCGGCAAATCCAAGAACGGTTCCAACATTCGGGGGAGACTGTGTCTCGGCACGTGCATAACGTATTAACTTCTATGAAAGAGTTCACTGTTGTTCATTGCTGGCCCACATACAGTCAGCAGCGTATACATCCATACGTGCGGTCTAGACGGAAATACCTACCGTTCAAGGTACTACTGAAAAACATTATTGACATATAGGTGGGACAAGTGCAGTTATTTTGTTTTAATTATTAACTGGACGTGACATGATGAGAAAAACCATTACTTGTTACCCGTTTAAGCAAGCAAATCATTTATGTATTGCATGACTATATTGGAGCAATAGACAGAACACATGTAAGTGCATGGGTTACGGGGCCAGATGCAGCAACATATTTCGGTAGGAAATACTGTCACACGCAAAATATCATGGCCGCGGTCGATTTTGACATGTGTTTCATCTTCATTTCGTGCGGATGGGAAGGAAGTATGCATGATAGTCGCATCTTCAACGAGATACTTACAAATGACAATGTTCCATTTCTACATCCTGGCGAAGGTAACACAGTGCCATGAATTTTGCATTAGCGGGCCATCCTAATTTTTTGTGAAACAGCGTTACTTGAAAATGAAGCACAATGTTTGTTTTTTTGTGTCATACATTGTTGTCCTATCTGCAAGCAAATATTATCTTGTTGATTCTGGCTATCCAAACTGGATAGGTTACTTAGCACCATTCAGAGGCAGCCGTTACCACCTACAAGAATTCCGATGTATTCAACGGAACAGGACGGCAAACACGCCAAGGGAATTATTTAACAAAGTTCACTCGTCGTTATGCAGTGTGGTGGAACGCACTTTTGGTGCCTGAAAAAATCGATGGGGGTTTATTCAAGACATGCCTCGGTATGACTTTGCGAATGTGCAAGTTCAGTTAGTAGGTGCATCAATGGCATTACATAATTATATACGGCGAAACACAGGTAATCCAACAACTGTTCACCCAATCTGTGACAAGGAAGAGGTTGTGACAATAGTAAATGCCATACCAGAAGTTGAACATGACGAGGATGGTTTAATGGTTGGGGATGATGACCCGCATATGGCATTGGTGCGCCTTCACATACGCAACAAGTTATGTTACATGCGTAATAACAGAACGTTAGGAAATATATAATAGTCGACCTAATTTTCGTAGGGTTGTCACATTGGTAACACATGGAACAGAGTGTATTAGTGGATAATTATCATGTACAATCTGTATGTGTTTACACGGGAATATACCCCCTTTCAGTTGGTGACGTGCCTAACTTTGAAAACAGACAAAGAGAAAGTACCATTTGCCACGTAATTTACAAATAAATAAAACACATGAAACCCGAGTTTTGAAATATAAATGCAAATTAATGTATACACAGACAAATTTGACAGAACCGTAAATTTAAAAAAAAGAATGACAAAATACGGCTCATCCAAAAAAAAAAAAAAATAAATATAAAAACAGAAATGAGCATTTGCCACGTAATTTACAAATACATAAAATACATGACACCCCATTTTTTGAAATATAAATACAAATTAATGTATACAAATAAAAAAAAATTTAAAAAAGTAAATTAAAAAAAAAGAACGACAAAAATTTGCCTCATCGAAAAAAAAAAAAAAAAAAAAAACCAACAAACAGAAATTAGCATTTGTCACGTAATTTACAAAGAAATAAAACACATGAAAACCCAAATTTGAAATATATAAACAAATTAATGTGTACAAATAAAAAAATGACAAAAATGTAAATTAAAAAAAAAACATAAAAACATAAATTACTATTCGCCACGTAATTTACAAATAAATAAAACACATGAAAACTCATTTTTTAAAAAATAAAAAAAAATTATTGTATATTAATAAAAATAAATAAGGCAAAAAACGTATATTACAGAAGAAGAACTAATTATAAAAAAAGAAAAATGACAAAAACATAATTTCTAAAAAAAAAAAAAAAAAAACATGCAAATACACCAAATCTAAACCCAACAAAAAAAAAAACCAAAGCTGAAGCAAACGGAGGCTGACGTGGACGAACAAATTTCAGTTGGTGACATGTAATGATATATGAAGGGCAGTTTGGTAATTTAATAGGAAGACACCTCACAAAAAAGTCAAAAAGTTAAAAAAGTTAAAAAAGTTATTTCCAAACCAGGCTTTTTAGCCCCAGGCTAAAATAGCCAAAAAGCCAACCCACTTCCCAAACGGAGGCTTAGTGAATAACTTAGGCTCCGTTTGGTAAGACTTTCTAATTATAATTTGATAACATGAATTGTATTTTGAGTTTGTGTGTTTTGAAATTATAATTTGAGTGTAGAAAATTTGTTTGGTTATAATTTTTGAATAGAGTGTTGAATTGAGTTTTGAATTGAGTGTGGAATTGAGTTTTGAAAGTTTGATTTGACATGTGAAGTAAGAAAATTTGTTTGGTTATGAGTTTTGGAAAGAGTTTTCAAAACTTAATTCAAATTGTTATAACTCATAACAAAACACACTACTTTCACACTATTGAAAATTCTAATCAACACTCATAATCAAACTCTTTTTAAAATTCAATTAAAAAAAATTTATTATTAACAAAAAATAACATTAATCAATTTTTTTAATTGAAAATACTACAAAGGAAATAAATTTTTTTCAAAATAAATATTCAAAAATTTAAATCATAAATATTTAAATAATTTAAATAATCTAAAAAATTTAATAAGTAAAAAATTTAAATAAATATTCAAAAATTTAAAATTTTAATATTTTAAATTTAAAAACAACTCTACACTCAAATCGTAACCAAACACATAACACAAAACTCAATTAAGAAATTATTTTTAAAACTCATAACCAAACACATAACTTGAAACTCCATACTACTTTCACAACTCTGCACTCAATTGTAACCAAATACATAACAAAAAATTAAAATATTTAAAAATATTTTTATAAAATAGAGTTTGAATTTACTTTTATATAATATTTTAAATTTAAAAAATTAAAATCGTAATATTTAAAAAATTAAAATATTTTAAATATTCAAAAAATTAAAAAATCATAACATATTTAAATATTAAAATATTTAAAAAATTAAAATATTAATTTGAATTGAGTTTTAAAAAGAGTTTTGAGTTATGTGTTTAGTTATGAGTTTTGAAAAGTAATGATTATGTTTTGAATTGAGTTTTGAGAAATGAGTGTAGAATTATGATTTGAAAGCTCAAAACAAATACCACACTCAAATTAATGAGTAGAACTATAATTTGAGAGGCTTACCAAACGAAGCCTTAGGTTGCGTTTGGTAGAGTTTTGTAAATATGATTTGAGAGTATGAGTTGTATTTTGAGTTTGTGAGTTGTGAAATTATGATTTGAGTGTAAAAAATTTGTGTGGTTTTGGTTTTTGAATAGAGTATTGAATTGAGTTTTGAATTGAGTGTGGAATTGAGTTTTGAAAATTTGATTTGACATGTGAAGTAAGAAAATTTGATTGGTTATGAGTTTTGGAAAGAATTTTCAAAACTTAATTCAAATTATTATAACTCATTACAAAACACGTTACTTTCACACTATTGAAAATTCTGATCAACACTCATAACCAAACTCTTTTTAAAATTTAATTAAAAGAAATTATTATTAACAGAAAATAACATTAATCAATTTTTTAATTGAAAATACTACAAAGGAAATACTTTTTTTCAAAATAAATATTCAAAAAATTTAAATCATAAATATTTAAATAATCTAAAAAACTTAATAAGTAAAAAATTAAAATAAATTAAATATTCAAAAATTTAAATAATTTAAAATATTAATATTTTAAATTTAAAAACAACTTTACACTCAAATTGTAACCAAACACATAAAACAAACTCAATTAAGAAATTATTTTTAAAACTCATAACCAAACACATCACTCGAAACTTCATACTACTTTCACAACGCTACACTCAAATCGTAACCAAATACATAACAAAAAATTAAAATATTTAAAAATATTTTTGTAAAATAGAGTTTGAATTTATTTTTATAAAATATTTAAAAATTTCAAAATTAAAATTGTAATATTTTGAAATTAAAATATTTAAAAATATTCAAAAAATTAAAAAATTAAAAAAATCGTAACATATTTAAATATTGAAATATTTAAAATCTTAACAAAATTAAAATATTTTTAAAATATTTAAATATTTAAAATGTTTAAAAAATTAAAATACTGATTTGAATTGAGTTTTGAAAAAAGTTTTGAATTATGTGTTTGGTTATGAGTTTTGAAAAGTAATGATTATGTTTTGAATTGAGTTTTGAGAAATGGGCGTAGAATTATGATTTGAAAGCTCCAAACAAACAACACACTCAAATCAATGGGTAGAACTATATTTTGAGATGCTTACCAAACGGAGCCTTAATGTTTTCATTTTTTGTCATATGTTTCTTCCTTTGTCTTAACTGTTATGATCTATATATACTCAAGAAGTAGACATTGCCAAATTATTTGGTGTTCTAACACTTGCACCCCCATCCAACAGACTATACTTACACTACACACAGACTACACTTGCACCCCATGAATTTTGTAACAATCTCTATCCCATTCACTTTCATTCAAATCAACCAATGGTATATGTGTGCCTTCCCATGTCTTCAATTTTTTCACATCCCCTACTATGTCGATTTTTTTTAAAGTGGTTGTTTCACACATCTATGTTGGTACTCATGGTGTTTGCTTACCAAAATGAGCCAAATTCACGGACATGCACTCTACACAAATTACATTTGCACTTGCCTATTCATTTTCTATCCAATTGACAGCCTATGTTTGGGAAGAAGGTTTTGTGGCTTTTTTGGCTAAAATAGTCACAAAAAACAAAATAAACTTTTTAGCCTAATAAGACAAAACATCACATCAAATCCATAATCATTACATTCTTTCTCTCACAAAAAAACCAAAAAAGTCAAAAAACGCCAAAAGTCCTTCTCAAACCAAGCTTTTTAGGCCTAGGCTAAAATAGCCAAAAAGGCAAAAAGCCAACCCACTTCAATGTATGTTTTTGGTTCACTGTTGAGCCTTGACCACTGCCAATCACTTCTTCCACTAATTTGCTCGTCGGAGGGTTCACTGGGGAACAACCCCGTTCCCCGTTGAACTTGTTTGCAGGTCACCCGGAGGGCTTGACCAATTGGACCTGAGCTCGAAGAACTTGGATCAGTCCGACCCATCCACGAGAACGAACTGTATTATCAGTTGGCACCGTCTGTGGGAACTTGGTTTATCTGTGCGCCGGTTGTGTTCATTGTCGCCGGAGACCCTATCCCAGTAACCTTTTCCTCTCACCCATCAAAGTGTATGGTCACGACTAGATTCATGGCTTCTCACCATAATGCTGCTGATCATCAAACCGACCTTCCTAATCCAAACAACCCACCTCAGTATTTCATCGAGCTTACCAACAGCATTAACCGTATGGCCAAGCAAAATCAGGCCCTAATAAATGCTTTACTCCAAAGAAACCTCCCCATCTCTCCTCCACCACCTCCAGATATTCCACCCAACAAGAACGAGCCGGGTGATACTGTCCCGCAACCCTATCCACCCAACCCGGAAGGTTTGCAACCTCCTCCCCCACACATAAATCCACCACCTCCACCCCCACATCCATCGATCATAGCACCAGCCCCTGAAGGGGAAGCCAGCAGCGTCCAGCCCATGTTTCCTCCGGGGGTGACAACGTTCCCCTCTGGGACACTGAACTCCGAGCCATGAAGCTCCAACTCTAAGGGGTCATGCAGAACATCCAGCATAAACCCTCTACCACAGCAAACTCATCATTTGTTGCTTCCATCCGGGATAAGCCTCTGCCCGCCAAGTTCAAAATGCCCACCATCGACTCTTTTGACGGAACGACGGACCCGGTCGACCATCTGGAGACCTACCGCACCCTCATGATCCTCCATGCCTTCCCTGACGAGATCATGTGCCGAGCTTTTCCCGTGACACTGAAGGGGTCGGCTCGACTGTGGTTCAGCCAGTTACCACCAGACTCTGTCTCCACCTTCCAGCACCTCAGCGACTCCTTCCTTAGCCACTTTATTGGAGCCCAGCGCCAACGTCGCTCGGCAACGCAGCTCCTCAACATCCGGCAGACCGAGGGGGAGTCGCTGCGCAGTTACGTTACCCGCTTCAACACTGAGGCCCTACAAGTAGCGGAAAACAATGATAAGGTCATCCTCACGGCCTTTATGGCCGGGTTACGGTCATCCGATTTCCTTTTCTCCCTCTCTAAAAACCCCCCGATCTCCATGGCAGCCCTACTCTCCAAAGCCCAGAAATACATGAATGCCGAAGATTCGCTAGCCGCTCGGAAGGATCCAATAACTAAAAACCCGACCCCCAGAGAGAAGAGAGAAGAGAAAAGACCCAGAACCCAGAAACGCCCAGTATAATAGCCAAACACCCCACTATACAGACCGACCCCCTCGTGCAGACCAGTCGGCATTAGCCCGACCGCCCGGTCGGTTCGAGCGGTACACCCTCCTTAATTCTCCCATGGAACAAGTACTCAACCAGATCCAACAGGACTACCCTCTCAAATGGCCCCTACCCTCGCGGACCCCTTCCAATCGGAAAGATCAGTCCAAATATTGCCGTTTCCACCAGGACCATGGCCATAACACTGATGACTGCATCAACCTCAAGGATCAGGTCGAGGCCCTAATACGTCAGGGGCGTCTCAGCCGCTTCACGGACACCCACCCGCAGCAGAGGCAAAGAACCGAGCCCCCTAGAAACAACCGCCGGCGCACCCCACCCAGGCAGCCAGCTCAACCTGATCAAGGCCATGATCGCCCTCCACAACAGCCTCGACCGCCAGGTAATCCCCCTCCACCAGTGGGAGAGATCAGAGTTATTTCAGGCGGCCTTGTTTGTGGCGGACCATCCCGTTCAGCTCAGAAGGCAGAACTTAGAAAAATAAGGCAGGGCTCAGACAAAGCAGTGGCAACGGTAGGCCGACCCTCTAAACAGCCGAAATAGTGGACCGAACCTATCACCTTCACGGACACCAACTGCACAGGCATCCGTTACCCACATGATGACCCCTTGTCATCTCTGCCATCCTCTCCAACTACAAGGTCAGACGAGTTCTCATCGACAACGGCAGCTCTTCAGACATCATCTTCCTCAGTTGCTTCCGCCAGCTCAAAATTGGGGAAGAAAGTTTGTCTCCTCTCCAAACCCCCCTGGTCGGCTTCACTGTGATCGTGTGACCTCCATCGGTTCCATCGATCTCCCTATCACGATCGGCAAATACCCAAGGCAGACCACGAAGTTGCTCACATTCCTTGTGGTCGACTGCCCATCAGCCTACAACATCATCCTTAGCCGCACCGCCCTAAATGCCTTCCAAGCCATTACATCCACCTATCATCTTGCCATCAAGTTTCCCACCGATCTCGGGGTCGGAACAGTCAGAGGAGAGCAGACTGTGGCCAGGGAGTGTTATATTGCCTCACTCAAAGAAGTCAAGCTGAAGGAGGCAATGATTATCGAAGGGCTTGACGTCCGAGATGAGGACGAGTTGGTCAGAGGGGAACCCGTGGAGGAGCTCGTTGAGGTTCCCATCGATCCCACCAACCCAACCAAAACTGCCAAGATCGGCAGCCAACTATCCCCCCAAGCCAAGGTCGACCTCACCGCCCTCCTGACCGAGCACAATGATGTATTTGCCTGGACTCACTCAGACATGCCAGGCATTGACCCCTCCTTCATAACTCATTGCCTCAGCATTGAACCTCATTTCCGACCCTACCGCCAAAGCAGCATATTTTTCATCCAGAGCGCAATACTCTTATAGCCGCAGAAGTTGACAAACTCCTTAAGGCTCAATTCATCAAAAACGTGGACTACCCTAAATGGTTGTCAAACGTGGTCCTAGTCCGCAAGAACAATGGCAAATGGCGACTCTGTGTCGATTACTCTGACCTGAACCGAGCCTGCCCTAAAGACAGCTATCCTCTCCCCGCATAGATCTGCTAGTCGACGCCACGGCCGGTCATCAGATGCTTAGCTTCATGGATGCTTTCTCTGGATACAACCAAATCCTAATGCACCCGTCCGATCGGGAACACACATCCTTCATTACCGACCGAGGAACCTACCACTACTGTGTAATGCCATTTAGACTGAAGAACGCTGGGGCCACCTACCAACGATTGGTCAATGTTGTTTTCCATCAACAGATAGGTCGGAATATGGAAGTATATGTCGACGACATGCTGGTCAAGAGCAAACTCTCCACTGATCATCTGACTGACCTACGAAAGACCTTCGCCACCCTTCGCAAGTATCAGATGAAGCTCAACCCAGAGAAGTGCGCCTTCGGCGTGGGATCTGGAAAGTTTTTGGGTTTTATGGTTAGCCAGCGCAGCATTGAAACTAACCCCGAGAAGATCAAAGCCTTGGTTGAGATGCAGTCACCCAGAACGGTCAAGGAAGTTCAAAGACTCACCGGCCGAGTCGCGGCCCTCAACCGCTTCATTTCTCGCGCAACAGATAAGTGCCTACCATTCTTCAAAGTCCTTCGGCAAACTTTTGAATGGACAACTGAATCCGAAGAGGCTTTTCAGCAGTTAAAGCAGTGCATGGCCAATCCCCCCCTCCTTTCACAGGCAGTTACGGGCGAGCCTCTCTTCCTCTATTTAGCAATGTCAAGCACCGCAGTCAGTGCAGCTCTTATCAGGGAAGACGGCTCAGTCCAACGGCCGGTCTACTACATCAGTCGAGCTCTCAGGGGAGCGGAGCAGAATTATCCATTGCTAGAAAAACTGTCCCTGGCCTTGGTCACTGCCTCCAGGTGGCTCCGTCCTTACTTCCAAGCCCATTCCATAGTGGTCCTCACCGACCAACCCCTGAAGAAAGTCATGCAACAACCAGAACTTTCCGGCAGACTTATGCAGTGGTCAGTAGAACTCAGCCAGTTTGACATCTCCTACCGCCCTCAAACAGCAATCAAAGGACAGGCCATAGCCGACTTCATCCTAGAATTCACCAACCCTATCCCAACCACTGCCTCTCCACCCCCACCAACCCCTGTCGAGCCAGAAGACCCCTATTCTTGGACCCTCAACGTCAACGGGTCATCCCGCAGGGAAGGTAGTGGGGTTGGCCTCATCCTCACCTCCCCCGAGGGTGGCTATTTCAAATGTGCTCTCCGTTTCTTGTTTGATGCCAGCAACAATGAAGCCAAATATGAGGCATTGATAGCAGGACTCCGCCTTGCCAAGGACATTGGTGTCAGCCACATTCGGGTATTTAGGGACTCCCAGCTCATCGTAGGCCAGATTACGGGGGAATTCGACGCCAAGGAGGACACAATACGGGCTTACAGGGATATGGCACTCCCCCTTGTTCGCCTCTTCAATATTTTCCACATCAAGCACATACCTCGGATGGAAAACTCCAAGGCAGATGAGATCGCTCAGTTGGCCTCTGCAGACCAGTCCGACCTCAACCATGGAGTCCGCCTTGAATACCTAGCCCACCCGGCCATCTCACCCGACCTTCAAGAAGTGCAGTTCCTCCAAAATGAACCCATCCCTTGGGCATCCGACATCCTCCTATTCTTGACAACAGGAGAACTCCCAGATGACCAACAGCAGGCTGCCAAGGTCAGGGCTCGGTCGTCCAACTACGTTCTGGTCAGTGGCGTCTTGTACAAACGTGGCTTTTCACGACCATATCTGTGATGCCTCAACTAGGCCCAAGCAACCTATGTAATGCAAGAAATCCATGAGAGAATTTGTGGCAATCATTCGGGCGGCAGGTCTTTAGCCCACAAAATACTCCGTACTGGTTATTTCTGGCCGACTCTCAATCAAGATGCCACTGATTTTGTGCTTAAATGCGATAAGTGTCAGCACTTTGCCAACATCCCCCATGCTCCTCCTACTGAACTGATCACACTCTACAGCCCCTACTCGTTCGCCAAATGGGGGATCGACCTAGTTGGTCCACTTCCCACCGGCCGAGGCCAGACCAAGTTCGCGATTATCGCTATTGATTACTTCACCAAGTGGGTAGAGGCAGAACCCCTCGCGACCATCACCGAGCGGAACACAACCAAGTTCATCTGGCAGTCGATCGTTTGCAGATTCGGCGTCCCTCAGGCCATTGTCTCCGACAACGACAAACAATTCAACAACGCCAAGTACAGGAAGTTCTGTGCCGACCTCCAGATTCAACCATGTTTCTCTTCCCCCGGTCATCCCCAAGCCAGTGGCCAAGTTGAGGTCACCAACCGTTCTCTCCTGAAGATCATCAAGACTAAGCTTGAAGCTGCTAAGGGACTCTGGGCTGAGGAACTGCCTAATGTGCTATGGGCTTACCGCACCACCGCTCGGACTCCCACTGGGGAAAACCCTTTTAGTCTAACATATGGCGCTGAGGCGGTCATTCCGGTGGAAATCGGTCTGCCTACCCCCAGGGTTTTGCATCCGGATCCAGCACTCACCAAAGAACTTCGTCGGGCAGACCTGGACCTAATTGAAGAACTCAGGGAGACCACTGCTGTCAAATTGGCCTCATACCAACAGAAAATGAGAACACACTACAACCGCAAAGTCCGACCAAGGGAGTTCGCTGTTGGGGACCTTGTCTTGAGAGAAGCAACTCTTGCCACCAAAAATCCAACTGAGGGTAAATTGGCAGCCAAATGGGAGGGACCTTACATCGTGAAAGCCCGACCACGCCCAGGCACTTACCGACTTCAGGATTTGGAAGGTCGAGACCTCCCGCACCCTTGGAACGCCGAACACCTGAAACGTTACTTTCAATAAACCACTATCTTTGTATCGCTCAGTCATTGTATTTCCTTTTCGGCAAATTCACACGCTTGAACATTCTCGTTATCTTTTCGTGCAATGTAACTTTTTGACGTTTATATACCTCAATTATCTGTATGGTGTCTCAATGACGTTTTGATTGCAGCACTCACAAAAGCCTTAGCCAGACTGAGCACTAAAAGCCTCGTCCAGACCGAGCACTCAAAGCCTCAGCCAGACTGAGCACTAAAAGCCTCGTCCAGACCAAGCACTCAAAGCCTCAGCCAGACTGAACATTAAAAGCCTCAGCCAGACTGAGCACTCAAAGACTCAGCCAGACTGAGCACTCAAAGACTCAGCCAGACTGAGCACCAAAAGACTCAGCCAGACTGAGCACCAAAAGCCTCGTCCCGACCGAGCACTCAAAGACTCAGCCAGACTGAGCACCAAAAGACTCAGCCAGACTGAGCACCAAAAGCCTCGTCCCGACCGAGCACTCAAAGACTCAGCCAGACTAAGCACAAAAGCCTCAACCAGACCGAGCTTGATGCACTTGGCCAGACCAATCCTCACCTAGACCAAGCATCCCAAGTCTCAACCAGACTGAGTATCGCCATTCCAAGTCCAAGACTGAGTCGCTTGCTGCATCAGTGAAACTTCATAATTGTGGCATTAGTAGAACACTTAGTCGCAATTCCAGGTCAAAGTTTTTACCCCCCTCTTTACTTAGTCAAATTTCAAAAACGTTCTTACATTTTTCCTCTACTAATCAGATTATTTCCTCCTCATCTAGCATGACTCAAATAAACCACTCTCACCCATTTCAGCAATGTGTCAAGCACAGATACATAATTTTATCACATTTTAAATTCCACTGCTTTGAGGGTTTCTTTACTTTACCTCACATTGAGTTTTTATTACAAGTCCAATTTTACTGGGTTCTTTACTTTACCTTACATTGAGTTTTTATTACAAGTCCAATTTTACTCTGCTTTGAGGAGTTCTTTACTCTACTCTGCATTGAGTTTTTTATACAAGTTCAATTTCACTATGCATCAAGGAGTTCCTGAATTTAGTTCACACTGATTTATACACAAACAAAAGCAATCGACGGAAAACACCGCTGAAATTTTATTCATTCACAAATGTGTACACAAGTTCATTACAAAAAAAAAAAAAAAAAAAAAAGAGCTCTTCTTCTTCTTCCCCAGTCACTCCTCTTCACTGGATACAAGATCCTCTTCTTCAATGCCTTCATCCAAGGGGGTCTGGGCCACATCGTCTTCGCCAATTGTTACACTACTAAGGTCTAAGCCTGGGAACAGCTCTTCAGCTCTACGTTTGAATATCTTCCAGCCGCTGTCCCAGTACTCAGCCATTTCGTGTTTATAAAAATCTGACTGTTGGAAGCTTTCAATAACTTCAGACTCAGTCCTTCCTCCAGTAGTCATCCTCGATGGGCCCGCCCCCAGTTTCCTCCCTCGCAAGCTGCAGGCGATCGCGGCATCTACTGCCATCTGAAATTCAGGCGATCCTTTGAACTGATCAACTGCTGCGACGCACAGATCGGGGTAGGCCGCCCTCTCAGAGACCGCCTTCGCCCTTTCTTCGTCCAGCTCTTTCTGCAGGATCGCCTTCTCAGAGGCTGCCTTCGCTCTCTCCGCCTCCAATTCTTTCTGCAGAGCCTCTATTTCAGCAGCTGCCCTCCCTTCTCTGCCTCCAACTCTTTCTGCAAACTGTCCCTTTCAACAGTCGCCCTGTCTTTCTCAGCCTCCAACTCCTTACGCAGGCTCTCCCTCTCCTCCACCGCCTTGACACGCTCGCCCTCCAGCTCCTTTTGCAGCACGCCAACCTTAGCGTCTGTCTCATCCTTCTGCCTCACCAGCTCCTCATTATTGGTCATTGCCTCTTCGTGTCGTTCGACGGCGACCGCACAGGCTGCTTGGGCCTCTTCCAACTTCTTTTGCTCGCTGACCAGTTGGAACTCGAGCAACACAACCTGGCGGCGTGTGTTCTCCAGCTCCGACTTGGCCGCTTGCAGGTCAGCATGGGCACTCTCCCAACTTGCGCTCTCCTTCTTCAACTTCGCAAGCTGGGCTTTGGTTTCATCTGCCTTCACTTTTGCAGCCCCCGTTTTTCTCAGCAGGGCCCCTGCCAAGGTAGTTACCTCCATCTGAGCAGAATATAACCCCCTCAGCAGGTCAGCCTCATTGAATCTGGCAGCTGCTGAGCGCACGGCCGCCTCCTCCACGATCGCCACCAAGCAATCTGCACCTGCTCTTGCTGGGCCTTCTTCTCCCTCCAGCTGTCACGACCTCCTCCCCGTACCCAAGGATTAGGTATCGTGATGGCCAGTAACCGAGGTTACCTCCGGCCAATTCTTAAACAAATTAATAAACGCAAGCGGAAGAAATATTTAAATGAGAGTACTAAAATAATCATCGGAACTTCTATTTTTATTACAAAATGTATTGACCAAAAAGGCCGATATTTACATATAAAAAATACATCAATAAAAGTGCTTTGTGCCTACCCCACACGCTGGTCCTGACATGTCACTTGAAAGTGGTAAAAAACTATAAGCACATGGCAGGGTGAGAAATATTATACTAAGAGCATAAGGGCATAAAATTCACCATGGATCGTTATTGGCTAAAAGAGCTTGATATATAACATATATAGTACGGAAATCATTTGGCGTATAGTTCAGATCATTTAACATGTAATACGGAAATCACTATACAACCACAACCACGGTACATCACTAAGTGCCAAGCACTACACTGGTCAATGGATCCACGACAAACACTGGACCACAAAGTGGTCAATCACTAAGCCAATGGTTATTTAAGTCCCCCAAGGCGTGGGACTCCCGTGGTAGTGTTCACAAAACATATTTTCATATAAGGTCATAGCCAAATATTCTTAAAAAGTAAAACAAACATATCCATGGATTTCCTTTTAAACAAATAGGGTTCAGAAATAAAACTACGTAACTGAAACGTTTATAAAACATAACTTTTATTAATATACTAATAAAACATAACTTGTGTAAAACAGATTTTGGTAAGTCAAAACATACGTAAAATACATTTTGGTGACTCAAGGTATAATATAACTCACCTTAACTTTAATACCTTACTCTTCCTTTCCACTATCAAAGATCTTCTTAGCTTCCACTAATTTTCCTTTCCTTTCTCTTCCTTTCTTTTCTCTCATTTCTCTTCTTTTTTCTTTCCTTTCCTTCTTCCTGAGTCAACTTCTCCCCCATTTATACAAATGCAATTCGTGAGCCCCAAGTTAACTGACACGTGTCACTTTCTTATTAATCTCCATTAATCCAAGCCTATCCAAACTTAATTATTTATTTATATTTTGGTCCCTAAATTTTTAGTAATTATATTATTTTACAAAATAATAATATATAATAAATTATATATTTTCTCTAACTGTGATTAAATAATATTAGTATAAATTCTACAGAATAATTAAAAATCTGGGTTGTTACACCAGCCGCCCAGCCACCGCCCGAGCGTGGTAGACCGCGGTAGTAAGACCGACCCCTCCTTGTGGCGCAGGACCCCTTTGGGTCTGTTCCCCCCCACTTGGTTCAGCGCCCCTTACCCCACCTTCTGCTTGTACTTCAGGGGCGACCCTCGCGACCTCCACCCCTGCTAGGGCGATCTCCACAACCTCCAGTGTTGGGACGACCCCTACCGTCTCTGGGGTGCCTTCTGGGACGACCTTCGCCTTCTTTGGCCCAGGCTCAACTGCAGCCCCCTCAGGGGCACTTCTCTTCTTCTTCTTCTTTTTCAGAGCCTCACCCTCCTTGTTTGCCTGCTCCTTCACAGGATCCTTTAGGGGCAGTCGAGGCTCAAAACTGACTAAGTCTTTGTCCTCCAGTGGCTTTGGGCGAGGTCGGATCCGCTCTCTCACGACCAGTTTCGGAGTAGGCCCCAGTTGAGACTCCTTATACTTATCCGCCTGCGCGAACAACCTCCTCTCCTCCTCCTCCTCTGCCTTCCTCTGCACTTCCAACTCCTCCCTTTCTGGACCCACCTTCAGCGGCTGCGGTCCTAAGTTCCAGGCAAACAGCACCAACGGCAGGACAAGTTCGTCCCACCTTAGTCCTTTCTCTTCCCTCCAATCCCTCACCCTCTTCACTCGGTCCTCAGTCGCCTTGTCCAGTTTGGCTTCGACCAATTTGGTGGGCACCTTCCAGGTCGTACGAACTCCTGCCCCGCCGTTCTCCGCCACAAAGAACCATCTTGGCCTCCAACCTTTAACCGAAGATGGTAGACCCGCCACAAGACCTCGTCCAGCCACCGCCTACAGTGTAACCCAAGTGTCCTGCTGGCCTGAGTCTTTGTAACACGAGAAAAACTCTTCTACCGTCAGGGCCAACCCTCCGGTCGCTTGCGGCCAGGAACTCGCGCACGCCATCAGTATCTTCCAGGCATTTGGCATCAATTGGCCTAGCGCCGCATCCAGTTTATTCAACACGTCCACCACTACTTGAGGAAGGGGCAGCCTCACACCTCCCCGCAACGCCTCCTCGTATAAGCTGAATTCACCCGGGCGTACATCCGACGCCCTCTCAGTAGATGTCGGCAGCCTCAACCCCACTTCCAGGGGAATTTGGTATCTCCTCCTTATCCCTTCCAACTCCGCCGCAGTAAGAAGGGATCTATCTGTCCTTGTGTGCCAGTGATCTGGCTCTACCTGGCTTATTGGCCTTGGAACCGCTATCATGGTGGACGCTTGAGATCGTACCACCGGTTCCCCCACCGTCACCATTCGCGTCTCCGTCCTATACCGTGCCGCTAACTCCTCTGCATCGTCCTCACCAAGTGGATCCACCTTCACATTCACAGCTTCTTCTTGGGCCATTTCTATGGTGTGTTTGCGTATTGCTTCTGATGCAGGTGCAAGAAAGTTAAAAAAGTGTTGTAGAGGCGTATCGTGAGCAACGAAAGAACTAATACTTGGGATGTTTTGAGTTTTTGTAAACAAGTAAGTGAATCGAATGATGCCAAAAGCCCACGGTTTGCCCGTATTCCAAAGATCCTAATTAATTTTCGCCAGTTTGAAAACTTTTCAAATCATCTGCCAAAACTGCCTTTTCAACACCCATAATGACCTATCGTTTCATTTCTGCTTCAACGCTTAACTTCCCCCCCAAGATGTTGCCACGTGCACGACCACGATGCACTGTCTCCTCCTTTACCCTGTCTTTTCCACTTCAAATCATCACCTGACACACCGCCTCTCAAGCCCCGCCCCCACCCGCTTGGCCTCCCTCGCAGTCGACACACCTCACGGTCGACCCTTCTACTCGGCTCCTCTCGCGGTCGGCCCTCCTCACGGCCGCCCCCACCCGCTCGGCCTCCCCCACGGTCGGCACTCCTCACACTCGGTCCACCAACTCGGTCTCCCCTGACGGTCGGACTCATCTTCCTCATTACTATTCCCTTCGTTGGACTGAAGCTGCACTCGGGAATGGGGGACTACTGACATGGATAGGCCCACAAAGGCTACAGCCCACAGTGAACAACCCCAAGACTATCATTTGGAGCCCATTGCATTACCCGGTTGGTAAAGTCCAGGACAGCTGGAGGTCAACTGGGCGTGAAGGGCCAATGACATTCGGATATATGGCAGGTGTAGGACAGGCCACATCAGCAGACAAAGATCTGCAAAGTTATTGCCACAACACATCACCATTAATGCAGCCCATCACAGCATTTATTGCGACAACATCTCCCCATCGAAACAGCGCCTCCTTACCCTGAACAAGGTAAGCTACAGCACAGGCTTTCGGCGATGTGGGCACGTCGAAAGGGACAGTGAAATGATTACCAAATGATATAAGCAAGCATCGAAGACAAGAAGAAGGTTAAGTTTTCTATCTCTCTCTCTCTACATACTCCACTTCTTCCACTGATTTGCTTGTCGGAGGGTTCACTGGGGGACAACCCTGTTCCCCGTTGAACTTGTTTGCAGGTCACCCGGAGGGCTTGACCATTTGGACCTGAGCTCGAGAACTTGGATCAGTCCGACCCATCCACGAGAACGAACTGTATTATCATATTGGTTGGTTTGGATTAAAGTAGATTCATATTTATTAGATTGGATACGCGATATATGTGTAATTAAAATAAGTAAAATTAAAATTGAAATTTTATTATATTTGGTATGCTAGGTAAGGGGTAAGGGTTTTGTTTATTAAACCTACTAAGGTTTAAGATTCGACACTTACTCTTGTCAACTATTTAACTTTTTTTTTATTATTATTTATTTCAAATAGGAAAATGAGGACACGTGACATAAGAAGAAGCTATCAAAATTTGAATACCAAGTAAGTAGTTCACTTTAAATAATAGTATAGATATATAAGTAGATTGGGGATATTTGGGTTATATTTGTAAACAACCGTGCTAGGGAGCTCGAAAACGAGCTCCCCCGAATCCCCCTAATTTCCCTTTTTTTTTTTTTTTTTTTTTTTTTTTTTACAGCGGAAGAAGCAAGAAGAAGACGAAGAGGGGGAGGGGAAGGGGGAAGAAGGACTGGAGGGGGCCTAAAAAATGGGCTGGAGGTGGAGGCGGGCGGAGGATGGCGGGCGACGAGCGACGGGCAGACGAGCTCGGCTGGGCGACGAACGACGAGCTCGGCTGGGCCGACGACCGGCGGGCGGACGAGCTCGGCTGGGCGACGAGCTCTTTCTCTCCCTCTTCCCTCTCCCTCTCTTTCTCTCCCTCTTCCTCTCCCTCTTCCTCTGCTCTGCGTTCAAAAATGGCGGAAAAAAAAAAAAAAAAAAAAAAAACCTAAAGCCCAAAACGACGTCGTTTTGGGCTTTAGGGGGATTCGGGGGCGAAATCCTCGAGCTACCAATCTTTATTCATTTGCAAAATAGGTTGATTTTAATGCTATCATTTTAGGTGATGCAAGAAATTCATGTTTTTATTCACTCTCTAGTTGCTACCACCATAGCCTTGGGCTACATTTGGGTAGGACTTGAGAAATTTGAGGAGGTACAGGTGCCTCTTATGGGCACCCAATCGCTCCATCATTACAATTTGCAAGTTGACAATTTTAAAAAGTGATACTAGATTGTCTGGACCATTCAATTTGGCCCACTATAGGTCCATCTTGAAATTTAAGTTCGACCATCCTAATCGTCCATTTTGTAGAGTTACCGTGACAAAAATTTAATTGATCAGACATTATAAGTCACTTGATCGGATCACATTTGTCTCAAAAAATTGATGGACTACTTGTAAAATCATATTATCCATTCATTACTAATTTACTACTCCAACAAGAAGCAAGACAAGAAAGAAATTCATTGAAGTAGAAGTAAAAAACCACTTCATTATTACACTCCACAAGACACATGTAGCTAGATTATGAAGCAAGGAAGAACATAAATATAGCATCTCTTCAAAGGAACTACAGATTTCTTTTTCAGCAACTTAAGCACTCACGTAAACCAACTATGCCAATACTTATTCAGCAGCAGCAGCTGTCTGGGCTTCCGGTTTCTCCTTCAACAATTCTGACATTCTTGCTGCCAAGCTCTTCTTTGCTGCTGGGGAAACACCGTGCTTGCCGATGATTGACTCCAACACTGCTTCTGACAATTGTTTGTTCTCTATCACCACAGTCCCAGTCTCAGGTAAGGAACCGTCCTTTGAGAAAGCAATCTGAGTTTTCAGATAGGAAGCAACAAAGAAAATTAAAATCTAGATACAGATTGATTTTACTTTTCCACTCAAAAGTAAGGACTATTAAGTCATTGACGAATATATATATCTCAGGCTGTGTCATTAGGCCTATATTTCACTGAAAATGATTTATTTTTGGTAATTTCGGTATTCTAATTTCACCACCAAACAGCTCAAGAGCTCAATAACCTTTATTACAATGAGGCCTTCTTTTAATCAATAAGGTTTACACTTTTTAAATAGTTCAGGACATTTTTTCCTTCTATAAATCAAAAATATTATGTACCTAGAAAAAATATCAAAAAATTGTCCAGAATTTAAAATGCAGAGATTATATTTCTATTACTGTCAAAAACAAAGAAAGATGGATTGCTCTATTCTTTATTGATACTGATTCTCAGGAAAAAGCTGAAATCTAATTGCTATATGCAGCATCATAAATCATTAGTGTCCTTTCCCTCAGAAGCTTAAAAAGAAATTTTGAATATGATAACCTTTTCAAATCAATCTGTCATATTATTCTGGAATTTTTTAGATTAACATAATAAAAGAAGGGCAAATTACACCGGTGATCCTCACATTTTGTTCCTTGTGTCATTTTGATCCCTCCACTTTTAATAGAATCAATTTTGACCTTTAATTTTAAATTTTGTATCAATTTGGTCTAATTGATAATGCTGTTAGTGTTTTTGACAAAAAATAATCACTGAATTGGTTGAGGTTAACTCACTGAGTTTAGTAAATTTATAATTTTATTCTAAAATATTTGACACTTGCCACTTATATACATATTTTTTATAAAAAAATGCTAAGAGTTGTAATCAATTAGACCAAATTAAAATAAAATCATAAATTTAAAGTCAAAATCGAGTCAATTGAAATTACAGGGACCAAAATGACACAAGGACCAAAGTATAGGGACTAATAGCGCAATTTGCTCATAAAAGAATTACAATATGAAATAGAAAACCAAAAAAAAAAAAAAAATTGGAATTACTAACCGTCAATGATCCAAGGGGTGATTGGGTAAAAAGAATAGAACCGCCAGGGGGGAAAGTTTCATCCTTGAAGACCTCGATAAACTTTTCAATGGCTTTGGCCTCTGCATCAGTATAGGTTCCAACTGCTTTCCAATAGGCAACACAATTTTCTGTAACCTTCTCAGAGTATTGTTGACCCGTTAATGGCAAAATCATAGTCACCTGTGTGAACTTCTCAAAGGGACCTACAAATTGGTAATGACAATTAAGCTCAGGAGTTGGAAGTTGAGATTGAAAACATGTATTTCATATTATTCTCATGTCATGCACTCATTAAAGAACACTTACGTCTAAACTTTTGTTTCAGTTTAGTTGCCTTTCATCAAAAAATTATCGTACAGTTATTAGTCAACATCCATCTAGGTTAAGGACTTTTAATACGTAATGTAGTCATTTACACTTATAGTTTGGAAACATTAATGGATTCATGTGAATGTAATCCCATTGAAGATTGATTTAGAAGAAAAAAATTTATACATATTGGTTGTACTCTTTGAACTATGAATGCAAAAGACTTCTTCCTCAAATTGAAGGCATTTAATTGATAGAAAGGAAGTACAAGTCATTTAAATCAGATCTTTTGGACGAGACAAGAAGGTAAAGGGAAAACAAATAATAAGCGGAGACCATGGTATCAGAAAATTTTTCCAGCCTTTCCTTCAGCCAATCCAAGATTGCAGGTTGATAACAGTCTAGAATATATGGTAAAATTCCCAATACATTCAGCATAAAATACCCCAATCACCATTGGAAAAAGGCAAAAATGTAGCTCCATTTGGTAGTAATTTACACTAACAACAATGCTAGGATGACCATCCCTTTCTACCATATTTGGTTTACCATCTTATGTGACACACTCACATTTGTATTAGATATTAATGACATGTGAATGTGCCACATAAGATGGTAAACCAAATATGGCAGAAAGAGATGGTTAGCCTAGCGGCGTTGTTACATTAATGTTAGTTTGCAATCATGACACTTTCTGATGCATGCTGTGGCATCTTGCTTTTCAGGTTTAATGTCTATCATAGTGATATCTCTCGTCTTGTGATGTTTTCCATTGTATATGTCGTGCACTCATGAACTACATATTGTGATTGCCTTTTAAGGTGCCCTCTAACTGGCAAAGAAGTTGACAGTACAACTTGCAAAACCAAAAATGTAGGCATCATGTCGTAAGGATACACGCTCACACACATCATTGCCTTCCAATTCTAAAGGCTCACACAATCAAGATTTCTACCCATTCAAGGGTTAACTGGCAAAATCCAATTCACCCCCTTGGGGTTGGCCAAGGAGCACTTGATGATGACCCACTGTCAAAGATAGGCAAAGAGGCCCCATTTTGTTTCGAACAATAATGAAACACTCCTTGTTAATGGCAAGTAAAATGACTTCAATACCCCTATGCTATGTTCTCTTTCGCTATCTTCTTTTGTGTCAACTCTATGTCAACCACCAGCACCAGATTCAACCACCATTGCCACAATCCACCAGCACCAGATTCGACCACCACTGCCATATACATATACATATACATACGGTAAACTAACTTTGCACATAATATATACATATACATAACCAACCAACGGAAGCAATCAGCAAAAGCAACTAATTTAAACCAGTTGTACAGCCAACAGAAGCAACCAGCAGGAGCAATTAATCCGAACCAGTTGTACTTCTTTTTGTTTTGGCTTCATTTTCATTTCTTTGTTAATGGGTTATAGAGAACCAAAGGGTCAAATAGGGGTTGTTCTTGAAGCTATTGTGAGGTTCTTTGTTCATGAGTTACATAAGAGCAAAGTTGTCATGTATGTAATTCGTTTGGGGGTAGTGGTCCTTCATGTCAAACCGTTTGTTTAACATCTTCTTTGTGGACCTCATCATGTCATTATTACTCCCAATAATGAGCATGTCATCAACATAAAGACAAACTAGACATAACCTCCGTCTATTTCCTCTATATAGATACACTTGTCACATTCGTTTATCTTAAACCCATCTGAATGTCAGAAAAATGGTTTTTGAACCATGATTTTTTGGCCAATTTTGAGCCTAATTTGAGATTGGCTACGGATACCGATTGAGGTGTGTCCAAGTGGAAACATGATCTATGCCAGGTGGTGATTCACTTCGTATATTTGGTTGATCAAAACCAATTTTCGAGTGAATGCGAAATTGACTTCGAAAGAGGCTTCAGCAAAATGGTATTTGAACGAATTCAAAATCGAATTCGTCTCTGGTTTCTTTCAGAAACTCTAAAGCCTTCAATGGAATTCAATTTAAGTATGATTTGGTTTCTCTCTTCTTCTTGAGAATTCCAGATAGAGGTGTGATTTGGTGTAGGCTCAATTCATTGTTGAATTTGGTGCAAAACACCACGTTTTTCACCGCGTTGGTCCAATGATTCCGAGACGGCCAAAATTGGAACAGCACGGCTAAAATTGGGACAGCAGTTTGAGACTGTTCACACGTTGCTCACACCACCAGCTCAAGCCTATAAATACCCCTTGAATTCCTTTAGGAAATGATCGAGTTAGAGAATTCAATTTCTTTAATATTGGAGTCTAATATTGCTCTCTGTTCTAGGAGTTCTTCATTTAGATTTTTGCATTAGAGAGTCTTTGTGTATTGGAAGGAGTACAGCACAAGTTTGGTTCACCATATCTAGGATCATTGTGCTGTGGTCTTGGATTCTAGTTGTTGTATCCTAGGAGGTTGACGCCGATAACTTGAGCACCACGGTGGGGGCAAATTAAACCTTAAAGAAATTATATCCAACACAAGCCTCGACTAATTTCGATATTGTATTGTTTTGTGTTACAATTTCCAAGTTAATTTTCCAGTTTAATCTCATCTCTTTTTCATTGTGTTTGTTGCTCTGTTTTCACTAAATAATTTTCTGCTCTGTTTTTTGTTGCAAACAAACTCACTTTCACGTGTTATTTGTATTAAATTCCCAACAATCTTAAGGTTTAATTTGATCGGGTTCCATTTACCCATGAGATTGCACCAATACCGAGAAAGGGGGAAACTGATCAGCAAATTGTAGCTACAGTGGAAGCTTGGAAGCATGAGGACTTTCTATGTCAGAATTATATTCTCAATAGTCTCACAAACACACTTTATAATGTGTATTGTGTGAAGGAGATTGCTAAAGATTTGTGGGAATCTTCGGAATTAAAATATAAGACAGAAGACGCTAGCACAAAGAAATTTGTTGTCGGACTTTTTTTGGATTATAAGATGGTTGATTCCAAGACTGTTATCAGTCAAGTGCAAGACTTCCAGTTAATTCTCCATGAGATTCATGCTGAAGGAATGATTCTTAGTGGATCCTTTCAGTTTGTGGCACTTACTGAGAAATTGCCACCGACATGGAAGGATTTTAAGAATTATCTTAAGCATAAGCGCAAGGAGATGAAACTAGAGGAATTGATTGTGCGGCTCCGTATTGAAGAGGATAACCGCAGTTCTGACAAAAAGACTGGCAGCTATATTAAGCAAGCCAAAGCGAATGTTGTGGAACAAGGACAAAGTTCTAAATCCAACAACAGAAAGAGGAAGTATGACGGAAAGAGCTCCAAACAGAACTTCCAAGAGTTGAACAATAAAAGGTTCAAAGGCAAGTGTTTTGTGTGCGGCAAAGTTGGGCATCGAGCAATGAACTGCCACCAATGCAAGGTCAATGGAGGTTCTAGCAAGAAACCTGCACAAGCACATATGACGGAAGCTGAAAACCTTTCAGATGGGTTGGTAGACATTAGTCTCTCTGTTGTGGTATCAGAGGCAAATTAGGTAGGCAATACCAATGATTGGTGGTTGGACACAGGGGCTACTTGTCATATTTGTGCCGACAAAAAGATGTTCACGACTTATAATGTGGTGGAAAATGGAGAACAACTCTTTATAGGAAATTTTTCAACCTCTAAAGTTGAAGGACAAGGAAGGTTATGTTGAAAATGACTTAGGGGAACTCACTCACTCTCAACAATGTACTCCATGGGCCGGATATTCGTAAGAATTTAATTTCTGGGTCATTGTTGATTAAGAATGGGTTTAAATTAGTCTTTGAATCCAAGAAAGTTGTTCTTTCCAAAAGTGGGATGTATGTAGGAAAGGGTTATACGTGTGATGGGCTTTTTAAGCTACATGCATTAACTGTTATACCCAATAATAATAAGAAGACCTCTTCTATTTATATTGTCAAGTCCTCTTATTTATGACACGGTAGATTAGATCATGTTAATTTCAATTTTATTCGTAGATTAAGTTCTTTAAATTGTTTACCTAAATTTGAAGTTGATCATAATCACAAGTGTGAAGTTTGCGCTGAGGCAAAACTTACAAAGGCATCATTCAATAAAGTAGAGTGAAATACTAAACCTTTGAGTTTGATTCATACAGATAAATGTGATCTGAAATATGTTTAAACAAGAGGAGGTAAAAAGTATTTCATTAGTTTTATTGATGATAGCACAAGGTATTGTTATGTTAACTTGCTTAGTAAAAATGAAGCCTTAGAAGCTTTCAAGCAATACAAAACTGAGGTTGAAAATCAACTTGGCAAGAGAATTAAGGTTGTCAAAAGTGATAGAGGTGGTGAATATGATGCTCCATTTGAGGAAGTGTGTTCTCGATTTGGAAGTATTCATCAAACTACTGCACCTTATTCTCCTCAGTCAAATGAAGTGGCTAAAAGAAAGAATCAAACTCTAAAAGAGATGATGAATGCCATGTTGATAAGTTCGGGTTTACTCCAGAACTTGTGGGAGGAGGCAATTGTGTCCGCAAATTTTATTTTAAACAGAATACCCCATAAGAAGACAAGTCAAATACCATATGAGTTATGGAATGGCCGGAAACCTATCTACAATTATCTTAAAATGTGGGAGTGTTTGGCAAAATGGCGATCCTTAGTCCAAAGATGACTAAGATTGGATCAAAAACCGTTGATTGTGTATTCATCGGTTATACGAATAATAGTAGTGCATATCTATTTCTGATACATAAATCTGAACATCCTGATATGCATGAGAATACTATTATTGAGTCAAGGAATGCAATGTTCTTTGAACATATATTTCCTTGTAAGACAACTATAGAGTCTATGACTTAAGAGACTAAAAACATGAGATCTATTAAAAGGACTTGTGATGCTATTATGAGTAACAGTGAGGAGAAGAATGAACCTAGACGATGTAAGAGGGCTATAACATTAAAATCCTTTGGCCCTAATTTTTAACTTATTTGTTAGAACATGAGTCTCAAAGCTTTAAGGAAACGATGTGAAGTCCTGAAGCATCTTTGTGAAAAGAGGTTGTAAATGGTGAAATTGAATCCATCATGCAAAATCATACATGGGAATTGGTTGATCTCTCTCTAGGGTGTAAACCACTTGGATATAAATAGATATTCAAGAGAAAAATGAAAGTAGGTGATTCAATTTACGAGTATAAAGCGAGACTTGTAGTTAAGGGGTATAAGCAAAAGAAGGGTCTAGATTATTTTGACACATATTCCCATGTAATAAGAATAACATCCATTCGCATGCTAATAGCAATTGCGGTGTTGTATAATTTGGAGATAAATCAAATGGATGTTAAAACAGCTTTCTTAAACAGTAATTTAGATGAAGAGATCTATATGGAACAACCCGAGGAGTTAATGGTTCCAGGCCAAGAGAAAAAAGTCTACAAGCTTGTAAAATCTCTTTATAGGTTAAAACAAGCACCGAAACAATGGCATGAAAAATTTGATCAAGCCATGATTTCGGTATTGGGAATTTAATACAAATAACACACATGAAAGTAAGTTTGTTTGCAACCAAAAACAGAGCAAAAAATTATTTAGTGAAAATAGAGTAACATACACAATGAAAATGAGATGAGATTAAACCGAAAAATTAACTTGGAAATTGCTGGAAATCTGATTATTATTGTTAGTGGCTGTTAGTGGACATATAGTGGCTGTTAGTGGGTTATGATAATGTCTATATACACTATGTTAGTGATCTAGATAGTGGCTATAATGGATGTATATAGTAATCTAGATAGTGGCTATAATGGATGTATATATTATGTAAGGAGATAGGTAGTGGCTCTTAGTGGTGATAGTGGATCTCTTAGTGGTGATAGTGGATCTTAGTGGCACAAATAGTAGCTCTTGTTCTCTCCTATATAAGGAGTGTAGTTTTCTCTTCACAAGATAAGAAGTTTTGAATATAACAGCAATATATTCCTTCTTCCTCATATTTTCTGAGTTCTTCTTCCTCATATTTTCTAAGTTGGTATCAGAGCAACAAAAACACAGCAGCCCTAAAACCGTCATAGCCATGTCGGAAGTCACGTCCAACATTGAGTTCGATGAAGTGCGAGGAAGAATTATTGGCAGACCTCCTCTCCCATCCATTGGCGAAGTATTTGCCGAAGTCAGAAGGGAAGAGAGCCGAAGGAGCGTCATGCTTAAGAAAAAAGGTACTGGTGAGTCAATTGAAATTTCTGCTTTAATTAGCGATGCTGCGGCCAACAAGGCTGCAAATTACCAGCGCAGGTTTGATGATAAGCCACGGGTCTGGTGTGATTTTTGCAACAAGCCTCGCCATACACGCGAAACGTGTTGGAAGATCCATGGCAAACCTGTCAACTGGAAAAGCAGCAAACAAGGAGAGAAGAATCGTGGCTTTCCTACTGCTAATGAAGCCGATTCAGGTCCCTTCAACAAAAAGCAGATTGATCAACTCTTAAAGCTGATAAAATCTAACTCCTCATCCGATACTCTTAGTGTTTTTTTGGCACAAACAGGTAGAAATCCTAAAGCCTTCTCTTGCCTAAACTTCTCTCCGTGGATCATAGATTCCGGTGCTTCCGATCACATGACTAGTTTTTCCCATTTATTTAGTACCTATTTCCCTTGTTCTGGTCATGACAAAATCAGAATAGCCGATGGTAGTTTTTCACCTATTGCAGGAAAAGGATTTATTAAACTAACTGAGAAAATTAATCTCAATGCTGTTCTTCACGTCCCCAACTTAGCCTGTAACCTTTTGTCTGTCAGTAAACTATCTAAGGATTCTAATTGTCGTGTTACATTTTTTGAATCCCATTGTGAATTTCAAGACCAGAACTCGGGGATGATGATTGGGCGTGCTAGGATGCTTGAAGGTCTTTACTACTTTGATGAAGTACCTGTTAGTAGTAAAAAAGCTCAGAGCTTGTGGTGTTCTGTACCAAATTCGGCGATGAATTGAGCCTACACCAAATCACACATCTATCTGAAATTCTCAAGAAGAAGAGAGACACCAAATCACACTTAAATTGAATTCCATTGAAGGCTTCAGAGTTTTTGAAAGAAACCAGAGACAAATTCGATTTTAAATTCGTTCAAATACCATTTTGCCGAAGCCTCCTTCAGAGTCAATTTCGCATTCACTCAGAAAATAGTTTTGATCAACAAAATATACGAAGTGAATCACCACCCGGCATAGATCACGTTTTCTACTTGGACACACCTCAATCAGTATCCGTACCCATCTCAAATTAGGCTCAAAATTGGCCAAAAATCATGGTTCAAAAACCATTTTTCTAACATCTTTATCAACTATAAGTCTAAAAGTTCATCTGATCCAACAAGGAAAGCAAAGATTTGCACACCATAATCAGTTTAAGAGAACTGTAAACCGAGACAATCCATGAACACAGCATCACAAGGTATGTCAATCATATAAACAGATTGTCGGGTGGTGCAAACTCTGAGGAAATCACACAAAGTGAAATCAAAACTTTGAAGTTTCCAGTATGGAGGATCCACTAAATAGTGATAACCATAGAGCATATGCTTACAAAGTTCAGACGAACTAATAAGTAATAGTGACAGAAAGAAGTGCTAAGATAGTAACTTTAAGTTGTCATGAATCTAGGCTATGATACCATATTTGTAACCACAAAGGAGATACAATCACAAAGAAGGGAGGATAACCTATTAAATGAGCTTTTATTACTCTGAACCAGTCTGAAAATACAATACACACCAGAGCTCCTTATATAAGCATAAGGGAGCCCGCAAAGCTCAAAGACTACTACCAACAATAGTCCACACAGTTGGTACAACAAAAACTAATTGTGATTATATAATTTAGGTCTTGTTTGATAGATTTTGACAAGAAAATTTGAATAACCATTTTTTCAAACGGATGTGTACAATAAATGTTGAAAGAGAAACACTAGTTTGAGAGAGAGAGATAGAGAGACTGAATGGCTCTGTATATTGATCTATTCTGTGTTTCAATTACAAAGAGAAATGAGCTCTCTTTATAGAGAGAAGAGAAGCAAATGGAGCACCGAAAGCTAAAGCTAAAGCTACAAACATAATGATGCTACAACAAACATAATGATGTATACTACACTAACTTTTACATCTGGCATATATTAACATTACAACTGGTATATATTAACAGCCCCCCGCAAACTCAAGGAGGGTAAGCATCGACCAAGTTGAGTTTGGAAACAAGATCACGGAAGCGCCCAGGAGGATGAGCCTTGGTGAAAATATCAGCAGGTTGATCGGCGGAAGCAATAGGAAGAAGATGAACAGTACCACGTGTAACATGCTGTCGAATGAAATGACAATCAATCTCAATATGTTTGGTGCGATCATGAAAAACATCATTGTGAGCAATCTAAATGGCACTCTGATTGTCACAATAAAGAGAGGTAGCACTAGAAGAGGAAACACCCATATCAGTGAGGAGCCAGCGAAGCCAGAGAAGTTCCTGAGTAGTATCAGCAAGAGCTCGGTATTCAGCTTCGGTGCTAGAACGGGCAGTAAGGGATTGTTTTTTGCTACGCCAAGTAATAAGAGAATCCCCTAAGAAGAAACATAATCCCGTAGTGGAGTGCTGATTGGGCTGGGGATCCTACGGATCGACGCTCCACTACGGGATTCTGTTTCTTCTTAAGGGATTCTCTTATTACTTGGCGTAGCAAGAAACAATCCCTTACTGCCCGTTCTAGCACCGAAGCTGAATACCGAGCTCTTGCTGATACTACTCAGGAACTTCTCTGGCTTCGCTGGCTCCTCACTGATATGGGTGTTTCCTCTTCTGGTGCTACCTCTCTTTATTGTGACAATCAGAGTGCCATTCAGATTGCTCACAATGATGTTTTTCATGATCGCACCAAACATATTGAGATTGATTGTCATTTCATTCGACAGCATGTTACACGTGGTACTGTTCATCTTCTTCCTATTGCTTCCGCCGATCAACCTGCTGATATTTTCACCAAGGCTCATCCTCCTGGGCGCTTCCGTGATCTTGTTTCCAAACTCAACTTGGTCGATGCTTACCCTCCTTGAGTTTGCGGGGGGCTGTTAATATATACCAGTTGTAATGTTAATATATGCCAGATGTAAAAGTTAGTGTAGTATACATCATTATGTTTGTTGTAGCATCATTATATTTGTAGCTTTAGCTTTAGCTTTCGGTGCTCCATTTGCTTCTATTCTATGTTTCAATTACAAAGAGAAATGAGCTCTCTTTATAGTGCCACTGTGTACGGGACTAAACACCAAAATCGCAAATTGCCAGAAATGTAATAAAGAAGCTCTGATACCATGAAAGAGAAACACTAGTTTGAGAGAGAGAGAGAGAGAGAGACTGAATGGCTCTGTATATTGATCTATTCTGTGTTTCAATTACAAAGAGAAATGAGCTCTCTTTATAGAGAGAAGAGAAGCAAATGGAGCACCGAAAGCTAAAGCTAAAGCTACAAACATAATGATGCTACAACAAACATAATGATGTATACTACACTAACTTTTACATCTGGCATATATTAACATTACAACTGGTATATATTAACAAATGTTACGACATTTTTCAACTTTAAGGGTGTAATTTTCCAAAATTAATAACAATTTGAAAACGAAATTTAAGGGCTAATAAACTTAATTTGAGACTTAAGCTCAAACAAGTTCATAAAGTAATACTTTTTTAGAAATTAAGTCTACATTATCTCGTGGTATATCGAAACTCATCCAATCTCACATGAAAAAATATATATAAATAAAAACAAATAAATATCATGGTATCATTGTCCAGTGGTAAATGAAGCAAGGATAAGGGCAGTTATGTCAGCAGAAATTGGATGCTTTTATTTACACCATTATTTTGGAAGAATTTGGTCAAAACCCCCTCATAATAAAACTTTATTCCATTAAGGACAAGCACAAAAAGTTTTTCTTGAAAAGTCCAACACACACTACTAATACCAAAATATTAAACTTTAAAATAATATAACTTTTGATCTAGACGACGGTTTTTAATAAAATTAGTATTTTTAGAATACTCTCGTCAGGATATATTAAATAAGATCCATGTTGACTATGAAATTCTTAAAAACAAATTAAAAATTAAAAAAAAAAATTTTTACTGTCTAAATTGTTCTAAACAGTAAAAGATTATTCTATTTGACAGTAACATGTTACTCTAGCAATGTTATCCAAGAAAAGAAAAAAAGATATTTTACTTTATCCTTACTCAATTATGCGCTTCCTCCTTAGGAGGTTTATGAGGTAAAGTAAATTAGGCTATCATTTTCACCAAACAAGGGTCTATTTGAGGGATTTTAGCTAAATTTCCCACTATTTCTCATGACACTCCCATTCTATTTTATCTCATTACACCCTCCAATAGCCCATACATCTCTCTCTCTCTCTGATCTAGGAGAAGAATAGCCTAGATTTCTTAAACTAGGGTTTTGAAGGTGGCAACGGTGGCTAGGGTTTCAAAGGTGGTGACAGCAAATGTATTTGTAGTGAAAAAAATTTACAAGAAAATCTAATATCGTTGCTAAAAGTAAATTATTTGTGAGGAAAATTATTTTTTGTCACCAATTAGCAATAAAAATTCTAATTTCGTCACAAATCTATGGGCACAGCTTCACTTATCCCCGCCGTATGAAAACCAAACTTGTGGTGACAAAATTTTATTTATTGTGAAAAAATTTATTGTCACAAAAGAACCTACAATAAGCAAGGAAAATTTTCCTCATGAAAGTCCTAAAATTTTTTGGTGCCCCCTCCAATTTTATGGCGCGAATATAGAGGGAAATGGCGACAAGCTGTTTTCCTCGCCCATTAAAACTACATATTTTTTTAATCTTTATTAGGATATTTGTGGACTAAAATTTCCTCACTAAATACATTTTGACCATGTTTGTTTTGGATTTTCAAATTGATTTTTGAGAGTTCAAAATTGAAAGTTAATTTATATTTAGGGTAAAGTACTAATAGTTCCTAATAGTTAGACTTAATTCCCATCAAGTCCTATTAAAAATAAGTTTTAGTAAAATTGTCGCTAAAAATATTTTTTTGTGACACTTTTTTACATACGTCGCTAAAAATTAAAAATTAGTGACTTTTTTTTGTCATGATTTTTAAAAATTGTCGCTAAAACTTATAATTAGTGACATTTTTTATGACAAATTTTTCTCATAGGACCTATTAGACAATAAGTCTACTTATTAAAATCTATACATAAGTATCCCATTTATTTATCTCTTACTCTGTTCTCAAAATTATTTCCAAAACTATTTCAAATCTATTCCAAATGTATCTCTATTTTCAAAACTATTTCAAATTAAATTTTATCTATTACCAAAACAACATGAATTGAATCAATATATATGTTGAAATATGCGATCCATCATATTTTCAAGTTAATCAAATTTTTTTGGATGAAACTTTATAAGGAAGTTATTTGCAAATTCATATAAAAATTTAATAAAAAGTGATTGACAAAGAAATATGTTATCGCAACATTATTAGATTGTAAAATATCGGACAAGGACAATACCACCCCCTCTCCCTTTAATATTAAATCTAGAATTGAAATATATATATATATATATATATATGTGAAAAATGATATGCAAATTTATTTTTTAGACTTATTTTATAAATGTATAAGTGGTATGATTGGTTGATAATTAGAAAAGATATGAGAAACCTTTACGCTATGTTTGGTTGGGGGGTTTGAAAATGTATTTGGAAAAGCAAAGGGAAAATGTAGGTGAAATACATTTCACATAGTTTCACACACTTTTTTCTTTGTTTTTCTAAATCCCTCAATCAAACACAGCATTATCATCCTAATTAATTGGCAAAAATAAAAATTTCTGTTGGAAAGTGTGTTAAAAAAGGCAACAAGTTTAAATAGTAAAGCCAATTTTAAATAAAATTTAACTTAAAAAAAAATTGAGTAAATTACCAATCAGTGTGTTTGGTTTGAGTTTTCTAGATTAAGTTTTTTGAAAATTGAGTTTTTTTATTTTCTTGTTTTTTTGTTTTTAGTGAATATTTTTAAATTTTTAAATATTTTTTTTACTTTTTTAGATGCACCTTACTTAGATGTATTTAAAAAGTAAAAAATTTGTGAAAAAATATTTTAAAAAATTAATAAATACATAAAAATAAAAAAAAATGTACTGAATTCTTGTATTTTTTTTTTTTTTTTTGTATTTTTGGTATTTAGTGAATTTTAAAAAGATTTTTTTTATAATTTTTTTTATTTTTTAGGTGTATTTATGTTAGGTATGTTTAAAAAGTAAAAAAATTACTTACATTATTAAAAAAATTCAGTAAAAATAAAAAATACAGAAAATAAGAAAATAAAATTTTTTGAAAAGTGTTTTTGAAAAAATAGAACCAAGCAAGTTGAATAGGTTTAGTATCATCAAGGCTCCCTAAGCCTTCGTTTGGAATGTGTATTGACTTTTTAACTTTTTAATTATTGTAGCCTAGGGCCAAAAGTTTTTTGACTTTTGTAAAAAAAAAATAAAATGATTATAATTTAGATGTGATATTTTATCTTATTGAGTTAAAAAATCTATTTTATTTTTTTATGACTAAAATAGTCCCAACTCAACCCAAACCTTCATGCCAAACATAGCCTAAGATGATGTAATTTGTGTAAACAGGGGCTCCCTCCCCGCAAATGATTGTTTTCATTTAGGCCTCGTTTGGGAACCCTCCTTTTTAGCTAAAAAGTCAAAAAGTTACTAAATTAGTCAAAAAGCCAACAATCTATACCAAAAAGTCAAAGATTCTCTTTTCTCTCTACTTTTTGCACATCTTTTCGTAAAAAGCCAAAAAGTCATCCTAAACATACTAATTTTTTTTAGCTCATATTTTAGCCAAATAGCCAAAAAGTTACTAAATTAGCCTGTTCCCAAACGAGGCCTTAGTCTTAAACCTGGTTTGGTAACCAACTAGGCCTAGTTTAGTTGGCACCATGTCTTCCTTAGATTTAGTCTCAAGGAGGTTAGGGTTTCAATTCCCCGAAATTTTCTTCCATAATTGCTAATCTAAAAACTAACGTCTAACATTTGCCGGTTAAAAAAAACTTGGTTTGGTAATTTTCTTTTACCACGTGCTGAAAAAAGAAAAAACGAAAGCAAAAAAAGAAAGTAGAATTAAGTTACCGGAGACGATATCCCTGAAAAAGTCGACGGAGTCCGTCAGCTCCTCTGCAGTCTTGCCCTTCCACTTAACGGCGAGCGACGGGATGGCGCTATCTTCGAGGTACACTCCGATAGCCGTGAACTTGATGAACTTGCCTTGGATTTCCAAACCTCTCTCCCCTGTGCACATTAGCCAAAACCAACAATCAGATAAGAGAGATCGAATCGAAGGGTGGTGCGCAGTTTAAGAAAGAAAGAAAGAAAGAACGAACCTGCGCCGCCGAGGAAGAAGGGCTTGGACGTGCCCGGAGGTTTCACAGTCGGAGGGAAAACGTGGCTCTCGATCTGGACTTGGGTGACGGACGGTGACTGTGACGGAGACATTGCTCTTTCTTTCTCTCTCAGCACCTCTTGCTTGTTCTTGGCGAGACGACAGACAGCGTGATCAATGCCGTTTTGTATGGTTTTATTGAAGAAGTGAACCAAAGTTTAATTAATTAATCAAAGGTGTGGTAGCTGGGTTCTATATTGATAGAAAAAATTAAAATTTAAAATACAAGGTTCGGTAGCCAAGGCCACGTGTGGATAGGTGGCCGTGGCATGACTCTAGCCAATCACCTACCCTGACCACACTGAAGGGTAGTTGAGGAGCAATTAGATAAAGTGTGATACTATATTAATTAGTATATTAAGTGGTGGTTTAAGATGATATAAATAAGTGTATTTTTTAATTTTTTTATGAAATATAGGTTGAGTATGAGTTGGATTTAAAGTGATATGTTAGAGAGGTGATATGATTTAAATAAGATGATATAATTTAAATAAGATAGTGATTTTTTTACTTTTTGGCTTTTTTAGATCATGCCAAACAAGGTTTAATTAGTGTACTAATGACATTATTATTGATCACACTCATTATAAAAATTACAAATATCAAAATATCTTAAATTATGTTATATTATTAATTGATACACTAATTAATATACTAATCGGTACATATAGCATTAGTGTTAAAGAAAACTACTATGTCTAATGGGGGCAGTAGAAATAACTTATAAAATGGGTGCTTCCCTTGATCTGTGCGGGAGAGTGGAAAGATTTTTTCTGTAACAAAAATAAAATTAAATTAAATTAACTTACAAATTAGTGAGGAAAGATTACAAATAATAGCATCCGTGAAGATTAAAAATTTTATTACTAAATGAGATTTTGATGTTAAATGACCTATATATCCTTGCACCCAAAACGATATATACCCTCTTCTTCTCCTTCCCAACCCAATCAGACTTACCACCATAGCTCACTCTCTGCTCTACTCTGTATCCATCTCTCTCGCTTTCCAGCATAAAAAAGGAAGAAATGATAAACAAAGGAGAAAGAATGAAGAAATGATGCGATAAAGCCAGAGGAATGCACGAGAGAATGAGAGAGATGCGAAGTAGAACAGAGAGTAAGCTATGGTAGTAAGTTTGGCTGGTTAGGAAGCGGCATAAGAGGGAAAAAAAGCTTGCTTGTTTTCATTTTTCAGAAAATACTTTTCAAGAAATTCTACGTTCTTTTTTTTTCATGTTTTTTTTGTTTTTACTAAATTTTTTTAATATTTTAAGCAATTTTTTTACTTTTTAGAGACACCTAACATAAATACACCTAAAAAGTAAAAAAAAAGTAAAAAAATTGTAAAAAAAAAATCTTTTAAAAATTCACTAAATACCAAAAATACAAAAAAATACAAGAATTCAATATATTTTTTGTATTTTTATGTATTTATTAATTTTTTAAACTATTTTTTCACAAATTTTTTACTTTTTAGATACATCTAACTAAGGTGCATCTAAAAAAGTAAAAAAAATGTTTAAAATTTAAAAAATATTAACTAAAAATAAAAGAATACGAAAACTAAAAAATTCAATTTTTAAAAAATTTAATCTAAAAAATTTAAACCAAACACACTGAATGTTGTTTTGGGTGCAAGCGTATATGGGTCATTTAACATCAGAATCCCATGAGTTGGTAGAAAAATTTCCCCTCTCCACCATTGCTATCTTTTTCCACTGATTTGAAAGTTATTTCTACTGTCCCCACGGGACAGTAATTCCCCTATTTTAAATTTACCAAAAATAAGGATACAAGTAATTATATTAATAAATTTCAAATAATTTGATGAAAATTACAATACTTTTGAAATTAAGAGTCAACTATATATATATTTTTTTTTTGTTAAAAGACAATTATTGGTGAACAATGGAACAATTTTTGGTATGGGTGTACACATATCTGGTTTTAGATTAAATTAGGAACCAAACAGTAAGAATTAATTTCAGAAAAATTAGAATACTAACCAAATCGTTAAACTATGAAACTGAATCAGAACCAAATCATAAAAACCGGTTTGATTTGTTTCAATTTTACGGTTAGAAATTTTATATAATCATAAATATGATATATATTTTATGTTAGTAAACAAATTAATGATAATTAATTTGGTTAAGTTCGTTAAAGTTTATCAATTTCACAATGAAAATTAGTGTTCAAATCTTATAATAAACTTTTTATATTTTGTTTTTATATATAAAAATATAAGAAAATAATAAACAAATATATTACGGTTCGGTTCGGAACCATAAGCAAAGCCTTGGAACCGAAAATTAGACCAATTTGAACAATTTCACTATTTTCAGAACCAAAACCAGATTCAAAACTAATAAAAACATGACCAAATTGACAATTTAGACCGAATTGGATTAATTTACCGATTCTACCGATTTTTTTTTGTACGCTCCTAATTTTTGGGCACCATATATTTGTGCAGTGGTGCCTTGTTCAAACACAATTCATTTATGGATAAATTATAAACACATCTCCTAAGATTTGATTAAAAATCTCCTATGGTTCTGAAAATTATATTCCATCCCCTGAAATTTCTAATTTCATAACAAATCACTCATTTTATTAATTAATCATAAAGTCAATTAACAGTTCTTAATGACATTAGAAATATGTTTCAATTAATAATTTAAGTAATTTTATTATTGTATAGGAAAATTATTATGAATTTCATTTTTTTGGTTAATTCAGTTAAATAAAAAATTCTAATAAGGAGATATTTATAATTTTTTAAATTACAAAGAATAATATGTATTTTAAGCAAATCTCAAAAGATGTATTCATTATTTACCTTAGATTTGTATATGATGAGCTATCACATTTAGGCATTTCATAAGTTTATATAATTATTTAAATATTACTTAATGAGAGTGGTAAAGCTTTATGAGCAGTAGTTTGTTTAAAAAATTATAAAAAGATACCAATCTATATTATGTAGCAAAATTTCAGTGCTTTTTTGTAAAAAATTATTTAATATGATTTTGTGTGTGTCAATTTCCGACCACACTGCCAACTCAGTATTCAGCTGGAGAGTACTGGCAGAATAGATGACACATGGCTGACCTGCAACAGAAAGAAGAGTCTCCGACAGTGGTTCATCCAGCCGGAGGCACTCCGACGATCAAGTCAGTATATCTCTCAAAGATAATCAATAGTGCTTAACTCACTAGACAGAGCATAAAAAGCATACCTTAGACCCATGGGGGTGCCTCCCTTTTATAGCCAACACAATCCTAGTCCCAAATAGAAGCCTAGCTTTAATAGACTTAGGATTACTGCTAATCTTGGACTCCCAGTAGGATTAGGATAAACTCTCTAAGAGTCTCATCTTTACCCAAACTGTAGTCTTTTCCCATTCTAGGACTCTTGTCCCTCATCCGCTTATCTCGGAATCCGGTATCCTCGCAGATAACCTCGGCCTAGCCGAGATGATCTCGGCGTCATGACCAGGACACGTGGCACCTCGGCTGACACTTCGGTGTCACCTCGGCCACGTGTTGTCGTTCAAAAATTATGTCCCCACAACTGCCCCCTAGGTTCTATTACCTCGGCATCCTGAGGTGATGGAACCTATATCATTTATTCCACTTAACACGTCGGCTAAGCTCGCTTCATCATCTATTGCCGAAGTCAGAACTCATCAGCTCAATATAAGCAAGACATATAGTCTGCTTTCATCAATGCCTTAGAACCAACGACCAAGTTTGTTCAAGTTTCTCAGCCGAAACCGTCCTTCTTTTCAACCGTCTCGGGGTGACACACCTCGGTTATACAAACTGATGATTTACCTCGGCAAGTACCCAAGTACCTTTTCTTGGCATAACCTTGGTTTCACCTTGTAAATTTTTTCATAAAATTTCAACAAGGGTTTAACATCGGCTTAACTTTAACTTGTAAATTGTCCACAAATTTCAATAAGTGTTAAGCAATGATTTCGGTTTAAATTCAACTTGTAAATTGTCCACAAATTTCAACAAGTGTTAAACAATGATTTCGGTTTAACTTCAACTTGTAAACTTTTCTCAAGTTTCAACAAGTGTTAAACAATGATTTCGGTTTAACTTCAACTTGTAAATTGTCCACAAATTTCAACAAGTGTTAAACATCATCTCGGTAAGCTCTTCTCTTCTCGGACTTAATCATCTTAGGCCGAGATCTTGTCTTCTGGGATCTGGGATTTGGGATCCGAGATCTGGAATTCGGGATCTGCTTACTTGGGCTGAGCTCTTGTCTTCTCATATCCAGTGTTATCTCGGCTTCGCTACGGCGAACCATTTCTCTTCTCTGGTTTGGACGCCTTTGTCCCCAGCATGTCCTCATCGGCTCTGGCATACTTTTCTATCCTGGCCATCAGCTCCTCCATGCTTTTCGGCAATGTCTTTACCAGTGATTTTCGAAGCAAGCAATCATCCTTCAAGCCGCTTTTAAACGATACGACCGCCACCTCTTGGTTGCATCCTGGTATTCGGTTGAATACCTCATAATACCTTTTGGCATAGGCCCTAAGGCTTTCATCCTCGCCAATCTTCAGGGCCATAAGGGCGTCCACCCTCAATGGCTGTAGCTTGTTTGTCATGAACCTGGCCACAAACATCTCGGCCAGGCCTTCCCAGGTTTTCACAATTCCTTTCGGCAACTTGTGAAACCAATCCGATGCAATTTCTCCGAAGGATGAGGGGAACACCTTGCAGAGTAACGGCTCGTTCTCGGTGTACAATGCCATCGAGTTCAGGTACAAGCCGACGTGAAAGTTCGGGTCTGACTTACCGTCGTATATCTGGAACCTTGGCATACTGAACCTTTTCGAGGCCTCAAATTGGTCCAATTCTATCGAGAACGGTGTCCTCGGCTTGACAGGTGAGGTCACCTCGGCATCTTGTTGCTTTCTCTGGAGGTAATCCTTCAGATCCTCCGTGGTTCGTCCAGGAGCTCGGCTATCTCCGGATTTCAGCCTCTTTGGTGCACTACTTCCTGTGTCATTGCGAGTCGTTTTGGACCTCCCTCCATTGGTCGCGTCGAAACAGAGTTCCTTCCCCTGAACATGCCGATGTTCTTTGGAGTCAGCTTCCTTGGTGCGATGTGTCCTCTGTGAATGTCCCCTTCTGGATTCTCCTCGTCCGACCTCCCTTGAAGGCCGGTGAGAATGTTCCTTGGTCCTCTCGTGTTGAGGAGTCGTAGGAGTTGTCTTCTGTCCCCCTGCCTGGGCATCTTTCTTGGCTGCTGGAGTCGGCGTATCTTGTGACGGGAACGGTGGCTGCATGACGTTGTTCAGTATCATGAAATTGACAACCATTTGCAAGTCCGCCAATTTGTTCGCCATTCCCTTTATCTCGTCGTCCCTTCGTAAGCATCTTTCTTTCCATACCTGGAGGTCGTCCTCGTTATAATACTCGCTTCGGTCTGATTTGTTCGGCACGTTACCCTCCTGGCTGACGTCCTCTTCTCCGTGATTCTTATCACGAGTTTCTTCATTGTAGTTGTCTTCTTCGACGCCAAGGTCAATATGTTTCCTACTCTCAGTAGGGGTGTCGTCCCCAACCTTCTCTTTCTGTCCGTCGTTGGCCATCTATTCTCCTTTCGTTCCCACAGATGGCGCCAAATTGTGTGTGTCAATTTCCGACCACACTGCCAACTCAGTATTCAGCTGGAGAGTACTGGCAGAATAGATGACACCTGGCTGACCTGCAACAGAAAGAAGAGTCTCCGACGGTGTCCACCCGGGAGCACTCCGACGATCAAGTCAGTATATCTCTCAAAAATAATCAATAGTGCTTAACTCACTAGACAGAGCATAAAAAGCATACCTTAGACCCATGGGGGTGCCTCCCTTTTATAGCTAACACAATCCTAGTCCCAAATAGAAGCCTAGATCTAATGGACTTAGGATTACTGCTAATCTTGGACTCTCAGTAGGATTAGGATAAACTCTCTAAGAGTCTCATCTTTACCCAAACTGTAGTCTTCTCCCATTCTAGGACTCTTGTCCCTCATCCGCTTATCTCGGAATCCGGTATCCTCGCAGATAACCTCGGCCTAGCCGAGATGATCTCGGCGTCATGACCAGGACACGTGGTACCTCGGCTGACACTTCGGTGTCACCTCGGCCACGTGTTGTCATTCAAAAATTATGTCTCTACAGATTTTATGACAAAATATATTCTTGGTTTATTATGAAAATTTTGAACATATGATTTAACGAAGGTTTTTAACATAAAGGATGAATATTTAAGAGGCCTCAATTGAGTTTGTGGAATTCGAGAGTCTTTCTAGGAATAGCACTTGTATATGATTAGGTTTTTCTAAAGTTTTTAAATAAAACGAATAGATTCAGGAATATTATTGTAAGAGTGCGAAAATATGTTTGAAGATACAAATTTTTACAATTTTTAATTATTTTAAATTTTGGATAAATTACACTAACCTCTTGAGATTTATTGAAATTACAGAGACTTCCCCTCACGTTTTTGAAATGACATTAATCGCTCCTTTCCGCACTCCCCTAGATCCATACTTTTAAAAATATCACTAACAAATAAAAAAAATAAAATCTCACATCTCATTATAATAATAGAGATGGGTTGTACATCTAATTTTATTTATAATTTTTTATGACCGATGATACTATATAGAATTATTATACTCAATTCGCAATTTTGCATACTTTTTGAGAGGGCAATAAGGCTGCTCACTGTCTTGCTAAACTAGTGAGTGAGACATCGGGACTTCGAGTATGGATGGAGTCTGTTCCCCATCCCTTTTGGCCTTAATTGCTACAGGGGCATGTGGTGTTGATTAAGAGATCTTAGCTCTATTTTCGCCTCTTCGTGTTTGATCTTTGGCTATTGCTTATTATATAAAATTCAGCATTTTCCCACCTAAAATATATATTAGTTTTCTTAAACCTCTTCTTGCGCACATTATGAATGATTATTTTGCGGTCTTATAGTATTGTTCCATGCCATTTATCACTTAATATTTGTCAAGTTAATCTCTAAAATCCCAATAAAAAGTATTGAGTTTTACTATTTTAAGCAGTGAATATAAAGTTGAAACACTCACCTAGAATTGTCCCAAAGAGCAAAAAATAATTTTTCGCACCTGACCCTATGCCTAACAAAGTATAAAATTCATATAAAAATTTCTCAAAGCAGGAAATCTTATATAATTTATGATTCATATTATTTCCAGTTCACATAGTAGACTAGACCGTACTGTTTGGGCCCATTATAATTTTTTATTGGGATGAAGTACTCGACGAATTCTACACATTGAACGATTCGAATCAGCAAAACAAGACTCATGATTGGTCCCCACATGCCAAGAACACACTTTAGTCCGATCTCAATCGGGGGAGAGAAGCCTAACCCAATAATTCAATGGTAAGAAGTGCGTTATAATAATTAATTGATAAGAAAGTAGAGTCCTCTATTGTTAAGCACGTTTGAAGGATTTTGATTCCCTCTATTTCACATATGTAATGAAAATTTTTTATTACATATCCAATGGTTATGAAATAGGAATGTAAATTCATAGTTAATTTAAATTAGCAAAATCATTACACTCACCATTGAATGATGGAATGGAACATCTCCACTACAAATATAAAATGGAGAGGATCACTATCCAATTTTGAGCCTAAGTGACTCAGGGTAGTTTACACAATAACTATGGTTAATTACACTTTTAACACATAATTTAACATATAATTTGACATAAATTTTATTTTGATCTCTATTATTTTAAATTAAACAATTTGATTTATACATTTTAAATCTAGTTTCAAATTAGCCCTTTTATTCAATTTGAAGGTTAAAATTAACAAATTTGAAATACTTATCAATCTCTTATGATGTACACCAAAAGAATTAACAAAAATATAGACAAACAAACCAAAATGAACCTTAACTTAAAAGTGAAAAAATAAAATTATTTAAATTGAAATAATTGGTACATAATAAAATTTGAATCAAACTATGAGTGAAAAGTGTAATTTATCCCGATAATTATTATCCACAAACATCACTAAACCACATAGGTAAGGCGTTATAACAAGGGTGTTTGGGAAGGGAAAAAGTAGCCGGGTTTAGGCTATTTTCACAAAAAATCCCAAAAGCCTCACTGTTCACAGGTTTACAAAAAAAAAAAAAAAATAGGCTGCTGCCGGGACAGTGTAGGCACAGCCGACACTGCCACAGCCGGCCATTGTCCACATCAAGGGCCAAATTACCATTTTGTCCCTTTATATCAATTTAAAAAATAAAAAATTAGGGATAAATTTATCATTTTAATTTCAAACATTATTTCAACACATTTTTCAATACAACAACTCAAATAAAATCCATCTCATCTTCCCAAACACAAAAACTAAAATAGCTACTAAAATAGCTAAAAAGCCAAATAGCCTACTAAAATAATCACTTCCCAAACGAGGCCAACAATGGCCTTATAACAATTATGACTTATTCAACCAGAAAAAAACAAAAAGCCTTATAACAGTTGTTATTGACATGAAAATTTGCATTCTTTCTTTTTTTCTTTTCCATAATTGGGTTAACAAAGAGAACCAATAGAAACAGTCCTTCACATTAATTAATTTGACAAGTCACCCATTGTTTTTCAGAATTGTCACTTAAAGTGCATTACTATGGTCTCCATCATCTCTATCATCAACACAAATACCATTCCAAACTTCCCCATCATAGATACCACCTTAGAATTATCATTCAAGCAAACAAGCTTCAAAATCATCAAATCCAATTGCAATGGCTAGGAATGCAGCTACAAACAAAATATAAGTAAATACCAGTCATTCTTTTCCAAAAGCTGGCATACGAGAGAGAGACAGAGAGAGAGAGAGAGAGAGAGGTACCAAATTGTTCACACTACAGCAACACAGAAAAATTTCAATCAAACATCACATTGGCTAGAGAAAAACTGCTCAACATAGGCCAAATAACCAGCCATCATGGTTACTTTGATACAGGTTTTTATACACCGCTTCAGACGCTCAGGTTGAAAAATAAATGCAACCATATAAGATGGGGAAAAAACTTCAGTCATTGCCTAAGGCTGCATTTTCACTCTGTTAACCCAGTACCTGAGTTTTCCAAGTCAATATCTCCCATACCCGTATCTTCCTCCTCTTCACTGTCTTCATCGCCACTGACCTCTTCATTTTCACGACCCAGCTTAGCCATCTGTTCAGCAAGTTGTTTATCTTCCCGTTCACTCACCTGAATCAATGTACCATCACCCAATGAGATACACAATCACAGAGAGAGAGAGAGAGAGAGAGAGAGAGGATTTCTGTGCAAAGGATAAAATTTTTTGGGGACCTGGTTTAGATTGACTGGACTCGAGAGGAAACAAATAGCAAACAAGATTAATATTGAATAAAATGGAATTGATTCTTACTGCTCTGGCTGCCTCCTTTACAATAAGTTTTCCCTTGTGACGTGCTATTTCTTCAGAGCAAGCGGCTATTGCTTTATTAAGAATTGTTATGCCTTGTTCCTGCCGACCAAATAAAATAACACCACCTCATTACAGTTTCATATAAACCTAGGAGGTCATTGGCCAAGGATAATCTGAAGTGTCACTGAATCATAGTGGAAGCACTTTCAAGAATGCATGCAACAAGATTAATTTCAAAAGTAATGAGAAACAGAAATAAGTGGATGAAACTGGTCATTCTAATGGGTACATATTATCCAGGAGGTGTCTTTCCAGGTCGCTAATTTAGAATGAGTCATGAACATATACATGCATGAACAAGGACGGACCAAAATTGCCAAACAAACACATCCACACAGGCATTTGTCACAGAAAACAGAATCTGGAAGCAGAATATTTGTTCTTACATAGCAGCAAGGCTATGTATAAGCTGAGTAGATAGGACATAGGAGGAATAGGGAATCATCGGATCATTTATTCTTGCATTGTCCCGAAGCTTCGTATTTATGGCATCAGCTATTTTGTTTTATTGATACACATTGGGTGGCTCCAGGTACTTGTGCTGGTATGCTTTTAATTGATTTCCGGGGTTTTGGCAGCAACAAGAAAGCAAAAACACTGTGGCATTGTGTTGTCTTTGCGATCTTTCGGGTTGTTTAGTTGGAAAGGAATGCAAGGATCATTGAGGATAAAATTGCAGATTTGGATTCAATTTGGGAGAGTGTGTCATTTGGCTTTGTTTTGCGCTCACATGTCTCATCTGTTTAAAGGGTTCTGCTTTTCTTTTTTTTAATATCTAAAGATTAGAAAGCTGTTTGTGAATCTTGATTTCTTTTCTTTGATATGTTTTATCGTGGTTTTTCACACTGTATAAGAGGACATCTTGTCCTCTCTTTGTACCTCTTTTTTTTTCATTTTAATGAAGCATCTTTTTGTTGCTGATAAAAAATAATGCGAGCCCTATAGGAACGATGACAATATATTGAGCAGCCACCTATCTGAAGGATTTAGATGGAGAAACATTTGTTAATTAATGGTAATTTTTTCCTAACAAAAAGTAGTTGAGATTTCTCCAAAAGCACATTAAAATAAAATCAAAAAGAAAAAATAGTGCTATTTTCCTATATACAAAAATCGGCAGCTGGGGCAGGGCTTGTGTTTTTCTTACTAACAGGGCTAACCAGTAGAGATTAAAAAATTCATGATTCATGATTGCAAAATCAGACTTCAATTTTGTGAAAATAATATGCATCGAATAAGAAATTAGCTCATCAAAACTGTCAACAATTGCCTCCTATGCCAGGTCTGGTAAAATAAGTCTTTACATTTTAGTCAGACATCAATCACATAATAAATCACTAAAGACTCTTAAAAGGAAATTCCACTCACATTGCCCCCAAAAAAAGAGACGAGGGATGTATACAAGGTAAAAAATGAAATTTCATGAGGAATTTTTGTTACCTTGTCAAGCGTCTGAGTATTAAGAACATATGATGGAGGAGCTACCAATTTAATTTTCACTGGGCAATCTTTATTGCCAGCCGCTTCAGCTTTCCGCATGGCTTCCTGCGAAGGCAGATATAGAAACAAGTTGAAAACAAGTCTGGAATAAACTAAACCTTCCACAATACGATCATATGATTCTTTGAAGAATGAACTGATCAGAGAAAAGATGATAGAGGCAAAGGAGAAAGGCAAGACCTTAATGTGAAGAACACCATCAAACTCGAAACATTTCATCTCAATATCAGCCCGAATTTTCAATGGTTGTGGAGTCATTCTTCTCCTAATATTTTTTACTAAAGCATCTTTAACTTCATCTGATATAGCAGGAACCACTTTAGTCACCTATGGAACGAGGACATAGTAAGTAGCCTTGTTGCCAACAGGGAGAATTTGGCTCTAGATACCTTAAGGCAATGCTTGGATCATAGATTCAGGTAGGGATTTGGAAAGTAAAATGCAAGGGAAATGGAGAAAAGATTAAACTTATAAATCATTCACATGTCACTCACCTTTTCCTTTCCCTTTCCAAATCCCTACCCAAATCCATGATCCAAACACGTAAGTAAACAAAGATTACCTCCTGTCCATCAGGGCCAATTTCTTTAACTTCACGGGTGAGGGAATTAAGGACTGAATCAGGATCATTAACGATTAACTTGAATGCCTGCACCAGGGGTAAGGATATAATAAGTAGAGGTAGCTTATCGCTAGTTGAGGAGATAATGACACTGTCAAAAAGCATGAGACAATCTTACCTCAAAAGCATGACCATATTTCCGGTACAAAGGCCAGCCAACATGAATATACAGATCCTGTCAAAGATAATATGCTTTTAAATGTGGCCACATGTGTGGAGAGAAAAGATAAAAAAATAATCATCACAGCACTACGGTCAGTACGTATTATGGTTGAGCATAACAATTTTATTTATTTATTATTTTGATAGGTGGTTTAGCATACAATATTTTAAAAGGAATTTGACCAGAAGAAAGATTTATCTGAAATAACTGTTTGGTTAAAGAAAGAAAAGAACCTAAGACATGAGAAAATATCCCTGTTTTTGAGAGAAAGGTGAATAGAATTTCCCTCAAAAATCTAAAGCTTTAAGCAAATACAAGTGTACAGAAAGTAGGAAGGAAACATAAAAAATAAAGGGAACATTACTCACTAGAACTTGTCAACTCAGTCACATGAAAGGCATTAGTTGCAACTAGGTTAACATTATATCAGCTCCAATAAAAAAATAAAAAGCCTATTATGAACCAGCCCCAAAGAAATTATTACCACCACACTAGCACCAGCCTCCAACATTATCAAAATTATGCCAAATTAACAGCCACAAACAGCTACATAAGAGTAAGGATGGGGCAAGATTTCAGATGAACAGATCCACTCCTATTGTGACAGGGATTAGGCATCTAAATGTCAGTCAGGCAAGGATGGGTAATATACACAGCCTGACATGTGTTCACAACAGAGATAGGTATAAGCCAACCCGATTCTGAACTGTCCCAAATACATATTCTACATGCTATTCAACATGACTTGTAAGGTTTAAAAGTGGATATACATGTTTGTTGACAATCAAAACTTCAGAGCACAACAAAATAAAACCGCATCACATTGGAGGTGAGAAGATATATCTAAAAAAAGTATGCCCCACGTCAATTTTGAGGAATCTTTTTTTATTTATTTTTTAAAGTGAGGCCTTGATGGCCCCATAAAAGGCCTCCCATTCAGTAAATTTAAGTCAGGTATAAACTCCGCAGCCAAATTGGAGCTCATTGCATCAAATTATTACTCGTCATCCTAATTAAACATATTTACTAAATTAATATTAAATCAATATGGATGAAGATTTCTACCCAAACTTTGCCACACATTAATGGCGCAAAGGACAAAACCTGCCCGGCCCAGCCCCACACTGTCACCCCATCTTAGGGGAAGGGAGCAGCTCAGCAAGATCATATTCCCTGGTGCAGGGTTGAAAGAGAAGCACCAACTTAACCAGGAAGTTCCCATTCCTATAGCTACCCCACAAATAGCATCTTATTTCATCAAGATTACCAGCTGTCAACTTGTATAGCAGCACTTCCCAAATTCACACATTCCAGAAGATGAAACCAATGTATTTCATACATTCACAGAATCAAAATCTTATCAATCATCGACTAATGACTACTTATTCCCAAAAAAAAAAAAAAAAAAAAAAAAAAAAAGAGATGCTATGATTTCACTTTGCAGTATGCATGTCCACAGAGAGAAGCCAATGGCACCTGCAACTATTACATTGCCTCAAAACTTCTGTACTTGTCAAACAATATGATGTAGGACAACTTTAAGAAACTACAAGTATTGATGCCTAAGAGTGGATTTTGTGGTGGAGTTTTCCATGGAAAGTTTCTAGAATTAGGGTTCTATAAGGTAGAAAAAGGCTTCTACGAATTCTAGATGGAAAAGATGAGTTTTTTTGGCTTGATTTTCAAAACTTGTAGGTTGCAGGATTTATGGAATATGCCACTGAAATTCACCAAATTGGGGTTACTTTAAAGTTGTGGTTGTGGGTATTAAACCATGAATAGTAGTTTTGTACGAGTAGTAGAAGAAGGATAAGAACGTAGAATTCCGACCTAGAACTCCCTACAGAATTACCTTCCAAGGAAAGATTGTACAAAAACATAAAGCTACAAAAGTTTCACACAAATTCTCTAAAACTCAACTATATAAAATAGAAAATTTTGTTGGGTTTTCCTGATTCTAATATGGCTATGATTCCAAAATTGGGAAATTAAAATGTTTTTGACCAGCTATAATATTCTAAACTCAATACAGATTTCATGAAGACTCAATGACATTATTTGACCTCTAATATGACTCATAGCAGACCCCTACATATGCAAAGAAAATTGCAAAATTATCAAAATATCTCTAACTACTAAAATTAAAATCTAATAAAAAAACTACTAAACACATCGAACAACAGTTTAACATATGAAAAATATTAAAATAAGACTCTAATTAACCCTAAACATGGTTATACAAATCCCTAGGTACACTACATGTAAAATAATTTCTACTATAAATTTCGTTAGCATAGATAATGATATACCAAGTACTAAAGTAAGAATAAAAGTATTCTTGAAATTATTTTTGCATAGAAGCTTCAAGACACCATTGGACAGAAATTGGGCACTAGACCCATATTTTTTCTATGACAAAGAAAATTGTTCATAACAGAAAATAGAGTTAATATGAGCCAGATAAATTCCACTCAACAAAATAACCCCTGTAAATCAGTGCCAATTGTCTAGGAGACAAATGTACTATAAACCAAATAACTCAAACTCAATCTTGAAGATCCAAGTAATCATAAAAACAGCATTACCCCTTCATTCCCCAAACCATCGACATTAACAATCTACTTATCTACACAGAAAACACAACCTGGAAATATTTTTCTTTGCTCTTTAAGAAGTACTTTGACCAACATTTACGTCTTCCCATAGTATTCCACTAGGAATAACATGTGTACCTAGGCTGGAATTTGAGTTCAACAGTGTGTTTAGGAAAGAAAGGGGAAAAGAAATTTTGTTGTTGATTTTCAAACAAAAAAAAAAGAAAGGGGAAAAGAAAGAACTTCAAGAGGACATAAAAAAATTGGAGTGGTAAGTGTAACTCCTCATCTTGTTTGAGAAATAGGAGGTGGTAAAGGTAAGGAGAGGAATCTTTTGCATGCTAGTAGAAAGTGTGAAACAGGAAATAATTGTTATAAAAGAGAAAGGATAAAACCATCTTCACTCCTCTTTCCTTTATCTCAATTCCGCGAATCTCCATTTCTTCAACCTATGGAAAGAGAGCAGAGTGGGCTTCAAGTGATGAGGAACCTCTCCCTCTCACTCCAAATCACATCCATCTTTTTACTCCAGACAGAATATAGCACCATCTCCTGCCCTTTTCATTCATTTCTATCTAGGTTACCCAAACCAAATGCACTATAAATGCATAAATGAATTTTAACATCTCATTTTAAATGAAAAAGAGTGAAGGACGGTTTTTCCAAGTCAGTAGACAGAATTTATTTCTCAGGTCCTGACTAAAGGATCTCAATTCTCACTCCCTATTTAGGAAAATTTTATTTGCAAATACTGGCTCTAGCACATACATATGCCTGATCAAAAGTTTAGTTTCTTTCTTTATTATTTTTTATAAGTAAAAATATCATTAATATCCAAAGTTTAGTTTCATTAAGAGATTGGTAAGGCCTCATGCTAAGCTAAGTTACACGGACGCGGGTACGGGTGTCGGGTGCGGGTGCGTATCTAAGGGTCGGACATTTCAAAATTAAAAATTAAGGATACGTGGATATGTATCCAAATTTGGATACGGGTACGGGGATACGTTAAATAGTTTTAAAAAATATATATATTTTTATTATAACGCAAACACAGGACACGATAATTTCTAAAAAATGAGAATACTGATACAGCTGGGTACACGTCAAATTTTTTAATTTTTTTATAAATATTTTTATTTTAATATACATTAATTATTTTATTTATTTATTATATTTTTTAAATAATATGTTCTAATTAATTTTTTTATTTTATTTTACACACATATATTTATTTTTTTTATTAACATATATAAGTATATATTATCTTATAAATATATTATATGTTTTATAATAATTATTATATAATATATAATGATAATAGTTATTATTATAGTTATTATAATAATAGTTATTATTATTTATTATTCAGTTGCTTTACTATTACTATTATTATATATAAACTATTATTATTATGTATAGATAGATACGAAGGAATCAAGAGACAGGACAGAGGAACGACAGAGAGAGGGAGAGAAAAGGGTAACATAGATCGCGATCGCGATCGCGAGGGATAGGGACTGACAGAGCTTCGATCGCGAGGGATAGGGAGAAGGCGAGAGAGAGAGAGGCTTTTCGAAATCGTCTGGGGTGGTCGGCTGTTCGATCGACTGACGGAGCTTCAATCTTCGACTGGATCGACCGATGGAGCTTCGACTGCATCATTCGACCAGGTTATCTCTTATCTCTTGCTCTCACCTCTTTCATTTCTGTTACTGTGAGCTGTGTCCGATAGAGAGTAGACGAATCCGACACAGATCCCACACCCGCACCCGTGTCGTGTCGTGTCGACACGGGTACTTCGCCCCAAAGTGGCGAGTCCATGTAACACAGATGCTAAGTCAACAGCTAAAAGAGTTTTTCACCCAAAAAATTGATGCTTTCATTACAAATTTCAGTCATTTCTTTACAATTTGCTAAGAATATCTCAAACCAAAACTTAAACATTACATCCCAAAATTCCAAACATTCAAAGAAATCATGACACCAATTGTAAAAGTATGGTTTTAAAATGCCAAAACTAAACAACTTGAGGCCTAGTACCTAAATCGTCAGAAACCGCCAGTTCTAAAATTTGAGAACCCTTAACCCTAATCATGACCACTAAAATGTTTCGTACAACATGACCTCCTCAAGCCAGAAAATCCTACCATAAACCCTAGACACTATTCCACAAAGACTAATTACTCTAATCCAAATATAAAAAACCTTACACGCGTCCAACAACTAAGATAAGGATACTTAGGATTACGAGCATCTCCAATACTTCACCAAATCCCTTCATCAAACTAGTATCAAATCAAGTTTTCACCAAATATTTCATCAAATCACCATAAATCAAATCTTTCGCTAAATTTTTCTTAAATTGGATGAAATTGATCAAACCTGTATCAAATCAAGTTTTCACCAAATATTTCATCAAATCAACTATAAATCAAATCTTTCACTAAATTTTTCTTAAATTGGAAGAAGTTGTTAAAAGATGAAGGATTGGAGATGGGTTTTTTTTTATTATTTATTATTATTTTAAATACGATGAAAATTTTAATTATCATCATTTGAGTTAGCTATATCAAATCAAGATTTCGGTCTAAATTCTTAAACAAATTTGATGAAAAGAAAAAACGGAAACGATGTTAGAGATGGTACCTCGAGATCGAGATTCATAGTCTCGGCGACATGACGCATAATGGAGTGAACGAGCTTACTCTTGTTATACCTCTCCTCACAACCCTGAATATCCTCCTCGGAGACCCTCCTCTTGCTGAGATCTATGTAACCCTTTTCTTTATCAACACGAAGGACCATAACAGGCTCGATGCGGCCGACCTTGATGAGGCTACTGACACTTCGAATTCGGCGGCGAGAGAGCTCGGAGAATAGAATCATGCCCTCGATGTTGTTGTACTCCAGAAGAGAAACGTAGGCTCCCATGTCTGCGATGTTCTTCACCTGAATCATCACCGCCATGTCCACCTCTGGGTACTTGGCTTCGTACATACGACACTCTAAATTGGGCGTGTTCGTCGCCATGGTTGAGGGGATTGGAGTTCTAGGGTTTTGAGGGGACTGGGGTTCTAGAGTGTAGAGAGAGAGAGAGAGAGAGAGAGAGAGAGAGTGAGTGGTGACTTTAGAGTGAGAAACTGGCGGCGGCTCACCTCTTAACGATAAAAAGAGAGAGAGAGAAATGGTCAGCTGAGGTTCTCTTCCGACCGTAGCTGTAAGAAGATAGTAGTTATTTAATACGACGTCGTTGGGTTTATGAGCCAGTTGACAAAAGAAATAATAGAAGAATTTTAATCGTCGACACCAGGATTCGAACCTGCGCAGGCAAAGGCCAACAGATTTCGAGTATGGCCGTGGTGGTCTTACTCTTAAAAATTGTTAATTAAATTGTTTTATAAAAAATTACAAAACAAAATGAAAACTTATCATCGCCCACCGTGGGGCTCGAACCCACGACCACAAGGTTAAGAGCCTTGCGCTCTACCAACTGAGCTAGACGGGCTTGTTGGTTTTTTGGGTGGATGTATTTTAATTAAACAAGTTCTCACATCCGCTCTTACAGCATAGTAAGATTGTACAAAATATCACTCAATCCACTAAAACTGCTTGATCTAGCCACTGACTATAAATTAGTTTAATGGGGTACTTACCAATTAGTTCTATTAACTAGACTTATTTATCTACAGGTCCTAACTAATAAATTTAACACTATAAAAATAAGAGAGTGATAAATTTATCACTAAAAATTTATTCATAAAAACAAAGAGACTGATAAATTTATCACTATAAATTTATTCATAAAAATAAAAGACTAATAAATTTATCTTTATCACTTAATAAATTTATCAATAGGACTTAATGGGTAATAAGTCTCCAAAGTAGGACCTATTGGTAGTTTACCCTAGTTTTTAATCCGCCATTCAAAATTTATAGATCACTTTTGAAATTGTTTCACTCTGCTGTTATTAATATATATATATATATATATATATATTTATCTCTAAAGAAATATCAAAGTAAAAATTAATGTGATTTTAATATGTGGAATTTGTTACAAATTAGTATTATATATATATAATATTATGTAAAATCAGTTAGTGTTATATATATGAAAAATATTATGTAAATTAGTGTTATATATTATATAAATGCTTGATAATTGTTTAAGTTTTTTTTTTTAATTAACTAGAAAATTGAAACTATCCAAACTGTCCAAACCATGACTTGATTATTTGTCAATCCGCTATTCGTGATTTGATTTGTAATTTTACCCTCAAATCACACCGAACCATACTGCACACACCCTTAACCATTAGTCCCTATAGTTTCAATTTAAACCCTACACTTTTCGATTTGTTGTAATGTGATCGTTTCGTTACTTATAGTTAAAATTTTGAACGGAAAAAGATTATGTACAAAACTGGACAGACAAAGATAGAATTCAAAGCAACCATAGGCAAAACTATAGGTAATATATTTATTGCCTCGATAGTCTCTATAGTTCTCTTGAATTCTATTTTACTCTCTTTAGTTTTTGCGTAGTCTTTTTGTTGTTCAAAATGTTAGAGAGGTAAGGAGAAAAACTTTCCAAGTCAAATTCATGGAGTTCTCATCTATGATGACAGATTCCACCTCAACCATGAGGGGCTAATATTCTTCCATAGGGTTGAAAAGAGGCCCTAATCAAGTAACTTATATTGGTGCATTTTAATTTTAGTTTTGACTTGGTTTGGATAATCATTGTATGACATTTTCATGCAAATAAAGTTTTTATTCAATCAATGTATTCAATTTGTGTAATTGAGACTGCATGACTGTATAACAATTTTATCTATTTGTATATACAAATCGTGAAACAACTCATGCCTAGGGGAAACGAATCATGCCACAACCCTAGTTTAGTATAAACGATTCATGTTAACCGAATATGATTCATGTCTGCTATATGAATATACTTACTCTTGATGATGATATCACGACTTGTAGCCGTGATACATCACTATTATCCAAATCATTGATTTACTAGAATTCAATTCATTGATTACTTCTTATGCGAATTAGTGGTAGATTTGAAACTCTGAGCTTTTCTCTACCTGAATTCCACCTTAAGTTTTCTTTTTGTTTAATAATTGTCTTTAGTTAATTTTAGATTCAAAACAAATATTCTTTTCATTCAAATAAATTAAGAATTGATTTCTAAGATTTAAACAATTTAGTCTTCTAGTGCCTATTGATTTGATATCTGAACTTGTCACTATTTTATAGAATCGAGATTTAGTTTTGTTTTGATTTTTAGTTGCAAATGACATGTGTCACACCTCAAAATTTGAACAATTAAATATTAAATTAGGACTAAACTCCAATCAATATTCTATCATCTAAATCGTAGGAGTGAAACAAAATCTAAACGTTCTCGTCTCTGTAAGATTTAAGTAAATTTTCATCCTCAAAAGATTACAAGAGATAAAAAAAAAATAATAATAAAACGCCAACCAAACCATCCACCATAATTTTATAACTATCAATACCTCCAACATTAAAGTAATAACAACTAGTTAAAATAACTTAAATAATGTAAAGTCGAAAAATAACCCACAATGTCAAATTGCCAAAATACTAAGGTCATAAAAAAAATAATAAATACATAAACTAATATCAACTCTAAGCTCAAGAAAACAAAAGAAATCTAAACGACATGTCCAACAACTATAATTATTTCTCTTCACCAACGTAGTCCCAACTAATCTTGCAAAGGAAGCTTGGCTGCGCTCAAACAGAATGCGCCCGAGTTGACAAGAGAGAAAACGGGTCAGTATACAAGTATACTGGTATGAGTACAAGATTTAACACTCACGTGTCCACCAGACACAAACAAAAATACAGTTAATTCTTGTTACGGGACAAAACTAGTAGTTTCATCCACACCGAGACAAATGGATAGTTTCCCGAGATACGGTGGCATTTAGTTTATTCCCCATACACAACGAAATATAAATTTAGTATAAAATAAATAAAATAAAAATAAAAATATGATAGGTTAGCCCTGTATAAAAAGTTAGTAAGACCCACCATTCTGCAAAAAAATAAAGCTAATATAATTTAATCATAAATAACTTGCTGAAGAAGTATAAAAATGCACTGTTTCATGCTTAAATAATTCGAATTGACCAAAACTTAAAGAACAAAAGTTGTACAAAATCAAATTTTCTAAAAGGCTATGCGAACAAATTTATTAGAAACTGAACAGGTTGAGAGAAAAACTTGATAGAAGAACCTAGATGAAATTCAACTGTAAAATCTAAAGTTGAAAACAAACAGAAACTGCCCTAAGATGATTTTTTTCGAAAAAGTTCAAAACACGAAAAGTGTGAAGAATAATTTTTTACTTTTGTTTATGAGAAACCAATAAAAATGAGCTCATTTCGTGGGTTAAAATAGCATCTAAAGTCTGTCCTGCTAAAATGAATAAAAACTATTGTAACCAAGATCATCCGATTACTAGTTCTAATTGATCTTTTTAATAAAAAGTTAAAACACAAAAGTTTTCTAGAATCACGTATACATGCCTTTGCTTAAATTTCATAATTTATCAAGGTTGTTTACTATTTTTCAAGATATACAAATCAATACAATTCACACTATACCAATAAACTCATAATTAAATTTTTTGTACCTTAACTCCACCACTTCGGCCTCCACTTCCGACCTAAACATATATCCCATGTGCCTTCCGCATACCTAACACGGCTCCGAAGCCAAACTTGCACGGGGATATCGTCCTGAGTTTGACCCACACTTCCCGGATGGTTAGCATATACGTACGCGCGTAAATCAAAGCACTTGTCTACTCATGAGAACGAGGCAACAATATATATATATATATACAATCTCTCATCTACTCATGAGAACAAACATAACAATGCCAAGCTTAAGGCATTCAAATAAATCTCATAATTCTCACTTCTTTTTTTTTTTTTTTTCTTATACACTATTTCTCACCATCACTCAAATAAAACAATAATCCAAGAAGTCATGGTGGAGTATAAGGAATTTATCTATGGGTTTCAAGTTTATTTTAATTTCATAGATTCATGAGTGTGATTACGACCATAAAATAAATACATATAAAAACTTTAAACCTAGTGTACACAACTAATCAAAATAATTAAAATCAATCTATCATCTATATACAAATACAAAATCCAACCAATATCAAATAAATAAATAAAACAACAAATTAAAAATAAATTAAGAAAAGTAGATTTTGTACTCACAATTATTTTTTAAAGATCAAAAAAATATTTAAAAAATTAATGAAGCCACCAAAATAAATCCTTACCCTTTCTTTTTCTCTACCTCTCTCCCGCCGTCTCTCTGCTTTCTCAATTTCTTTGTTGACTAATCTCTCTCTCTCTCGGCAGTAGCACAAACAAAGCCTTCTCTTATGCTTATAACCTAATTGACTATTATATAATATTATACAAATACATATAAATATAACATATATAAATATAAATATAAGATCAATATATATATATATATATATATAACACCTTTTATGTATATAAAAAAAACAAAAATATTAATATATATAAATATTCAAATTAGTTATATATAATTAAATAACACATTAAATTAATTAAATATCACATTAAATTTTTATGTAACCACATAATTAATAAAATCAAAAATAAAATAAAATAATAATAATCATAATAATAATAAATAATAAATTACGAAAAAAATAGAGTCGCTATAACATGCTTAGATGATAAGTGTAATTTATCCTTGCATAAAAGAGCCAAAACATGATGTGTGTCTAACGCATAAAGTACATGATATACCCTTATTGTGCAAATAGAATTCCAGTTGAACCAATGTAGCTATCCTGTCTGCACTAGGATTGTTCAAATGACCGCCTAGCCTGAGCCAAATTGACTAGAAACAATCCGCTTCATGAGAGAGATCAGTCGGCTATGGTTGGAAAAAAAATGAAAAAATAATTCATTGGTCGGCAATAGGTGTACAAAAATGTGAACTACCCAAATCAAACCGATGGATGTATATGTGGCTTTATTGTATTGGCCTCTTGAGATTTTACTTATCAAATTATAATTTATTATAATTTATCTATCTTCTATCTATACTATATAAAAAGTGAACATCAATATATTCTATACTATCACTACAGGAAATGACACATTCGGTAACCAAAATATTAGTCACCAAAGCCCCATATTTTGGTCGCCGAAAGTCAATGGCAAGTAAAAAATTTTGTCGCCCAAATAGTCGGGAATAGCCTGTCAGCGATAGTATTGGCGACTAAATTATAATTTGGTCGCTAATTTAAAACTTTAGGCTACTAAAGTCGCCGAAAGGTCTCACCACAAAAATGAATTCAATTGTTAGAGACTAAAATATTTAGTTGCCAATATAAATTTTTGTAGCAAATAATAATAAATTTAGTGACTAAACTTAGATAAGAGGGCAATACTCGAACCTAACACTTTAGATTTGATAAAAAAAACACACTTATCACCTGAGTGGCACATTAGATGTAGTATTTTTTATGTTTTATTTTTTAGTAAACTTCACTTCACTCCTTATAATTTAGGTCATTTGCGGTTTTACCCCCATAACATTTGAAAATGATTACATAACCCCTACGTAGTTTTGTGGACTGAAGTGCGCCGTTAAGCCCATTAACAATTTAATGAAAAAGACTAAAATACTCCAGTATATAAAGTGTGTAAATTATGAATATTTTCGTTAGTTGTTTGGAAGACAAAGTGCACTTGAACCCCTAGTGCTTTGTTCCATGTGTGATTTACCCTCCTTGAAATTTGAAAATGAGTAGATAGCTCCTTATGTGTGTCACATATTTCACACTTGCTGTTAAGATAGATAGAATGTTTAATGGTGCACTCCAATCCACAAAACATGTGTCGGTTATGTAACCATTTCCAAACGTTAGGAGGGTAAATCGCAAATGACCCAAAGAGACAAGTGAGGAAATGCCACACTCTCTCTCTCTCTCCTCTCCGACCTCAACAACATAGATTTGAGATCGATGAAACAACAAATCTTAGATTTATTGTTTGTTGTTATTGTTTGAAATATTATTTTTTATTTTTGGGTGTTGTAGTGGATTTGAAAATCTGATATATATATAATATAAACATGTTTGATTTTTTTTTTTTTGTGTGTATGTGTGTGTTGTGGTAGAACTGAAAATTAGAGATCTGTGTTTATATATAAACATGTTTTTTTCTATTATTATTTTTTTTGAGTTGTGGTGGATTTGAAAATTTGAGATATGTGTTTATATATATATAAATAGATCTGTTTATACAGACATAAAATAAGTGACTTCCTCTTTATAAATTTGCTCTAGAATTATTATTATTGTTGTTGTTGTTAATGATGATGATGATTTTCAACATAGAGAGAGAGACACACACAGAGCAAATAGAATAGGAAAAAAAATTGAACAAATAGGGATTGGTTTGGCTATTAAATTTGGTCAGTTATTTGAACAGATAAGGGGTTAGTTTGGTTATCAAATTTGGTCAAATATTTGAATAGATAAGGGAAACAAAATAAATAGATAATCAAAAAATTTGAACATATAATAAATTTGGATAGATAGAATTTTATTTGGATAAATATTTAAATAGATAAGGGAAATTTGAATTGAAAAGATTAAAAAATTAAATAGATAGGGTAAAAAAATTGAACAGATAGGAAAAATTTTGAATAGATAGAATTTTTTTTTTTTAATAAATAGTCAATAGATAAATTAAAGGGTAAAATTAGAAATAAAATGTCTTTTAAAACAAATAAAAGATTTCTTATCAAACTATTTCATAAAAGGTGGACCCTCTCACTAAAAAAAATCGTTGAACTTAATATCTTATACCGTTCTTAACTTAGACTTTTCAACAATTATTTCAATAAAGAATGACATGATGTAAGGAGAGGGAATTACATTCCAATAAAACATAAAAAATTTTATACAAAAATGACGTACACCGTCGCACCTTTTTCACTTGTATCTCCTTATAAAATCACTTCCACCTTATGTATTTTTATAAATTTTTTTTTTCTATCCCAATATGTCGTAATTCCTTCGGTAAGTTTTAGAGCATCCACACTAACCTTATCAAAGTCATTTCTCGACCAAAATATAGAGCAAAAGTAGGAAAATCAAGTTTCAAGGGCCTCCATGAGCTTCGCTATATATTTGTAAAATTTGCAATTGCTACAGTACATCGCTTGTACTATTCACAAGTTATATATTATTTTATTATTTTTTTATCAAGTAGTCGACCACCCAAAGGCAAAATAGACAATTTTCACCCGATCATCCACCCAATCGACCACAAATTTTTTTATTTTTATTTTTTATGAAACTGATATATACAATACAAATCCTACCACTCTAGATTATTTTTTTTTTCTTTTCTCTTTTTTCTGTTTGCACAATTATTAATATATATATTTTTTAAAGGAATATGACACTGCATATGTGTAAATAAATAATATAAAATTAATAATTTTTCCAATTGCTTTTTAATAATACAAAATAAATATTTTATAAAATTTAATTTTAAAATAGAGAGTCTAATGTAGATATACACACCAAAAAATATTAGATAAAATAAAAAAATAACTTTTTAAGATTAATTTAATTCTAAGGGGTTGTTTGGGGTATCCTAAATAAGTGTACTTTTTGTCTTTTTGGACTAAAAAGTTGAGAAAAAAAATATGGATGTTTAGGTTAACTTTTTGACTTTTTATGGAAAAATGTGTATTAAAAAATTATATAAATTAATGTATAAGAAAAAATTAAGATTGAGAATTGTGCAACCGTAATTTTTGACTTTTGATAAATAATAATAATTTTTTAACTTTTTAAATAACTTTTTAATTTTTTTTTTATCCTTTGGCCTAAATTTGTTTAGCCTTGTATTGAAGCCCTTACAAACAAAATTTAACGGAAAATGAAAACAGAATTTTGTTATTAACGGAAAACGACGACACCGAAGTGGATAATAAAGACAAATAAAATAGTAGTTTACCAAAACAAAAAGACAATATAAAAAATAAAAAAGTTTGAAACTTGCGTTAGAATAGAGTGAGTGAAACTAACATCACCATTTACCACCCCCCGAGGAGAGAGAGAAATGCTGTAACTGAAGCAGTTCAATACGCAAAACCAATTAGTGTTTGTTTCGCGAGAAAATTCTCCATTCGGATCCACTCTATTGAAACGCTTCATCGATCTGGCAGAGCGTGGAGGCCAGTGTAAATCGCTGTTTCGGTGATCTTCTGAGTCGAATTCGTCCACTCCCACTCTCAATCCCAACTCCATTGTTGCTTCTCGTGATCTCTCTCTCTCTCTTTCTCACCTACTCTCCTCCTAATCCAACCCCATCCAAGCCCTCATCACACCACCACCCTTTCGTTCTGTAAGTTTTTACTTGTGTGTGTGTGTGTGTGTAAAATTTGCAGTTAATTGATACTCGAAAATAATTCTTGTGGATAAATTGACGATCTGTAAATTCTAATTCTTGTTTAGTTTCACTGTAATTTATAGATTCTTGATAGTTATGAAAAGTGTACTGCTAGATCCTAAAGTTCTATCAATTTTTTTACCAAATGTGGGTCTCACCACACCATGTTGAGACAAATTTTTTACCAAATATTTCACATGGTGGTCCCACCACATCCAAAACATTTCATAGAAATTTTGATAAGACTTTTGGGATGTCTAGCATTTTTCTTATGAAAAAATGTGGTGTTTCAAGGTCAGAAATCGGTAAAAAAAAGAAATGTATGCATATCATATAACATTGTTATTTGAAAGTAATCACTTAACCATGTGTTGTAGCCTAAAATGCCCTTTCACATTTTCCATCCAAATTAATAGGACGTGAATTACACACATTTATATTTTCAAATGCTCAAATGACCATGGTCATGTGCACATAATCTAGTAAGTGACGTTTTTGGTAGGAAGAATATAAGGTTATTTATGCCAATTTATATGTGTCATCAACGAAAGCTAGTGGAGCGTTTTAGTTCACAAGCCACAATAGGTTGAGTGATTATTTTCAAATGATGGGTTATGTGCACATGACTTATACTACGTTTATCCTAAAAAAATATGGAGACTTTTTTACATACACACGAAGGGTTTACTTATTACTTAGGCCTTGTTTGTCATAACCTAAAAAAGTCAAAAAATCACTATCTTATTTAAGTCACATCACCTCTTTATCGCATCACTTCAAACTTAACCCATATCCAACCCATATTTCATAAAAAGTAAAAAAGTGCGCTTATTTAGATCATTCCAAACAACCCCTAATGGTTGAATATTGGCTTAGATTCTCCATGTGAATGGAAGCCATGAGAGTCAAATAAGGCTGCGAAATGAAGAAAAGAATGGATGTGGTGGAAAGCTATTCGTTGTAGGGTGGTTGTATAGAGTGTCTGCTGTTAATATTGATGGTGGCTGGTCAATGGCTGAATTGATTTTTTGGCTCTCCCATTTGTGTATAAATGGAGAGCATTGGAATGCAAGGGTGGTAGAGCGATAAGAGAAGTAGAGAGAGAGAGAGAGAGAGAGAAGTAGAGATGTATATATAGAGAGAGAGATGTGAGGCTGAGAGTTGAGTTGAGAGAGAGTCTTGCCTCCTCCTCTAGATCACAATTCCTCCATTATTTGTATTCTTTTGTAATCTATCTAAGTATAGTGAAATCTCGCCGCTCCGTGGACATAGGTGCATTGCCGAATCACGTAAACCTCGTGTCTCTCCATTGTGTGTGTTTGATGGTGCTCATTTCTGGCCTCTGGGCACAACACTAATATAGTCTAGCCTATGTTCTTTTTTAGATCCGTGTTTCACTCTGATAGTATCAATGCATAGGAAATGAATGCATTACCATACTATTCCATCTTAAATAAGTGAAATAGACATAATCATGGTTATGGTTTATCTATTTCACTTATTCTATTGGATCTTACGGAGCCTATCATACTTCATACATGGGTAAAATGAAATTTTCCCTAACAATAATAACAGTGAGGAAGGGATTGAATTATGATATTGATTTTATTGGGGTGGTGGTATATATGTAGATGATGAGTTTAGTATGGTCAGTGGAAAAGGAGTTTATGCCTTGACAAAAAGGAAATTTCCTTGAAATACATGTGGTTGCCGGCTTGGATTTCATGGTCAAAATTCAGACTAATTGTATTTATTTGATGATTATATTTCAGGGATTGAGAATAGCAATTAAAGCAAAAAAAAAAAAAAGAGAAAAAAAAAGCAATTAGAGCAAAGAATACTCATTTTGATAATTTTGGCTTCGCTTATGATTTGTATTGTAAATTGCAATTCACTTGTTAAAGGTTTTGGGAACTGTTGAAGGGAGGATATTAGTGAATCAGTGTGTCATGTGATTATGTGAGGAGATAGCAGTAACATTCCTAGTTAGGACTTCCATTTAAAAAATATATATATCAAGAAATTGCAGATGCAGTTAGTTTATTATATATATATATTTATTTTTAATGTCATAGCATTTGACAAGGAGTGTTTTAAAGGGCGTGTTTGGTACAATAAATCAGTGGTTCTGTACTTGCCATGTGCAAGTACAACACGCGATGCACTTGCTTTTAGTATACTGAAAATTTAAGTTGACTACTGTTAAATGAGTAAATAGAATAAACATCGTCAAAAGTTTACTAGTGGGTTCTTTTTTGGGTCGGGGGTTGTGCACGAATTCTCCTCCCCTTTCTTCAGCACTGAAAATTGAGTTTTTCAAATTGAAAATCTAGAAGAAGTAGCAATACTTTTACTTCATATGATGGCATTTTACAAATTTGCTGCAAAAGGTAATGAGACTGGTGAGTTATTGTTTGGCATTTTGGGGATCAAAACGATTAAATTTTGATTCATTAGTTAAGTCACAATGTTGTGAGACTTGTTAATGTGACTGCAGGTTGTTGTGTGCCTAATTTGTTTTCATCATATGGTTCCTGTAGGATTCATGAAAACCTAATCACTGCAACTAGTTCTGTGCATGCAATGCATAGAAATTGAGTTACTCTGACTTATTTCTTGTAAGAACTCAACTGTACCATGTAAAGGCAGCAAGCTAGTATCTTCACATATTTATCCATCAAAACTCTGGGAATGAAATATTACTTGCCACACCAGTTGTAAACTTGTGCGGATATGGTGTTTAGTAGAATTGCGGGAATTGTGTCTGCTGCAGCAACTCATTTGTCAGCCCCAAAGTCTTCAACCTTGCCATATGTATCATCTGGATTGTCGCCTCCAACAAATTCTGTTCATGGTTATGGTTTTGCTAACTCTGGACTGAAAAATAATCTGCGACTCTCTTCTTCTCTCCAAGATTTCTCCGTGTACCGCCGACTGGATCCAGAAGGAGGTGATTTTAACTCTGGAATTGATGCGAGTTTGATCCCTGCAAAACAGTCTCATGTCTTGCAGAGAGGAAATTCTGGGTCAAGTTTTTATAAGAAGGCATCACCTGGAAGTCCTCTTGCACGAAAGAAGTGGATGCGTGTGATCATGGTTCTACTGTGCCTACTGCTATTTGCTATTCTTATATATGTGTTACAGTTCTATTATTTCAAGTGGTCTCAAGGAACATCCAAGTTCTACGTTGTACTTGACTGTGGTAGCACTGGGACCCGGGTTTATGTATATCAGGCATCCCTGAATCACAAGAAAGACGGCAGTCTCCCTATTCTATTGAGATCATTACCAGAGGGTCTTCGGAGAAAACGTAGTCCGCAAAGTGGGCGTGCTTACAACAGAATGGAGACTGAACCAGGGTTTGACAAATTGGTGCACAATGTATCTGGCTTAAGGGGTGCAATAAAACCACTTATTCAGTGGGCAGAGAAGCAAATCCCCAAGCATGCACATAAGACCACTTCTCTATTCCTTCAAGCTACAGCAGGTGTTCGCAGGTTGCCAAGTTCAGACTCGCAATGGCTTCTTAAAAATGCTTGGTCCATTTTGAACAGTTCACCCTTCTTGTGTCAAAAATATTGGATTAAGATTATCAGTGGCATGGAGGAAGCATATTATGGATGGGTAGCTTTGAACTATCACACTGGTGTCTTGGGGGCTATCCCCAAAAAATCAACATTTGGTTCACTTGACTTAGGTGGCTCATCCTTGCAAGTTACTTTTGAGAGCAAGGAAAAAGTGCATAGTGAAACTAGTTTAAAGCTGAGCATTGGTCCTGTTAACCATCATCTCAGTGCCTATTCACTTTCAGGCTATGGTTTGAATGATGCTTTTGACAAGTCTGTGTTTTATCTTCTGAAAAGGCTTCCCAAAATTAATAATGCAGATCTAGTTAGTGGAAACATTGAAATTAAGCACCCTTGCCTGCAATCTGGTTACAAAGAGCAATACGATTGTTCTCAATGTGCTTCTTCTATTTACCAAGGTGGGAATCCTCCGAGTGGAGGAAAAATTTTGGGTAAAGGGGGAAAGCCCAGAATTCCAATCCGGCTTATTGGTGCACCAAAATGGGAAGAGTGCAAGGCACTTGCAAAAGTTGCTGTCAATTTGTCTGAATGGTCAGATCTAAATCCAGGAATTGATTGTGAATTGCAGCCTTGTGCTCTTGCAAATAATCTGCCTCGTCCTTATGGCCAATTTTATGCCATGTCTGGTTTTTTTGTGGTGTATCGCTTTTTTAACTTGAGTTCCGATGCCACACTTGATGATGTGTTAGAGAAGGGTCAGGAGTTTTGCAATAAAATTTGGGACATTGCAAAGAACAGTGTTGCTCCTCAGCCCTTTATAGAACAATACTGCTTTAGGGCACCATACATTGTGTTTCTGTTGAGAGAGGGCTTGCACATTACCAATAGCCAAGTAATTATTGGTTCTGGAAGTATTACTTGGACCCTTGGGGTTGCCCTATTGGAAGCTGGGAAGGCATTTTCTACCAGACCAGAGCGTAACAGTTATGAAATACTCCAGTTGAAGTTTAAGCCAGTCATTCTTTCTGCCATATTGTTTGCCTCACTTTTTTTCCTAATTTGTGCATTATCATGTGTTGGAAGTCGGATGCCAAGATTTTTTCGTAGTCCGTATCTCCCCGTCTTTGGGCTTAACAATGCATCATCTACATCTGTTCTCAACATTCCAACTCCTTTCCGGTTTCAGCGTTCAGGTAAACTCTTCTACATGACCTGTGACTTGTGCAAAAATCATTATGGAAATTTTACTGTTGTAACATATTTGTCATTCAATTAAATCACTACCTGTTTTTGCTTGTATTTTTTGTGCTAGTTATCGTTGTTACACGGACTTGGGTACAAGTGTTGGGTGTGGGTGCTTATCTAGAGGTTGGATCCATCTAACTTCAAATTTAAGGGTATGGGGGCTCGACAAAAAAGGGTCATATTTTTATATATTTAATCTATTATGTGAGATATAGTGGTGTTAAATATAATATATTATGTCAAAAAGACATTTTACTTTAATACAATTATATAACAGTATATACACATAATGATAGTGTTAATTTAATACCAATATATAAGAATTACTGAACACATATTCCACACTTTTGTCCAAGTTTCAAGTGTCTGACATTTGTATTGATTTATTTTGAAGTCCATGTAACATAGCTAGTTATCGTTGTGAAATTATCTCTCTCATTTTTACAAGGAAACAATGACTGACAAGCTCACGCATACTACAGAGGAAAGAGTGTATACTACATGAGGTTAACAAGGGCCTCAAATTACTGTGCCCTGCCTAATTTAATTTTTATTCTCAGGAGTCATGGTTTCAATCACCCAAGAAGCTTCTTTTGGCAAGCTACCCAAGCTTTCATAATCATCAAGTAAAATAAAAACCAAGTTCTGTTTGCGGAGCAACTTCTCCCTGTATGCATTAATTAACAATCTGGCTCAGAAATTAACAGTATCCAAAACATTATGTACGTTAGAAACGTGCCATTTACTAAAGAGAAATCATTTGAAATGAGACAAGTTTAGCTGTCTAGTTTTATATTCATGACCAAATAAAATGTTGTAATCCACAAATCTTGATGTGCAGGACGATTACAATAACTAAACACTAAGGTCCAGGTCTGGCTTCTTGGTTGGATGTTACCTTTACATTGTTTATTGTTACCACTACTAATACAAACTTTGGACCAGTCATATGATATTTTTGTCTGATATGAGGAAATTCCTCCATAAGGAAATCTGAAAGTGTCGGAAATTTTCTTGATAAATGTATCGAACTTGTAGTTGCGAAGTATTATTTAGTTCAACTGTAACATAATTGAGTCTTGAATTGAAGCCTTATTTATGTAACTAGTGATGAATTCATTACTCTAGGTTTTTCCACAATCAGTAATTCCAATTTCATTTTTAATCGCTAGTTTAATTTAATTATCATTAGGTTATGAACAACTATCTCTTTCATCAGAATTAATTTAGGAATTTAATAATTAAATTAGTTTAATTTCACAATTGTCCCTGTGGATCGATACCTGAACTTACCATTATTCTAAGAAATTTGGTACAGTTTAGAGTTTATTTTTGATGTGTGAAACGACCATCAAATTTTGAGAGTGGTCTTAGCCATCTAAGCAATGATGACTGTCAAATAAATAAGGACTAATTATTTAGTTAAAATCAGCTTGCTCTCTCATCAATAAACCTATACATTTATACCCCCCTCAACTATAAAAATGCATCACTTTCAACCCTCCCAAAGGGGGGCATTTGTACGATTTTATAGTTGAGGGGATCAAAATGTACAGGTTCATAAATGAGACGGGTAAGGTGATATTCATTAATAATTGAGGGAGCCTTGATGTAAATAGACCAATAAATAAATAGCGGGAAAAAAAAAAAGGAGAACAAAGGAAGGAAAAAAAAAAAAAATCAAAAGTCATTGAAATTGCAATGTATGATGAGCTTATTCTCTCTCCTATACCATCTTTTTTCCTGGGGTTATTTACGTTCTGCTTTCATATGATATTCGATGATTCAGGGGATGGAAAAGTAAAGACACCACTAAGTCCAACAACCGCAGGTGCCCAACAAAGACCATTTGACAGTGGAAATGGTTTCAGCAGCAGCAGCATCCAGCTCAGTGAGTCTACCTTGTACCCAGCAACCAGCAGTGTCTTACATAGTTATTCCTCAGGTAGCTTGGGGCAGTTGCAATTTGACAATAGTGGCATGGCTGCTTCCTTCTGGACCCCTCACGGAAGTCAAATGCGTCTTCAAAGCAGGAGATCACAGTCTCGAGAAGACCTCAATTCTTCTCTTGCTGAAGCACACTTGGCAAAGGTTTTAAGCTCCTGAAGAAATTTTGGTACATTAACCTAATTCATCTTCAAATTACATCTTAATAGAAAAAAGTTCTATTATTTTTTACCATATAGAACGAACTCTTTTTGGCTACACCATATCACTTGGAAGTTGCATCTTTGATTTAAATTTTGTCTCATGTAATTTTTTTTGACAAATCTCCCTAGTATATTACTAACTGCCCAGTATAGAAAATTCAAATTATGATATTAGAAGAAATTTTCTCACGATTCAACAGCCTAAAATGCTCTTAAATGTATGAAGAAATTTATTTTGTCTGGTATAGTGAAGGAATTATAAAGAATGTACAATTGTGAAACATACCAATCCTGTCTTCAGTTCTCATCAACATTGGTGTATCTGTTGCATCTAGTTTTTTGTTTGTTTGTTTGGTTTTTGTGAAGTCAGAATTTAAGGATTATGCTTTCCACGTTTATTGCGTCAAATGAAATTTTAATACACGTTACCGGTGTTACAAATTTATTCGTCAAGGAGAAAGGTTCTGGGATCAATGATGTGGTTTTTATTTTCTTTTATCGTAGAATCCAAATCCAGGGAACGGCTTTCATCAACTTTGCAAAGTGGCTTCCCTAAAAAATACTCAGCCGAGCTTTCATTTGTCAAATCCCAAGTCTGCCCTCTGCTGGCATATTTCATGTGCTTGTGAAGCTGTTCCTTGTATTGAAGGACATGTCGAAGCCCTAACACCATGACCAACCAATCCGACAGGCCTGAGTGATGGTTTCATCTTGAGAAGAAACTGTCTGATCTGACTTCAGCTGATCTGCTGGACCTAATGAAAAGTGTTTTACTTCATTAGTCAGTAAAATAGTGAAATTAATTCCAATGGAAAGCTAATTTTTGATGGGTAATATTTGTATTTTATCCATGTCAAATCTGATTCTTGATTTATCTTTCTAGCATTATGTAATTATTTTCTGACTACTTGTAATTTTTTTCTTTTTTTTTTGAGTAAATTATATTGGTAGTCTCTATATTTTAACTCTTGTGTCATTTTAGTCCTTGCCATTTTAATTTGCTCGATTTTGATCTTGAATTTATGATTTTGTCTCAATTTAGTCAAATTGTTATAATTGCTAGTTTTTTTTTTAGTTGAAAATACACACATGAGTAGCATCTGTTATATTTTTATAGACAAAATTATAAACTTGTTCAATGTAGTAAATTAATCTCAACAAAGTTAGTAATTATTTTTTTAAAAAATCTTAATCGGCATTATCAATTGGACTTAACTGATTCAAAATTTAAAATTAAGGGTCAAATTGACACAAAAGTCAAAACGCAGAGATTATCAATATAATTTATCCATTTTTTTGAAATAAATAATAAGAAAAAGCATTTTTGTATACTTCAAGTTTTTTAAATTAGTTTTTTGAATATCTCTAACCAATCTGTGCGGTTAAAAATTGGGATTTTCCCGAGAGGCAGATTGGAGATGTTTCAAAGCATCCAAAAATTGATTTGATCAGATTATTGTAAGTTCATACTATGCTCTACTGCTTGATGCTACAGCATGGAAAATGAATTAAGTCCAATGTGATGTTTGATAATTTAATTCAGCATTTAAAATTTCAAATGTATTTCTTGCACAAAAGAAATCAAATATAAAATGATGCGAGACAAGAAATGTTCACATATTTTTTTTGTGTTTAATTCTTTCTGTACATCTAGGTCATATTTGATTCATAAGACTAATAGTGAAGTATTAATAATCCTATTAAATTAGCGTGGTATTCACTATCCAATTGGATTAATAATCTCACCTCTACACCATTACTAATAATCCTACAAATTTGTTGGATTAATTGTCCATTGGATTAATAATCCTAAACCAAAATGTTAAAACAAACATAGGATAATTGGGCCCACGGATTAATAATCTCAATCTCATACTCTAATCCACCCAATCAAACATGCTACTAAACTTTCTCAATTTGGATATGTGGATTTGAAATAAATGGATTTGGTATCACTCATTCAAGTAGTGTAACATTTAATTCTATGTAATATTCTAGGTATGGATTTCAACAATGAATTTTGAGATTAATGGATTTGAATAACTAAGTGAATATGGGTTATTTAAAATCCTTCCATTCCAGAAATGATATTACTTTTAAACAAAATACTAACAAAGTGCATATTTTCTATCTTTATGCATCTTTTACTAGGTCCTGGGTTCGACTCCCCTCTGGGCCAATCTCCTAGGCGTAGCACTCAAGTTAGTTAAGAGGTTAATCTCAAGATGCCTAATCAGCAGCTTAGTGTGAGTTTAATGCTCCCTCGCTGTACGAGTCCTGACTTAAGCGGAGCTTGCCTTTGGGAAAAAAAAAATAAAAATAAAAAATCTCTCATTTCAAATTCATGTATCCACTGAAATTTTAATGTATTAAGTAAAAATCAAATGACTATTTGATAACCATAATTAGTGTCACTTAAAAATTTAAGTGATTTTTAAAATGTAAATTACTTAATTATTAAGTAAAAATCAATTGGCCCATTTGAGTTACTATCACTTCAAACTTTAAGTAATTCCTAAAATGCAAGTTAAATTTTTTTTAAAAAAAAATTAAATAACAGAAAACTGACTTTTTACTTGCCAAAATAATAAATACTTACGCATAACCTCACCACTGCTGCCATCACACAACCACCACTAGTATCATCATCACGACATACACTGTTATCAAACTTGTTAGATATGTAAACAAAATAAATTTTGGCATAGAACCCTTCAATAATTTTTCTAATATTGGCAGGCATTTTTTTTTTTTTTTGGCAACCTAGCCAAAGTGCAATTATCCCCATATCCATTACCACCATTTGCACATCAATGATAAACAACTTCATCATTTGCTCAAAAACAGAGTGCACATTAATCATAATATATTCTACCATCTCTTAGCCTAACAATAATGGGCTACTGGGTGGCCTTCTATTATCTCCCAGTTAAGTAATTTTTAAGTGCCACCATAGGCACTAGGGAGGAAAACAAAAAAAAAAAACCGATGGTCGGCATTTTCGGCTATTGACCGGTGTGGGCCCCATGCTGAGATGACGTGTGCAGCACACCACACGTGCAAGCAAATAACTCGGGTAGAGGAACGCTCTCACGGGTCACGCAACGCCTCAACCATTAATAACTTCCTGCCATCTAAGTGCATAATTGGAGTCCAAAACAGCCAAAGCATGTAATCCGATAATTGGATATCTGAATTAAAGGCTACTTAAAATTTAAGTCCCTGGGCAATGTGGTTACAAAATTCACAACTTCCAGGTCCCTCAAAACACACAAGAACAAGCAATTGAATGGTATATAAATATATCATATCAGATGCCCTAACAGCTAGAACTTTGAGATCAAATCTCTAAGTGAACCAGTTGTATGACCTATATAGGCTTGTAAGAAAATGGCACCCGTGCCCACATCTGAAAATCAAGCTAAGAAGCAATGCCACAAGGAAAAAAGGATGTAAGAGTTATGTGTCTGTTTTTTGAAAAACAAACTATAGCTCCGCTTTGGCAGACCGTGTGTCATCATTGCTCCTTTGCGAGAAGAGCCAATGAAACATTTGTGACAACTTACTGGTGAAAGGGATCTGCTCTTCTTGTTCTGACTTCAAATTACAGATCGTGTTGTAGTCATGCTTTAGATGAGGAGCAACTATTCTTTCCTGAAGAAAAACAAAAAAAAGTTTCTCTACAAACAAGAGAAAAGGCAACAATTTCTGAAAGTAAATTGTGAAGTTAGGATTAAAATAACAATACCTTGAAAACTTCAAATGGACAGAAATCGGAATTATCACAACCCTATTCACAGGAACACGAAAAAAAATTAAAAGGTTTGAAATATATATAGGAGAAAGGCACTGTAAGGTGTAAAAGAGCTTGCAAGCGCATTACAAGTTTCACAACAGTTAAAATATGGACATCCTATAAAAATTAACTCATAGAGAAGGTGACTTAGGAGATAAATAAGTAAATTTCACCGAGTATTAGACAGATACAGGTGTATAGTACAACATGGAGCTGCAAGTGAACCATTTCTAACCAAACCATCTCCAATCCATTGAAACAATAAACTAAGGCCATGTTTGTTTGGGCGGACTGGATTAACATTCCCATGACTAATAGTCCTAGGACTATAAATTCGTTGGATTATGTATCCTATCTTAACTAATAGTCAAGTTTAAAAATAATTAGTCCGTACTTTAATTGTTTAACCAAACATCGGATTAATAATTTTATTGGACTATTAGTCCAATCCCAAACTCATGTCCACCCAAACAAACATGGCCTAAATAGCATCCATTGAAACAATAAACTAAGGGAAAATTACATTGACCTCCCTTTAAGATTTGGAGAAAATACATTAAAACCCACAAGTTTGACATAATTATATTTTATATTACACGGACTCGGGTGCCTGTGCATATTTAAGGAGACACCTCAAAACTAAAAATGGGGGATACGTGGATATGGATCCAAATTTAGATACGGATACGGGAATACATCAAATAATTATTTCTTAAACATATATTTTATATAAACATGAGTCAAAAAGTTGACCCAACAACTTTTTTATATATAATTTATGGACCAAACATATAGATTAGCCATAACAGCCCATGATATTAAAAGATTTGTTAGCCAAAATTTTATTAGGCCCAAAATTTTGTTTTATTTATTTGGGTTCAGCCCAAATTTTTATTTATAATAAAATAGATAGAGGCTTGACAGAGAAAGAGATCAAAGTCAGTGGGATGGGAGAGAAAGAGCGCAACAGAGAGAGAGGCTTACAGTGGTGCTTGTTGAAGTCGAAGGGGTGGCACTCGTTGAAGTTGAAGGGGAAGTCGAAGGGATAGAACTCAATTGGTGTGAGATTGAAGTCGTCAAAGCCGGCGACCAGAGGGATCAATGTCTTCACCCTTTTGAAGTCGGTGACCAAGTTCTCTCCTTGTTCTCTCCTCTTTCGTTTCTTTTGCATTTAGGGCAAAACAAAGCTGTATCCGTTTGTAAAGAGCCGTATCCTGCACCCGTACCCGTGTCGTGTCGTGTTGACGTGGTACCTCCCAAAATACAAAGAGTCCGTGCAACGTAGATTATATTGGACTCCCTTAAGATTTTAATTCACGTAACACTTTATCCATTTTTATCATAAATTCGTTAGTCGTATTGTATGGATGAAAAAATGTTGTCATGTCTTTCATACTGAAATGTATATTTTACCTTATTTATCTTTGTGTCTTCATTCCATTTGCATTAGTTTCGGTCTCTTTAATCTTACTAAAAAGGAGGTTAGTGTAATTATGTCAAAACTATGGGGCTTATTGTATTTTCTCCAAACCTCAAGAGAGGTCAGTGTAATTTACCCTAAAGATAGATAGATATTTACATATGAAGAACAAAGATCTATGACATTTTGAAAAATTAGTCAACAAAAGCTTACTGGCATTGGAACAGGACGTTCATTATGTAGAACTTGAACAAAGTACTTGCTTGAAGACTTGTCTGGACAACTATAAAGTGCCAGCATATTATTCCCAGCAAAAGCCGCCACCGTACTGCCTCTCCAATTTCTTCTATGAGGAGGCTTTGGAGGGAGTTGCAAAGGCTGTTCCTTCTGTATTTTTTCAAACTCTGAAATATTCAACAAATAATGCCTAGTGAGGACACAACATGAGCACAAGTCATACGGAAGAAGTAGAAACACATTGGGGATGATCAAGATTTCCTCCAGATCGCCACCCTTCGCCCCAAAAACAAAAAACCCTTCAAACCCCATAAAATGAAAAAAAAGAAGAGAAATGCATACATGTAACCATCATATAATAGATAGAGATTCAAATATGAGAATGAAAGTATTCACCAGATCCTTCAAGAAAGAGCCCAAGCAGACATGAGAATGGAACCAGAGTCTCTGCATGAGCGAATCGCAGTCTTGCCTTTTCGTAACTGCCAGGAGCATGTTCTTCTACAGAAACAGAAGGCGTAGATTATGAACAAGTAATATATCATTTGCATCACTTTTTTATTATGTGAAACATTCATTTGCTTTCCTTTTCCTTTTGTTCCCAGCATTAGCCATGAAGACTTCCAATTAAGTTCACGAGACATTTAATTTTTCAGATGAGTCTTGAAACAGACGCCACAGTGTGGGAATTAACTCCTAGTTTTGAAATAGATGCAATAGCATTAATAGCAAACAACCACAAAGACGGTGAAAAATCATTAACAAGATTAAAGAATTAATGAACTAATGAGACCCACTTATACGACCAGGGGCTGAATTTCCTAGAACGACATCACATAGTTTCCAGTAAGATTATGTTATTGGCGCTGAGTTCAGCATCAGCCAACTAATCAATTGTAGTCCTTGCCTAACCACCTAGAAAAACCCCACCTCGCACTAGCATAATAAAGAGGAAAGAATGAAATCTAAATAAAATCATTCCATTAAGTCATTCCTGTCCATATTATTCTATTAGACATCTCTGACCTCCAGCCAAAAACGTTCAGCCACTGTGTGCTGTGAGAAAAGGACACAGCACAAGGGTGTAAGACGGCAAAACTGCAAAAGCAGAATTAATTTGGTTTACTAACCGTCCTTGGCTTTAATAGCTTGTTCCATGGACTGAACAACATCTTCAAGCAATGGCGCTCCCATCCTGTAGTTTAATGAATTACCATAACCCTTTAATATGAACAGTCCCAAATCATCAGTCCACTCCAGCAAAGCAACCTAAAATGTATATATCGGGCAAGTTAGTGTATACTGTGCAAGAAACAAACCATGGTACTGGCAACAACATAATTTGCACAGGTTAGTGGATAGCCTACACAGAAACAGAGGGGACAATAGATTCCACAACAGGTAAATAAACAGCAAAGCTACGTACCTCAGATGGAGTGAACGAAGCACAAGCTCGGTCAGTTATATTCAATAAAGATGCTTCCTGACAAATTTAAAATTCAAATGAACAGTTACAAAGGACAAAATCATATAGATTAGAATTATTTGTTTAGAATTTTGCAGAGAGAGACAAAAAGAAAAGAAAAGGCATGACAAATAATAATCACCTCTTTGCACAAAAACCAGAGAGAAGACGTATCTTGTCTAGTAAAATTCAGCTCGTAACGCCTCACTAATGCATGGGTAATTTCATCCAAGATAGGTTCCTTAAGCTTTTGAACAGCAGGCTCCTGACTTTTCCTAAAGGCCTGCATTTTCAGAGATCTAAGCAATAAAAAACAAAGAAGAATCCCGTGTTTTAAAATTCGGCTCATAATGCCTCATTAATGCAAAAGTAATTTCATCCAAGATAGGTTACTGATGAATGCCTAAAATTGCATAATTATGTTGATTAATATAGGAGATGTTGCATTCTTTTGATATTAATTCCTTCCAATTATATTAATTGTGTGCTAATGCTTGTATTTACATTGTAGGATATATTTTGGCAACTAAAGTGGAGTTCAAGAGATTTGGGGAGGAAGTTAGGAATCAATGGAATGGTGCTTAATTGGATGAAAGTTGAAACAACAATTAATGTGCAATTGTTTAGGTATGAGCTATGTTGATAGCAAGAAGGTCCAGACGTGTACCTTGTAGTTCTGACAACAATCATGGAATCTCAGCCATATATCACTTGCACGGCTTTCACTGGTTACCGCAAAAGCTCGATGATGCCCGGGTCCAAGGTTTCCTCTCCCACTAAACAGACCCATACCAAATGCTACAGCACTAGCTGATGCCCGAGGAATCTATTCATAATTCATGGGAAAAGAAAAGATGTCTAACATTAATGAATTCCTACAGCAAGGAAAAACTTAAAAAAATATATATTTTCACAGTTAGTGTGATGCAACTGCCTTGTAACATAAAACTTGAGCCAAACAGCATTTTATGCTATAGAGGCAGTAGATGCAACAATTGGCACAAACCTCCAATATAAGTATCATCACCAAAGCAACGCAGCCAGCACTTTGCATAAGTGAATAAAAGGAAAAGTATGATGTGGCCAACCTGGGTTGCCTTTATTGCATAAATGTCTGGGTGGTAATCCTCATTAAACAGTTGTGAAAACTTTTCTCTGATTCTGATTGCAAGTTGATATAGTTCATCTTCTCCTTCACTAATTAATTCTCCACCCCTGAGCTTCCCTTTCCAAGGAGATTTCCAACCCCAAAACCAGGCAGGAACTTTTTGCAAATCCAACTTCTGCTCTTTTGCATCTTGCAGAAGTACTTCCAGACGAATGGCCAAATTGTCCAACTCTTTTATTCTTTTCTTGGTAGGAGCACGAGTTCCATGCCTTGCCTGGGATATACCAAAATTTCACTTATAAAAGTTAAACTTTTACCAGAATGAACAGGGCATTGCAAGCAGAAACTCAGCCAAATAACAGAAACTATAATGGCAAAAATGGAAGATTTCATAGGAACTTTCATAAAAAAATACAAATGCAAGCGACAAGATGTTTTTGCAAATCGCATAAACACAAGGCACAAAAATTTTCAGCTTTCCTGTAAAGTTTGTGGCTAATTCTCAATTTCCAAGTGTCCAGAACATGTATGTACATATTTTAAATAGTGTATAGAGCATAGATCCTAGCTAAGAAGATGATTTTAGCAAATGACACATTTGACAGACAACCTGTTTGTACTTTTGAATAGTAGCAAACATACAAGCTCCAACAGAACATAAAGTTTTCCTTTCAAGTCAGGAAGACAAGGCAATATCTGTGCTATATTAACATGTAAGGGAAACAAACTCTAGAGGAATTTGGGACTGTTATGCTGCCTTAGTTTTTCTGGTGGCATTTTCCTTTTCTTTTCCCTAAATTTGTTCTGCCCTTTTTTGTCCTTTTTGAGGAATTCTGTATGTTCTTTGCATTAGTTTCTTTCTCTGTAATAGATTTATGGAAAAGAATTACCTTAGACACAGTTAAGGATGGTATGCTCCCTTTGGATTCTTTTTTATGTATGTCATTCTCCCTTAGCTCAACGATATGTAACAAATTTAAAACCCTTACAATGCTATGTACAAACACAGCTCTTAAAGAAAGTGATCAAAGGTGAACAAACACAGAGAAATTAGAATGAGTCTCAGTGTATTAGGATTAGCTTACTTAGCTCTGCATTCATATGAAGAAATCTATAACTGAATGGTTCAGAGATCACAAAACTCTAGGATTAGCTTGCTTAGTTGTCTTCTGCAGCTTCTTCACCAGATATTCCAAAACTCTAGATTATGCAGTTCTTGATAATCTCAATGATGCAAGACATAGTTCAAGTCTAAGAAGCATGGAACAACTGAAGGACATGAATACAACGTGATATGGATATGATGACACGACAATTTTCAAAAATATCAGGACACAACATAGTATGAACATGACAAATAATATATATTCTAATGACTATGTATAAAAATAATGACAACTCCAAAAATATCTAAATTATTATATCAAAATAATAAAAAATAATCGTCCACATTCTTTCTATTGGTAAAAAACTAAGAAGCACCGACACTCCAAGATGGGTGTCGTGTTTGTGTCCGACATGATGGGGACACGCATGTCCACGTGGCGTGTCAATTTTTTTAATTATTATTTTTTTCTAGCACACGTTGGTGGGCACTTCATGGACACATGTCTACGTTTGGACACACCTCACGATACATTTGTAGGTTTTCTCTTTATTTTTTATAATTAAAAAAAAAAAAATTGATTTGGGGTCAAAGTAAAATATATAGAAATAAAGAGGGAATAACTAGAAAAAAATAAAATACACTCACATATATATCGATGCCTCTCATATCTATGTATCCTAAATTTATATTCAAATAATAAACAAAAATATATACTTTTGTCGTATCTCCACAGTGTCTATGTCCTAATTTTTTAATAATAGCTGTGTCCCATGTGTCTGTACCCATATCCAAATCCATATCTGTGCTCCTTAGGTAAAGAACTGTGGGGAGAAAAAAGAAGAAAAAACCTGGATCCTATGAATGCACTTGTTTTCATCTTAATCATCAGATCCCAAGCTATTTTTTAAAACTTAACATGTCCTTCATATATGTCCAAGCCATGGACAGTTGTCCCCCAAGTATCAAAAATGTGTCTGGTTCTAAATTTTTTTAAAATAGCAGGACAAGTTTAGATGCATGTTCAACATGCATTGGGGAGTTTTCAAATTGGTGTCCAACACAGATAGTGCACGCCATCTTCTTTGGAGTGTTTGCGCTTCTTAAGCTCAAGTATCTTCAAAGCATCAACCTCAACTAGAATTTGTTTGATGCACCCTCTGCTGTGAGCATGAACCAAAAGGCCTATGAATGAAAAATTTAAGACATCATGTAATTACCCACAACATAAACCTATCTGAGATCGCTACATTCTCAAAGCATCAAGCACATCAAAAGTTTGTTTAGTACACCCTCTGATGTCAACATCAGTATGCCCACAAAACTGCTACATTAAAATTTGTCCCAGATTATATAAAATATAATTTCTTATTGCTTCACATAATTTAATAAATGGTGTGCTAACTACTTTTCAATTGATCCAAATATACATAGAGAAAATAGATGAACATATAAATTGATTTGCATTAGCGGTTTGAACTTGCAAGTGAGAATTACCACAAGATTTAAATGAATAGGAGTACATTGGTCTGCAATGTTAGAAGGTACAAACAAATTGTCAGATATGTCTTTCACAACACCATACCTGCACATTGAAAAAAAAAAAAAAAAAAAAAAAAAACAAAACAAAACAAAACAAAAGGCAAGTGATCAATCAAGCAATTCCATTAATCAGAGAAAACAAATATATACTTGTGCAATGTTTTCTTCTAAAAACAACATGCCGGCTTCACACAAGTTGAAGACAATAGCTGCTAGAAAACAAATACGACAATAGCTGCTAGAAAACAAATACAACAAGGAAGAGATATTTTTCATTTTCTTTTGGTAAATAAAATAGAATGATTGAGTTAAATTGAAAATGATGAGGTTGTTTTTCTATTGAAAAAACTTTGTTATTTGGGACCGAGAAAACAAAAGCCTCTACTCCACCAGATTCAACTTTCAAATTATTCATTTTACTTTAGTAGTCAAACAAAAAATGTTAAATTTTGTTTCTCAAGCTTTCGGCAACCAGACAAAGGGTAAAAACTACAAGGTTATGCAAATAAGGTCAAAACTACAAGGCTATGCAGATTCGTACGCACACATAATTATAATTATATTATATATATAAACACATAATATTACCCTATAATATCTGGCCTCTATTCATGGTTGTTAGAATTTTGCGATTTACAATTCAATAAGAGTTTCAACTAAAATGATTCAATTCGTGCTATTGAATCTTACATTAAGTGAATTGAACAATTCAACTATGATTCGCTAGTTTATTGCGATTTACTACAATTTGCTACGATTCACTACAAGCTGCTTGTATAATCTGTGAAAAAGAAAAAGGAAAAGAGAGATAGATCAACTAATTATATTGATATACATAGTTTTATATGCATTCACATATATGCAATTTAGTTATATTGGTTTTTTTTAAAAAAAAAAAAACTCTCTGTGTATTTTTATATGTATAGACAAATATAAAATTATGTATTAGGCTAAAAAAGTGAATCTTATGATTCACTATATTAAGAAAACAATTTATGATTCGATTCACGATTTGACAACAATGCTTCTATCTATGAAATTTTGTTTCTCAAACTTCCAATAACCAGGCTGACAGTAAAACTACAAGGTCATGTAATTACATACAAACATTGTTACATCAATACTATATTATATTATATAAAGCTAACAACTCAATTTGGTGTGAACAACAAAGTGAAAACGTGAAACCCCTTTTTGAATCCAAAATTATCCAACAAAAATTTACCAGTTGAAAAAACTTTTGTTAGTCTTAACTGTCAAGGAAAAATTGCAAAATCCACACATTCAAAATCATTCAGCTACTTAATCTATCAGGATTCCCAACCCCACCTAATGATTGCATTCGTTCCTCCCTTTGTGTCTTGGTGACAATCCAAGTCATAGGTTGTGTTACATGGACTCTTCTATTTCCCCAAAAGTACCCGTGTCTACCAGATATGACAAGGGTAAGAGTGTGGGATATGTGTCCGACACCTGTAGACACTAGGATCTTTTAATTTGTTACAATATAGGAAGAAGAAACTCACATTTTCTAGTTAAGCAATATTATGTATTAGAGATAGAAATTTTCAAATTTTTCTTGAATCCTATTTAATTTCTAGTATAGTTCTACATAATTTACAACATCTCATAAGAGAATATTACATAATATGCAATATATATGTATATATGACGTGTCTCCATACCCATATCCAATTTTGGATATGTATCCAAGATCCTAATATTTAAGTTTACGAAGGTCTCATGCTTGGATACATACCCACACCCAACACTCGTACCCAAGTCCATGTAACATAGCTCACATGTTGTTTTCTCCGTCTCTGGTGTGTTGTACATATATGGGTGTGTTTGATTTCATGTTTAACATCTTTTGTAACCCACCCCCCATTTCTCTCTTTCTCTCTCTCTCTGGCAATAGCTATATTCTCTATTCCTTTGGGCACCAAGAATTAAAGTAAGCATTTTATGATTTTAATTTGAAGTTTCGGTTTCTATTATAAAATTTGAGGTAATTGTGTGCACCACAACCTAGTATGCATATAAATATGTCTTAATAGTTACAGTTACTCTTATTTACTAGACTAATTACAATATGATCATTCTTGAAAGGAAAAAAAAATAAAAAATAAAAAATGACGAAGCTTCAAAACTGTTCAAAATTGTGTGTTTTATAAAATACAATGGATAGCAATCGATAGAATAGATATATAAACACAGTAACACAGTCTCAGAGATATGGTTTATGATCCATTAAATTGCTTCCGAGACCAAGCCCTAAAACTTGATTTGAATGTTGGATTATGGAGAAGACAATTAAGAGAGAGAAAACCTCGTCACAGTAGAGAGATGTTGACGAACGTCGAAAGGTTGTTCTTGGGCGTTTGAGTTTACTAACACTGCAGATAAGAATAGTAACAGAACAGCTTCCATGGCCACCTTTTCCATTCTCTCTCTCTCTCTAAGATGGTGATGGTGGGGATTCGAATTCGAAGAACACTGAAAAAGAAGGCAAGGGGGAATTTTTCAGTTTATATATGGCGCTGTTTGGGAAGTTGCCGTTTGGTAATAGTTGGCCCTGTTTGGTAAGGTTTATGTTTTCAGTTTATATTTATAAAAAAAATTATAAATTAGTTTTTATTTATTTTAAAAAAACATAAATTATAAATGTATTTAGTTTAGACAAAATGTTTAAAAAAATTTAAAAATATAAAAAAGTGTGAAATGGCAAGTGGTGGTGGATGGTGGGTGGTGACGAGTGGTGGTGACGGAAGACGGTGGTGGAAAATGATGGCGGGTGGTGGTGGTGGAAGACAATGGTGGAAAGTGGTGGCAGGTGGCGGGTTAGTGGGTGGGTGGTGGTGGCGGAAGACGGTGGTGGAAAGTGGTGGCAAGTGGCGGGTGCGTGGGTGGTGGTGGCGGAAGACGGTGGTGGAAAGTGGTGGCAAGTGGCGGGTGGTGGCGGCGGAAGACGGTGGTAGAAAGCGGTGATGGGTGGTGGATGGTGGTGGCAGGTGGGTGGGTGGTGGGTGGTGGCGGGTGGTGGTGGTGGTGGTGGTGGTGGTGGGTGGGTGACGATGGCGGGTGGTGGCGAGTGAGTGGTGGTGGTGGCAGGTGGTGGTGGTAGGTGGTGGTGGTGGTGGTGGTGGTGGTGGTGGTGGCGGGTGGTGGTGGTGGTGGTGGTGGTGGCGGGTGGTGGTGGTGGTGGCGGGTGGTGGTGGTGGTGGTGGCAGGTGGGTGGTGGGTGATGGTGGTAGTGGCGGGTGGGTGGTGGGTGGTGGTGGCGAGTGGGTGGCAAGTGGGTGGTGGTAGCAGAAGACGGTGGTGGAAAATGGTGGCGGGTGGTGGCTAGTGTTGGGTGGTAAAAAAAAAAACTGAAAACTCAAAATGAAAACACATTTTTTGAGTTTACATTTTTTGGCCAAATTTATAAACTGAGACCACTGATTTATAAATCAAAAATTTACCAAACAAGTTTTTATTTGAGTTTTTAAAATTTTTGTAAATATAAACTGAAAATTGAAAGCGTAAAGTGTTATCAAACTGAAAACGTAAGTGTTACCAAACATAAGTGTTACCAAACGATTTACTAAAAATCTAAAAATTTACTAAGATAAGATTCTTCAAACAAAGCCTAACTAAAAACGTAAGTGTTACCAAAGGGTAGTTTAGTATTATCTAAAAATTATTGATGTGTATAGAGATAAAATTAAAAATTTTAATTTATATATAATGTAAACTGAGTAAATAGTGTATACTAAGATAAATAAAGATGCGTAAATAGAATTACCATGTAGGCACCCATATGTTTCTTTATTTGGTTAATTACATTTTACCAATTCTTTGCATATATGTGTGTGTGTTTTTTTTTTATGTATTATTTTCATCTTTTGTGTCTTGTATTGTTTAGAGTTCGGTGATTGATATACATAAGACAAATGTTATTTAGTTCTTTAAAAATATTATCTATTGTTTTTTGAAATATTTGAAGCTTATTTTTTTTAATCCAAATGATATTATAAGTCATTCATAATGACTTTACGGTGTACTAAAAGCTGTTAGTGGTATAATAAAAATTAAAATTTCAAAATTTTAATTAAACGTACTAAATTATTATTTAAGTACAAATAGAATTACTTAGAAGAATCAGGTTAGAAACCCATTTAGTGGCCAATATATATATATATATATTTTTAGGTCTCCCATGGTATTTTCAGATTTTTTGGACCCAAGACTAATCTGCCGAGGAAGTTGCCGGGTGCATATCCTCTCCCAAGGGGGTTTGTTACATTCACAAAGACTCGAACTCGAGACTTTTGCTTAAGCGACCCAAATCCTTTCCACTTGGACCAACCCCCATTGATTAGTGGCCAATATATTAGGCCCACCATACGGAGTTCAATTCTCAATAAAGATACCATAAGCCCAAGCACCAATCATATCATTTATGGGCAAATTACAAACACCCCCTCGAGGTTTGGTGAAAATATAGATTCTCTCTTGAGATTTGAGAAATTACATCCCACCCCCTAAGGTTTATATTTCCATAACAAATTGCTCCATGAGGTTTTTATTTTCATACAGATTCCCCCATAATTTCCCCTAATTTGTTATGAAAATTTGACCCTCATTGGGCAATTTGTAATTTCTCAAACATCAGGGGAATCTGTATTTTTACAAAACCTCAAGAGGGGTGTTTGTAATTTGCCCATCATTTATACTATAAATTAAGTAAAATAAGATATTTAATGAGCAGAGTCTTATAAAATTTAAAACGCTTATACTATTTTTCTAAAATTCTTATTTTTAAAATAATTAAAAAATCTTCTATTAATTAACTTTTATTGAATTTTTATTTTTTTTTATTATACTTTGCTTTACACATTTCAAAAGAAAAATTAATTAATTGATTTAGAAATTTGAAAAGAAAAGTTAACTAATCAATTAGTAAATAATAATAATAAAAAAAATCTTATTATGCATTGATTTTCACATTTCAAAAGGAAAGTTAATTAATCTATTTATAAATATAAATTTAAAATTTTGAAAAAGAAAGTTAACTAATCAGTTTTAAAATTAAAAAAAACATCTTTCAGCTTTTATTGAATTATTTACAATTTTTTTTTATTATACCTCAATTTACACATTTCAAAAAGAAATCTAATTAATCTACTTATAACTTTAAATTTATAAATTTAAAAAGGAAATTTAACTAATCAGTTTTATAATTTTTTTTAAAATAAAAATCTTATAGTTTTTTATTGAATCATTAAAAAAACAAAATCTTATTATGCCTTGACTTACATATTTTAAAAAAAGAAGTTAATTAATCTATTTAAAAGTTTAAATTTAGAAATTTGAAAAGGATTAGTTTTAAAATTTACATTTTTGTACCTCTAAAATATAGTAATCAATTTACATCTTCCATATTTTATTTATCTCGATGTTTAATTTTTTAAATATTTTAAAAGTCTTTTATTAGCTATCTTTTATTCCTTTATAATGTGATTGATAATCTATTTTAAGAACTTGCTTCTCCCACCAAATATTATATAGTTTTTTTTTTAATTTTATTTTTTGGATAGTGTATATCAATACAATAAAGGATTCAAAACTTTTTTCAAACATTGATAATGTGTTTGGTTCATGATTTTGAGTAGAAATTTTGAAAGGAAAAATGAAAAGGGGCATAAAATTAGGTAAAAATGAAATTATATTTCATTCACATTTCACTTATCTTTTTCCTTTTTCATTCCAAATTTCTACCCAAATCCATGAATCAAACATAACATAAAGTTGGGTACATATTTTCCATATTGAAAATTTTGTATTAATATTACTTTTTAAAATTGTGTATTATAAGTTCTTATTACACACATCTCTCCATATAATAATGATTGAAATTTATTTTAATTGCCATCTAAAAAATTAGTTATAGAGTCAAAGAAAATATGTTAGTCTTAAAGTTTTAAAATAAAAATTTTATGTTAGAATTTGTTCAAATGTAATTCTCTTAATATTTATAAATTTTTTTATTGATTGATAAAAAGCACCGTAAATAGTAAGATTATTATTATTTTTTGTTTGTGATATTGAGTTATTAAAACATGACGTGTTATAGTTTAAACCAAGAATTATTGGAAAAAAAAAAATCAACTTGAAATAGATTTTCGAGGCTAATTTTTAATATTTAATCCAATATTGGAATCTCCAAAACTCATACCGGTCACGAATCAATAAAAATAATTTTTAATGATTAGGTGAAAGTCACATTAGTATAAATATTGAGCCGATTAGCTTCTAAGTCACTTTTAATGTTTAGTCCAACATGACAAGTTAATCCTAATCTATTTTCACGTAAAAGTTATGACATATGACAATTTACAATTTTGAATAAATAAATTTTTAGAATTTACAAAATAAGAAAAAAATTAGTATATTAACAAATGTAATTTACTACTATCATATGGTAAATTAAAATTACGAAATTTATAAAACGAAATGTGTTTATATTTTATCGTAAATATAATTTTTATAATTTATTCTTTAATTTTTACCAATTAAATTATGGCATGCAATTTTTTTTAATGAAAAACTTAGAAAATACAATTAATGATATCAGAATAAAAATCTTTTCTCTCCCCTCCTCCTTACTCCAGTTGTGGCTTTCATCGGATTCGCCTCATCTCTCTTCCTCGCCCCACTCCGGCGTCGCCATCATCAACTAGATCTATCGCCTTCTTCTCCTATCAAATAGGTAAGCTCGGAACTCTTTTGATTCATCGTATCGACTCTAAACATGTACGAGCCCCTTCTAATGGAAAAATAAAATATAATGAAAATTTGGTTCATCCGACACGTATACGTCATTTACCTATTTATATAACAGATCGTATGGTAGGTCATAAGTTGGGAGATGTATGATACTCGCTTAGGACCTTCTTAACACTCTCGTTTTCGGGTCAATTGCCTGTCCACCGTTGGTTCTGCTACCTTCCATCAACTAGATCTGTCGCTTTCCACCGCCACCATTGTCTAGGCGTTTTGGGTTTGAGGATTTGTGTTTTTCTATCTTTTTGTTGTGATTGTAACTTATCCACACATATAGATGTAAGTTATGTATTTATCTCTGACTTATTTTATTGTCGAACTCTTATGATCTACTTCTGTTTTGCAGAATGAATTTTATGTCTTTTTATATACATAGCTTCTCCTTGGTGTTTCATTTAAGATTTTTTCCTTTGTTTTTTGAATTAGGATTTTTCCTTAGTTTGGAATAAACTTCTTGCTAATCTTCTTATAAGTGCTGTTTGGCTAACTTTAATTGAAATGACTTTTGATACAAAAATTTAATTAAAATTAGAAAATTTTCATTAATAAATTCTTTTTTTAAATTTTTAAAAATCATTAAAAAAATTTTATAAAAAAAATGCATTTAAAAAATTTATAAACAACACCTTTTGAATTGTGTTTTCTTAAATTTAAAAAAAAAAAAAAAAACACACTCTAGCAAAACCGTGCATAGCACTTGTAGAAAACTAGTTATAGTGATATAAAGACACCATAGGCATCTTTTGACATTCACACATGGTAACTGTCATCTCCTCGTGACAACAGTTTGTAATTTGCACCTAGGTTGTAATCGATTTAGTACAGGTGATATTTAAGTAAAAAATTATATCGAATTGATAACATCAGTTTTATTATTTTAAATATTGATAGACTACTTTTTCTACCAAATCACATTGAATCGAACCAATTAAAATGGTTTGGTTCAACATAGTTTAATCGGTTTAGAATTTTTCAAACTTGAGTCACTTTTAAATATAATCACTAATTTATATAAAAAAATTAAATTAGTTATTTGTCTCCTATTTCAAACATATCTAATCTATTCATTTAATAAATATTTTTCAATTCCTACAGTAACGAAAATAGAAACAAAAAAAAAAAAAGGTTAAAAAATACTAAGGTTTCAAGAATAATAAGTTGTTAAGATTATATATACGGTGGTGTTATATGCACCAATAACAGTTTACAAACTTAGTTATAAAGATGATAAGGTTAATTAATTAATGTTAATAATTTATTATACTTATTAATATCATTATACTATTAGATTATATATATATTGTAAATATAATATATATTGAAGCGGTCGGTTTCGGTTTAATTCGATGCATAAGGTACTTGAATCGATACCGAACCAACAATAAAAAAAAATCAAATTTAAAAACTGCACAGACCAATTTTTATTAAAAAATAGACCAAATATAACTGATTTAGTTCGGTTCAAACAATTTAAGTAATTTTTTTGATTTTTCTTATATCTCTATTTACATCGTAAACACATCCAACTCCAACAATGGTTTGGCGTTAACACTATATATTAAATTACAACAATAATAGAGACCCCTTTTTGGAGGACCCCCACAACTCTAAAAGTGATCTACACCACTCATGATGTGGGTTTCACACATACATGAGTGGGTCCCACACATCATGAATGATGTGAATCACTTTAGGGATTGTGGGGATCCTCCAAAAAGGAGGTCTCATTCATTTTTCATTAAATTAAAGTTGGAAAAAAGGCTACAGAAACTAATTTGGCAATGCAATGGCGGGACTGTCTTTTCTAAACAGTCTGTCAGATTCACATGAAAAATCAAAAATAATTTCGAAGGACCAAATATCAAGGAAATATTTTTTCACTGTAAAAGGCATAAACTAAATCGGTTTTGCTACATAGCTCAAAAGTTGATGGCTCGAGTAGCTCGAATTTATGTTTGTACTCAACTTACTGCTGCTGTATACACCTACAATTCATTTCATTTCAAAAAAAGAAAAAAAAAAAAAAAAAAGAAAAGAACAGAGAGTAGAGAGAGAGGAGCACTGTCTGGTCGTAACCTAGCGGAGTCGTCTGGTCGTTGTTGTTGCTATTTGATCGGAGTAGAAGAGGAGGAAGTTTGTGTGCTACAGAGCAATCAGAGTCTTCACTAACTTGGAACCGGTCTGTTCGTAACCTAGTGGAACCGTTTCTTTGTGCTGCCGCTGCTGCTATTTGATCGGAGTGGGAGAGGAGGAAGTTTGTATGTCGTAGAGCAATTGGAGTCTTCACTGAGTTGTGGATAAGGTATTTCCCCTCGACGTTTTAGTTCCCCTTGTGTCATTCTTCTTCCATTGCTCTGTCATTGTGGCTGCCATAGCTGCCATGGCTGCTAGCTAAGTTTTAATGTGTCTACCATGGCTGGTCTTCCATTGTTCTATCATAAGATTATTCTCAAGATGATTGTGAAAATAAGATTATTGTTAAGATGAATGTGAAAAATTAGTAGATTGAGATGTGGCTGCTCATCTATGGTTGCCTTTACTTGAGCCTTTGTTTCAAATTCATTCTCTACTCTACTATTATTTAAAAAAATAAAAAAATAAAAAAATTGGATTTATTTATTTATTCACATGCATAATATCATTTTTGTCTCAGCAAAATTTGGTGGAAAATCATCCACAAATACCAATTATAACAGTATAATAGCAATTTTAATAATTTTAATGATATCTTAACATTTTAATCATTTTAATAGTATTTTAATAATTTCTGCTATCTTGTTTTGCAACTCACTATCTTAACATCCTTGCTCTGATTCATCTTTGAAAAATGTAATTCGTCATTACTCAAATCCTTCACAATTTAGATTTATAAATGTGGCTAGTAGCTATTACCCCAGACAGTTTCTACTTCCTTTGAAATTGCAGTTAACTCTCTGAATGTCTATTCTATTCAACTTTGAAGCTACAATGGATATTGATTCAAACAATAATTCATTGAATGAGAGTAAGGAAGTTGAAGAACGGGATAACAATCGTTCATTTAACGAGAGTGGTGAAGTTGAAGAACCTAAGAATGGGATGTATTTTACCTTAAAACAAGAAGTGTACGCATTTTATGCAAAATACGCGAAACACTGTGGATTTGCTATAGCTTTTAGATCACAAAATCTAACAAGTGATGGGGAAGTGAAGTACTTTGGAATTGAATGTACTCGGGCGCGGATCAGAACAAAAAGATCAGAAGTAAATCCCCTTGAAACCATCTTTGTCATCAAAAATTGATTGTAAAGCAAGGGTAAGAGCCAGTATACAAAACGATGGAAGATATAAGTTAACCACAGTTGTGCTTGAGCACACTCATGATTTGATTCCTACTGACTAATGGCATTTTGCAATGAATAAGAGGATTCTTACTCTGGTGAAGAGGACACTAGAAGTGAACGATGTAGCAGGGATTGGGTGGCGAGGAATTTTCATTCCATAGTTATTAAAGCAGGGGGATATAAGGCATTAACGTTTGATGAACGAGATGCAAAGAATTATATTGAGAATGCTAGAATATTGAGACTTGGGCTAGGAGACACCGAACCAGTTACACTTTATTTCCATAAAATGCAACAACAAAATTCGAACTTCTATTCGGCGATTGACCTTGATGAAGATGATCACATGTGAAACTTGTTTTGGGTAGATGCAAGGAGTAGGGCGGCTTATAAAGCATTTAGGGATGTTGTCTCATTTGATTCAACCTATTTGACAAACAAATATGATATGCCGTTTGCTTCGTTTGTAGGAGTTAATCACCATGGACAGTCAATTTTGTTTGGTTGTGGGTTGTTATCTAATGAGAACACTGAGGCATTTGTTTGGCTATTCAAAGAATGGTTAAGTTGCATGTCAGATGCTCCCCCAAAAGCTATAATAATTGACCAGTGTAGAGCTATGCAAAATGCCATAGAAATTGTCTTCCCACAGCTCGACATCGTTGGTGTTTATGGCATGTAATGAAGAAAATTTTGGAGAAACTAAGAGGATATTCGTAATATGAAGCCATAAAGGTTGCTTGCAAAATGCAGTTTATGATTCATTTACAAAAGATGAATTTAAGGAAAATTGACTTGCAATGGTTGCAAAATTCAATCTGAATGATAACGAGTGGAGCGACATAGGTGGATTCCTACCTATGTTAAAGACATATTTTGGGCTAGCATGTCAATTATCGGTAGAAGTGAGAGCATGAGTGCCTTTTTTGATGGATATGTGAACTCGAAGACTACTTTAAAGCAATTTGTTGAGCAATATGACAATGCCTTGAGAAGTAAGGTGGAGAAGGAGACAAAAGCAGGTTTTAAATCTCGTAACCAATTGTATAACGGTGTCTCATTTTGAGAAGCAATTTCATGCAGCGTACACAAATGCAAAATTTAAAGAAGTTCAACAAGTTTAGCAAACCACAAATTACAAATCTTCCATTATTAACCAAAAACACAAAGGGCTAGACAATGGCCAACAATTACTAGTGCAAAACTAAAAATAAAATGGGGCATTTGGATCCGCATCTATATTCAAGTCAACAAATTTTGATGCTACTGTAGAACTTTGACTGCTTATATTGTTGACCATTCCCGATGTGCTTCCAATATTGTCCGATGTTTCCATTGTGCTAACCCGTGCCCATAAAAATGTACATATTACAAATATTGTCCACAAAAATATTGACCAATCAAAAATTTAATTCATCATTAAAATATGTGTACTCATATATTTAACACGTACCGGTACATACATACTGTCATATGTGCTCACCATAGAAGGAAAATAGTAAGGTTGATCGTGTGGCACCTTATCATTATATAGTAAGACAATGTTATTAGTAATTTGAAGCATTAAAATAAAACCACACAACAAACAAAGTGCAATATATTAAGTCCATTCAACACATACAGGTACATACTTACTATCTTGTGTGCCAACCATAGAAGAAAAATAGTAAGGTTGATCTTGCAGCACCTTATCATCAAATAGTAACATAATTTCATTACTAATTTCAAGAATTAAACTAAATCCACAAAAACCTTACGAAACAACCTACCCCAAGCATTTACCTGTGCGGGAGTAGTCTTCTTATTCTTTCCCTTCAACCGATTTATTATTTGATCAACCTTGCTAACCTTCCGCTTCGTTTATGAACGGCCTCTTCGGCGAGCAACCATAGGATTGAGTACCTTGCGAGTGCTACTTGCTTCTGTAGTATTGAGACCAGGCAGACTTTTCAGTGAAGTATGGGAAGGTGGTACAATACTAGTAGAAGGTGGTACAGTACTAGTACATGACACATTACTTGCACTACCCGATTTAATTGTTCTCACTCGATCCTTGATTTCCCTCAACCCAAGTTGAATCACTTTGTGTTTACCATCATCATTGGTGGCAAGTTCTAGGATCTCATCCAACGTCTTGTGATAGGAATCATGCAACTTTAGATTTATAGTAGCCCTGAAGTTAGTATATGTGGTTGGAATGCATGTATACCCTCTTTCCAAATCTTTTCTCCATCTCGAAACAATGTATTTATCTGGCACCTCATATATGGACCTCTCAATGAGCACACTAAGTGAATGGGCACACATAATACCTCTAAACTCAAACAACTGGTACATACATTGGAGCTCACATTCAGTTGAATTACAGTACACAATAAATTCCACTTTCTTCATACCCTCACCCAGAAGAATAGCCTCCCTCACATGATAGGTACAAATTGATCCCTCATCTTTTGCAAGATTCGGAAGACAGTACACTAGACGTTTCATTTCTGCATGAATTCTGATAGTGCTGCCTCTTTTGTAAGAATATTTGAATAGTGGTTTGCTAAATCTATGATTTGCTAAAGATTTGACAGTGCTGCCTCCTTTGTATGAAGATTTAATACTGCTGCCTCCTTTAGAATGTTATTTTCATGTCATTTGGTCCCATTCGACATTTATTTTCGGTATCTGGATTGAACAATCTGACAGGTTGTTATTTTTGAAGCCCTTTAATTTGGATTCTATTTGTGTGCATGGTTGTTATAGACAATTAGATTGCTATTGAAATTTGAATGAGACTTCTTAAGTTTTAATGAGATTTCTTAGATTGCTGTTGAAATTTGACAGATCAATTGGGTGCAATTATGATTAGTTCAATCTAGAAGGTGTAGATGTTTTGACACAAAAAGGTTTTCAATGTCATGCTACAAATTGAAAGTCTGAATTTTGCTGTACTCAAACGCACTTTTGAGGTATATTTTGCATGACCAAACTCATCCACATACACAACACAAAGCAGTTTACATCATTAAGTATTCATGAAATTTTCCAAAATCTAACAACTTAGTCATTTACATCATTAAGTACAAAAATATACAAAATAAGAAAGAAGTTTATGATTACATTCATGAAATTTGTCAGAAAGTTAGAAGCTTTGAAATTTGCATGATAAAGTGCAAAAGGACACAAAAAATGACATAAATCATAATATTGAAGTTCTTCTCTATCCTTTAAAGACTTGTACCATGCTCATGAATTTCATTGTCCATCTCACAAAGCCTTGTCCCTATATTGTTTAATTCTTTTGTTCTTATAGCTTTCCGAGGTCCAACATTGGAATGAATTGTGGACCTACTGTCGTCATCATCCTCATCTGTGAATTTGAAGTAATTACAGTGTTCCTTATGACTCTACAATGCACAAGAATTAGTTAATCGGATCACATAAATAACTTTGTACACAGTAAAATATCAAATTCTATAATCGATACTTACATATTTCAATGGGCAAACAAAGAACAAACTTCCTTGGTTTCCGTTGTCATTCGTGCGTACAATATACATCGCCGCAGTTCTTCCACAATCACACAATCTTGGTTTTAATCTCATGTTACTATTATTAGTAGAAGAAGAAGCCATAGTTCTGTAATCTGATATTAGTAGTAAAAGAAGAAGCCATTAGTTGTCCCATGAAGCAGTCAACAACAGCCAATTTTCAACACAGATTTCAAATCAAATCAGATTTACATATTTCAACACATTTATAGATTTATATAACAGATTTATTTTAGCTTTGTAACAAATTTACAGATTTCTAACAGATTTCAACACAGATTTATAACTTATTATAACAGATTTACAAATTTCAAGCCAGATTTCAACACATATTTGAAGACAGATTTGATTGTTTATAATTTTAAGACAGATTTGATTGTTTATAATTTTACATATTTCAAGCAAATCTGAACACAAATGTATGAACTTGAAACCAAACACATGTGTATTTTACCATCAAACAGATGTATTAGTTGGATAACTATTCAGCACAAAAAAATTAAAGCCAAAACCAATTCAAGAAAATTTGAAAACAGATGTGTATTTTACCACACAAATGTGTATTTCAAGCAAAACCAAATAGATGTATACAGAGGATAACAGATTAAAAGGCAAATCCCAAACCCTAACACAAATTAAAGCAAAATCTAAACCCAAATAGTCCTAATCGACTAATTTCTACACAAATTGAAGCCAAATGTAAACCCTAGCTTTGCGATTTCAGGTTTACCTCAGATTTGTTTTCGTTCGTCGTTCGTTGTCACATGCTGTCATTCGTCCTCCGTCGTCGTTCGTCTTGCTTCGTCGTTGTTCGTACTCCTTCCGCGACCAGAGACCGATCAGAAGTTCTTGAGAGAGATCTATCGAATGAAAAGGATAAGTAGAGAGACAGGTGAGAGAGGTAAGAGTGATTCCTCTCCTTCCGTGACCAGAAAGGTGAGTGCTGAGAGTCTTTTTTTGGTTTCGAGAATATAGTGAACAGAGGCGGAGAGGAAATCAACAAGGGATAGAGATGAGAGAGGAAACTTGTACTTTTGAGCCAGTCAAGCCCAAGACTTTCAAGCTATGGATCATTTTCCAAACTAAATACTCTAATTTGAACAGGCTCCCTGACTAATGGATCAAGCCTAGACCCATAATATTGAAAAAGTTTACATGCATGAATATCATGAGCAAAATTTAAATGTAAAACAAGTGAGAAATAAATCTGAAAATTCATACAGAAACATGCAATAGAATTATTAGTATCATAAGAAAATATCAAAATTTCTATCAAATGTCTCACATGGGTATGAGACTATAGACACTCCATTTTTGACCGCCCGTAAAACTTGGGCTCTTTGTTCTGGGCACTTGATGATGAAAGTTTCATTGTGTATGACTCGAATTCTCAACGAAAGAATCCAAGGTCGAGCTCAAAAACAATCCCAAAACCTTCATATTTACCTTGTTCTTACCTTAGAGGTCCATTTTTGAACATTATGCCATCCTACACTAAGCTTGGAATAGAGGAACAGGGGAGCACATTAGGGCTCGGCCGTGCCTCATTGAGGGCCGGCCATGCCCTATGGGTGATAAACACTATTCTGGGTGGGAGCCCACCAGCTGTTTATTTTTGAAGATATTTTCGACCTATTTTGCTCAAATTCTATAAATACGAGGTTATATCTCTGTTTTGAGGGTTGAACAACTTCCAAAGAGCTTATACACACACACTTGAGAGCTCCTTCTTCCTTGCCAAGCCATCTTTGAGCAAGCTTACCATCTTTGAACTATATCTACACACCATACAAACCCTCAAACCTTAACCTTGGAGCCTTGGTTGAGCCTTAAGAATCACAATTCAAGCTTGAGAGTGTGTTTGGACCAAGTTTGATTCACAACAAGAGCTTGTCCTCTTTAAGAGGTATAAGTTTACCATATTTTCTCTTGCTTTCATTGCTGTCTCTTACTATCAATTTTTTGTGTCTTTGTATTGTTTTGGATCCATTTCAAGTGTTGGAACTTGGGTTTGAATAGCTACCAAAGGTAGAAAGGTTTAACACCCTTTCTTACACCTTACTTCATAGCTCACACCCTTGTCTTTACACTCTTTTGTTTGTCTTCAAACTGATTTTTAGAGTTCAAAAAATGCTAAAAAACATGGTTTGAGGTCTCAAAAATGGAGGGGCTAGCCACCTCTCCTTGCTCTTGTTCACTAGCCTTGTGATTCCTTGCTATTTCCTATCTTTTTTGTACTCTTTAAACATCATTTTAGTCATTGATTTTTACATATTAGGGGCTGTTCAGGCTTGTTTTAATTCATTTAATTATTTTATGCTTTGAATACTTTGCTTATTATGTTGTAAGTCCTCATGGTTTTACTTGTTTAGGCCTTAGACATCAAGCCACTTGAGTTGATAGCTTTTCTTCCCTTTTTATATATATTAAGAGTCCCATTCTTAAAATCAATCTTGCACAATCATGTCTGCAACCTCCCTCTTTTCTTCTTTTCTTTTGTGTGAGAATTATTTCAAGAGATTGATGGTAATTCAAGGCGTGGGAAAGAGACCTATGCTCAATGGCTTAACCTCTATAGAGGTTCATCGTCAAGGCGTAGTCCCTCTTCCACGCTTCGGATCACTTCTCATTTGACATTTCTTCTCATGTAGTGGACTTAACCATCACTTTGGACAAATTGATTAAAGAATGGAAAGGACTAATAAAATTGGCTTAAAATTGGACCAACCAACATAAAGAGAATGAGTTAGATTGCTTGGGTTCGGCTGGACGTTATGCCAAATCCATCATGTCAAGAGTCGTCACACATCAATTCATGATGTTTTGATGAATCTTGAAACATCTCTACCTCTCTTTTTGAGCTCATTTCATGATATGAATGATGAGTGGTTATTGTTCATTGCATTTATTGATTTTTGTCCAATTGTCTTCGAAATCATCAAGCGGTCAACTTGCTTATTGATGGTTTTTAGAACCAACTTCATTCTTCTCTTGAGCCTCTCCATGACAGAGAATAGCAGAAAGGGACAAACAGAGCTCAGAAAGGCTCTGTCTGCACTATTTTCATCTCAGAGCACAAAAATAGGGTTTTGCATGAAATCAGGGCACGGTCAGCCTTGTTTGGACCCAGTCGGGCCTCATTAGGGGCCGGCTAAGATCCAATGTTTGGTAGGCAGAATGTTTTTGTAGAAATAGAGAGCAGTGGCTGAAGGTGAAACATGGCAGATTCCCAGGGAGGCAGACAGAGTGGCTTATGAAAACTATCTTCTTTGATGTGCATGCATTGCTTTAATTCATTATTGATGTAATTAATTATTATTATTGTAATCATTATTGTTGTAAATTATTCTTGTTGTAATTAGTATTGTTGTTGTACTGGTTTATTTGTAATTGTTATAGCTAGTTAAATTAGGTAGCTAGTTTATTACTCATTATTAGCCTTTGTTGTAATAACTTAGCTAATTAGTTATTTATTCATTCATTTTGTTTTGTAATAATTAGTTTATTTCGGACACTTGGACATTGATTCAGACCCTCTTGAATGAGGGCAAAATTGTAATAAGTGTGTATATTTTCCAACCTTATTTCTTTCTTCCTTTTATTTATTTGCTTATGATGGTAGCATAGAGTATCATGTCTCCTTAGCGTTTTCCATGATTTGTATCCACTCATCTTCCATGCATAAAAGCTCGGTTCATCATTCTAACCAAGCATTATTATTGCTTAAATTCTTTGAATACGTGCTTAGACCGCATGCTATCAAATTGATTCAAATACCATGTTAGTAGTCGAGCCCATTAATTGCATAATTGTATGTGTCGCATTAGTCATATTACATTAGTTAGGATCAAGCATTTTGTCTAATTCTTTTATCTTTTTGGCTTGCCTCGGAGTACTAGGTGAGCATTTAATTGCTTTAGCATACCACATGCGTGTGATTGTTGCCATGTCATCAAAGCATGATTCCATGAGGCTAAGTGCTTAAGTGATATATCTGTTTGAATGTCGATGGATGAAGGCTAATTGCTTGAATTGGAATAAATTGATTAATGTACATACAAACTCACTTTTTCAAGTGACGCCTATTCAAAACACTTTTTTCAAACAAACATGAAATCAAATGTTCCAACTTTTGCAAATTAGTCTATACTTGTGTGCATCACCTAGTAAAGTTAGCCTAATATGCAGAACAAGAGCATATAATGTAAATAAAAAATCACATCATGATTAGTAGAGGCCGATCTTTCATCGGGCGAGTGGGTTGCTCACTTCATGACCTTCCCCTCTCGTACATAAGTTCCCGAGCTGAGATCTCAGTGATGACGGACATGTGGCCTTTCGCATGAGTCACGGGTTTCCTAAATTTCTCAAAAATATTTAGGTGGCCACTCTGTATTTGGCAAAGCAGTCCATTTTTGGTATTTTGATTCAAAATTGATTTTCCAAAAGAATTGGCAGAATTGGACTCATTTGTGTTTATTTATTTCACATTGCACTTGTAGAATCAAATTCAGAACCATGTGAGTCCGAACTGTAGGGCTAGTCGTATCTGAAAGGAGCACGAAAAGCAAGCTACAGTTTCTGGCGACTCTGCTGGGGAATTAGAGAACTTGATTTGAACTTTATGATGTGAATTTTTTTTATTTACACTTATATGTTCTTTACATTTGCATTTGCATTGGTTACTTTAAGTCACTGTATTTTCCATCTGTTATTCCTGGTCGGTTTGCCGGAGGCTTGTCCAAAAGCTTGCCAAAAGGCTAACCGATCGTAGGCTCTGCTATATTGGAAACACAACCCTTGGATCTGGACTACCGCTGTACCGCTTGATCCTCCTTTCACTTCTCGGTGTTAGGTGTGAAAGGTATATTAGGTAGTCTTCCTGAGGTACCCATTTTGACCATTTGGCCTAGCTGCATATAGCAAAGCCATAATGACTGTTCCAAACTAGGACAGGATGCTCACTTGTGTGCAGGATTTTTGTGAAACTACTTGATTGAAGTAGTGAAACCCTAGTTCATGACAAACTAGGCTAGGGTAACCTTACCCCCTCATAGGGTTTGTTTTGGCTCTCTCTTAACTAGTATGTTCTTTACAGTGAAACCGTACAGAAATGTGCATATGAGTTGCAAGGTTGGTATCTGTTTTAGGGCAAAATTCAGTGGGGAGTACAGGCTTACAACTTTGATCATGTCTGTGTCGATAACATCTTAGTTGAAGTGCTGTACGGTTTCTGATTACTGTTCTTTTACTTTATTTCTTTTGCTAGGTAGTTTAAATCATAGCTTCAGAAGGTTCTGATATCCCCCAAGTACTCTGGGCCCGAGTCGGGAGACTGTGCAAAGTTGGAGATCTTGTCAGGGGACAACCCGTGTTTGCATCACTATCAGCGGTTACAAGGCGAAGAAGAATTAAGCAGAATTCACAGTGCAATTCTTACACCAGTCACCTCTCGGCTCACTTGTGTCCAATCCGGTTTGAGAACAGTCGTCTACTTCTAGTCCAGCCTAAGACCAGTCACCTATTCCCATGGCACAATATTTCTCGGCCAATATGGAAGAACTAATCCTCCATCTGCAGCAAATAATTGAAACACTACAACGTGATGCGACTCGTCAGGCTGAGGTTACGGCTCGTCAAGCAGAGGTTATAACCAGGCTACAGCAATAACAACTGTAGCTGGCCGTAGCCCCTGCGTCCCATGTACTCGTCGCAGCTATTCCTCTGCCTGGTGCCACTGCTAATACTACCGCTACTCAGGAGCCACAAATCGAGGGTATTCCGATTTTTTTAGTCCCAACAGAACCCATCCTGGCACAAACATCTAAAGCCCCATTTTATCAGATCGAGGCACCGTTCGTATTTAAGGTTGATCCAACCGCGCTGAAAGTTAACAAATTGGAGAAACTGTTCAAAAGAGAGCAAGGGGTCAACTCCATTCCAGATATAGAGGATGGATACACCGAGTCTGCGGTTACATTGCTAAAACAGTTCAAGATGCCTCACATTGATCGTTTTGATGGTTCCAGAGACCTGATGGTTCACTTATGGCTGTTTTCGGACATTTTGCGGCCAATGGGTTTGACTAGGTTGCAGAAGTTATCTCTCTTCGGTCAGATTATGTCGGGTATAGCGGCTATCTGGTACGCCAAGTTAGAAAATTCAGTAAAACAGAATTAGGATGAATTAGCCGAGTCCTTCATGGCACAGTACTCTTACAACACTCAAATTGAGGTCACAACCTATGATCTCGAGGCAATGTGCTAAGAGCCAAAAGAAGGTTTCTCTGAGTTTGTAACAAGATGGAGAGCCAAAGTGTCCATGATGACCACTCGACCTTCAGAAAAAGATCAGATAAGAATGGTTGTCTAGAATCTACATGGCAAGTTGCTACAAAAGATGATTGTTCTACCCTTATTTACATTCACAGAGTTGCACGAAATGGGGGTTCAAATTGAGGATGCTATGAAACAAGGGCTCATTACTGACGAAAAGAGCCAGCTAAAAGGTCGTTTGTTTGCAGTTCCAATGCTGCCAGTGGTAGCACAGCTGCGAGGCCATCGGATGTAAGTGTTGTCACCATGACAAAAACTGTTAACCCCTTTGCCAATACAGGACCACAAACATCATCTAACCCTACCAGACCCCAGAGGACTTTTAACCAGCTATACATGACCCTTTCTAAAGCCATGCAAGTGCTGATCGAAAAAGGACACCTCAAACCCTTAGAACCTTGTCCACTTCCCGATTCTCTTCCACCCAAGAATAATCCTACAAAGTACTGTGCTTTTCACTAGCAGCATGGTCATGACACTGACCAGTGCTACCGTTTGCGTCATGAGATTCAGGATCTCATTGACAACAAGGTTATCGCTCCATCCCAGAAACCAAACGTAACCACTAATCCACTCCCGGCCCATAATCAGCTCCCCCTACCTCGAAACCTTAACCTTATCCATACACTGGCCACCTCTTATGACCCTAGTGTATATATTACCCCTCTCCACCTACCAAAACCGATGTTGTTCATTCCTGAGGGCACAGATTTGTACGTGATGGACCCATTTAATCCATAACCTGAGCCTCGCAATGTGGTGACAATGCCTGCAGTAAACGGTGTTTTGGCCTCGGAGGGAGGTACTAGTTTGTCACCAGGATGTCTCGGGGACCTTTTTGAAAGGGCATATGATCCAAGTTGTTATATTGTGCCAAACACTCAAACCAGGCCCGAAATGGTGTTGCCAGCCTTGGTGGAGATTAATGTGGTTAGAGAGGATGGCCCGAGCCAACGATTGGACGACCTGGCAGATCTTGAAGAAGATTTAGACAACCTGTAGTTCTTCGATGAGCATGATTAATGAGATGTACAGATCGGATGGTTTGACCTGAATGGATTAACTGATAATCCTGGATGGCTGAGTGACGAGCCAGACAAGGAAGAAGAAATTGGGATGAAACCAGGGGAGAAGGGAACAGAGATAACTGCAGTTGTGCCAGGAACAAAAGTTGTGCCTGAAGTCATGCCTATGAGTAAGGCTATGACTGAACAGGAACAAGAGTTAGAACAATTCCAACGTGAAAGAATAGAGGAAATTCAGAGGAAGATGGCCCTGGGGCAGGAAAAAAGGAAGGAGAAAGTAGAGGTCGAGCCAACTGCAAATGATGTTCAAAGCACGGGAGAGCCCAAATGGGAGCCCAGTGACAAGAAAAAAATTCCTGGAAAACTGAGACAATACTGGAACATAGAATCTAAAACTCTTGTGGAAGAAGAGTGGGATGATGACGGGGGGGTGCGATGTGAACATGCTTCAAATAGAATCGGATAATGGTCGAGTTATGGCTGATGTCGAGTGGTGGGACGATAATGACCTACATCTGGCCCATACTGACAAAGACCGGGACGGCTACATCCTGGACAACACATGGTATGCTGAAGAGATAGATCATCTCACGAAAAGTGGACGATATTTTAAACCTCCACATGTGGATCAAGCGGAGCCATCAGGAAAGGACAAGTTAGTCGAGGAAAAAAAAAAGAGAAGCGAGTGGAAGAGGAGTTAGTTCTAAGCAGCTTAAGAAAATCTAAGCTGATATCTCTATCTGGAGACCCCTCATGGCATCACGAGTACACCGACAGACAGTATTGTCGGCAATGGACAAGGCTAAATTATCCATTGATATTACATCTGAGCAACTTGTGGGCCTAGTCTTTCCAAGTGGAGCTAAGCTAATGCTCACTTTCTCTGACAAAGAGCTGCCGTCGAAAGGCTCGGCTCACAACAAGCCGTTGTACATATTTGGGGAATGTAGGAAGAAGTGGGTACCGGTGGTGTTGGTAGATACCAGTTTTGCCATTAATGTCTATCCTTCCCGAACTGCATATGCGGTTGGCCTTAAGCCGGCAGACTTTATCCCTACAGCCCAGGTGATACGGGCATATGATAACACAAGTAGAAAGGTCATGGATACAGTGCAAGTACGAGTTCAGGTAGGCCCGTCTGAGCAAGAGATAGAGTTTCATGTACTGGATGTGCTGGCTACCTTTAACTTGCTGTTAGGAAGGCTTTGGTTACATCACATGAAGGCTGTCTCCTCCACCCTCCATCACATGTTAAAGTATCCTTATAAGGGAGGAGTAGCAACCGTTTTTGGGAACTCATCCATCCATCCACCTCCAGAGGTGACTACGCCAGTACTAGAAATCTATCACGGTGAGGAGAATGTATTCTTCTCGGGGTTCACTCTAGTAGAAGCCCAAGTAGTGCAGACCATTCTAGTTGCATACGAAGGCATGTACGTCAGTGCCCAGTCCATCTATTTCATGAACAAACTGCGGCACATTCTGGAAATGGGGCTTGGAAAGAGTGGTTGGAAAGGTGTTACAGCACTGGCAGAGGTGCCGCACAATTCGCATGCCTTTGGTTTGGGCTATGTGCCCACCAAAGAGGACTGGATAAGAAAGGGGAAGGAAATGAGGGGCAGAGCCAAAGCCAAGAGACTTGAGAAGCATTATGAGATCGTCCATAGGCTAATCCGGCAGACATTGAACGACCATTTTGTTAAAGAAGGACAGGATTTCCCTTTTTGTGGCTTTCCTGAGCGTTGGGTAAACTCCTTGAAAAAGCGTGTCCCTAGGTTCGACATTTTCTTTGATCTATAGTTGCAGGACAGTGATGATGAAAGGGCTGAGCCAAACATCAAAACTGGCCAGAGCATGGAAGATGACTCAGTCAACAGCGAGGTTGAATTAGGGGCAGCACTAGTCGATCTCCTGACAGATCCCATGACCAACACAGAGAACTTGGGGGATAACTTTACTGTCTCCATGATTCGGTGAAGAACCGGGTGTGGACCCAACCAGTGGCATTCTGGATGCATCGAGGGCACCTTGTCTTACTTGGCAGTTGGATGAAAGCTTTCTTTCCAGTTTTGAATCGGGTGATGAGCTAGAATCTGATTCCACTGAGTCTGTGGGGTCAGGATTAGATTCAAGTTCTTTTGAGTCTGAGTCTGGTATTTCCAGGGGTGGTAACCCGGGTACCAAAGTCCTGTCTAGGTCTTCATTCAGCTTTTCTTTTGAGTCTGTAACCGAAGATCTGGACCTTTTGAATGAGAACTCAGCAGATTCTGTATACTTCTCTGTGCCGCTGGTTTATTGCATTGACCAAGATTTTTCAGAATTTTAATGAAAATGAAGAGGAAGAAATTCCTCTGGCTTTGAAAAACTTGATTAATTGGGAGGAGGAGAGGTTTGCTAAACCCTGTATTGCCATTAATGTAGGTACTGAGAAGGATTCACGCTTGGTTTAGATCAGGTCCATATTGTCTTCGGAGGAACACGAGCATTTAATCGCTTTATTAAAATATTTCAAAGATGTTTTCGCATCGTCCTACGACGACATGCCTGGAATCAATCCTGAGATTGTATAGCACCAGATCCCTCTCCCTGAGGCCCGACCAATCAAGTAAAAACTGCGCAGAATCTGTTCGGATTGGGCACTGAAAATCAAGGAAGAGGTCACCAAGTAAATTGACGCAGGATTCTTGTTGGTATCCGAGGATCCAACTTGGTTGGCCAATATCATCCCAGTATCGAAGAAGGATGGCAGAATCTGGGTTTGTGTCGACTTTTGAGACCTGAACAGAGCTAGTCCGAAGGATGATTTTCCACCGCCGCATATTGATGAGTTGGTAGACTTCACTGCGGGCCATGCATTACTATCATTTATGGATGGGTTTTTCGGGTATAACCAGATTCTAATGGCACCCGAGGATAGAGAGAAGACTGTATTCACCACTCCGTAGGGTACCTACTGCTACCAAGTTATGTCGTTTGGGTTGAAAAATGCTGGGGTTACCTATCAGAGAGCTGCGACCACCATTCTGCACGACATGATCCACAAAGAGGTTGAGGTGTACGTGGACGACATGATCGTCAATTGCAAAGAACGAGGAGGCCACTACATTGCACTAGAAAAGTTCTTCTAATGGATTAGAGAATATGGATTGAGGTTAAACCCATAGAAGTGTACTTTTGGGGTGACAGCAGGGAAATGCTGGGATTTCTTATCACATAGAGGGGCATTAAAGCAGATCCTTCCAAAATCACGACTATCTTAGAAATGTTACCACCAAGGACCGAAAAGGAGGTGCGTGGCTTTCTAGGTAAAGTGCAATTCATAAGGCGGTTTATTTCAAAACTAACCTTGACTTGTGAACCACTATTTGGTCTCCTAAAGAAAGGAAAAAAGTTCCGATGGAATGATCGATGTCAGTTTGCCTTTGAGTAGGCCAAGCAGTACCTCCAGAACCCATCCGTGTTGTCATCACCAGAGCCGAGGAAGCCTTTGATTCTGTACTTGTCAGTAACAGATACGACCATAGGGTGCATGCTCGCTCAAGAACCTAAAGATAGAGTGGAGAAGGCCATCTACTATTTGAGCAAGAAGAAGTTAGATTATGAGACCTGCTACACTCCTCTCGAGAAAGCTTGCTTAGCCTTGGTATGGGCTTCCAGGAAGTTGAGGCACTACTTGTTAGCTCACTCTGTAATCTTGGTTTTAAGATTAGATCCCATCAAATATCTCTTTGAGAAACTAGCACTTATGGGTAGGCTAGCCCATTGGTTACTACTTCTCTCCGAATTTGATCTCAAGTATGTCACGCACAAATCAGTCAAAGGGAGAGCTGTGGCGGAATTCTTGGCGGATCACCCGATAGAAGGGGATAAGACAGTGGAATACTTGTTCCCAAATGAAGACATTTTTCATGTAGAAGAGAAAACATTGACGATGTACTTTGACGGAGCGTCCAATCAGTACGGTTATGGGATAGGTGTGTTGCTGATAGCACCCGATGATTCTCATATACCCCTAGCCTTCAAATTCCGGTTCAAAGTGTCCAATAATGAAGCAGAATATGAAGCGTGTATTGCTGGTTTAGAAGCTGCCCTAGAACTAAGGGCAATAAGGTTGGACATCATCGAGGACTCAAACTTGGTTGTTTCTCAAGCAAACGGAGACTGAAAAGTCAAAGAAGAGAAGATGAAGGTTTACCATCAGGCCTTGGATATTCTGATTCTAAAGTTTGAAAAACTAACATTCACGCACCTGCTAAGAGAGAACAACAGGTTCGCCGATGCTTTGACAACTCTATCTTCCATAGTGGACATCTCACTTGGAGTCAAAATGCTTCCGATTATCATTGAACAAAAATACGTGCTTGCCTATGAGACCATCGTCGCAATAGATGAAGTGTAAGACAAAAAACCCTGGTACTACAACATTTGGAATTTTCTGGAAAAGGATACGTATCCACCAGGGGCAAATGCCAAGGACAAATGGGCAATACGGCATCTGGCTGTCCAATTTACCATCTGTGGGGTTAAATTGTATAAAAGAGGTCATCTAGGAATGCACAAACTGTGTGTAGAGGAAGAGGAATCGAAGCGTCTTATGGAGGCTATCTACGGAGGAGAGTGCGGGGTGCACATGGATGGTGTGATGCTAGCCCGGAAGATCCTTAGACAAGGTTATTACTAGTCAACCATGGAGGAAGATTGTATTGCTTTTGTACGGCGATGCCACAAATGTCAAATCCATGCCAATCACATGAACATACCGCTGTCTAAGCTTTACAACATGACTTCACCATGGCCATTCTCGGTCTGGGAGATCGACGTTATCGGTGCAATCTCGCCAAAAGGATCAAATGGACATGAGTTCATCTTGATGGTGATTGACTATTTTACAAAGTGGGTGGAAGCTTAGTCCTATGTAGTGTTGAAAGCATCGCATGTAGCCAAGTTCATCAGAAATAACATCATTTGCCGTATGGAGTTCCGAACGAGATCATATCAGATAATGGCTCACACTTCAAGAAAGAAGTGGTGGATCTGCTTGAGAAATATAATGTGGCTTTTCATAAGTCGTCAATATACAGACCACAGACCAATGGAGCTGTTGAGGCCGCCAATAAGAACGTTAAGAACATCCTCCAGAAGATGGTTAAGACTTATAGGGACTGGTCAGACAAACTGCCGTTTGCACTCTAGGGCTACAGAACGTCGATTCAGACATCTATGGAGGCAACCCCTTATTCTTTCGTCTATGGGATGGAGGCTGTTCTATCCATCGAGATCGAAGTACCTTTGCTGTGAGTTATGGCCGAGTGTCAGATAGCGGAGGCGAATTGGTAGCAGAGTAGATTTGAGGAGTTAATGTTGTTTGATGAGAGAAGACTAAGGGCATTGTATCATGTCCAGGGCTACCAACACAGAATTGCTAGGGCTTTTAATAAGAAAGTTAAGTCCAAGAATCTCAAGGAGGGAGACATGGGGCCCGTTTGGTGTAGCTGTTAAAACAGATTATAGATTATAGCTTAACAGATTTATAGATTATGACTTTAATCAGAAGCTGTTAATTTGTTTGGTATAACTGTTGAATTATAGATTTAAGTTGCTAAATAGTGTTTGTTAAATAAGCTGTAAAGCAGCTTTTTCAATTAACTTTTATTTTTTGTTATTCGCTATTAGTCTACATCTCTCATAAATAATAATAATAATATTCTATAGTCCATTTGGGTTTTTTTTTCTATTTTTAAAAAAAGAAAAAATAAACAAAATCTAAGAGTATAACCGTAAATTAACATGTCCACAGCAAAAGCTGATAATCAGAAATAAGAGGTGAGCAGCTTCTTAGAATTAGCTTTTTTGACTTAAAATAAGTTGTTAGAATCAGAAGTTGTTTGAAATAAGTTTAAACAAACAGTCCAAAATAGTTTTTCAAAAGCCAGAAGCCATAAGTTGGCTCAAAAAAGCCTAAACAAACACCCCCATGGTATTGAAAGACAACCGAGCTCCTATCCATGACCCTAGGGGCAAGTTCCGACCCAATTAGACTGGTCCTTATATCATCAAATCTATCTGGTCAGGAGAGGCGATTATTCTCATGGACCTTGATGGCTTGGAGTTTTCACAACCGATCAATATGGATAAGTTGAAGAGATATTACCCTTGAGAGGCTCACTAAGCCAAAAACCAGGAAGGGCGACCTAGGCAAAAGTTAGAGCATGAAAAATTAGAAATAAAGAAAAACTGAGCTAGCATGGTTGAAAACCCTAAAGGGCGACTTTGCAAAAGTTAGAGTGCAAAATGAGAGAGTTAATACTCGAGTTAACCTAAACCGAACTATCTAAGGCCTGGTTCCCATCTTTGGGATACGTAGGCAACTTCATTCTGAAGTTCAGTCGTAACCATCTCTCACTCAACTGTCCTATCCATTTGTTTGATCGGGCTGTCTTCCTCCATTATCTATTAGCTTGGTTGTGTGATCTTTATTTGGGCAGAATGGTTGGTCACAATGCAGAGTAGTAGTGGTAAATGCAATTGTGGACAGTTATAAACTTTTGATTTGGGGTTGTACATCCTGAGGATTGATTTCGTGCGTGTCAGGTAGTGATTATCTTCGAAAGCGGTTTTGAAAAGTTTTAATAAAAGTTGATTTTTCCAAAATTTTACCGTTTTACAACTTAGACCATTTTGGGACCAAATGGAAAATTTTTAGTGCTCACAACTTTAATTCCATTGATTTTAACACAAGTACATTCTCTAACTCTCTGATATAAATCAAAGTTTCTTTTACATCATAAAACTTGAAAAGAAAGGTCAAAGCAATAAACTAGGGACATAGGAGTCAGGTGGTCTTGCGTCCCCTGCTCGTGCTTGCGGAAGTTTTTATAGACAAAGTTGGCCTGACCCCTCGTCTTCAAGCCAAGTCAAGCACTCACCAGAAAGGGCGTAACGAAAACTAGGGGCAGGGGCCATCTTGTCCTCCAAGCAGTGAGGTACCGAACCATATATGAAACACGAATCAGGAATGAAGCCAGGTATTCCACCCCCTCTTCTGGACAAGTCTGATCATGTCCAAACTAGCGTCTGAACCGGAAAAGAAAATAGAATACATAGTGGGTAAGGCCAACCAACTCCATACCCGGCTGCCGGGATACGCTGTAACTCATCTCAACTAGGTTGTACCAAGGGCAACGCCAAATAATGTTAGCTGTAGATCTACTACATATCTAGTTGCACCACCATCCCTCTGAAGGGAAGTTTATTAGCCGTTGGCAAAAAAGGTAGGCTCGGGTTGAGTATACGGGTCATGGGTCCACCACTTTCAACTTATCCATTAGCCACACCTAGGAAGGGATGAAAAACAGGAGAGATTAAAGAATATAGAGATGTACGTTGAGAGAAAAGTAAGAAAAAGGTTTAGAGATGAAAGTAGAGAGTGAGTGCCGAGTGACATGAGAATCATAAATAAGAAAGGGTGGGGAACAATACCTGAAAAAGTAGTGGACTCCTTGTAAATCGAGTAGTCTCTCGCTGATGAAAAGCGCCTAAACCCATCAGGGTCTCGGCCAGGGCCAAACCCATGCAAATCTTACCCTCTTTCAAACATTGGGCCACCTTAATCAGCCTAATGCTCGCTCCATGGTAACTAGGGGCAAGAAGGAAGTGCACAAGCATACATAAACAGAGGGCATATTGGCGGTAACCTCGCCAGAGAAGGTCACCCCTGTCTCTGATGATAGAAAATCGATGAATCAAACCGAGAATATCTACCTCTCCGTCGTGGGCTAATAATCGAGTCTCGTGTAATGAAAGCCCACACATTTGTCCAAGTGCTCGAGCATAGCCAAAATGGGGTTACGGCATGATTTCCTCGTCATGCTGGGATTCCATTAAAGCTTGAAATTCTTTGAAGTGTCGGACACATCTCTTGTGATCCAAAGCGAAATACATATGTAACCGGGTTCCAACATCAAATCGCGACATGGAGAAATAGAAGGCAAAGCAAAGTGTGGCTCAAAGAAAAAGAGCGTTTAGGCTAAAATCGTGGAAGTTCACCTTTTTTGAGCCATCCAAAGTGACGATTCAGTCTCGGAGTTTATTGTTGAGCAAAATCTCCATTTTAAGAGCAAAATCTCAAGGCTTGCTATTCTACCAAAGAAAACAGCTTGGGAGCACATTTTATAGACTTTGAGAAGAGGCAATGCATGACAGCTGGATCCCACTGACTGACATGACTTTTGGGCCTGGTCGTGCCTCATTGGAGCTCGACCGTGCCTATTTGGACTCGGCCGGGTCTAAATGGTGGCCTAGCCTAGAGCTTTTGCAGCAGAGGCTGGTCTTTTGTCTTGGTTTGCTGTGGCTGTGTTTTGAGTTTTGTTTTGTTTGTATCAAGTGTTGTTTAGTGTTTTTAGGTCGTTTTCATTTTATTTGCTGTTATTGAGTTGTCTTTGCTATTTTGTTTGGTTGTGGGTTGTTATCCGATTTAAGAAATGAATTCATGAACAAGCATCCACAGTTTTAAAGTCCTGTACAAGGTTATCATATAGAGTTCATGCCATCTATCGCATTTTATGCAAGAGCAATCATCCAAAACTTTCTTTTCATACACTAGTGGGTCCAACCCCGATCATTGTTTTACAAAGCAAAAACAAAAGAAAAGTCTTCAAAAATAAAATAGAGGGTCTATCTGAAGCTAGTTTTAATTGCAAAGCAAAAGAAAAGGCAAAAGAAACTAATCAACCTATCCTCGCTCTCTTCCTTCTCAGCTGCGGAGGAGGTGTATCGCTGTCATCACTTGAGGGGGAGGCTGTTGCCTCTTGTTCATTACAATCCACTAACCACAATAAATTGGCTATGTACAGTGATTCAATTCTATTACTTTCATGAAGTCATTTGGTGATGCAAAGAATTACATTGGTAAACAGAGGGGAATGTTTGCCCCTTACAACAAATTTCACTTGAAGATTGATACTAAAAATAATACAACTTTAGATTAGTTGCGTTCCATGGCCGGGGTATAGCGTTGTCGTCCAAGTCTTCTAGATGGTATGCCCCTTTGCCAGCCAGACTGGTTATCTTGTAGAGCCCTTCCCAGTTTGCCCCTAGCTTCCCTTTGCCCGGTACAAGAGTATTGCCCATCACCTTCCTTAAGACCCAATCCCTGACCTTGAACGGTCTGGGGTGAACCGTTTTGTTATACTTCCTGGACAGTTCTTGTTAATACGCTACGACATGGATCAGGGCCTTTTCTTGGCGTTCTTCTGCTAGGTCCAATTCTAGGACAATGGCTTCGGCGTTCAAGTCGGGCTCAAAATTTTTGCTGTGGACGGTGGGCATATCGATCTACAATAGGATGACTGCCTTCATGCCATATGCCAAGGCGAACGGTGTCTCCTCGGTCGAGCGTCTTGGTGTTATTCGGTAAGCCTAGAGAACATTTGGAAGTTCCTCGGCCCACTTTCCTTTGGCTTTCTCTAATCTCTTCTTCAACCTATCTAAAATGGTCTTATTTGATGCTTCGGCTTGGCCGTTGGATTGAGGGTAGGCCAGTGTGGAATTATAGAATTTTATCTTTAGTTCCTCACAAAATCCTCTGAACAACCGCCCATCAAATTGAGTGCCATTGTCGGATATCAATGCATTGGGGACTCCAAACCGCGTTATCACGTTCTGCTAAACAAACTTCTTTACATCATTTTCTTTAATTGTTGCCAACGGCTCAGCCTTGACCCTTTGGTGAAGTAGTCTGTCGCCGCGATGAAGAACTTGTGGTTGCCCGGCGTAGTTGGGAGTGGTCCCACAACGTCAAGCTCGCACATCGCAAAGGGCCAAGGACTTGTGAGAGGGAGGAGTTCTCTGGCCAGCTGATGAATTTGATGGGCAAACTTTTGGCATTTCTCACATTTCCTTACATATTTCTGTGATCTGCCTGTATGCACGGCCACCAGTATCCTTGCGAAATAATGTGGTAGGCCAAAGATCTTCTGCCGATATGGCTTCCACACATGCCTTCGTGGATCTTGTAAGATTTTGTTTGGGTGAACGCACTTGAGGTATGGACCGGTCAACGACTTCTTACACAAGCACCGGATGGAGAGAGCCAAAACCGCTCAGACTTTACCCGGATTTTGTGTGCCTCTTTCTTGTCAGTCGGCAAGATCCTTTCTCTAAGGAAAAAGGATGATAGGGTCCATCCAAGAAGGGCCTAGCTCGGTGTAGAGAACTTCCGTCTACCCTAAGTCTTCAATGCTAGGTCTTGGGAGGAATTCAATCAGGAGAGGGCTGGGGTAGATTTGTCGACCATGGAAGCTAAGCCGGCCAACTTATTTGCCCGGTCGTTATCTTCTCGGCCAATTTTTGGACTCTTATGGCTTGGAATTTCTTGATTTGCTCTCTTACCAAAGTTTGGTACTTGGCCATTCTGCTGTCTTTGGCTTCGTATTCCCCAGAAAATTGGTTTACAACGAGTTGGGAGTCACTGTAGACCATCAGCTCGGATACTTGTATTTGGAGTGCACTTTTCAGCTTGGCTAGCAGCGCTTCGTACTCAGCCTCGTTGTTTGATGCAGAAAATCCTAGCGTGATTGAATGTTCAATGGTCAGTCTGTTTGGCAAGATCAAGACCACTCCTAGCCCAGCTCCATGCCGATTTGAGGTGCCATCGACAAAATTTTTTCACATTTCACTGATGAAAAGCTTCCAACATTCGGCGGGGTCTTAGGACGTCTGAAGGTCTAGGTGATCAGAATTGCTCGGTTGCTCAGCTAGTTCCGCGGCGAGCACGTCGTTGACGATTGCAACAAGAATGCCTTTATCCCTCCGTGGCGATACGGCGTTGGACCCCACAAGTTGCCCTGTTATTCCCAAATCCAACGACGCATTGCCAGGCTGAAGTGTGCTTTCGAATGATGGGTCTGTAGACAGGAGCGCAACTTCCACGTCGGCTTCAACATTCGGTTAGGTGGGAGGCTGTGCAATTTCCACCGTGCTTATCCCTTGTAGCTAGGTTGCTTCAGTAAGATCCACTGGGCAAACTGGATGTATTTCGGGCGAGAACTCCGCAACAAAGTCGGCCAATAATTGGGCTTTGATGGCCGTTCGGGGTTGAAACTTGATGTCGAATTGCCCCAGCTCGACTTCCCACTTCGAGATTTGACTGGAGAAGTCTGCTCGCTCGAACAAAGCTTTCAAAGGAAATTCGGTCAACACCACAATCGTGTGAGCATGAAAGTAGTGTGCCAATTTCCTTGAGGCCATCATTAGTGCTAAGGTGAGTTTCTCCAGTGGCAAGTATCTCGACTCTGCCGGGAGCAAGGTTTTGCTCACGCAGAAGATCGGTAGATGTTGGATGCCTTTTGCCCGAACAAGCACTGTGCTTACGGCATGTTGAGAAACAGCCAGATAGAGATAGAGTTCTTCGCCATTCTTTGGCATGACCAAAAGTGAAGTGGAAGATAGGTATGTCTTTAGCTCGGCTAATCACATTCTTCATCCCATGAAAACTTGGTCTTCAAGGCTTGGAAGAAAGGACGACAACGATTTGATGACCAACTTATAAATTGGTTAAGTGCGGCTACCATCCCGACAAGATGTTTCACATCCTTTGCCGAGTTGGGTTGCTTCAATTCTTGTATGGCCTTGATTTGGGAGGGGTCTGCCTCGATGCCACGGTTGGTGACTAGAAAGCCCAAGAATTTCCTTGAACCCACGCCGAAGGCACACTTTGACGCATTCAGACGCAACTTGTGTTGTTTGAGAATGGTAAACATTTTCGCCAAATCAGACAGGTGGTCGGTCTGCGTTTACTCTTTACAACCATGTCATTGATATATGCTTCCATTGTTCGGTTGAGCAAGGGAGCGAACATCTTGGTGACCATCCTTTGAAAGGTTGCCCTAGCGTTCTTCAACCCGAAGGGCATAACTCGGTAGCAGAATAACCCCTTTGGTGTGGTGAAAGAAGTAATCTCCCGATCTGGCTCATGCATGGCTATCTGATGATAATCGCGGTAAGCGTCCAAAAAGTTGAGTCGGTTGTGTCTTTCTGTCAGGTCCACCAGTTGGTCGATTTTGAGCAAGGGAAAACTGTCCTTGGGGCAAGCTTAGTTAAGCGTCTTGTAGTCGACGTAGACTTGCCATTTCTCATTCTTCTTCGGTACCACAACTGTGTTGGAAACCCACTAAGGGTATTGCACTTTCTGGATTGCCCTTGCTTCCAGCAAGTTTTTGACCTCTTCTGCCACTACCTTGGTGTGATGAATCGTTGATCTCCGCATTTTTTGAATGACAGGCTGAGCATCCAAAAAAATGTTGAGTTGGTGGCAAATGAAGCTTGGATCGACACTAGGCATATCGTAAGGCGTCCATACGAACACTTCGATATTTGCTACTAAGAATTCCACCATCTCCAGTCATTCTTGGGCGGTCAGGCTGCATCCCAGTAGAAAGAATTTCTCAGGATTATCTTCGTTGATCCGTACCTCCACCAAGTCTTCAACAGCCTTTTCTTCGGCCCTGGTACCCATATCATCCAGGACACTTTGATCTTCCGGTCCTTTGATTATTTGCACGAAGCCTTTGGTTGCCCGACTCCCATTCATGGCCACAAAACACTGCTTGACCATGACTTGATCACCCCAAATCTCTTCAATCACCCCCGTAGAGTAGGGAAACCTCATAACTTGGTGCTAGGTCGACGCTAATGCTTGCATGGCGTGAAGCCATCCCCTGCCTAGGATCAGATTGTATGTGGAAGGCACCTTTAACACTCAGAACTCCACCTGCTTGACCACAGATCTGGCTTTGACCGGTAGGATAATCTTTCCCATAGGCCACTTTGGTTGCGAGTTGAAACCGACCAGTAGCGAAGTTGTTGGAGCCAAGTTAGAATCTCTTAGTTTGAGTTGCTTGAAGGCGTCGTATTACATGATTTCAACCTACCTTGGTCCATCAGAATACGCTTAACGTCAAAGTCCTTGACACGAAGGGTGACCACCAGCGCGTCATTGTGCGGCGTTTGAATTCGTTATCCCGCCTTGAAAAGCTGAGCACATCTGTCAACTCGATTTTACTCCTTTTGACAGTGGGCTAGACAGACAGGACTTCCCTCATATGCTTTACTTTTTTGATCATCCTTCGGAGCTCGCATACCCGCGCTGGCTCGATGATACCATGGATCACATTGATCACACCTTGGGGGGGTGCTTCTAGGGAGGCCAAACCATTTGGTTCAGCCGGAGTTGGGGCGTGGCCTTGACGCATTCGTCAATATAACGATCCAATTGACTGGCAGTCACTAACTCCTCCAAATGCTTTTTCAAAGGCAGACAGTCCTTAGTATGGTGCCTTCACTCGCCATGAAAGGTGCAACAATACTGCGGATTGAAGCCCCTCTGCACATCACCCAACTTAGACGGAAACTGGACGTACATCTCGTCGCGAATTTCGCTAAGGATGCGGTAGATTGGAATTTTGAAAGCTGTGGTGATGCCTGTCCGGGCGTTCAACTTTCTCTTCGCATCTTCCGTGGCGTCACGAGAGTAATCAGCTCAATCATTGCGGTGACCTTTACCTCGGTTGCTGCGGTCCACACCACGGTCTGACTCTTTTGCGCGGTCACTCGGACGGTCGGCCTCTTGTCCGATCGCGTGAACTTTTCCTGCCACTCTTTTGTCTGTTGCCACTGGATTCGCCTTCGCGGTGGCCGTGGTAGCATCATCCTCTACGCGGATGTGCTCATTGATTCGTTGTATCAATTGCTCCATGGTCGCCGGTTGGTTCATGGTGAGCGAGTCCCTCAGTCTATGTCTGACCGGGAGACCGCGCTTATATTAGGTGATTGCCGGATTGGTCGAGCAATCAAGGATTTCGTTGAAGGTTTCCCAATATTTGGCATTGTATGCTTTGAGAGAGTCGCCCAGTTCCATCCTGATACTCAGAAGGTGGTCGACTTCCTTCGGCATTTTGGTGTTGGTTTTGAATCGGGTCAAGAATGCTTTTGCCAACTACTGCCACCTTTCGATAGTTTCCTCTGGCAACCTCTCGAACCACTTCAGTCCCAACTCACCTAAACTCGACGGGAAAATAAGGCACATGAGAGCGTCGTTATGCCTGTATCCAACCATAACTTGCCGGAAGTGGCTCACGTGCATGTATGGGTCGATTTTTCCGTCGTAGAGTGTAAACTTGGGTTAGTGAAAGCCCGCAGGGAGCGATGTGGTCTCTATCTCAAGGGAGAAGGGGGTGACGCTCAGCCTTGCCAAGTCTCTATCCAAAGGGGCATGTGTAGTTAGATGTGGGGGCAGCATTACGACTTCCTCACTAACGTGACCTCCACGGGATAACCGCTGTAGTGCCGGAACCTTTTGCACTTCTGTCGTCGCGCTCGTTCTTCTAAGACGTCCCTTAGGTCCTCCGAACGGGCGGAGTAGGAATATCTCGACGTCGTCGACGGATGTGAGGGACGATAACTGCTGTCTTGCGCGCAAGACTTCTCTGCTGGCGGGTCAGAGTCACCGACCCTATAACTTCTAGTGATGGAGAGGGAGGGTGCCCGTCGCTGGTTCTGGCTACCTGAGTGACGGGGTCGAGTGCGCTCACTGTGGTTACCCACTCCAGCAACACCCTTCCCGTTGACATGTCTCTTCAGCGCCTCTATCTCCGTTGCCATCCTTCGAATGATGGCATCTTGGTCTTTCAGCTTATGCTCTAGATGCTGAGCGTGCAATTCTCTTCGCTGTCGGTGCCCGTTGGGACTCTGTGAGTGGTCACCACTCCTTGCGCGCTTGTCTCGTGCATCTCTGGGGAGTACTCTAGGAGAGGTTTCCAAACTAGCCATGGCAGGGATGGCAAGAAGACCATATCTTCTCCGAACGGATTCCGGAGTGATGCCGTCGATAGCGGACAATGGGACGTTGTCGTTGTTTGCCATGGAAGATGATCGGAAGAGCTTAAAGGATAAGGTTTTGTCTGTCGGAAAGAGTTTCCTACAGACAACGCCAATTGTACGGGAGCCAAATATCCGACGTTACCCATACTCCTCGTGTCTAAGCAGTGCTTTGCTTTGATCGCCCTGAGAACACAATGAAGGTGAGCTACCTGGCAGTGTGTTGCCGGAAAACCCCTCAAACGGTCAAGTTAGCACACTTAGAGAGAAAGGAAAGAAAGGAAAGAGATGAGACAGAGTGGTAGTTGAGTTCTGATCAGAAGATGTTCCAGACCTGAGTATGGAGGCGCAACTTCGTTTATATAGTTTTTGCGCTCGCTTTCGCATCCATTCCTCTTGGGATGTGTGGACCTGCTCTCCTCTCACATTTTCCCACCTGTCAGCGCTAATACATCTAAACACCACCTAACGAAACTGTCAAACAGTTGGCGTGTACGGACAGCGGGATCTCTTCCGTGCAGACTTGTGGCGCCACGTAATATTCCCCACCGAGTTACGATTAGCGCGGCGCCACGCCATCACCTCACGTTCGTGCTACTTGTCCGGTTTCATCGATGGTTCCGTACCGTGGCTCGACCGAGCTTCTTAGTCGCAACCGAGCTCTTTTTCAGTTCATCCTGATGTTCTGAGCATTAATCTCGTCTAATCTTGTAAAGCATGCATTCCGTCTGGACTGGCAATCCAAAGTTGTTCCAATCGACCGAACTAAATCCTCGGTCCAGTGTGCGCCCAATGTCTGACCGAGCAAGGGCTCTTGACTCCGGCCCAAACCGGCTTGGCCTAATATTAAGTCGTGAACCTCCCTATCAATTTCTAAAACTATTCTATGTTGTAGTATAAACTTCTGATACTAAATATTAATAAACTTAAAAATATTATACAATCTTTATTATAATGTTTTTATGTAAGATATATAATGTACAATCTTTATTACTCTATAATTATCTCCGTTTTTTTTTTTTTTCAAATGAACTACCTTTCCCTCCAATCACGATGAAGTAATAAAATTTTGTAGAATAACAAACAGATCCTTAGCTTTAGACTCCACAAATACCTCAATGCCGTCATGACCCTTACTAAAGTGGGTCACTGGCCTTAAACCCTTCTCTCTCAACATATTTGCAAACTCCATTTGACGGTCAATCAATGGGTCATCATTGCAACCTGTCACCAACACCCGCCAACCTGCCAACCGGACTTGCTCTAGTTGACTTGACCCACTACCCACCGTTGGATTGCAATACTCATGATCACGATCTGAACCGATGGGTAATGACAACTCCTACATAAAATTAGTCCCGGATAATGTCAAAAACGGGTCCTTAATCAACCCAAGCTCTGACCCGATCCACTCTGACCCACCGAAAAATGGGTGGTACAAAATCAACCCTTTGATTTTCAAGGGCTGAAGATCATCAATAACTTAGGTTACACGTAGCCCTGCATGGTAGGCTATGTTGGCACCAGCACTAGTGCCCATGAGAAAACAACATGAGAAATCACAAAATTGAGTTAGCCACCGCTCTTGGGTGGTTTTGAGCCACTGCAAGGTCTCGACGGCGTTGTCGTAGGCGGCAGGTAGGCGATGTTCAGGAGCAAGATGATAGTCGACGGAGACGATTACGGTAGAGAAGTCGGCAGCGAGTTTGACACAGAAGTCATGGTTGATGGTTGAGGCTGCGCTCGTGAAGACAAAGCCACTGCTAAACTATTACAGGAAGGTTAAGCATGAGATTGGGGGTGGTGGGTGGTTTGTCAAGGGCTTGTTTGGGGAGATAAATTCGGAGCCATGTTTGGTTTTTAGGGTTTAGAGGAAGATCTTTGGAGAGAACAGGAGAGTCGGTGTTGTGATCGGGTGTGGCTGGGATGCTTGGAAATTGTGTCAACCATGTATACGTACTGTTAGGATTGGATGCAATGCCAAGCTGGTTTTGCTGATCATGGGACATGTTTATGGGAATGATGAAGAAGGAGTTGAGTTGAGTTGAATGGAGGAAAGTGATGAGATGAGAATGGTTGGTTGAGTTGTTTTAATATGAGACTTTGGCTTCACAATTAACGTAGGAGATGCAATTGATATTGATGTTAACGCTTTGTTTATTGTTTTCTTCACACAAAATCTTTGTTCCATTCATTTGGTTTTTCTGCCCTAAATCATGTTCTCCAACACGTAATTAATTAATTACTTTATTTTATGTAACTGGCCAGTACAAGAATTTTCACTTTTGGCAACTAAATTTTTACCCAATTACACACATATACCCAATTACACACATATACAGACTTCGAATTTCCATTTCCGCCATTAGGGTTTGGAAATCGAACAATCAGATACCCAATTACACACACACATAAAGAAATCACTGAAGCTTTACACACACACACACACACACACACACATATATATAACTTTGAACATAGATCATGAACCAACAAAAATTGAACACGGTGAGAAGTAAAGGGTGGGGAGATTGTCATCGATCTGGTGAGGAAAAGAGAAGATGATGAGAGAAAAAAATGTAGAGAGAAGTAAGCCACTGGAAGCGAATCAATGGGAGGCGAGGCGAGGCAATGGTGAGCTGCGGTGGCGATGTTCGACAGTGGAAGATTGACAGAAACTATGGTCGTCTGCGACGGCGAGATGAGGGGCGGTGGTGATCGATTCTCTCTGTGTGTGTATGTGAGAGAGAGAGAGAGAGAGAGAGAGAGAGAGAGAGAGAGAGAGAGAGAGAGAGAGCAAGAGAGAGATAGAATAGAACCGTGTGAAGACTAACAGATTTGGGCAAAAATTTAGGCGCCAATATGAAATATTTCCCACTAAATTTTTATACACATTTGGTGACGAAATTTTAGTCAGGAAATATTAACAAATGATGACTAAAATTATTTTAGTAGCCAAAACATGAACTAATGTCGACAAAAAATTTTTTTAGTCGCCTATTGTTACACTTTTGGCGACTAAATTTGTTTTAGTCGCCAAATTTAGTGCCAAAAGTGTAAATTCTTTGAATTGGCGACTAAAATTTTAGTCGGAAAAAGTCAGCTAAAGGTGACTAAAATAATTTTTTGTCGCTGAAAGAAGTTTTTGGCGACTAAAACTTTAGTCGCCAAAGAGAAAAAAATAATTTTTTTATTTTCCATTCGGTAACTAAATATTTTAGTAGCCAAAAGTCAATATACAGCGACTAAGTTTTTTTTTTGTCGCCAATTTTGGCATTTTTAGTGACTAAATTTTTTTTAGTCGCCAATAATGAATATACCCCAACTAAAAAAAATTAGTAACTAAATATTTTACTTTTGGCGACTAAAAAAAATGTTAGTGGCCAGTTCCATAACTTTTGGCAACTAAATTTTTTTTAGTCGCCAATTTTGGCCGCCAAAGGTGCATTTTGTTATAGTGTGGTGTGATACAGAGAATTTGAGACAACCGAACACAAATCTAAACAAAAAGATCTTATCTTTTATTTAAAATAAATAAATAAACGTGAGGTTGTTTGAAATAATTTAAATAAGTATATTTATTTAATATTTTTATAAAAAGATATGTAAAGTAATAGAAAGGTGATGTGACCCAAATAAGATAAAAAAATTTATCTAAAGTATATCACCCCACACAATCTGGATAATGTTAGGCTTCATAAAAGTAATATCAAGAAAAGTTTTTTGAAAATTTTAAAAATAATCTAGTATGGTAGGTAACAAAACAAGAAAACAACTTACCTTAATGTAAGTATATTTTAATTTTGAAATCTTAATTTGCGAATAGTATAAACTTAGTTTTGTGTAGTGTTCTATTATTGATATGTTGTAAATTAGTGTATGTGATTGCATAACATATAATAAAATAACACAAACTAATTTAATGATAGAGAATTTTCATGAAACTTTTAATGTTATTTTTTTATGAAACGTAGCATTACTTTTAAAATAAAGGACAAAATTTATTTTGCCCGTTTGTCGTTTAAGGTCAGAGCACTTTACCCCACTTTGATTCAAATATAGCTAGAAAGATTTCATATGAAATGACTATAATACCACTAAACTCGTTAACACCGTTAACTATAGATGTAAAATGACTATAATATCCCAAAATCCTATATTTTGATATTATTTTCTCTCTCATCTCTCATACACATAATTTGTAATGTTTAATATTAATTCAATTAAATCACAATTAATTATAAATTCTTAATTATGTAATGTAATGTAATTTTTATTTTTTATTTTAATTATATTTTAGATTACAATTAATCCTAAATATTTAACTATTTATTGTAATTACTAACTTTTTAATCTAATTATATTTTAGATCACAACTAATCATAAATTATTAATTATTTATTATAATTCCTAGCATGTTAATCAAATCTTAATTTAATTACATTTTAGATCAATTCTTAATTATTATTTATTTTATATTTTTATTTAATATTATTTTAAGTCAATTCTTAATTATATTTTAATTAACATATAAATCAAATTTTAGATTTGGAGAACGTGGGTGTACGGGGAGCAAATATTCCGCAGAGCCCGTACTCCTTTCTACCAAGCTCCTTGTCTGTCCGATCGACCTGCGAACACAACGGCGGTGAGCTACACGGCGGTGTGTGGCCGGAAAACCCCTCCGACGGTCAAGTTAGCACACACTCAGATAGAGAGAGAGAGAGAGAGAGAGAGAGAGAGAGAAGAGAGTAGAGTGTTTAGGTTGTTCTCACCAAATGATGTTCCATCCCTAGCATGGAGGCACAGTCATGCTTATATACTTTCTGCGCTCAACTCTGCACCCATTAGTCTTTTGACACGTAGAGCTGCTCTCCCATCTATCAGCACAAATCCAGCGAACACCACCTAATCAAACCGCCAGACAACATTAGCGGGAACTCGGCAGCCCGGCGGCATCACCTCGGCCTTCCATGATCGTGCTGCGTAACGAATCCGTATGCTCCACACGCCGAGCTCCATAACAGCCGAGCTCAGTAGCATTCCAGCTAAGCCGAGTTCAAGACAGGTCGAACCGGTGAGCAGAAAGCCTTCCCCGCCGAGCTACACGTGCGAACCATGGAACTCGGGTTGGCAGGCGATCATCTCGGCCAAGTAGGCTCGGTCCAAACATGGGACCTGGACCTCGGGCATGGGCCTTGACCGAGCAAGACCAACTCTAGGGAAGCTCCAGTCAGCTCGGCCCAAACATGCTCGGCCCTATCCTGTCCGGCTTCTACCACGTAATGACTGAGCAGTTGCTCGGTTGGCCGGTCTGCGGAGGATCTTGCACGCTGATCTCAACGAGCAAACAACGCGAACCGGGCTGGCAAAGAAGTTATCCTGGCTAAATCAGACCTGGGCTTTAACCGAGCGCACTGCACCTAGATTGTCCCAGCCTAGCTCGACCCAAACAAGCTCGGACCAATTTTAGCCCGGTCACTACCACGGCCCAAAGCCAGCTTATGAAATCTCCCTCACAATGGGATAAAATTTTCTTTTTGTTGTTAATTTCACTCTAATTTACAAAAAAAAAAAAAAAAACCAAACTCACTCTAAAAAATGGTGTGTGTAATACACCTTCCATTATTTTGGATGGAAAAACTAATGGTAGCACTTTAGTCCAAAACCATTTGGGAGTTTTCTGGCTATATTTGAACCACAAGGGGTAAAGTGCTCCAGCCTCAATTCACAAAGAGGTAAATGAATTTAACCCTAAAATATAAATGTATGGTAAAGTAGTTTGTGATAAAATTAAAAATTAAGTGTGAAAAATTGAAAAGTTCTATTAGGAAGATAGGTGCACTAATAAGTCTTCTTGACTTTTGGTACATCAAAAAATCCTATTT